>CM075977.1:184822335-184975289 GCA_038087875.1 Malacoraja senta
CATGTTCCTATTGTTGGTGGAGTCCAGAACCAGGGGCCACAGTTAAGAATAAGGGGTAAGCCATTTAGAACGGAGATGAGGAAATACTTTTTCACACAGGGGGTTGTGAATCTGTGGAATTCTCTGCCACAGAAGGCAGTGGAGGCCAATTCTCTGTATGCTTTCAAGAGAGAGTTAGATAGAGCTCTTAAAGATAGTGGAGTCAGGAATATGGGGAAAAGGCAGGAACGGGGTACTGAGTGTGGATGATCAGCCATGATCACAATGAATACCGGTGCTTGCTCGAAGGGCTGAATGGCCTACCCCTGCACCTATTGTCTATTGTCTATTGTTGTCATGGCTTTTCCTTATACCGGAACAGGATAGAGAACTCTAGTTTAGCCTAACCCATGCTTTTGATAGTTCTAGCATTATCTCTTCTCTTGTGCTCTATGTTTTGGACACTAAAGACATATAAGAGTTTATCCATATGCCTCCTACCATCTTATCAACCTCCCCAATGCCTTTGGTCATTTCGAACATAGACCAGATTCCTTTGGTTCCTTTGTATTTGACTACCACGCCATTTATTCTGGATCCTTTCATTTATTGTTCCCATCACTGCTTGCCTTCCCCAAGTGGATTGGCTTGTATTTTCCATATTTTGTGCCTTTCTAATCAGTTCATTGATATCTTCTTGCAGGTCCCTATTGAACTGTTTTTTTTCTATTTTTTTTACTATTGATCAAATGGATGTTAGGTATTATCAGTAAACTTCTAAACCATCACCCAAGAATTATCTGTAATTTAAGATAAATCAGAAAACTTATGGAGTATGCAGCCTTGCAGAACCACAGTGCACAATTACTAAAATCCCATTGACATTTGCCTTTTGGTTTCGCCCATTGAAGCAATGTTTCAATTTAACTTGGGACTTGTAATTGGAATTATTATTATTAGTATTTTTTTTTATAAATTTTATTAGAAGCAATTGTACAGAGATAAAACATTCGGCATCTAAAATTATACAATTATTGTACAGCTTCATTTTTAACCTTATAACCTAAATTATGAAAATGTGAAAAGAAAAGAAAAAGAAAACAAGAAAGAAAAAAAAATAGAAAGTGAAAAGATAGATCAAAAAAGAACAAAAGAAGTCCCCTAAACTACCAAAGTAGTGTGGCAGAAAGATATAGCAATAAGAAAAAAAGAAAAAGAAAGGTGGTGATATACCTTGCCCCTCGTCCCCTCCGCCCACCTCACACAACCCAGGATCGGATTTAAATTTAAATTGGTGTTGCACCATGCTATTGTTTTAAGAATTCGGTGAAGGGTGTCCATGTCTTAAGAAATTGATTTGTTTTTTCCGCCAAGACAAGCCTAATGTTTTCCAAATGTAGTGTCTCGGACATGTTTGTGATCCACATCTTCACTGTAGGGACTATTGTCTGTTTCCAAAATGTAAGTATTATTTTTTCGCCATTATCAGGCCATAGTTAAGGAAACATCTTTGAATATCGTGAGCTCAGAACAGGCCTCAGACATACCTAGTGTGATCAATTTTATGTCGGGATCCAATTTAGTTTTAAGTATTTTGGAAAAGATATCAAAAATTCCCCTCCAGAAGTTTTGTAATTTGTACAGGAAACAAAGAATAGGTTATGGTTGCTTCTTGGAGGAGACATTTATCACAGACAGGAGAGACATTTGGGAAGATCTTGTTCAATTTAGACTTTGAATAATAGAGTCTATGCAGTATTTTTATATTGTATTAGTGAGTGCCTAACATTAAGAGAACAGTAATCTATATAAGGAAGACTTTCCTCCCAACTATCCTTTGAAATTGTGAAACCCAATTCGTCTTCCCAAGCTCGCCTAATTATTTCCGATGATGGGATATGTAGATTTAAAAGGGTATTATAGAAGTACGATATTAACTTATTTAAAAACCGCCTTTCTGTTCATGCATTCATCTAGTATATCTGGACCCATGGAGTGACAATCTTGCGTGTGTAATTTCACATAGTCTCGTATTTGAAGATATCTGAAGTAATGACTACCTTTCAGATGATATTTCAACTGTAATTCTTGAAACGAGAGGAAGGTCCCCATCTCATAAAGGTCTCCCAGCTTTTTTAATTCCTAAGCGTTCCCATTGTACAAACGCCTTGTCTAAAGTAGACGGTTTAAATGAGGGATTATTGGCGATTGGTAAGAGGAGGGATAAATTTCTCAATTTGAAGGTTGATTTCAACTGTTTCCAGATTCGTAAGGTGCTATGGATTATCGGATTTTTCTCATACATGATTTCTTCAGATGTATTGGAGAGAGAAGAATCGCGATTGAAAGGCATACAATCTTCCCTCTCCATTTTTAACCAGTTTACTTGTTGGCATGTATCGTCCATCCAGTAGATTACATTTTTAATATTAGTTGCCCAGTAATAGAGAAGAAAATTAGGGAGAGCCAGTCCACCGATTTCTTTAGGTTTGCATAAATGTCGTTTGTGAATTCTGTGAGTTTTATAATCCCAGATAAAGTTTGTAATCACAGAGTCAAGTTTAAAAAAAACGTTTTTAGGGAGGAAAATCAGTATTGATTGAAATAGGTACAGGAGTTGTGGAAGGAAAATCATCTTTATGGCATTTACTCTACCTATAAGGGAAATCGGAAGTGTTTGCCAAAATTGAATCAGGGCATTTAATTTTGTGATTAATGGTGGAAGATTTGCTTGAAATAAGGAAGGAATATTTTCTAGTCACGTAGACTCCAAGATATTTAAATTTTTCCGTAGCAATTCTAAAGGGAAATTTTAGGAGGTGTGAAGGGTCTTGAGGTTTTTATCCGCATAATTTCACTTTTGTTCCAGTTTATTCTATACCCTGAGAAGGAGCTGAATGTTCTATGAGATTTAGTATATTTGGGATACTGATTTGGGAGTTGGTAATATATAATAGTACATCGTCTGCATATAACAAAATCTTATTATTAGTATATTTAGTATTATAACCATGAATGCTCGGATGTACTCTTATACTTTCAGCTAAGGGTTCTATAGCAAGGGCAAATAACATTGGTGATAACGCACACCCTTGTCTATTGCCCCTGGATAATTGAAATTTAGGTGAGAGAGTTTGATTAGTCAGTATTCTGGCAGTCGGATTGTTATATAACACTTTATCCATGAAATACAATTTTCTCCTAGTTGGAATTTTTGCAATACTGTGAAGAGATATTCCCATTCTACTTGGTCAAATGCTTTTTCTGCATCTAAGGAAATAATTGCTAAGTCTTCGTTTATCGTTCTGTGTGAGTACTTTATATTAAACAAGTGTCTCAAGTTATTGAACGAATGCCTCTTGGGTATCAACCCAGTTTGATCAAAGTGTATTAATTTACTAACGTACTTACTTAGTCTTCTTGCCAGGGTTTAACTAATATTTGCTGGTCTGTATTTAAAAGAGCTATTGCTCTATATGATCCTGGCTCTTCAAGATCTTTATCTTTTTTGGGTATCAGTGTAATAGTTGATTCGGATAAAGTTTGTGGTAACGTCTGAACTTTAAATGCGTGTATATATAAGCGAGGAGAGATTAATTCATGACATTTTTTTACTGGATTATTTAGACTTCACATTTCTGCTCAGATTGTCAACCAAGGATTTTGACAAATGCCCTTGAAAATCCATAGTTAACAAATGAAATAATGGACTGTTCTCAGATTTCATTTGCTAGGGTCAGAACTGGACCTAGGGTTGAGATTTTTGTTTGGAGAAAGGCTAACTTTGAGGAGATGCGAAAGGATTTAAAAGGAGTGAATTGGGACATGTTGTTTATGGGAAGGATGTAGAAGAAAAATGGAGGACATTTAAGGGTGAAATTTTAAGAGTACAGAATCTTTATGTCCCTGTTCGGTTGAAAGGAAATAGTAAAAAATGGAAAGAGCCATGGTTTTCAAGGAAATTGGACACTTGGTTCGGAAAAAGAGAGAGATCTACAATAATTATAGGCAGCATGGAGTAAATGAGGTGCTTGAGGAGTATAAAGAATGTAAAAAGAATATTAAGAAAGAAATTAGAAAAGCTAAAAGAAGATAGAGTTGCTTTGGCAAGTAAGGTGAAAGTAAATCCAAAGGGTTTCTACAGCTATATTAATAGCAAAAGGATAACAAGGAATAAAATCGGTCCATTAGAGAGTCAGAGTGGAACAGCTATCTGCAGAGCCAAAAGAGATGGGGGAGATATTGAACAATTTATTTTCTTTCGGTATTCACGAAGGAGAAGGATATGGAATTATGTGAGGTAAGGGAAACGAGCAGAGTGGCAATGGAAACTGTGAGATTCAAAGAAGAGGAGGTGCGGACACTTTTGAAAAATATGAAAACGGATAAGTCTCCAGGTCCTGACAGGATATTCCCTAGGACATTGAGGGAAGTTAGTGTAGAATAGCAGGGGCTATGACAGAAATATTTCAAATGTCATTAGAAACGGGAATAGTGCCGGAGGATTGGGGTACTGCGCATGTTGTTCCGTTGTTTAAAAAAGGGTTCGAAGAGTAAACCTAGCAATTATAGACCTGTTAGTTTGACGTCAGTGGTGGGCAAATTAATGGAAAGGATACTTAAAGATATATATATAAGCATCTGGATAAGCAGGGTCTGATTAGGAACAGTCAACATGGATTTGTGCCTGGAAGGTCATGCTTGACTAATCTTCTTGAATTTTTCGAAGAGGTTACTAGGGAAATTGATGAGGGTAAAGCAGTGGATGTTGTCTATATGGACTTCAGTAAGGCCTTTGACAAGGTTCCTCATGGAAGGTTGGTTAAGAAGATTCAATTGTTGGGTATTAATGGTGGAGTAGCAAGATGGATTCAACAGTGGCTGAATGGGAGATGCCAGAGAGTAATGGTGGATGGCTGTTTGTCAGGTTGGAGGCCGGTGACTAGTGGGGTGCCTCAGGGGTCTGTGTTGGGTCCACTGTTGTTTGTCATGTACATCAATGATCTGGATGTAGGTGTGGAAAATTGGATTAGTAAGTATGCAGATGATACTAAGATAGGTGGTGTTTGTGGATAATGAAGTAGATTTTCAAAGTCTACAGAGAGATTTAGGCCATTTGGAAGAGTGGGCTGAAAGATGGCAGATGGAGTTTAATGCTGACAAAATGTGAGGTGCTACATCTCGGCAGGACAAATCAAAATAGGACGTACACGGTAAATGGTAGCGAATTGAGGAATGCAGTTGAACAGAGGGATCTAGGAATAACTGTGCATAGTTCCCTGAAGGTGGAATCTCATGTAGATAGGGTGGTAAAGAAAGCTTTTGGTGTGCTGGCCTTTATAAATCATAGCATTGAATATAGAAGTTGGGATGTAATGTTAAAATTGTACAAGGCCATTGGTGAGGCCAATTCTGAGTATGGAGTACAATTTTGGTCGCCTAAGATTATAGGAAGGATGTCAACAAAATAGGAGAGTACAGAGGAGATTTACCAGGAATGTTGCCTGGTTTCAGCAACTAAGTTACAGAGAAAGGTTGAACAAGTTAGGTCTTTATCTTTGGAGCGCAGAAGGTTAAGAGGGGACTTGATAGAGGTCTTTAAAATTATGAGGGTTAGACAGAGTGGACGTGGATAAGCTTTTCCCATTGAGAGTAGGGAAGATTCAAACAAGGGGACATGACTTGAGAATTTAAGGGACAGAAGTTTAGGGGGAACATTAGGGGGAACTTCTTTACTCAGAGAGTGGTAGCTGTGTGGGAATGAGCTTCCAGTGGAAGTGGTGGAGGCAGGTTCGATGTTATCCTTTAAAATAGATTGGATGGGTATATGGACGGGAAAGGAATGGAGGTGAATGGTCTGAGTGCAGGTAGATGGGACTAGGGGGAAGTATTTTATTTTTAATTAAAAAAAATAATAAAAAAAAAATTAAATGTTCGGCACGGACTTGAAGGGCCGAGATGGCCTGTTTCCGTGCTGTTATGGTTATATGGTTATATGGTTATATGGTTATTTCCCTCGCAGATTATTTTCTTAATTTTCCAAATTTATATCAATGAATAGCCATTTGATTTAACTGCCATCTTTAAGTTTAGAAAAACAATATAAATCAAGTGATTTTATTCAGCTTTGCAATATTTTGCAGGTGGATCCTTGGAGGATTATTTAAAATTGCATAGCTTTTATTCTCTAACAATAAATAGTGGCAATGATTTGAAGAAGCATAACATCTGCTTACTTTGCAATCACAAAGAGTGGGCATGCTGTGAACTTTGACGGCAGTGCATATATTTTTAATTAAGAAATTTCCAGCGGCATACACTTGGATAAGAGATTCTCCTAAAGGGCCTGTCCCACTGCGTTGACCTAATTGGCGAGTTTACAAGAGTTTGCACTCGACTCATACTCGCAGCATGGTCGACACGAGGTCCTAGGAGGTCTTTGCAACTCTCCTTCATGCTCGAGAGTAGTCCCCACGTACTCGAGGCCTCAGCTCGTTCGCGGCGTTTTTTTCAACATGCTGAAAATGCCCGCTAGTAAAAAAAGGTCGCCATGGAAAAAATCGTTTTTTTTACTCGTAGGTTTAATCAAGGTAGGTCGTAGTAGGTCGTAATGCTATCGTAGGTAGTCGAAGGCAATCAAAGGTTTCGAAGGTAGTCGAAGGTAACGCTCGTTGAGAAAAAAAAGGTAAGTATACCGACCGGTAATGTTAAATGCCCGCTAGACTTTATTAAAAGCTGTCTGGCTTCTTAAAAGTGTCTCCACTCTTTCTCTCCCCTTCTTTCCCCTTCTTTCCCCCTCTCTCCCCTTCTCTCCCCCTCTCTCCCCTTCTCTCCCCCCCCACCCCCCCCGCACTCTCTAAAGGACTTACCGTAACTGTGCCAGCCGTCTTTTACCTTCCTGTTCATCGCGGGTGTGAATTTGCAGACAGCGCTCCCCCGCTTTCCCTGGCTCCCACCTTTGCGATGTGTTTGTGTGCAGACGGTCGATCCCGTTTTTTAGGCGACTGCCCTCGAGCTTAAAGGTCGAAGACAGTCGCTGAAAAGTCACGTTAATGGGACAGGCCCTTAAAGGAAACTTATTTAAACTGTAGGTGCACAGAGTCTCTTGCCCAGAGTAGGTGAATCGAGGACCAGAGGAGATAGGTTTAAGGTGAAGGGGAACATATTTAATTGGAATCTGAGGGGTAACTTTTTCACACTAAGGGTGGTGGGTGTATAGATCAAGCTGCCAGAGGAGGTTCTCAACATTTAAGTAACAGTTAGACAGGTACATGGATAGAACAGGTTTGGAGGGATATGGACCAAATGCAGGCAGGTGGGACATATAGCTGGGACTTGTTGATCACCAAACTGATCTCCAAACCCCTGGACTTGGGCCTCAGCACACCTTCTGCAACTGGATCCTTGATCATCTGAGCCATGGATAGCAATCAGTAAGGATAAGCAACGTGCATCCTTAGCCCCTTCATATTCTCCATTTACATTCATGACTATGAGGTCAAATTCTGCTCCAACTCAATTTACAAGACTAGACTAAGTGGGACCCGTTCCCCCAGCACAATATTCCACTACTCACCCATAGCCCCTAACCGTCCCTGTTCCCAGCTGCAGGATGCTCCCCACCGGTCCCCACCGGCTTCATACAGGGACCGGTGGGGAGCATCCCGCAGCTGGGGATGGGATGGCCTCAGGCAGGGGCCAATGGAGTGGGAGCATCCTGCAGTGGGGGAGGGGCACGGCTTCAGGCGGGGTATGTCGAGGGCCGGTGGGGGTGGGAGCATCCGACAGGCAAGTGAGGGGTACGGCTTCAAGCTGGGGCTGTCGGGGGCTGGTGGGGGCGGGGGGAGAGCATCCTGCAGCTGGGAGAGGGGCACAGCTTCAGGCCAGGGATGTCGGGGGTCGGTGGGGGAGGGGGGAAGCGTCCTGCAGCTGGACAGGGGGACAGCTTCAGGCCGCGCCTGTCGGGGGCCGGAGGGGAGTGGGGAGCTCTGCCGTGGCCTACCGCTGCCATGGCCTACAACTGCCGTCGCCTACCACTGCCGTGGCCCACCGCTGCCTATTGCAGTCATGGCCTACCACTGCCGCTGCCTCTCACCCCCAGCTTCAGGTGGGGACAGATGGGTAGCATCCTGCAGCTGGGGATGGGAAGGCTTCAGGTGGGGGCTGGTGGGGGAAGGGGAGCATCCTGCAGCAGGGATGGGGGAGGGGGACGGCTTCAGGAGGCGGCTGTCGGTGTTGGGCGCGTCCTACAGGCGGGGGGAGGGGGGGACTGTCAGTGGGGGGGCGCCCTACAGCCTGGTGTGGGGGATGGCTTCAGGCAGGGGCTGTCGAGGGCCAGTGTGTGGGGGGGGGGGAAGCGTCCTGCAAGCAGGGGGGGGATGACTTCAGGCGGGGGCTGTTGACGGCCAGTGTGTGGTGGGGAAGCGTCCTACAAGTGGGGGAGGGGGATGGCTTCAGGCGGGGATGTCGGGACTCGTGGGGGAGGGGTTGTAAGGGAGCACTGCCATGTCCTGCCACTGCCGCTCCCCACCGGCTTCAGGTGGGGGTCGGTGGGGAGCAACCTGCAGCTGGGGATAGGGACAGCTTCAGGCAGTGGCTGGTGGGGGGGGAAGCATCCTGCAGCTGGGGACTGGGATGACTTCAGGCAGTGGTCGTGGGGGGGGGGTGGGGGTGGGGGAAGGTGGGGGATGGCTTTTGGCAGGGACCGGTGGGGGGAGGGGAGCGTCCTGCAGCGGAGAGTGGGACAGCTTCAGGAGGCAGCTGTCCGGGGCGGGTGAGGGGATCTTCCTACAGCCGGGGGGAGGGGGACGCTTTCAGGAGGGGGCTGTCGGTGGGGTGGTGGGCGAGCGATCTACAGCTGGGGGAGGGGGATGGCTTCAGGCAGGGGCTGTCGGAGCTGCTGGGGAGGGGGGAGCATCTTGCAGCTGGGAGAGGGGGATGGCTTCAGGCAAGGCTATCGGGGGCTGGTGGGGGGGGGTTGTAAGGGAGCGCTACCGTGGCCTAACACTGCCATGACCAACCACTACTGTGGCATGCCACTGCCTGCCGCTGGCATGACCGACTGCTGCCGCTCCCCACCAGCTTCAGGAGGAGACCGGTGTGGAGCATCCTGCAGCTGGGGCAAGGACGGCTTTAGGTGGGGGCCGGTGTGGGGGGAAGCATCCTGCAGCTGGGGACGGGGACGGCTTCAGGCAGGGGACGGTGGGGGATTGATGTATTTCTGGAGGGCTAGTATGGGTGTTGTGGGCCAAAGGTACTGTTTTCTGGTGGTTCATTATGGGTCGAATGGACTTTTCTTGGGGTAGTCCTGCAGGTGGGGATGGGAAGGCTTCAGGTGGGGGTTGGCAGGAGTGTTCTGTAGCCAGCGGAGGGGGACGGCTTCAGGCGGGTGCTGGTGGGGGGGTGCGCTGCCATGGCCTACCGCTTCCGTGGCCTGCCGCTGGGGGATGTGTGAGGGGAGGGGGAGTTATGTGCAGGGGTGGCCAGCGCCCAGCCCTGGCTCCATACACTGGGCTGGCTCCGCATACCGGGCTGGCACCCGCGCACCGAGCCGGCTTCGGGGCAGACTGCTTCAGGACTCACTCACTCACGGCTTCTGGACTCACTCACTCACTCACTCACTCACGGATTCTGGACTCACTCACTCACGGCTTCTGGACTCACTCACTCACGGCTTCTGGACTTACTCACTCACTCACTCACAGCTTCTGGGCTCACTCACTCCTTCTGGACTCACTCAATCACTCACGGTTTCTGGACTCACTCACGGCTTCTGGACTCACTCACGGCTTCTGGACTCACTCACGGCTTCTGGACTCACTCACGGCTTCTGGACTCACTCACTGCTTCTGGAATCAGCCCGGCCTCCAGGGCTTTATTCTCAGCCCCGGTGATTGACAGCGGATGCCGGAAGTGGCATGTGTCCCGGCGATTGACAGGAGAGAAGACCAATTTGCTGATCTTACGATTTTTAGACCTTCATAACTTTTGTAATTTTCCACCGATCGGAGCAAAACTTGATGTGTTTGGAGCACAGGAGAGCAGTGAGTAAGGTGGTGAAAATCGTAGTGCTATCCGGTACCGTTTTTGTGCAAATTTTAAAACAACGCAAACTGGAAGAGGATAAGATGAGAGTTTTAGATAAGTACCAGACCAAATGCAGATGGGTCTGTTCCCGCAACGCGCGGTTGCAAAGGGAGGGGGCGGCCTGATGTCATGGCGCAATGCCACGCGCTTGGCGTACGCTGTCAAGACACTGCGTACGACGTCAAGATGCTGCGTACGACATCAAGACACTGCGTACAATACAATACAATACAATACAATACGGTTTTATTCGGCACATTGCACATAAAGTGCAAGTGAAATGAATTTGCCAGCAGCGGTACAATGATAAAGAACACACAATACACAATAAAAATGTAACATAAGCATCCACCACAGCATTCATCACTGTGGTGGAAGGCACAAAATTTGGCCAGTTCTCCTCCATTTTCCCCCGTAGTCGGGACCTCAACCCTCCGCAGCCGTCGCTGCGGGCGTCCAGATGAGTGAAAGTCCAGGTAAGTCCTGAAAAACGGTGCCTCCCCCACCGGCTTCAGGCCGGCGGTCGTAGATTTAAAGTTTCCGCCGCGCCGCAGCCAGAAGCACCGCAGACCGCAGACCCGGCAGTCGAAGCTTCCCTCCAGGGGTGATGGTAAGTCCATGCCATGCCCGCGGTAGAAGTAGGCCACGGGCCGACAATGGTATCTTCTACTTCTCCCGGATCCCCCACGAGGGATCCCGGGCTGCGGACGCCGTGCCAGCTGGAGCTCCACAGACCGTGACTTCAGGCTGCCGGCTGCCGCGGGCCAGCGAAACGGAGCGCTCCCTCCGGCGAGTCCCAGCGAGGGCTCGTCCACTCCACGCCGAGAGTCCACGCTGCGCCTGCCGCTGAAGCCCTGGGCACGTCTCTGGGAAAGGCTGCCCGATCCTCGTTGTTAGGCCACAGGGGAGGCAACATGAAAAAAGTCGCCTCTCCGTGGAGGAGGCGACCAAAATGCTTTCCCCCTCACCCCCCCACACCACCCCCCACACAAAACACACAAAGAAACATTAAAAACAGACTTTAAAACATACAAAAAAAATGTAAAAAGCAGAAAAAAACGGACACGCTGCTGACAGAGCACCGGCTTGCAGCACCCCCACCGCCCCCAGCGCCCCCACTGCCGGGGGAGAGCCAGGCAGC
This sequence comes from Malacoraja senta, assembly GCA_038087875.1. Classification (NCBI taxonomy): domain Eukaryota; kingdom Metazoa; phylum Chordata; class Chondrichthyes; order Rajiformes; family Rajidae; genus Malacoraja; species Malacoraja senta. Next base: position 184,833,542 of record CM075977.1, read on the forward strand.
AGCAGCCATTATGGTCGCTGGCCAGCAGGAGGCGCAAAAAATGAGTGAGTGGGGGGGGGGAGGGGAAGGATTTTATTAAAAATGTGTACTGAAAAATGACGAAATTTAATGAGGAATGGATGAGCGAATGTAAAATTGAAATCGCTAGCGAAATGGTAAAAACCTCGGCGTTTTTGCATGTGGTTTTGGCGAAGTAACGAATCAAAGGGCAAAAATATGACATACACACACACACACACACACACACACACACACACACACACACACACACACACACACACACACACACACACACACACACACACACACACACACACAGAGTTTTAAAAGTATATAGATAGATAGATAGATGAAGGATAGATAGATAGACAGACAGACAGACAGGCAGACAGACAGACAGACAGACAGACAGACAGACAGACAGACAGACAGACAGACAGACAGACAAACAGATAATGATGATGATGATGATGATGATGATGATGATGATGATGATGATGATGATGATGATGATGATGATGATGATGATGATGATGATGATACCACCATAGTAGGCTAGATCTCAAATAATGTCAATGTGTACAAGAAGGAGATTAAGAGCTTAATAGCATTGTGCCAAGGTAATATCTTCAGCCTCAATGTTAACAAAATGAAGGAGCTGGTCATGAACGTCAGGAAGCAGAATAAAGTACATAACTATATCTGCATCAATGGTGCTGAAGTGGAGATGGTTGCAAGCTTCAAGTTCCTATCACCAACTATTTATTCTGGTTCAACCACGTTGATGATAAGGCCAAGAAAGCACAGCCATGCCTTTGCTTTCTCAGACAACTAAGGAAATTTGTCATGTCCCCAATGACTTTCTCTTTCTGCAGATACACCATAGAAAGCATTCTATTGGGATGCATCAGAGATTGGCATAGCAACTGCTCTGTCCAAGACCACGACAAACTGCAGTGATTTATGGATGCAGACCAGTCCATTAATGTCCACACCCCCACACACCCCCAGCATCTTCACTTGACACTGCTTGGATAAAGTGGCAAGATTATCAGTAACCATTCAGACACCGGTCATTCTCTCTTCTCACCTCCTCTGTTTTGGGCAGAAAGTAAAAAAGCCTGAAAGCACATAGCACCAGATTCAAGAACAGTTTCTTCCCCATTGTTAGCAGAATCTTGAACGGATGTCACGTATGATGAGGATGTATTCCCGATCTCACAATTTACCTTGTTGCAGACCTTGCACTTCTTTTAATCTCCCTCTTATCTGAAGCTGCCACTCTATATTCTGCATTCTCTTTATTTTCTCTTTGCACTACCTGTTGTACATGTGTATGGTATGATTGCATTCTTGTATGGGTGACCTGCTTGGACAGCATACAAAACAATGTTTTTCACTGTATCTCAGTACATGAGGTACAGTAATACTAATAAATTAATACCAATGTTATTACCAATACCAACTCCAACTCAACCTCAGTTTGGAAAATTATTTAGAGCAGCCTTTACACAGTACCAAACTTTACACAACATTGACATCCGAAATAGGTATAGTTAGGTTACATTTCTGATTCATTCCTCAGTCTATCCTGGATAGGGTCATTAACTGATGCAAATTCACTTCAGTAGTCTCACAAATATTGATCATTTTTGTACTTTATTCAGTGGTGTGCAGTGTTTCCTAGGATCCACTGAACATACCATATCTGTACGCTGGTACGCTGGAGGTACGCTGGAGCAAATCAGATCTGTTCTTGAACCTGTGGCTAAAGAATACTTTAGCTTTGTTCGAACTGTGGATATTGATATGGAGGGGACCACTACAGGCTTCGTGTAATCCCCTGTGCAAGACTGGAGATAGACTGTCGACAATTATCTCACATGGGTTTTCAGAAATGACAGACAATGTCCCAGCTACATAAAAATGCATGCATATTAATACTTGTCTGTAGTTTGCCCCCATCATTGCTTGAATGCTTTCACAAACTGATCATCATAACAAGCTCATTGACTCTCTTTGGATGAATCAATGCATCCAAATCTTTGGAGCTTGAATTGGGTTCATCGGGAAACCATGACTTTTGGGAGTTGTCAAATTTAGCCTTGGAAATGGAAAGATCTGCAGGATAATAGGGAAGAGCAGGAGGGTAGCCCTTTGAAGAGCCAGCTCAGATAAAACGGGCCAAATAGCTTCAGCCCAGGACCTAATTTATCTCAGCTACATTTATTACATGGCATCACATTGAGTCTATGACAATGGCTTTTCCAGTATTTTAGCTCCACATGAGACACCTCCCACTCCATTTCATACAGATCCAGGAACACAATGCTAAATACCTTTCATGTCATATTCTTAACTAAATTTTCCTTAACTGACATTCATTTTAGCAAGATTTTCTATTGCAAGTTTCATAATCATTTCATCCATTGGGTGGAAATCAAAATGGTGAAGGAATTTTGAGGTAGTTTGGTAGGAGCTTGGGAAAGTGGGGCAGTTGGGAGGGAATGATTTTGCCACCTTGCATTGTTGCTCCATGCATTTACCGTTCACATCCATTCAATGAACAACTCTATCTTTGGTTTCTCCAAAGACGTAGAGGTTTGTAGATTAATTGGCTTGGTATAAATGAAATTGTCCCCAGGGTGTGTAGGATAACGTTAGTGCGGGGATCACTGGTCGGTACGGATTTGGTGGGCCGAAGGGCCTGTTTCTGCATTGTATCTCTAAACTAAACTAAACTAAACTCTAATTTTGTTAACACTGGAAACAAAGGACTGTATATGTGTTTGACAGGAAACACCAACACTGATCAGTGCTTGGGCCTTGATTATTTTGCCGGCAAGAAGAGTGTTTATTTATCATATGCACCAGTTATAAACTAGAACAATGAAATTCTTACTTTCTGCAACTTTCCAGGCACATGAGATGCAAAACTATGGCTATACGATAAATTATCAGCTATTCTAAGTAAGGCAGATCAAGGTGGTGCAAAAACAAAATAACGTCATCACATCGGTGATGGTTCGATGCTGAGGTAGGGCTGTGGTTAAGGTTTGGAAGGGTTTTGGTGAGACTCACCTGGAATATTGACATAGTTTTGATCTCCATGTATGTAATACTGTCACCAGTCTAGTCCCAAAAATGGTAGATTTGCCGTTTGAGGAGAGCTTGGAGGAAATCTCACCAAGACTTCAAAAATCCTCTTCAGGCTGGGTGGAATGAGCATGTTACTCTGGCTGAGGAGTCTGGAACAAGGAGTCTGGAACAAGAGGACAGGGTCTTAAAATTAGGGTAGGCTACTTAGGATGAGAAATTCCTTAATGCAGTGGGTGAATAACCTTTGTGATTGTACACCCTGGAGGTCCATGGAAGCATTCATTCAAAACAGAGATCAATGAGTTTCTGGAAGGTACACAAAAATGCTGGAGAAGCTCAGCGGGTGCAGCAGCATCTATGGAGCGAAGGAAATAGGTAACGTTTCGGCCCGAAACGTTACCTATTTCCTTCGCTCCATAGATGCTGCTGCACCCGCTGAGTTTCTCCAGCATTTTTGTGTACCTTCGATTTTCCAGCATCTGCAGTTCCTTCTTTAACAACAATGAGTTTCTGGATATTGAGGAAATCAAGGAACACTGGAATAATGCAGGGTAATCACATTGAAGGAGAAGATAAGCCATTATCTTGATGAATGGTGACATGCGAAAAAGTCCACATGGCTCCTCCTGTTCATATTTCTTATGCTCTCATGTAATGATCAGTCAACTATGGATTTGCGGTTTAATGCTTGTGGTCATTAGCTTCTGAATTGCCTTTGAAATTACTGTGGCATGTAGATCTTTCTTGTTCAATTCATTCTAAGGCTAGAGGTGTCGTTACTAAGGCCAGCTTATATTGCTCATCCCCAGTTCTCCTGAGGAGCTGGTTGTCAATTTAGTGAATGTTCTCCCGTCTTGTGAAAACAGAGATCTTGCTTTCATATTCACATCATTGTGAGACTGGAGACGACATCAGAATGGAAAAGGACAGCAGATCTGCTTCCTTAAAGGACATGGTGAACCAACTGTTACTTTTCACAAATTCAATAGGTTTCTGGCTACTATTACTATAATTAACCTTTCATCAGGATTAATTCACAAACTGCATGTAAAGCTTTCAATAGCTACAGTGGGATTTGAATTCACTTGTCAGAATCATTGGCTGAGACTTGCATTTCCCAGTTCAGCAAGTTAATCACTTTGTAACCCTGACTCTGGATGATGCTTGGTGTAAATGGTGTCCATTTTGTGCACAACTATTGAGCATAAGAACTGGAAAATTGTCACAGGATCATCAAATTACAATGTAATAAAGCACAAAAAGAAGCCAGCTCTCTGAAAGTGCTAAACAATTAGTCCAACACCCCTGCGCTATCCCCTGCACATTGCAAACTTTCACTCATCATACAGGCAAGGACCTAAGGGTTTGAGTGATTTTGGAATGCTGTTAATCCAGCAGGTGAATAATAATTTATAGTTGTACGGTTATATAAAGGCATATATAAAGGCATCGTAGGATGTAAATATAAAGGCATCGTAGGAAACTTCACAGCTTCACAGACTGAGATAGACAAGAGTTAGAGAAAGTAGGCAAGGATAAATGTGCAAATCTAACAAGGCTCTTGAAATTATAGAAGGCTGTTTGGACCACTCTGGAATAGAGGTCAGATGGCATTGTCATTGAAAATAGAAAGGAGCGTGCATAGAACTCTCAGTTATCATGGGGATCCTGGTAGAGGAACTATGGAAGTGGAAGAACCCTCTAGTTCCCTCAGGCCTTTGCCCCACTAATATGAAAATGAACGTATGAATATGAAAATGAACATATGGACTTTGAAGTTGAAGTAATTGAGGAATAAGGAGCCAGTACAAAGGTTAAAAGGCAAGGATAAAATGACAAGCCTGGCATTGTTGAAAAAAAGTTGTACCCTCTGCCGCATTCTTATTAAACATTGATTAACTTTAATTATGCTAAATTTCAGCAGTGGGTTTCACTGTACTATTGGTAAAAATCAATACACATTTAACAAAGTATGCACAATGAGGGTATATCTCCCTCAGTTTGTGAGGTTAGGTGTGATAATTGGGCAGCTCAACATGAGTTGTGTTTGCTGAGTATTTTCTGTTCATGTACACAATTCAGAAAGCACGCTTATTTTACAAACACCTACTTCCATTTGAAACCTAATTTTGGACATGTCAGCTAGCTTTGTGGCCACAGTCAAGTTGATTGATCAATATCAGCAATGTGAATCCCGAGACAAGATCTTCTTTCAAAACTTTTTTTCAGTAAAAATCTTTCCAAGCATACAGTGGGCTGTCAATTTATTACTACAAGGTTATATTTATCAATGGAGTAACACTTAAATAACTGAAAAAACCCCACTTTGCCATATTTATATCAAGGTCAAGGAAGATTCTGCAGTTAAACCTAAAGATTTTGGTCTAAATTATTTCAAGGATTTCTTCATATAGATACCAGAGGAACTCATTTAAGATATCATTGGCTATATTTACAGGTTGAGTGGCACAGTGGCGCAGCGGTAGAGTTGCTGCCTTACAGTGGCAGTGATTTGGGTTCGATCCTGACTGCAGGAGGTGTCTGTACGGGGTTTGCATGTTCTCCCCGTGACCTCCTGGGTTTTCCCCAGATGCTCTGGTTTCCTCCCACACTCAAAAGGTGTAAAGGTTTGTAGGTTAATTGACCTTGGTAAAATTGTAAATTGTCCCTAGTGTGTAGGATAGAGCTAGTGTACGGGGTGATCGCTGGACTCGGTGGGCCAAAGGGCCTGTTTCAATGCTGTATCTCTAAAGTAACTCTAAAGTGGAGGAAGAGCAAGAGAGGTGGCCTCTTGCTCGCTGTGTTTCCCAATTGCTGGTTTGAGGAAGATTGAGACAAAGCTGAGACCACCTGCACCACTGTGTGGACAAGACTGGATTGCTGGGAAGAAGCCAGTGCCTCTACTGAGGCTAAGACTGAGTGGCTTGGCATGCCTGCCTCTTCCTGCCCATGGACAATGAGGGACTGTGTCCACTCATAGAGGCAAAGACTGAGCTGCCAGATAACCCAGAGACTGTTAGTACCACCTCTTCATTCCCAAAACGGAGCCACCAGGATAAGCCTGGGATTGCCAGAACCTCCTCTCAAGGCAAAGATGAACTGTGGGGACAAGCCTGAGATTGCCATGCCACCTCCTTCGAGACCAGAACTGAGCTGCTGGCACAACCCAAGATTGTGAGTGCCACGTTACATGCATCCTGATGATGAGGGGCAGTTGTGGTTGTGGATTTTCTTGTCATCATAAATAAAACATATCACATGAGTTCACCCCTACCACGAGTTTTGGTGTGGTTGCTGTTGAACCTGGTGTCATCCCCGATGCCATCACATTAGTCTTCTTAGGTATCGGTATTATTGATGCCATTTTAACGTAGGTGGGAGTTTCACCCCTCAGTAATGAGAGGTTGAAGATCTCTGCAAAAACACCAGCCAGTTGGTCCATGCATGTTTTAAGGACATAACCAGGTATATCATCAGATCCAGACACTTTCTGAGGGTTTACCCTCCTGAAAGATCTTCTGACGTCGGCCTCTGTGATTGTGATTGTAATATCATAGGGGGCTTTGGGAGCCTGAGAAGGAACATCAGTTTCTTCCCTATAGAAGCATGCATGGAACACATTGAGCTCGTCCAAGAGTGATGCCTTGCTGTCGCTTGAGATGTCCCTGGCTTCATCTTGTAGGAGTTGATGATGTGACAGCCCTGCCACAGCTGCAAATGTCTGTCATCCCTTTTAGCCTTTTTGATGGCCTTATCGAGGTTGTATATGGACTTCTTACATGACTCTGCATTGCTGGACTTGAATAAGTGAGATCTGGTCTTCAAAAGATTGTGAACCTCCTGGTTTATCCGAAGCATCTTGTTGGGGAACAGTCAGATGGTTTTGGTGCAAGCACACTCATTCACACATTTTGTTATGAAGTCAGTAACAACGGTGGCATATTTGTTCAGGTCCGTTGCCGAGTCCTAGAACATTACCCAGTCTACCGACTCCAAACAATTCTGGAGTTATTCCTCTGCCTTCCCTGACCAGCTGTGGGCAGTCCCCTGTACTTTTCACTCGCCATCTATATGCAGGAAGAAGGAGCAAAGCCAGGTGTTTGGATATCCCAAAGTGAAGGTGAAAAATAGAACGATAGGCATCAATGATGGTGGAATAGCAGTGATCGAGGGTGTTTGATGCTCTGGTACAGCAGATCACAATCTGGTGGTAGTTTAGGAGTGATTTCTTCAAGCTGGCCTTGTTGGTCCCCGGCTATGACAGGAAAATTGTTGCATTAATTGTTGCATGTTTCCAAGGTCTCGTGTGGGGAGATATTGTTAATGGAGCTTCAGTTCCAATCTGTTTATGTCATTTAAAACAAAATCTTCAGAAATTACTATATTAACGCAAAGTTTTCTTTTTTCTTTTTTTTACACGTGTTAAAATATCCCTTGCATTAATTCAGGGTGGTAACATAGAAGTTCTAAAGATAAAGCCGATAAATATGTGTTTCAATATAAACACATAAACCTTTTTAAGACAAGTCTTTTATCATTTGTGAATAACATGAATTTTAATAGCTAAATATTTCTTTCAAAGATTAGATCGAACCACTTAATAAGTTAAGCTGCTTCATATCCCTTATTAAATAAAAAAATGAAATGAAAGGCCATACCTTATTAATACTTCCGATCCTTTGATAGATGCCACCAGGGAACAAGTTTGTTCTAATGAGAGGTTCATGCAATTGCAATTCCATTTTAAATTGATGGAAACTTTCAAAGCCAATTGTGTCTTCTTAAAATGTCCTCTCTGGGAAACAGTGGGAGATGTTTTTCTCCTATTATTTTTTATGATATATATAGTTTCTGCATGATCAATTTATTCCGAAATTGCTGTTAGCTTATTTTTTTTTCGGCATTTATTTTTTAATCAACAGGAACTATGATGAATGCTTAACCATGTTTGCAAATGCAAACTAGCCTTGAAATGAGCTGCCGCAGCAATTTGTCCCTATTCAGCTGAACTTAGAACGAAGAGCATCTCATGTGTTTACACCTGGCGGAGAACATTATTGTGACAGAAATGCTCTCAGGTTTGCCAATGGCACAAAGATCAATGGTGTAGACGTGAGCATGAAATTAGGAGAAGACACTGATAGATTCAGTAAGTGGGCTAAATTGTGGCAGATGGATTTCAAAGCACTAACACATGTGATCGGGCATCTCAAAATATTTTTCACGTAGAGGGGATGAAAAACATATTCGGGGATCCATGAATGTCGATCACAAAGTTATGATGGCCTAGCATTAAATAAAATCAAAAGCCTAATGCTTTATGATTATAAATGATGGAAATGGAGCAATTTTTGTTTCAGCTATTCAGACTCATGGCTAGATCTGACGTGCAGAATGTGGCCATAGAATCTTAGAGTCGTACAGACATAGGCCCTTCAGCCGACCACATTAGCAATCTACGCTAGTTCCATTTATCAGCATTAGGTCTGTATCTTTCTATGCCTTGGTTATTTAAGTGTCCGGCAAAATGCCTTTTAAACCTAATGTTGCATCCGACTCCACTACCTCTTCTGGCAGCATGTTCCAGATGTTAACCACTCTCTGTTGTAAAAAACATTCTCCTCAAATCCCTGTTAAAATATTTTGGTCTCACTTTAAACCCCGGCCCACCTGTTTCAGATGCCCATACCATTAGCATTCTGACCATATATCCTATTTGAAATGTTCACAGCACTGTTCTTGCCAAATGTACTGCATATAGAACATGGAACAGTACAGCACAGGAATGGGCCTCATGGCGCCAAGTTTAACTGATCTATCTGCCCACGATGTATGTTGGCCTCAGCACCTATGCAATGTAGCAGATTGATTTCAATGCAGTTTTACCAGAATATCAACAGCTTCAAGGATACATGATGAGAAGAGTTTGCACATAAATTTATATTTCCTGGTCTATGTAAAATTCTAAGTCATGACTAAACAGAGGTTCCTTTTGCGTGCAAGGGTATTAAGAGGGGATATCTCCATGACCCCCTTTGTACAAAGAACATGAAGACACTATTCTAACTAGTCTGTTTAATTTCTTCTGTGGACATTCTCTTCCACAGTCCAGAGGCATCTATTCATTCAGTAACAACATTATACTATACATGGAATATTATTACTTACATAATGTTATGCCCCTTTAAGTGCTGCCTGGTGGGTTACTTTGGAACAAATGTGTGATTCTGTGATAGAAATGTCACTTTTAGCTCAGTGGTTCACAGGAGATGTTCAGTGAACCCCTTACTTGTGGTTTTCACTTATATGCATTAGTGTGACTCACAAGGCTGTTTTGACAGCAAAATACAATTACATGGAACAATTTGTGGGCCCAGGTTATCACACTAAATGTTCCTTGAAAAATGTTCAGTAAAATGTTGTTGCGATACATTTTATCTGCTTGCTGCTGTGCCATTAATAGATATTATTAATGCAAGAACACCTTCAATACCAATGCCATGGCAACAGGTTTACTTGACCCAGCCACCGCATTGACAAATCGTGATGCATTTCTTTTAAGTAGAAACCTTCAGTATTATTTTGGGATATGTTCTTCAACTCTGTGAGGCGAAAGATCTGAATCTGCAAAAATAAAATTATCTTTACAAGCAGCCATGATACCGAACACTCCAAATTCAGCTAACAAAATAATGCTGAGAAAAGTTTGCTGGGAGCTTAAATGTAATAGAAGATGGACATACAATGCTGGAGTAACACCAGGTCAGGCAGCATCTCTGGAGAAAAGGGATGGATGATGTTTTGGGTCAGGTCCCTTCTGCAGACTGTCTGAAGAAGGGTCCTGACCTGAAAGGTCACCCATCCTTTTTTTCCAGAGATGCTGCCTGATTCGTTGAGTTACTCCAGCACTTTGTGTCTATCTTCGGTATATGCCGGCATCTGCAGTTCCTTTCTACACGTTAAACGTACCAGAAATCATTTTAACTATTATTATTACACCAAAAAATATGATAACCTACCCAATTATATTGACACACAGCTTATCAGTGTTACACTATTTGTCTTTTAGCTACATTTATTTACCTCCTAATATATTGACCCTTAAACATTAAGAATTTCTGACTCTGTGGTGAGACCTCCACTATCCTTTGTGCGAAGAAAGGCTTTGCTCAATTTTTCTCCCTTTAAAGTACGGTAGCAAGAAGACTTGTTCACTTCAAGTGTGCAGCTGGAGAAGTTTGCTGAACATCTTGCTGACATCGAGGCAAAACAAACATTCAGTCCTGGACCATGTGAAGCTGCTTGTTCTCTTGTGTCTGTGATGTTCAAACAGAAACCTGCATTGCTTGTGCATGTAGTAAAGGCAAACTGCAAGGAATAGAGATCATGGTTATGCTCGGTAACGTGGGAGGGAACAGAATGATACGATACGATACGATATACCATAGAACTTTATTTATCTCAGTACAGAAGTTGGTCTGCCAACATTTGGGCAGTGGATGAGTGGAAAGTCCAGGATTGGGGAAGTGAATCCAATTCACTGGATGTTTTCAAGAGAGAGTTTGATTTAGCTCTTCGGGCTAACGGAATCAAGGGAGATGGGGAAAAAGCAGGAAGGGGGTATTGATTTTGGATGATTAGCCATGATCATATTGAATGGTGGTGCTGGCTCGAAGGACGGAATGGCCTTCTCCTGCACTGATTTTCTATGTTTCTAAGTGCAAAGATTGGGGGGAGGGGAGTCAGAACAAGAGGAAGGTAGTGAATGAACTGTTAATATTGAGTTTTAGCAGCAGCCCCAGATAGAAACATACAAGTGAATTGGTTGTTGGATCATCAAGTTGCAATGCCAACTCTATGGTACCTGATAGGCAGATTGGCTGAGGGGAAAATTGCTTCCATCTTGATTATAATTGAACACAAATGGAATACATTTCTCAACCTGGCAGAACACCAAGCTCAAAATCATAAGAGTTACTTGTCTCCCAAACCAGCCATCCTCTAAGGTCTTTAAGTTAGTGTGCCAGAATTTGACTGGCATTTTTAAGTTGGTGTAACATGCAGTTGGAATTGGGTTGGAGAGCAGCCAGATTAGCTCAGGTAAAACCTATGTTGGAGCCAGCACTGTGGAACAGATGTTCCTCCTACCATCAGGGTGTGTTGGCTTCAAATCAAAACCCCAAAGACCAGCTTGCCAGCCATCTTTTAAAATACATTATTTTCAATGTCAGCTTGACAGAGCTTTGAGGACAGTAATCTGTTATAGTGACACATCCATGCCTATTGTAGCCTCCATTTACACAATCGTCATTGCCATGCCATCACTCGAAAGCTAGTCTCTTACATCTTTGAATTTATAATTTAGTTTTGCCAGGATTGCCTTTGTTTGAAATTGAGTTTCAGCAGGTGCGATTTCCCCTCTGCATCTAGTCTATTCCAACTGATGTACAGGTGACAATTTGTTATGTATGGTGGACTTTTATCTGAATATTATCACCAAAAGGGATGTTGGCATAGCAGCGGAAGTATGGGTATTATAACAGTAGTGACACTTAGAGACTTAAAGAACCAGAATGACTGTATCTGTTCCATGAGAGGCCTCAACCATTACAGAGACCTTCAACAGCAGTGCTGTATGGGCTGAGTGGGCAGGGAGGAGTTAAACTTAGTGGTTTCCATCTAACTTGCACTGCAATCTCCTTACAGGTACTTTCAGGCTGTCCTTTTCTATTGTACGTACAATGATCTGGCAAGTTCTCGATAATTTCACCTCCAAATCTACTACGTGAAGTGGCAGTTTAGCCTGCACAATGTAACACTAACACTAAGTACCGTGACGAGGCGCATACCATTCTACTTGGAAATATATCACCGTCCTTCATCATTTTTGGACTCAGATCCTTGAACACCCGATCCAATAAGTGGGAGTATTTTTGTTCAAGATGTTGACTCACTATCACATTCTCAAGAACATTCTCAAGAATAAATGCTGACCCACCAATAATTTACCAAATCTTGGGAATGAATAGAAGATACGCTTGGAATTTTATGAAATGTGGCTAATCAGATTTGATGGGATCTGTAAGGTGATCAGAGCTGTAGTCTGTGAGATTTCCCAAATAATTGGGTTCATGAAATTTTGGTAAAAGGTTTGCAAGGCGATGCGATCTTAAACATCATGGATTATTTGTCCTCCAAGCTATGATGCCAATCAACCCAAGAACTTGTTTATCCTTCTTGTAAAAGGCATGAACAGAGAACATCTCTACATTTCGTACTTATCTCTTTTTCCCTCCTATCTGTATTGCCATCAAAGGCAGATAAGAAGGTACACAAAAATGCTGGAGAAACTCAGCGGGTGCAGCAGCATCTATGGAGCGAAGGAAATAGGCAACGTTTTGGGCCGAAACCCTTCTTCAGACTGATAGGGGGTGGGGAGAAGAAAGAAAAAAAGGGAAAAGGCGGAGGAGGAGCCTGAGGGCTGGGGGAGGGGAGGAGACAACCAGAGGGCTGATGAAGGGGAGGAGACAGCAAGGGCTAGCAGAATTGGGAGAATTCAATGTTCAAGCCCCCAGGATGTAGACTGCCCAAGCGGAATATGAGGTGCATTTCCTCCAATTTACGGTGTTGCTCGCTGTGGCCATGGAGGAGACCCAGGACAGAGAGGTCAGATACGGAATGGGAGGGGGAGTTGAAGTGCTGAGCCACCGGGAGGTCAAGTTGGTTATTGCGGACCGACCGGAGGTGTTCGGCGAAACGATCGCCAAGCCTCTGCTTGGTCTCACCGATGTAGATCAGCTGGCATCTAGAGCAGCGGATGCAATAGATGATGTTGGAGGAGATGCAGGTGAACCTCTGTCGCACCTGGAATGACTGTTTGGGTCCTTGAATGGAGTCGAGGGGGGAAGTGAAGGGACAAGTGTTGCATCTCTTGCGGTTGCAAGGGAAAGTACCAGGGGAGGGGGTGGTATGGGAGGGAAGGGAAGAATTGACAAGGGAGTTACGGAGGGAGCGGTCTTTGCGGAAGGCAGGCATGGGGGGAGATGGGAAGATGTGGCGAGTGGTGGGGTCACGTTGGAGGTGGCGAAACTGACGGAGGATCACTTGTTGTATGTGACGGCTGGTGGGGTGAAAGGTGAGGACTAGGGGGACTCTGCCCTTGTTGTGAGTGGGGGGATGGGGAGAGAGAGCAGTGTTGCGGGGTATGGCAGAGACCCTGGTGCGAGCCTCATCTATGGTGGAGGAGGGGAACCACCGTTCCCTGAAGAATGAGGACATTTCAGATGCCCTGGTGTGGAACGCCTCATCCTGGGAGCAGATGCGGCGTAGACGGAGGAATTGGGAGTGGGGGATGGAGTCCTTACAGGAAGCAGGGTGGGAAGAAGTGTAGTCCAGATAGCCATGGGAGTCGGTGGGTTTGTAGTGGACGTCGGTAAGGAGTCTATCACCTTCGATGGAGATAGTGAGGTCAAGGAATGGTAGGGAAGTGTCGGAAATGGTCCAGGTGTATTTGAGTGCCGGATGGAAGTTGGTGGTGAAGCGGATGAAGTCAGTCAGTTGTGTGTGGGTGCAGGATGTGGCATCAAAACAATCATCGATGTAGCGGAGGTAGAGGTCGGGGATGGGGCGCTGGTACGCATTGAACAAGGATTGTTCTAGGTACCCGACAAAGAGGCAGGCGTAGCTGGGGCCCATGCGTGTGCCCATAGCTACGCCTTGTATTTGGAGGAAATGGGAGGAGTCAAATGAAAAGTTATTAAGTGTAAGGACCAGCTCCGCTAGGCGGAGGAGGGTGTCAGTGGCCAGGTATAGGTTGCTTCTACGGTCGAGGAAAAACGGAGGGCTTCGAGACCATCCTGGTGGGGGATGGAGGTGTACAATGACTGGACGTCCATGGTGAAGATGAGGGGGTGAGGGCCTAGAGAGTGGAATGCGCGGAGACGACGGAGAGTGTCTGAGGTGTCTTGAACATAGGTGGGGAGGGATTTAACCAAGGGGGATAGGATGGAGTCGAGGTATGTGGAGATGAGTTCGGTGGGGCACGAACAGGCAGAGACAATGGGTCTACCGGGACAGTCAGGTTTGTGGATTTTGGGGAGAAGGTAAAAGCGGGCTGTGCGGGGCTGGGGAACGATGAGGTTGGAGGCTCGGTAGGGCAGGGCGTGGGAGTGGGTGAAGTCGGTGATGGTGCTGGAGATGGTGGCCTGGTGCTCGTCAGTGGGGTCATGGTCCAGGGGTAAGTAGGAGGAGGTGTCCGAGAGTTGGCGCGTGGCCTCAGCTTTGTAGAGATCGACGCGCCAGACTACCACGGCACCTCCCTTGTCGGCGGGTTTGATAACCCAATCTAGGTGGTTGCGGAGTGAGTCGATGGCAGTGCGTTCAGGGGGGGAGAGATTGGAGTGAGACAGGGGAGTGGAGAAGTTGAGGCAGTTGATGTCACGGCGGCAGTTTTTGATGAAGTGTTCTAAAGCCGGAAGGCTACGAGGGGGGTTCCATGAGGAGGGGGTGCGTTGGAGATGGGAAAAGGGGTCATCAGTGGGGAGCGAGGACTCCTTCCCATGGAAGTGAGCTGTGAGGCGGAGGCGACGGTAGAAGCGTTCCAAGTCATGGAGGGCACGGAACTCATTGAGGTGGGGACGGAGGGGGACAAAGGTAAGACCTCTGCTGAGGACAGACCGTTCGATGTCGTAGAGGGGGAGGTCGGGGGGGATGGTGAACACCCGGCAGGGATGGGGGTTGGGGCCGGAGGACGGCAGGTGGGTGGAATGGGGACGAGGCGATGTGTGGTGGGGGGGTGGTGGGTGTTCAGGGGGTGGGGGGTGAGAGGGCTGTGGTGTGGGTGTGGAAGTGAAGTGGTCCCATAGTTGGAGAGGGATGGGGAAGAATCAGTGGAACTGCAACTGAGGTAACCAGGAATAGGCAGACTAGCACTAGGACCCAGTAGAGTCAAACCCAGGAGAGTGGGAGTGAGCAGCGTGGAGGCTTCAGGCCCAGTACAGAGACCAGTCTGCAGGTGAGGCGACGGCTGCGGGCTGCTGGAGGGAGGTGCGAGGGTCGGCGGACCCGACGGTAGGAGTCCTCGGGCAGTGGAGTCGGGGTCGGGGTTGGTGGGGCTGGGGGGCGTTGCAGTGGCGAGGGTCGGCGGACCCGATGGTGGGAGTCCGTGGGCAGTAGAGTCGGGGTCCACTGGCGATGCTTGGGAGGTCCCGGTAGGCGGATGGTCGGTGGGGCGGCGCGGTTCGACCAGCCCGGTGAGGCGACGGGGTGAATAGGGTGCGGTGCGGCGGCCATGTTCGGGGAGCCGCGGTCCGGCGGTCGTGTAGAGTAGGCCCGGTCCGGCGGCGATGCTGGATGGGCCCGGTCCGGCGGCGATGTTAGGAGGACCGGGTGCGGCTGTGATGTTCGGTGGGCCCAGTGCGACGGCGATGTCGGATGGGCCCGGTGCGGCGATGAGGTTGGGAGGTCCCAGGGGGCGGCGAGATTCGGAGGAATCGGCGAGGGGGAGGAAGTCCGAGTTACCGTACAAGCGGCGAGGCTGGGCGTCATTGGTAGGCAGGTGAAGGTCGGCGGCAGCATCGACGTGGAGGTCGGTGAAGGCGGCGTCCTGGTGAGGACTGGAGGCGCTCCCCGTGGACAAGATGGCGTTGCGGGTCTCGGGCAGGCGATGTAGTCCGGAGTTGGGGCCCGGAGCCTGCGGGCGGTCGAGTCGCGGATAAGAGTTTGGGTGGAGAACAGAAGATTAGTTAAATATAAATTGGAGGGACTGTAATGGGATTTGTGGGTAGGTCGGGTACATTTGTCTTTTGGAACATTGAAAATATTCTGCAATATATATTTAAGTGGAAAGTGTTTCATTTTGATTAACTCGATTATGTTTGCAAGATACAAGTTTTTAATCGATGTCTGATTCACCAGCTGCGGAACATGGAAATAAATCTCTGAGAAAAATGCCATACCGAGTAATTTGCTCAATACTTTGGAATACAGTCATCAGTGTTATCATAAGTAAAAGAAACATTAACGCTTTTGCTCACCAGATAAAAAGAAAAGATTAATATTTGTGGCATTGTTATGGCCTTCCTAATGGATGGAATACAAGTCAGGTACTTTAGAGCGGGTTGCTTTTGAGTCAAACCTTTTTTTGAAAAATATACTTGCAGGAACTTGATCTGGGCTGGGCAGGGCAGAGGACATGCTGGATATTCCTTCAACTTTTGTCGCATTTGATCTGATCCAAGGATGATATGATGCATCTTTCAAGAAACCTATCCCTTTGCTAGAAAATTGCGCTGCCCTTTTCTCCATTCTGAAGTGTTAGTAGCCCGAAGATCTATTAGTTCCGTCTGGTAGAAAATGCTTCAAGTTCACGGTCAAATTATTTTAATTTATGCACTTTGACATTTATCATGATATAACAGGTAGCTTGTCGTATAGAATAAAAAGACAATAGTGCTAATTTGACAAAGTTATACAGGAAGGCCATTCATCTTGACAGTACAGCGCTGTTGAGGGTCTCAAGGGAGAGAAATAAAAGTTAAGAAGCTAAAATGGTATCATGGTGATCAATTGCTGAAAGAAAGCTAATGGTATCAGGAAATGCAATGTTTTAACAAATCCAAGTTCTAGCTCCTTTGCATCAGGGTCATGCATGATGAGAGGACTTCCTGTAATATGTAAATATCTGTACCTCTGGGATCTGAGACCACAAGGATGGATTTTTGCTCCCAGATTAACATAACAAAAGACTTACTACAAAGTCTTGGAACCTATCTTTATATTAGGGAAATATTCCACTTGGAATCAAGCTCGAGCAGTTCATATCGCAATATGTTTAAAAGTATAGCGGTTTGGACTTTGAATTGAGTTAATGAAGTAAATCTGAACTAATAAAAAGGCAGGTATTAATCATAGTCACTATGAAAGTATTGGATGCTGTAAAAACTCACATGATTCACTAATTCTCTTCAGGGACGGAAATCAGCTGTCACAAGGGGCAGCGGTAGAGTTGCTGCCTTACAGCACCTGCAGCGTCGGAGACATGGGTTCGACCCAGACTACGGGTGCTGTCCGTACCGAGTTTGTACGTTCTCGCCATGACTGCATGGGTTTTCTCTGAGATCTTCGGTTTCCTCCCACACTCCAAAGATGTACAGGTTTGTAGGTTAATTGGATTGGTGTTGGTGTAAATTGTTCCTAATATCTGTAGGATAGTGTTAATGTGCGGGGATTGCAGGTCGGCGCTGACTCGGTGGGCCGAAGGGCCTGTTTCCGCGCTGTATCTCTAAATATAAACATAAACAAGTGCCGTAATGTGCTGAGCCTCTACCTATCCCTGGTGGTGCGAAGATGGGCCTGGCTCCCTTGCCAGGCAATGTGCCCGTCAGCTGGACATTGCCACACTACCTCTCCTTCATGAACAGTTCTTCCAGACCAATACCTTTGACCACACATCTGGGGGTGGGGGTAGGGGGGTGGGGAAAAGGGGGTGGGGGAAGGGAGTGTGGGGGACGGGGGTGGGAGAAGGGGGGATCTGGGAAGGGGGGAAGAGTGGTGGGGAAGGGGGGTGGGGGAAGGAGGGGTGGAGGAAGGGGGGTGGGGAAGAGGTCAGATATGTTATGACTCAAAACATCATCTGTCAGTTTGAAGAAGGGCCTCGACCTAAAATGTCATCCAGAGCTGCAGCATGATGCTAGGTTGCTCCATAACGGAACTCATTCTGAAGAAGGGTCTTGAGCAGAAACGTCACCTATTCCTTTTCTCCAGAGATTCTGCCTGACCTGCTGGGTTACTCCAGCTTTTTGTGTCTATCTGCAGTTCCTTCCTACACATGAGAAGTGATATGTTTTGTACAGAATGTGGTTAGGATCTGGAAGTGGCATGCCCGTGTGATAATAGAGGCAAATTCATTGTGGCACTGATGAGGAAGCTGGATAAATATTTGACAGGAAATAAATTGCAGAGCTATGAGGAGAGGTGGTGGATTAGGACTGTATGGATTGCTGTTATAGAGAGCCAGCACAGACTCAATAGGCTGAGTGACTGTCTTCCGTACACGTTGCAGGGTTTTATGTGATTTGTAGGATGATATGCTTTACTGTCACTTCTGTAATAACATCCTTCTTAATCATCTTAACTTCCAACTCCAGGAGTCATTTAATAGTAAGATTAAATGAGAACTTACCAGTTTGAAGTTTGATCTTTATTTTATGAGGAGTGACGTTGAGGGATTACGTGAAGAACCCGTCAGGGCGCATGCGCGATAATCTTCAAAGCAGAGGTGTGAAATCACAGATTATGGTAGTTGAATTAACATAGTAAGATAAGAGACCTAGAAAACCAGCTGACCTTATAATAGAGGGTGGGCGTGGAGGGCACGTAATCTCTCAACGTTACTCCTCATAAAATAATGATCAAACTTCAAACTGGTAAGTTCTCGTTTAATCTTACTATTTTACTTCGGAGTCACGTGAGTGACTACGTGAAGATTTTGAAGCTCTGTGATTTCATGCCGTGGAAACGAGTCCATGCATCACACACTGCATCAGTTGACTACTGATGAGTGATCATTAATAATGCATTCAGACATGACTTAGATATAGACATGTTGATGCTTTTAATGAACAAACAATGATAATAGTAACCTCACTCAACCGGGCGGGAACTATGAAACAGAACTAGCATAGAGTTGGCAAATACCCCCAATCTGGTAATGGGTTGTTATAAATGATTGGAAAGATCGTTAGTTTGACCACCCTGCATTCGCTAGGATGTGGTCCCGAAAACGTCCATACCCGGCTGCTGTGGTAGTTGCAGCCCTGGTGGAGTGAGACTTGAATATTAGTGTTCACTCCTGTATAAGCCAGCCCCATTATATCCACCTGGAGATGGTCTGTAGTGATACCTTCTTACGAGGCTAATGTAACTAACAATATTGCTAGTTCAGAGTCTTTAATGCTCTAGTGACCTACATTCTGGTGTAGATGTGTGACTACACACAACCGAAGGTCCATGAGATATGTGAACAATCTAGTTAGACCTGATGCCCCTGGTCTACTCTGCTTGATTAAGTCATAAACATAATGTTATTTAGCCCGCAGATATATCATCGTGTCCAGTCACTGCTAATGCCATGTCTGGACCCGTTGTGCTGAACTCAGTGCCATGGGCATAACCACTTGTAGGCGAGTTTGACCAAGGACAGGGATGTAGCTGGAGCCCACCGACGAACAACATGGCACAATGTTAACATCCTATATCTCTGCATACCCAGGCCTGGGAGGTTTAGAGTTGAAGATACCCTTCATTACCTGAATCCCAGAGGGTGAGACCCAACAGAGTGGATTCTGTTTCTCGCAGCCAGCATGATGAGAAGGCACTTTAGGCACAGTAAATAGCACTTTAATTTGATAATTGTCAACCCCATACAAAACTGACCTTCAAGCCGTCAGTCATCCGTGCCGAGTTGAATGTAATATAACAAAACAAATACCTCCCATCTCCTTATGAGGAGATACTACTGTTTGGTGCTATCCCTGCATCTGCAGTGAGCACGTCCAAGGTATGGTTTGACAACCTGAGCCGCAGGAATGGCCTTCGCAGAGTCTGTAATCAAAGCATTGGTTAAATCATGCAAAGGATGGTTTCCCGAGTCACGGTAAAACCAGCAAATTTTATGTCCAGAATTAACCATATAAGGTTCTGTCATCATTCCCCACATCAGCGGGAACCATGGCTGTAGAAGCCAGGCAGGCACTATGAAAATACCTGAAGCGGGAGCTTGCTGAATTTGCAAGACCCGTCTGATGAGGCAAAATGGAGGAAGACATTCCTCCCCAGTGTAGCGAGAATACATCCATCGCCATTGATATGCCACATATATTGCAACTGGTGATTGAGCCTGGATGCAGACATTTTGATCTTCAGCGTTTCATCGAGCCACAATGTCATTAAACACTTAGCGATCCAACATCAATTCCGTATAGACAATTGATGATATACCAGTGCTAGATGAGGTTAGGTAAATTATCACTGGATACTTTGACTGATTATACCCATGTGATCAACATATACCTCCACCAAAGAGAATCAACTTGGACTTAAGCATGCACCCTTTAATCCACAGAATGCACCTGTTGTCTGTAGGTAGTTGATACCATATAACTGAACATTTGGTAACTCATGCAAATCCCATCCGTCTCCGTAATTTAGAGCTGATATTAGTAATTTTCCATCTTTGAGCAATAGCACCAGTTTGTAATTAACTGAAGATACATAGATACATAGATACATAGAAATTAGGTGCAGGAGTAGGCCATTCGGCCCTTCGAGCCTGCACCGCCATTCAATACGATCATGGCTGATCATCCAACTCAGTATCCCGTACCTGCCTTCTCTCCATACCCCCTGATCCCTTTAGCCACAAGGGCCACATCTAATTCCCTCTTAAATTGATAATTGATGAAAAGTTAATGGAGCAATGCTGAATACTATTCGTCCATCATGGTGACTTTGATAGTTTCAGCCGGGAATAGGAAAGGTCTGGTAACAATGGTACTTGAGAATTGATTCCAATCTCTTGCCTCAGGGCGGAGTCCCAGACAATTTCCGTTGGTATCAACGTAAATTTAACTTAAATTTAACTGGATGGATGAGAACTCAATTCCAGTTAAATTTTGAAATACCTCTGGTGCCTTGTGAATGGAAACTGATCCCATGGTAGTTAGCAGTCACGAAGTTCCCTGTTCAGAAATGTCTATACTGCACAAGCGAGTTGTACCTGTTAACAATGAACAGGCCTCATTGCCACAATTGCGATTCTGCCTAAAAAGGCAACGCCAATCATATTTTCCAGAACTCTGGTGCTTGAATGCTGTGCAGTATAAACTAATCTGATCTGTAGAAACCCAAGTGTAAATATTACCAACTAGTATCCGTAATCGGAAGCTTCTCCTTCATACTCCAAATGGGAGGACTTATGCAACCTGCCCAGGAGCTGCCTCAACCAGCTTCATCCTTCATACATCCGAATGGTAGGGCTTAAGCAACCTGAACCAGGAGCTGCCTTAATCAGCTTCATCCTTCTTAATCATCTTCATCCTTCATACATCCGAATGGTAGGACTTATGCAACCTGAGTCAGGAGCTGCCTTAGGTATGTGTGTATGTATTTTAGCACCATCTGCATCCATCTGTTTGATCGAGTGTGAGAAATTGCAACCCTGAATTAGGTGTCGCTTCAGGCATATGTGCACTTCAGTGGCACCTTGTACCACTCCGGATCATTTGAGTGGGAGGAAATTTGCAACCCTGAACCAGGAGCTGCTGCCTGACATGCCTTCCACACTCTTGCGGGGTTGGCGCATCTTCCCCGAAGGCCGTTCTGGGCCGCGGTCTAAAAAAGACCTCTGTCCTGATCGTACGGCCTTCAGGCTTTCACCAGCTTCGGTGTCTGCTGGTGGGTGCATAGTACACTTGTGGCATCTTCAGCCAACCCCATGTCTTCAGAGTCAGCCCAGAAGTGACTCCTAATGCTCCCCTCTGTCGAGGGAGATGCATTATGCAGCCCTCAACGAGGTGCTGCCATGGGCGTCCTAGGAGGCCCATTGTGACAAGGCTCCATATCCTGGAGCACATCACGTTGGAGCATCTGCTCCATCAACCGCTCCATGCGGGATATGCGATCTCGGTCGCTGCCTGCCGGCGGTGATTCTTCACGGCCCGACTCGTCCGAGTCTATGGCCTGTCCGTCCTCTGCTTGGTCTTTCCGCCAGTCTGTAGTGTTGATTCATACTGTACAGGTGCCGGGACGGAGACTACTGACCACATAGATTGCGATCCAGATGCAGTCGGCTGCTGCTGACTGCCCGTACTTCCACGGTCCAGCCAGTCTGGATGCAGCCCGTTTGGACTTCGTTACCGACTTGTCCATAGTTCCTTCCCTGTAACACAGAAAAGGAACAAAAAACGACCCCAGAGTAAAGAACCTACCTGCAGTTCTTGTTATCTGGAAAAGGCGGATTCGACCGCTGCCCGCTACCCGCATTCTGCGGTCTCCGTAGCGGGTTCCCTGTGGTCCCTGTAGAAGGGATTCCCCGCAAAGCCCATGTCGGGTTTTCCCCCCCGAGCCGGGTATCCCCGTAGTTCTCGCAGCCGGTATTCCCACTGCAGTCCTTGTAGAAGGGGTTTCCCGCGAAGACCATGTCGGGTTTTCCCCCGAGCCTGGTATCCCCGTGGTTCTTGCAGCCGGGATTCCCTCTGCAGTCCTTGTAGAAGGGGTTCCCCGCGAAGTCCATGTCGGGTTTTCCCCCCAACCTGGTATCCCCGCGGTTCTTGCAGCCGGAATTCCCTCTGCAGTCCTTGTAGTAGGGATTCCCCGCGAGATCCATGTCGGGTTTTCCCCCCGAGCCTGGTATCCCCGCGGTTCTCGCAGCCGGGGTTCCCTCTGCAGTCCTTGTAGAAGGGATTCCCCGCGAGGTCCATGTCCCCGCGGTTCTCACAGCTGCCTCTGCGGTCCCTGGAAAAAATAGTGGCTTACCCTCCAGTGGGTTGCCACCAGTCTGAAGCTGCTGGCTCCACCGCCAGCGACTCAAAAAAGGCGAAATCAACCACCGCCCGCTACCCGCATCGCGGCCTCCGTAGCAGGTTCCCCGCGATCCGTGGGCGGGTTTCCGCGAGGTCTTGACCGGGATTCCCCGACCCTGTGGTCCGCGACTGGGGTTCCTCGCGGTCCATAAAGGATCTCCCGCGGCCCGGCCGACTTCGCCGAAATAAAGCAGGACCTCTGTAAGGCTTACAGAGATTCCTGCAAAACACAACCTGGAAAATTTAAAAACTTACCTTCACGTTGGACCGCTGGTGGAGCAGCGCTCCCCCCCAGCCTGTCGATTGCGCAATGCGATAGACGATAAGTCGCGCATGCGCCCTGACGGGTTCTTCACGTAGTCACTCACGTGACTCCGAAATAATATTGCCCATTGATATGCCAAGGACAAATGGACAGCTTGATACTATTTAGTGTTCTCAATTGATTGTTACGGAAAAGATGGGTTGATGAGTCAACCTGTAGTTTTAGGCTAATTAGCCCTCTAATTATTTGATGAGTGGGCAATTGTTCAATTAGAGGTTTTGATATGAACATATCCACTATATTGTCTGAATATGTGGGGAGACTATCAACTACTGTACCCGCATGGAAATCCCACCAAAATTTGGCCGAGGGCATCCGACTACTCAGAAACCTCGTTGCAGTGAAACTAAATCTGAATTCTTTATCTTGGTCAGACCCAAATTTTAATGTTACAAGGAGCTACACAAGACCAATGTGGCAAGAGCAAATATATCTTCAAAAGGTTTCAAGGAGAAGCTACTACAAATGATACAATTTGAAACATTAATCCAGATTCAGATACTGCAATATTAAAAAAAAGTGTAAATACAATCCCCAATTGTGGAGGTAAATTCTTCCAGTGTTCCCTTTTAACTGTATCCATTCCGTGGACAATTAGCACCAAAGATCACAGATCGCATTGGATTACGCAGGAGTGGAATATCTTGCTCCGTTCTATGATCTTTGATTAGCACTATGTCCTATTTAGCCCTTAACTAAATCTCAACTCTTCCTCTCTTTGCATTTCAAATACATCAAATCCCCCTTAGTGGTGCAGCTGCGGCAACAATCAGTTTCCCTATATGATAGGCCAGTGGCTGTATTATTTAAAATGCTATCCCACATAGCTAAGCACCATTAAACCTTTCCCCTGCAGTTTTAATAACTGTGTTAGAACCAAGAACCGTCCCTCGGTGTAATTCACCATGCATTGTACATACAGGTATCCTGCCTGTAATCCGATATAATTTGATCTTCCCCCTTAAAGGCCTGTCCCACAAGCATGCGGCAAGCGCGACCTAACGTGGTCACTTGAGCCGTACGGCCTCGCGGGGCCGATCCCACTTCGATCGCCGGAGCCGTATGGAGTTGTGCGGAGCTGGTCCCGACATCGCGCGGGGCTCCGAAAAACTGACACTGTTCAAAATTTCCGCGCGGCAACGGCCTACTGGCCCGCGGCCGCCTCGACGCCATACGCACCGCCTCGACGGGCGTGCGCAGCGTCTCGACGCCGTACGCAGCGTCTTGACGCCGTACGTCATGCGAGAACGTCCCGCGGACTTCCCTCGAACTTCACGTCACTCACTCGACCTCCGCGCAGCCCCCGCTTCCGGTTTGTTCGCGCTCGCCGCATGCAGTCGCATGTTGGTTTGACCGGCCCTGTACGGGGATCACTCGACCTCCGCGCGGCCCCCGCTTCCGGTTTGGTCGCACTTGCTGCATGCAGTCGCATGCTCGTGGGACAGGCCCTTTAATCCCAAAGTCAAGCTATTTGTGTCACCTGCTAGAAACCATTCTTCCCTTTCCAGGTGAGGTCACCAAAAGTTCAGGGTGAAACCTCGAGACTCCTGTCTCGGTCCTAATGAATACTGAACATCAAATGTTCCCTTAAAATACAGTAATTCCTCATTTTACAAAGGGTTAATTCACAAATTTCCATAATAGCTTTTTCGGCACTATTAGGGTACAAGTCTTTGATGCACAAATTTAGTTTTTGCTATGACAATTAGTCTCCAATTCTTTGTGTATAGAAATAGCTGTACACCTCACAAAAATACACCTAATGCTTTTCCCCAGCCTCTAGTCTTCTCAGTTTATCACATTTTATAAAATCTCTTTCTTAATTGAAGAATGGCTAAAATAAGATACAAAGCAAGTACCCAGTAAAATCAGAAGAAAAATGCCAACCATGTTTTCTTAAGTACATCTCCCTGACACATGCCTATGTGCATCCACATATCTTCCAATCAAACTGATACTGGTCATGGTTTCCTTTCTGTACTCTGGTGTTCCAACTTCACTTTTTTTTTGAAAGCACCATTCACACTACAATACGTTATTTTTTCAGAAGCCCTGGAAAAGTTTCGCTATCTGATATTTTAAAAGACCATATACAAGCACTGAACAGATTCTCCCTAATCAGCTTTGAAGTCAGCATGTGAGAAAATGCTTTTCAGCCACAGTATGAATTACCTACATTGTGCATTGAATTTACCTGCTTGCTAGTATAGGAAACAGTGGCCATGCCTACATCCAGACTGCCCTGATCAAGCACTGCCTAGTTTAACTTAGTTTAGAGATACAGCACGGAAACAGGCCCTTCGGCCCACCGAGTCCACCCCGAACAGCGATCCTCGTAAAACAACCAGCATTCCCAATACATTAACAGTATCTTACACACTAGGGATTTACTACTACGTACTTTGCAGTCCTGCCACAGTTAAATCATCTCCCACCATTACTATTTTACCTTTTTTCTGAACCATCATCTGCAGTTCCTTTAACCTCCCCTCTCCTTTCAATCACTCTCTCCTGTGCCCCACCTGCACTCGCACCTATTTATCCCCTCCCACACCCCTTCCATCTACATTCCTTCCTCTAGCTTCACAGTTTGCAACACATCATTCTCTTTGTCTCGCACCTTCTGTCTTTTCACCTCTGGCTTTTGTCTACCATCTGCCTATCAAAAAAAAAACCTCAGCATATAGGGGGTTATACTGTACATCTGCCTCCATAAAGGGTATATCAGCCTATCACCTGCAGGATTTGTCATGCCCCTCCTCTCTTCCAGCTTTTTACCCCCCTCCATAATGTGTGAGGAAAGGTTCTGACTCAATACATCACCTATCCATATTCTCCAGAGATACTGCCTGACCCACTGAGTTACTCCAGCACTTTGTGTCTTTTTTTAGAAACCAGCATCTGCAGTTCCTTGTATCCACATTTATCCTTTAACGTGTTCCACTCTATCATTGGTCCACACAGAAATTTGACAGTAACTCACCAACAATTTGAACTTAATGTACATTGATGTATTGAAA
The DNA here is from genome assembly GCA_038087875.1 of Malacoraja senta. Taxonomy (NCBI): domain Eukaryota; kingdom Metazoa; phylum Chordata; class Chondrichthyes; order Rajiformes; family Rajidae; genus Malacoraja; species Malacoraja senta. The sequence continues at coordinate 184,859,566 of CM075977.1, forward strand.
TCTTCCATCCATACATTTCACTATTAATAATGTCATGCTTTCGTCAATATTCATAATGATAAGAAGAAAGACTGCTTGGGATAAGAGGTTAGTAGGCTCACTCCAGAGATTTGAGCACAGAAATCTGGATTATACTCATGAGGAAGTACTGCATTGCTGAAGGGGTCAACTTTGGGAAGAGATTGGATTCTTAGTTCAAAGTGAAATATCTTGAGCGCTCTTCAAAATAATTATTCTTCAATTTACTAAAACAGTTCATTGTTAGCATTTCTTTATTTGTGGGAGGTTACCACTTATTAGTTTCCTGCAACTTTTACAATATTCCAACATTTCAAAAGAAAGGTTTAGTTTAGTTTAGAGATACAGGGTGGAAACAGACCCTTCGGCCAACCGAGTCCGCACTGACCTGCGATCCCCGTACACTGGATATAAACCTTGGGACAATTTCCAACTTTTTTTATCCAAGCGAATTAACCTACACCTCTTTGGAGTGTGGGAGGAAACCAGAGCACCCAGGGAAAACCCACACGGTCATAAGGGAGCTCTGAATGACTGAGCTGCCAGCCCACCAAGCCTGAGTGACTGAGCTGCCAGCCTGCCAGGCCTGAGTGACTGAGCTGCCAGGATTGAGTGACTGAGCTGCCAGTCCAATAATCCATTCAGCCCACAATATCCATACTAGCCCCCTGGAAACTAGTCCCTTCGGCCCACAACACCCATACTAGCGCTCCAGATAGCCCCCCCCCCATTGGCCACCAATATTGGAATTGGTGGAGAGGTGGAATATTGCGTTGGGGACCAGCCCTCCCGTGTGAACATGGGACCCAACAGGTCCCACTTAGTCTAGTTTGTTATAAAATGGAGCAAATCATTCCACCCTGCACTGAACACTAAAGATCACATGGAGAACGTGAGCACTGTTGGCCTTCATGTATTTAAAATAACGTTGATGCATTTGAAAAGACCTCAGAACTTTTATTGGAATATTTCAATGTTTGCAACTCAATATTGTGAAAAAAGATTGACAAACTGAGTGTGCTTCCATTGGGGAAAACAAACATAATATCATGCAAAATTGATCCCAGCTTCTGAAGTACGGAGAGTAATTGATGATTCGAGGTGCAAGGCAGACCAAATGTTAAATGAGGCAAAGAGTTTCAAACCGCTGAGTGATAATCAATGTTCAAGAATAGTGGGAATCATTTGCTTGCAGGAAAGTGGATACATGCAACAACCTCCTTGTTAAAATGAATGGCATCTGCCCATTTCACCTGAAACATTGCTTCTCTCTCTGCAACTTGACCTGCAGCATTTTCTGTTTACATTTCTGATTTACAGTTACTGTTGTCCATGTTCCTCGGTATTACTGTTTCTTGGTGATGTTGGCAAAATGATACATATTGACCAGAGTGCCCATGCAACATTCTTGCTCATCTTTGAAATAGAATCATAGAATTGTGACAGCACAACCAGAGGCCATTTGACCTATCACATCTATTGCCAGCCAGACACTGTCCTGCCCCTCTTCTCTTCCAGCTTATTGACAAATCTTAGATTCTGCTTGGGCATCTTGCAACCCAATGGCATTGAATTGTCCAATTTTAGGTAGCTAACCCATGGCATCTGTATCCACTTTCCTGCAAGCAAAAGGTTCCCACTATTCTTTGTCATTTAACATTTGGTCTTCACTTCTCCAAAGCTCTCCCACAGCCTACTGTCTCTGTCTCTTCCTTTCTTTCCCCTCCCCCCAACATCAGTCTGAAGAAGGGTCTCAACCCGAAACGTCGCCTATTGCTTCGCTCCATAGATGCCGCCTCACCCGTTGAGATTCTCCAGCATTTTTTGTCTACCTTCGATTTTTTCAGCATCTGCAGTTCTTTCTTAAACATCTATCCTGTCAGTCTTTTTACTTTGCTCGATTCTCACAGACACAGCGTTGGAGAAGGGGTTCTCAGTGGGGGTGGTCCACTTACAGGTGGATCCGTGGGTGTCCAGGGTGAGACCGGTTCTCCTGCGGAGTTGCCCCACTTGTATTCCGGATGCAACACTTCTTCCACACCTGTCTAAGTTTGGGGAGGTGCGGTCTAAGTGCTTTAGGCTTACGCACCCGGTGATCCAGAGGAAAAGGGATCTTCAGTTTCAAGAGGAGGGTGTTCATGAAGGTGGGTGAGGGGGAAGGCGCTGAGGGGAGCTTCGAGGTGGAGTGTATGGGTCTCCCTAGAACCATGCATTGGAGTTGGGGAAAGGCACGGTGTCATGCGTGCGGTGAGTTTGGACATCTCCGTAGGCAGTGTCATATTCGCGGGGGCACGGCTAGAAGTTCAAGCGTTGCGGCCCAGGAATGCACTGCTGGCCCATCCGGGGTGGCTCGTCATGCCTCGGTGGTGCGGGGTTGTACTGCTGACCTGGCTAGGGCTGTCAGCTCCGCCTTGGTGATCCGGGGCGGCAGTAATAGCCCATCTGGGTCTGCAAGTTCTGCCTTGGGGACCCGGGGCAGCCTCCTACATCCTGAACCTGTGGTGGTGGCTGATAGCGAGGCGCAGGGCGTGGGTGAAGAGGGGGGGGGAATTGGAAGAAGAAGAAGAAGAAGAAGAAGAAGAAGAAGAAGAAGAAGAAGAAGAAGAAGAAGAAGAAGAAGAAGAAGAAGAAGAAGAAGGAGAAGAAGAAGGAGGAGGAGGAGGAGGAGGAGGAGGAGGAGGAGGAGGAGGAGGAGGAGGAGGAAGAGGAGGAAGAGGAGGAAGAGGGAGGAGGAAGAAGAGGGAGGAGGAAGAAGAGGGAGGAGGAGGAGGAAGAGGGAGGAGGAGGAGGAAGAGGGAGGAGGAGGAGGAGGAAGAGGGAGGAGGAGGAGGAGGAAGGAGGAGGAGGAGGAAGGAGGAGGAGGAAGGAGGAGGAGGAGGAGGAGGAGGAGGAGGAAGAGGGAGGAGGAGGAGGAGGAAGAGGGAGGAGGAGGAGGAGGAGGGGGAGGAGGAGGAGGAGAAGGAGAAGGAGAAGGAGAAGAAGAAGAAGAAGAAGCCCACCCAAGCGAGTCAAACGCAAGTGGGTGGGCACTTGCCTAGATCTGATACCACCCAAGGGGTGCCTGTCAGCTCCAGTGAGGTCTAGATTGCACCTGCCGTGGCTCAGCAAGGAGCTGAGGTGGTTCAGACGGGGGCAGGGAAGGTAAAACGTGCGGGTGGTAAAGTGGCAGTGGGTAGTGTGCAGGCGGAAGACCCTTCCTTTTGGAGGCACCGTACCGCCGCATGCTGGTGGGACAAAAAGGAGGCATGGGCCTGGCGAGGAAGAGCAAGGGCGTGGGTCCAAAGCTAGGGGGATGCCTTTTTCGAGATCTTCCACCACTAATGTGGTTGGTGGTCACGAACTGGTGTCTTCCAGGTTGGAGGTTGGGCCTCTATTTCAGGGACCTTCAGCGGGTATTACAAGACCAGGTGCTGGGGTTGACTCCTCTGGAGTTGTGTCCTCTGGGCGGGTGGATGTCCCTTCGTCTCAGGGGCCCTCCGATGGAGTTATCTCATCGGGTGTTGAGGTTAACTCCCCTGGGTGTGTGTCCTCTGGGTCGGAGGAGGTCCCCTCGTTTCAGAGGCCTTCTGAGGCTGCTGGCTCGCCAGATGATGGGGTTGGCTCCCCTGGTAGTGTGCCGCCTGAGACGGGGATGAGCAGAGTCAGCCCGAGGGGGGAGGTTCGGGGACTTTGGTGTTCCTGTCTGTGCTCCACATCAGAGCCAGTGAAGGTGCTGGGGGGTGTGCTGCCTCGCCGGCTGAGTTGGCAGGGGAGAATCCAAAAGCAAGTGGAGATTCGCTGGGTGTTGCGGGTGGAGGGGGTACTCTGGGTGCTGTGGAGGTCGGTGCTGTTTCGGGTGGTGATCCTCTTTCAGATTCCGGGGGTGCCAGTGTACCATGGGCCCTGGGGGTGCCTCTTGTTTTTTCTTCCCCAGGCCCAGACGTGGAGGCTGAAGGTAGAGTGCAGGAGCCCAGCCATTCAGTGGGCTGCTTGTTGTGGTCAGGGGATTCAGGACCCTTCCCCGGCATTGATCCTGGGGGTGGTGTCATGCCGGAGGAGGGGGTGAGTGACGAGGCCAGTTTGTGTAGTGGGGTTAGTGAACTTTCAGAGAGTTCTGGTCTTTCGATTTCTGACAACGACCTTGGGCGCTGTGCTGATGAGTTTGTTGTTTCAGGTGCGAGTGGGTTGGCCGAGTGCCCAGGCTCCAAGGCCGTGTCTCATGCAATTGTAATCCGTGAGGTGCGAGAGTTCCTAAGAACAAGCCGTACCGCCAGAACAAAAGCGTAGGCTGCAAAACGTCCCCAAACTGGCACTTCTCAGAGTCAGGAAGATCACTGCCCTTGTTGCCAAGGATAGCCTCGAGAGTCTTAATCAAACCTGGCCGATCAGCCCACCGTCGTTTTGCAGCCTACACTTTTGTTCCTCAGAGAGAGAGTTTTTGAATCTACGCGGGGTACGAGGTTCTCAAACTAGTGTGTTTGCACATTCAGAGTAGCCACATTAAACTTAAATGGAAGTAGAGCGAGTTTTCGTAGATTTCAGCTTTTATCAGTCCTTGGAGAGGGAAAATTTGCAGTGTGTTTTCTGCAGGAGACACATACCGTTGTCAGTGACGAACCTACCTGGCGACTGGAGTGGGAAGGAGGGGTCTACATGAGCCATCTCAGCTCAAATTCGAGTGGGGTTGACTTTCTGTTGCCCCAGAATTTCCTGCCAAATGTTCTAAAAGTGCAATAAGTTGCTCCAGGACTTTTGCTCCATCTGGCCATGAGCCTGGATTGCATGCCGTTGCATTTCATTAACGTGTATGCCCCTAGCTCCGGCATGATGCAGGCCGGCCTACTTCAGGAGGTGACTGCACTGTTGAGCACTATTGATAGGGGAGAGTGTGTCTTCCTTGGTGTGGACTTTAATTGCACACTTGAGGCGCGAGACCGTTCTGGTACTCAGTGTGCCCCTGCTGTAGCGAAGAAGCTCAGAGGTTTGATTGACTCCTTTGATTTGGTTGATGCATGGTGGAACCTTCACCCTGATTCCACTGCTTTTTCGCGGAGGTCTGAGGGTGGTGGTTCCCGCATTGATTGAATATATATTTCCCGAGCGTTTGTTTCGCGTGTCTCAGCGGCCTCAATGCGGCAGGTGCCGTGCTCATACCACTGGTGTGTGTGGATTTTAATCCAGCGCGCGCTCAGGCTGGGTCCGCGTACTGGCACTTTAACAACAGGCTGCTGGAGGATCGGTGTTTCCGGGAGTCTTTCAGCCGGTTTTGGGTGAAGTGGAGAGAGAGGCAGAGGTGCTTCTCTTCCCTTAGGCAGCGGTGGGATGTGGGGAAGGCTCACATCCGTCTCTTTTGTAAGGAATACACGTGGGGGTCGACCGGACGGCAGGACTCAGTGGTCGAGAGGCTTGAGAGGGAGCTACTGGACGCAGAGTCTCGCCTGGGTCGGGTTGGTGATGACTCCTGCGAATGGGGAGAGTTTCAGGAGAAGAAGGAAGCCTTGAGGAACCTCCAGCTTGAGCAGTCCCGAGGCGCTTATGTGAGGTCGCGGGTCCACATGCTACACGATCTGGACAGAGCTTTGCCTTTCTTTTCTCTCTGGAGAAAGGGCGGGGAGCCCGCAAGCAGCTCGTAGAGCTGCTCGCAGACGATGGCTCCTCTGTCACAGATCCGGAGAGGATCAGTGCCTTGGTTAGGTCCTTTTATGGGTCCCTGTTCTCCGCAGGTGGATTCAGCAGGGAGACTCAGCAGGACCTGTGGGAGGGTCTAACGACTGTAGATAGGGAGGTGGCCGATCTTCTTGATGGCCACTTATCTTTGGAGGAGTTGACTCGTGCCCTACATCAGCTCAGGAGGGGTAAGTCCCCCGGGCTGGATGGGTTGATGATAGAATTTGTTAGAGCTTTCTGGGATATCCTGGGGGGTGACTACATGTTGGTTCTGGGGGAGATGCCCCTATCGTGGCGTAGGGCAGTTGTTGTCTTGCTGCCCAAGAAGGGCGAACTCTGCATGTTGAAGAACTGGCCCCCGGTCTCTCTCCTATGTACAGAGTATAAGTGCACGGGCGATGGCAAATCGCCTGGGCTCCGTGCTATCTCAACTGATTCATCCTGACCAGTCCTATACAGTCCCTGGCGGGTCCATTCAGGATAACATCCACCTGGTTAGGGACCTGATTTATCTAGCCCAGGGTACTGGTCAGTCAGCTGCTTTTCTGTCTCTTGATCAGGAGAAGGCTTTTGATAGGGTAGAGCATGAATACCTCTTCGGGATTTTGCAAGCTTTCGGATTTGGACCGCATTTCGTGGCCCGGGTCTGGCTTTTGTACGCTGCAGTGGAGTGCCTTGTGAAGGTTAATGGTGCGTTGTTGGCTCACTTTCATTTTGGGAGGGGGGTCCGTCAGGGGTGCCCCATGTCGGGTCAGTTGTACTCGGTCTGTGTGGAGCCATTCCTGTGTCTTCTTCGGAGGAGGTTGACAGGCCTGGCCATACCTGGCCCGGGGGTTGAGGTGGTTCTTTCAGCGTATGCCGATGATGTACTCCTTATGTTCACTGATCCTGGTACCTGCCGGAGGATGCGTGACAGCCAGAGGATTTTCTCGGCTGCATCTTCTGCCAGGGTTAACTGGAGTAAGTGTTCTGGACTTTTAGTGGGTCAGTGGCAGGTAGACTCCCTGCCGGAGGAGATGACAATGTATGCCCCCATGCACCTCCTCTATCTGGGGGTGTACCTGAGCCACAATGAGGATGCTTGGCCGGCAAACTGGCACTAGTTGGAGACGAAAGTGGTTGCCCGGCTGGGGCGCTGGTCAGGCCTGCTTGGATTTCTTTCCTTTCAGGGGAGGGTGTTGTTCATAAACCAGCTGGTGGCCTCCATGTTATGGTACCGGCTGGCTACTCTTGTCCCGCCTTCCATATTTGTAACTGCTTTACAGAAGGAAGCTGGTGGATTTGTTTTGGGGAACTAGGAAGCACTGGGTTTCCACAGCGGTCCTGAGTCTCCCGTTAGAGGAGGGCGGCCAGTCCTTGGTATGCGTGCGTACCCAGGTGGCGGCTCTCCGTCTCAGGACTCTGCGGAGGTATATGTATGTAGAGAACCCCCCAGATGGCACGCTCTGGCCATGTATTTTTTCCGTCGGGGTCGTTGCCTAAGGGGAGTCTCGCGGCTCCCGGTGGCGGGCATCAGTCGACCCGCCCTAAGGGGCTTGCCTGTTTTCTACCGGGATGTGCTAAGAGTGAGGAATTTGGCTGTTTTCAGCCAGCGTGTTGCTCCATGAGGGGAGGGGGATGTCGTAGCTGCGGGAGTGGCCGGTCCTCACTCTGTCATGGCGGGTGTCCAGGAGAGGCGTGCGCCTAGAGTGGTTCTGACTGAGCTTTCACCCGCTCCATCAGATCTGCTCATCGGGCCTAGGCTCCGGGATATTTCTCGGGCACCGGCTCCACACAACCTGAGCCGCCTTTCTGAGATGCCCAGCATGCCATTTCGTGATGCAAAGAGACGCGCACTGTACAGAATGCTCCTGCACATTCTGCACCTCCTTGCCTTCGTTTCCCGTCCCAACACCGCCATGGCGGACGGGGTTACCACCCGAAGGCGGGGGAGGTCCCCAGTGGGGTCTCTATAAGGGAGTTTCCCCCCCTTACATTGAGGACCTGGGGTGGAGACTGTTGCACAGAGCAGTGGGCTTGTAATACATTTTTGAGTCGGTTTCACGGGCTCGTCCCCGCCTGTATTTTCTGCGGCGTGGAAGAGACCGTGTTCCACTCTTATATGGAGTGTGAGAGGCTACTGCCCCTGTACCAATATCTAAAGGGGTTGTTCCTCAAGTTCTGTTTCATTTTAGTCCTACGATTCTAGTGTTTGGGCACAAGGCAGGATGTGGGGAGAGCCGAGTGGGAGGGTGGGACTTACCTGTCGGTTTGCTCCTGGGCCTGGCCAAGGTGGCCATTCGCGGGTCCAGGCAACGGGCGGTCGTTGGTCAGGCGAGAGTCGGCTGCCTGCCCCTGTTTCGGGCCTACGTCCGTGCACGTGTGTCCCTGGAGAGGGAACACGCGGTGTCCACGGGGACTCTGGAGGCCTTCCGTGGGCGCTGGTTATCGCGTGGGGTTGAGAGTATTGTAAACAATGAATGCACTGTTGTACTATAATGATTATTTGTTATAGTGTATTTTTTTTATTGTGTTTTGATGTGTTGTATCATATGATTGTGTCGAATAAAGTTTTTGAAAAGGAAAAAAAAAAGAGAGAGAGAGAGAGATGGAGAGAGAGGGAGGGAGAGACAGAGATTTGTGCTTATTCAATTGTATTTGTGCTTGATTGAATCATCTTGTATTTGACCACAGACTCCTCCTTCATTTGAGAAATCAGCTCCCAGCAATCCTTTTTGTGGGATCTGAGAAACGTCATTGAGATTAAGCTGCCTGGTGTTGAAATAATAAAACAAAATCCCTGTGAGACAAGACAGCTTGAAACTTGAAAACAACAACCGGTCAATTTTTCAATTTAAAGCAACCTTTCTTACACCTACAGAAGTGTTTAAAAACCAACACAAAGGAGTAGAATGGGTCTTGGAGCCGAGGCTGAGGAGCTGTGATTCAGCTTTTGATAACATCAAACCATCTTCTGGCAGCAGTTTGTTGAAGATAAGCTGTAGCTGGTTGAAATAGACTTTAGATCTGTCATGTATTAAAGTAGCATTGTAATATTAGGGGTGCACCTTGCAGCTCTGAATGTGACCCCCAGCAATTTGTGGGGTCTTGGAAATTTTGCAAAACTTTAAATACATTGCAATCCTAACCTTGCATTCTCCTATATCCAAATCCCATGTGGACCTAATTGGAATCTGCTCTCTAATTGTGGTGGAGTCAGGTTTCTAAATCATTTGTAATGAACAGAGTTTATATTGAGTGAAATAGTAATCCTGATGCCTTGTGCTCATGGCGTTGCTATGGAAGTTTAAATCGAAACGTGGAAGCTGAGAAATTTAAATCTGGAAAATGGACTTAAAAGATAAAACAGAAATTAAAAAGCTAACAGTGGGCGATAACCCGCCATCCCGTTGGAACATCTGTTCTAATTCACTAATGCCCTTCAAAGTAAAGCTGCCATTCTTAGCCATTGACACCAAATCCACAGCAATCCATAGGGCTGTTAAAAATAGCGGTCAGGGGATATGGGGAGAAGGCAGGAACGGGGTACTGATTGGGGATGATCAGCCATGATCACATTGAATGGTGGTGCTGGCTCGAAGGGCCAAATGGCCTACTCCTGCACCTATTGTCTATTGTCTATTGTTAATATTATTGGCTTCTTGCAGCCTTCTTCCATGTCTAGAACAACTAAGGCAGGACAATACATACTGGCCTCATGTTCATGGCCCATATCCCATGAATAAATGATTCATTTCATGAAGCAGAAGTATTTGGAAAAACTCCCATAAAAACACAAGGGAAAAGCTCCTTCCATCCAGGTATAATAAATGTTAGTTTTATGTTCTGTCCTGCCAGGTACATCAATCTGCTTTATAATAGAAACATAGAATAATAGAAACATAGAAAATAGGTGCAGGAGGAGGCCATTTGGCCCTTTGATCATTCATTGTGATCACGGCTGATCATCCACAATTAGTAACCCGTGCCTGCCTTCTCCCCATTTCCCTTGATTCCGTTAGGCCCTGGAGCTCTATCTAACTCTCTTTTAAATCCATCCAGTGAATTGGTCTCTACTGCCTTCTGTGGCAGAGAATTCCACAAATTCACAACTCTCTGACTGAAAAAGTGTTTTCTCATCAGTTTTAAATGACCTCCCCTTTATTCTTAGACTGTGGCCCCTAGTTCTGAACTCCCCCAACATTGGGGACATTTTTCCTGCACCTAGCTTCTCCAGTCCTTTTATAATTTCTTAATGTTTCTTTAAGATATCCTCTCATCCTTCTAAATTCCAGTGAATACAAGCCCAGTCTTTCCAATCTTTCCTGATATGCCAGTCCCGCCATCCTGGGGATTAAACTCATGAACCTACGCTGAACTCCATCAATAGCAAGGATGTCCTTCCTCAAATTAGGAGACCAAAACTGCACACAATACTCCAGATGTGGTCTCACTGGGGCCCTGTACAGTTCTCTTTTTCCTAATCTGACACAATTAAGATAATAATCTGCCACCTTGTTCTTGCCGCCAAAGTGGATAACCTCGCATTTATCTACATTATACTGCATCTGCCATACATCTGCCCACTCACTCAACCTGTCCAAGTTTGCAACCTCCTCGCATCCTCTTCGCAGTTCACACTGCCACCCAGCTTTGTGTCATCTGCAAATTTGATAGTGTTACTTTTAATCCCATCATCTAAATCATTAATATATATTGTAAATAGTTGTGTCCCCAGCACCGAGCCTTGCGGCACTCCACTCGCCACTGCCTGCCATTCTGACAGGGACCCGTTTATTCCAACTTTGTTTCCTGTCTGCCAACCAATTCTCTATCCATGTCAATACTCTACCCCCAATACCATGTGCTCTAATTTTGCCCACTAATCTCCTGTGTGGGACCTTATCAAAGGCTTTCTGAAAGTCCAGATACATTACATCCACTGGCTCTCCTTCATCCATTTTACTTGCCACATTCTCAAAAGATTCCAGAGGATTAATCAAGCAGGATTTCTCCTTCATAAATCCATGCTGACTTTTACTGCTATCCAAATGCACCATTATTACTTCTTTAATAATTGACTCCAGCATCTTCCCTACCACCAATGTCAGGCTAACTGGCCTATAATTCCCCATTTTCTCTCTCGCTCCTTTCTTGAAAAGTGGGATGACATTAGCTACCCTCCAATCCACAGGAACTGAATCTATTGAACATTGGAAAATGATCACCAATGTGTCCACGATTTCTAGACCACTTTCTTGAGTACCCTGTGTTGCAGACCATCAGGCCCTGGGGCTTTTCAGCCTTCAGTCCCATCAGTCTACTCAATACTATTTCTCGCCTAATGCAAATTTCTTTCAGTTCCTCTGTCTCCGTAGATCCTCTGCCCTCCGGTACATCTGGGAGATTGTTTGTGTCTTCCTTAGTGAAGAGAGAACCAAAGTACCTGTTAGGCATCTGTCATTTCCTTGTTCCCCATAATAATTTTACCTGTTTCTGCCTTTAAGGGATCCACATTTGTCTTTACTAATCATTTTCTCTCAACATATATAAAGAAGCTTTTACTATCCTTCTTAATATTCTTGGCCAGCCTACCCTGGTACTTCATCTTTTCATCCCGCATTGCTTTTTTTGATACCTGTTGTCCTTTGAAAGTTTCCCAATCCTCTGGCTTCCCTCTACTCTTTGCTATGTTATACACCTTTTCTTTTAGCTTTATTCCATCCCTAACTTCCCTTGTCAGCCACAGTTGCTTCTTACTCCCCTTAGAATCTTTCTTCCTCTTTGGAATGAAATGATCCTGCATCTTCTGGATTATGCCCAGAAATTCCTGCCATTGCTGTTCCACCATCATTCCTGCTAGGATCCTTTTCCAGTTGACCTCTCATGCCTTTTTAAGTCCCCTTTGTTCAACTGCAACACTGACCCTTCTGATTTAACCTTCTTCCTCTCAAATTGCAGATTAAAACTTATCATATTATGGTCACTACCTCCTAATCATTCCTTTACCTTGAGTTCCCTCATTAAATCTGGTTCATTACACAACACTAAATCCAGAATTGCCTTTTTTTTTGCTCCAGTACAAGCTGCTCTAAGAATCCATCTTGGAGGCACTCTATAAACTCCCTTTCTTGTGGTCCAGAACCCAGCTGATTTTCCCAGTCTACTTGCATATTGAAATCTCCCATAACCACAGTGGCATTACCTTCGTTACATGCCAATTTTAACCCCTGCTGCAACTTGCACCCTACATCCAGGCTACTGTTTGGAGGCCTGTCGATAACTCCCATTAGTGTCATCTTACCTTTACAATTCCTCAATTCTATCTACAGCTACTCTAAATCGTCAGTCCCTATGTCACCCCTCGCAAGGGACTGAATTTCATCCCTCACCAACAGAGCTACCCCACCTCCTCTGTCCACCTTTCTATTGGATGCATAACCCTGAATATTCAGTTCCCAGTCCCGCTCCTCCTGCAGCCATGTCTCTGTAATCCCCACAATGTCATATCTACCAATTTCTAACTGAGCCTCAAGCTCATCCACTTTACTTCTTATTCTTAATATATTGTTAGTATATTCTTATGCTCATATATAATACTTTCAATCCATTACTCACCTCACCTTTCACATCGATCCTATTTCACTTGGCCATACTCTCCTATCCCTTCGTGAGCTTTTTGCCCCGTTAATTCTGGAGTCTTTCTTAACTTTTGCTATAGTCTCTTTCGTCCTCTTTCCTTTAGTCTCAGGCGCCGTCCACCTGAGGGGGCGCCGTCCTGTATGGTATGGCTGCCCAGCCTGCAGCTGTTCGTTTTTTCACTCTTTTTTTGATTTTTAGTGAGTTTAGTGTTTTGTTTTTGGAGTTCTAGTCTTTTTTATGTGGGGGATGGGGACCGCCGATGTTAAGGTGCAACCTGCCCCTTTTGTACAATTCACCCTTACTCCAAAACAGATCCCAGTGGTCTAAGAATCTAAATCATTGCCCCCTGCACCAGCTCCTCAGCCACACATTCAGATCCCCTACAGTATCTCACTGTTCCTGCCCTCATCAGCACGAGGAACTGGAAGCAAACCGGAGAAAACCACCCTGGCGGTCCTGCTTTTCAGCCTTCTTCCGAGCCTTGAATCCCGCCTGTTGCCGCAGAAACCCCTGTCTGTACCTCTCTTGATGGAGTCCCCGACTACCACGACTCTTCCTGATGTCTGGCTCTTCGGCTTTGCATCAGTGCCACGTTTTATAACTTCAGCGCCACGTTTTAAAACTACATTTTTATTATTACAGGATTCATAAGGAAGACAGGTAGCTTACGCTTTGACTGACTCTTATCACTGACATGTTCAACAGTAATCTTCCAATATCAGTTGTGCAGAAATGGGAAATAGATGGGACATTGTATATTGTACCTCGAGAAAGGTCCATGCGAAATTCTGTGCACTCCCATTCTATTTCTGTATGATTCTGTGTTTGGTGACTGAAAATATTGCCCATCCTTATGACAAATGCAAGAAGCTTCTGGAAGCGGAGTGAATTAAACTAATGATGTAGTTCAGAACAGTATGTGGTATAAGAACCCATGGTTCTGGGTGTATAGATGACACTTGCAACCAGGTTTCAGGGATAGATTGAAAGCTAGGTGTCTGAGCCCAGGAAATGTGGTGCAATGTCTCCTGCAGGCATAATCATCATGTATATTTCATATGTGTTAATTCATGCCATAATCTGAAAGTAAAAGATACTGAGTGAGAAAGTTCTTTACAGGTGGCTGATAATAAATTAGCAAGCGTGCATGCCACTGTTTGTTCTAGCTTCCCACAGTTTCAGTTCTCCTTCTGACCAGGAGATGAGACTTGCTTACACCTGATACTTAAATCAAATGTATTTATTACTATTAGCAAAAGGTGAATTCCTCCAGCTCTGTGATGAAAAAGTTTATTCCAAGGCACAGATACTGCCCCGACCATTATTCTCCAACTATGAAGCATTATCGAACATAACCTGTGGATTTTTAAAACAGCTAGCAATGATAAGATTCTTCCTTTTCACTAATTTCTCCTACCACCCACTCCCTACCAACTCCTGCCATCAATCTACTTCTTAGCCATCAGTATTGTATACTTATCTATATATTACTAAAAGTAAGATCTTGACCGCTTTTGACTCACTGCTATGTGATTTCCGAGAGAACACCGCCACTTACGGTCGTCATTTTTGGACCACCTCGCTCAGAGCCCCCCTCCCCCAGACTGGACTGGAGGATTTTTCCTATCAATGAAAAATCAGAGAGATATTAATGTTTAAAGCCATTCTCTCTGCTGCCCCCGCTGACGGCAGGGGAGAGGGACTATAAAACCCGGAAGTGTCGTGGCTCACTCAGTCTCTGCCAGACGGAGGAAGCAAGAGGGTCATGGCTCTCTGAGCTGCGAATAACACTGAACGCATGTCTACTCCACGGTGAGTCCCCGGGATGTGGTTTTCAGCAAATGTGTTTGTTGTTTGCAAAGTGTTTGCCCAATTAGGTTGGCTTTTTAAAGGGCTTTCAGCAAATGTGTTTTGTTGGCTTGCAAAGTGTTTTTGTCCAATTGGCTTGGCTTTTAAAGGGCTTGCTTGCAACAGTTTTCGGATGGATAAAGCGTGAATAAACATTTTATTAGATCAGGACTGTTTAATTTCAAAATTGGTGCCCCTTCTGTGATTTTCGCTTAATTGCAAGATGGCGCAGATGACGTCATTTCCGGTTAGCGGCATGCTGGCGCTGAGTGCGTCATTTCCGGTTCGTGGCAAGAAGCGAGAGGGTGACGTCTAGATGGCACTGAGTGCAGGTGCCATTGGATAATTCAAGAGAGCTGACTGCTCTGTCTATGGTGAATGTGTTTGTTGGATGTTATTTAAAGCATGTTTTTGCTTCAGCAGCAGCAGCCTCTACAGGAGGCTTTAAACATTTGTTTTACACACTGTATATTCAACACGTTCTGAAGTTACTTGGCATTTTAGTGTTGGGTTAGTGTGTGTGAGTGAGTGAATGAGTGTGAGTGTGTGAGTGTGTGAGTGTGTGTGTGTGTGTGTGTGCGTGCGTGCGTGCGTGTGCATGTGTGTGTGTATGTGTGTGTGTGTGTGTGTGTGTGTGTGTGTGTGTGTGTATGAGTCTGTGTCTTTGTGTGTGTGTGTGTGTGTGTGTGTGTGAATGAGTCTGTGTCTTTGTGTGTCTGTGTGTGTATGTGTGTGTGTGTGTGAATGAGTCTGTGTGTGTGTGTGTGTGTGTGTGTGTGAGAGAGTCTGTGTGTGAGTGTCTGTGTGAGGTGGAGGGTGTGTGTGATCAACAAATAACAAATAGTATGAACTAGCGCAACAGAAAGCCCCCCCCCCTCCCACTGGCCAGCATTATTGGAATTGGTGGAGAAGTGGAATATTGCGTTGGGTGACCAGCCCTCCTGCGTGATGTGGGACCCAACGGGTCCCACTTAGTCTAGTTTAAGTTAAAAATGACTAGATGCAGATTCCATGCTTGGCTGTTAGAACAGGAAAACGATGACTATGTCAGATTAGTTTGTACTGACTGATTGCCATTGTCTATGGGAAGGATTTGACTGATCACTTCTGTGTGGACTTTGATTATTCTGCATTCACAGGCAGGGAATTGGTTTCCGAGATATATTAAGTTGGAACAGAAAGTTGGCCAGCCAACAGATTGAGAGTCAGCTTGGAATCAAAATGCAGACTGAATAAGCACAGCAACATTTTATCCTTGATCTTTGGATACATTAGATACACTCCACACACAATTCACTGTTTGAGATCAAGACATATTTTCATTCCTATTCTTATTGGTTTATATACTTCAAACATAAAAGTCAGTGAAGGTGAATATATTCTGTAAGTAACTTGAAGTTACAAGAAGGAAACAGTGCTGAACACTTACAATAGGATGTGTTTGCATCTGTCATTTTACAAATAATATGAATGTATGTAATTTACTGCAGTGCATGTGGGTCACTCATAACAGCACATGCTCCAAGTATAATAGACACAAAATGTTGGAGTAACTCAGTGGGACAGGCAGCATCTGTGGAGAGAAGGAATGAGTGACGTTTCAGGTTGAGACCCTTCTTCAGTCTGAAGAAGGGTCTCAACCCAAAATGTAACCAATTCCTTATCCCCAGAGATGCTGCCTAATCCGCTGAGTTACTCCAACATTTTGTGTCAATCTTTGGTTTAAACCAGCATCTGCAGTTCCTTCCTACATGCTCCAAGTATAATACTGTTGTTTCCTCCATCAAACTCAGAACTTCCATGCTAAATTGCACCACCAAAAAACTCCAATACTCGAGCATTTGATAATCTAGAAAGTTGAGTATCTGTCTCACTCATTGCTCTGCAATGTGAACCAGTGGTCCAGAGTGCAAGCAGTGTGTACGGCCAGAGCCAGGGGTCTGAAGTGTGGCTGAGACTGGGGTCTGGACGCTCGGCTGAATGTGCACAAGGTCTTGAATATCGGGGGGGGGGGGGGGGCGTTGGAGATGGGGTCTAGAATACTTTCAATACTTCCAGGTCCCTTTGATCTCACTGGGAAGTTCATTGGAAGAATATCTATACTATTACTAAAACTCTCATCTTGACCACTGTCTGCACTGTAAATAAATTTGCGCAGATACGGTAGCCTATATTGCTAGGATTTTCTTGCCACCTTACTCGCCGTTCTCCTCTGCTCCAAGTGCACCAGGTTTTGTTCCGATCGGTGGGATATTACAAAAGTTATGAAGGTTTAATAAATCGTGAGATGAGTAAATTGGTCTTCTCGCCAGTCAATCACCATGAAGGTAACGCCCCTTCCGGCACCCGCTGTCCGTCGGGGAGAATAAAGCTCAAGCGGACTGTGTGTGGTGGCTGTGTTCTGTGAGTGGCGTCTGTGCTCTGCGAGCTGGGGCAGCGATCACCACGACAACCCGGGTGTCGATGTGTGCAGCCGGGGACGAGAGCTGCTGAGTAAATCTGGAGCCAGTAAATGTGCCACTGAACCTACACCCTCCCCTCCCCCCCACACCCCCCGTACCCCCCCCCCACACCGCCCCCAATACCTCCCCTCCCCCACCCTTCCCCCCCATGCCACCCCCCACACCACCCCCTCCCCTGCATCTCCCTCCCCTGCACCACCCCTCCCCTGCACCCCCACTCCCCTGCACCCCCCTCCCCTGCAAACCCCTCCCCTAAACCCCCCTGCCCTGCACCCCCTTCCCCTGCACCCTCCGCTCCACTCCCCCGCACTCCGCCTTACCACACACACTCCTCCCCACCTCCCACACACACCCCTCTCCCCCTCCTGCACAACCCCCCTACCCCCACCACCCTCCTACCCCCACCACCCACTACCCCAGCACCCACCTTAGTCCAGAGGTCCACAAGCCATGACTGACTGAACTGTGAGTCCACAAGCCGTGAGTGACTGAACTGTGAGTCCGCAAGCAGTGGCTGAATGAACTGTGAGTCAGCAAGCCGTGGCTGAGTGAACTGTGAGTCCGCAAGCCATAACTGAGTGAACTGTGATTCCTGAAGGCTCACCACACCCGCCCACACCCCTCCATCCCCCTCCCCTCGCACACCACCCTCCCAGTGGCAGGCTACGGCAGAGGCAGGCCACGGCAGCGCTCCCCACCGGCCTGAAGCCTTCCCCTTCCCCCGGCTACAGAACACGCCCACCGGCCCCCACCTGAAGCCTCCCCATCCCCAGCTGCAGGACTAGCCCAAGAATCCATTCGGCCCTCAATGTCCATACTAGCCCTCTGGAACCCAGCATTCGGTCCACAACGCATACTAGCCCTCCAGAAAGCCCCCCACCCCCACTGGCCACTGCCTGAAACCATCCACCTCCCTCGGCTGCAGGACGCTCCCCCCAGCAGCTCCCGACACCCCAGCCAGAAGCCGACCTCCTCCTCCGGCTGCAGAATGCAACAAGAGATGCAACAAGAAAGAATGGACAAAATAAATCTCCTCTTTGACATTTAAATTGTTGTTATATTTTAAGAGTTATTCACGTTTTAAGCTTTAATAAATCCCTTTTCCTCTTGCCGTGCCCGTCAGCTGCACCTGCGCAGTAATACCTGTGTGTTCTACGTCACAATGGGAACCCAATGGGAGGGAACGGCTGCTCCGCCGGAGGGACGCTAATAGTGGATGGGGGAGGGGGTTTGAGAGGGGGATGGAGTGAGTGGGTGGGGGTGGAGGGTGGGGAGGGCAAGGGGCAGAGTGGGTGGGTGAGGGGAGGAGGGGAGGAGGGTGGATCAGGGGCGTCACAACGCAAACCCGTCAGCCGCGCCTGCGCAGTTTGGGCTATGCGTGAGTGAAGGAATATTGGAATTGGTGGAGAGGTGGAATATTGCGTTGGGGGACCAGGCCACCCATGTGAGAATGGGACCCAACGGGTCCACTTAATGTAGTATGAAACAAAAAGTGAAATAAACATGGATTTTGGTGTTAATAAAACATCTAAATGTCTAGAAAATCTGCTAGTCCTGCAAGGCCAAAGTTCCAAGGGTGTCAGATGATCAGAGATTCACTGTCATATTGGGAAGCCATTCAGTTTGATGCACCATCTGCTGCATACATGGTTGAATTCAAGGTCAATCTGCCCTTGCAGAAGGACATTATTCCCCGTAATCAACCGGCCCGCCGAGCGCCGCCGAGCACGGCCAAGCTCTGGCTGTACCGCATCCTGCGCAAAGGCCGCGCACCTTCTGTGAACACGTTTAAGAAAGAACTGCATATGCTGGATATATCGAAGGAAGACAAAAATGCTGCAGAAACTCAGCGGGTGAGACATGCAAGGATTGCATGAGGCTGCCTCACCCGCTGAGTTTCTCCAGCATTTTTGTCTACCTTCTGTGAACACGTGATATGATGCCTGCCATCCGGAGCGGGATGGGGACGGGATCCAGGTGTGATAAATGTGGCCCGCCATCCGCTCACAGACATGCGTCCTGGCCCCTATGCAGAACAAGGTTGCCGACCCCTACATTGTCATAGATTCCAAAAGGTCAGACGTCATCTGTGGTGAAAGAAAGAGATGTGATGATTCGTGTTGATAAACTTTCATCTGCGTTCTGTCAAGTATTTCCAGTGTTTTCTATTCTTATTTCATATTGCCTGCAGATGCAGATTTTTTGCTTTTCAATTAGTTTGTAAATTGAAGATAGACACAAAATGCTGAAGTAACTCAGTGGGTCAGGCAGCATCTCTAGCTAGAAGGAATGGGTGACGTTTCGGGTCAAAACACTTCTTCAGAGAGTCTGAAGAAGGGTCTCGACCTGAAACATCACCCATTCCTTATATCCCGGGATACTGCCTATCCTGTTGAGTTGCACCAACATTTTCTCTCTATCTTTGGTGTAAACCAACATCTGCAGTTCCTTCCTACATTGTTTGTGGATTGCCTGGTTCGCAACACATTGCTATTGGTGGGACCAGGCTGTAAATAATTTGACTGACTCACAGCCAACCTTCCAACATTGACTACAATTCAAGGTAACATACTTCAGAAACAACCTGAAAGCATGAAAGTCTTTCTTCTTTTCCCTTTCTATATAACAGCTTTATTGTTGTAATAAATCCCAAGATGCTTCTTTGCAATACCATCAGACATATTTTGACAACTGGATGTACAAGAAAAATACTACTGGTTGTTATTTAACTGTGATTTTGTGCGAGGAATATCCCTACCTGTTCAATTTACTGCTGCTCAGTGACTTTGTGGAGACACTATCTTGCTGTTCCAGAGAACCAGGTTCAAACCTGACCTCAGGTACTGTCAATGTGGAGTTTATAAGTTCTCCCTGTGGCCATGTGGGTTTCTACCGGGTGATCCAGTTTCTCCCGACATCCCGAAGATTTGATGGTTGATGGGTTCATTGACCACCTCAAAATGCCCTAGTGTGTAGATCACTGGCGGTCACTCGAAACGAGTATGACTGTTCTCTCATGGAGGACGCCTGTGCATGACTTTGTTTAACATGGGGAGACTGGTGCACAGACAGCCACCACACGGTCCTTGACAGATCTGGGCCAGTGTGTAGATGTGTGATAGAATCTGGGGCGATTGATGAGAATATGGAGAGAATACAAAATGGGATTAATGTATGGTTGGGTTAATCTGGGTGGTTTAAGGTTGGCACAGATTTGGTGGGCCAAAGAGCCTGGTTCTGAACTGTATCTTGCTAAGACTTTATGAGAGTTTGCTAATATGCATAACCAGACCTCCAGGATCAGTATGAAATCGCTTATATTTTGAATATAAGAAACATCCTGTCTGTTCTGCGATTCAAGGCTAATCTTAAACCTCAGTTTCAGTTTCCTGCACTAATCCAATATCCCTAGTTTCATTGAATCTCTAAAAAACCTATTGATCTGTTGGGATGCGGAGGAACCTGTTCAGTCAGGTTGAACAATCATTACAAATAGCAGTGATAGAATTAAAAGAACAGGAAAGAGACATTACATTTAAATCATTATAAAGGAAGTGAATATAGATAGGATAGTTCCCAGGGGAAAATATAAAAGTGATGAAAGAGCAAAACCATAAATCAAAAAGGATCCTTTCTTCAGGAAATGTGATTGTATATTTAAAATTAATCTTTCAGGGACAAAGTTGCTCATCAGTAATTATGACATGACTCTGTTAAAAGCTCAGTGGCTTCTGTTGTAAAAGGCTTCTGTTTATCATCTACTTAGCAGTCTAGCAGGATCCCTACCACTTGACAGCATTAAAGGAGCAACTGAAAGAAGGAGCTGGAGTTGGATGAGGGAAGTGTTTTGGGAAGGGAATTCTATAGTGAAGGACTAAAGCAGCTAATGGCATCACTGCCAGCAGTGGAGGAAATCAAAGGTGCAGCTGGTCCTGAACGGAAGGAGAATCAATATCTTAAAAGTTACAAGGAAGCACCTTATGGTTATGATTGATTGATTGAAAGTCACAGCATGGAAGTAGGCCTTTTGACCCATCGATTCCATGCCGACCATTGATCGCCCCCTCACTCTAGCTAAATATTACCCCACTTTCCATTCCCTGCACACTAGAGGCAATTTACAGATTCAAAGTCTAAACCCGCATGGCTTTGGGATGTGTGGGGAAACCGGAGGAAACACATGCGGTCACAGTGGGATGTACACACTCCACACAGGCAGCACCGTGATCAGGATCGAACCTGGGTCTCTGGCGCTGTATGGCAGCAGCTCCAGCAGCTGCCCCACTGTGAATAAAGTGTGCCTTGGGCAAAAAGTGAAAATAATAAAAGAGCAAACATTGCTGGATCCCTTGCACTCTTTCATCTGCTCTTTGTGTCATGTATTTTCCATTGGATCTCAGCCTTCCAGTGCATGTGGAGGTCTTTGCTATATTTTTCCCCTTTCAGGCACAAGGTAGGAGCACCTTGGTTTTGCAATTACTTAGCATCTGGATATATTGGCCTTTCTCAGTTCTGCTTCTTTTTGCAAAGCAAGTTATGAATCTTTTCATACCTGCTAATTCTGGAGGACCATGGTATTCCAGACACTCTGATCTTCTGCAGCTGGTGTCTGGGAGACAAGGATGTATGGAGCTGCTGAAGCATTTGCAGGGTCTGAGAGAACTTTAACGGATTTTCTCATGGCAATGTTCTGTTGCCGCTATTGTTTCTCTTCCGAAATCTCTTCCCTGTATGGAGGACCCGACCTTTCTTTGTCGAGTCTCCGTTGTCGTTGGGGCCTAGCAGCGTGGAGCGGCCTCCAACCGGAACGACCTGGGGCTCCAGTCGCGGAGCCTGCGGACTACTCACCATCGTGGAGCTGGCCGAGTTCGGAGCGTGGAGAGCTGCGGTGGCGCGCGGCTGTGACCCGATCCCGGAGATTCGGAGGCTCCAGCCGCAGGTCTGGTGGACGGTAACATCGGGAGTTCGCGGGTCCCTGGTGGGAGACCGCTTTTCAGGGCTCCCGCAACGGCAACTTCTCCCGCCCGAGTTGCGGGGTTGAAGATGACCTGGACCGGGGTCTTACATCGCCCGGCGCGGCTTTAATGGCCACGGGACTTGCTAGCGCTACCGGGGGCTCCAACATCCAGACCCTGGAGGGCGGCCTTGCATCGCCCGGCACGGCTTTAATGGCCGCGGGACTTATTTTCCATCGCCCGCCGGGGGCTCTGACTCTGACATCGGGAGGAGAATGGGGAGTGCAGGGGAGAGATAAGACTTTGCCTTCAATCACATCGAGGAGGAGATTCACTGTGATGGATGTTTGTGTAAATTGTGTTGTGTCTTGGTTCTTTTTATTTGTTTGTATGACTGCAGAAATCAAATTTCGTTTGAACCTCATTTGAGGTTCAAATGACAATAAATGGTATTGTATTGTATTGTATTGTATTCTGGTAGGTGGATGGTGATAACTGTGCAGGGTAAGTGGAGGTCAGTCCTATAGTCATCAGTGCCTCTCATGTACAGTTGGTGCAGACAGGAGGAATTCCTTCTTAGAGTTAATGTGCTCATCACACTTTAAACCCTCGAGTCCCTGTGTTTCCATTGCCGACAACTTTAGCACCTACACACAGATCATGGGGGATTATTCGGACTAATGTTCTATTCTCTAGAAAGTAGAGAATTGAGGGGAGGATGCTTTACGGGTACTTAACATCACAAAGGAAGATGATAGGATATAGGATAGACACAAACGTTGGAGTAACTCAGCGGGACAGGCAGCATCTGGAGAGAAGGAATGGGCGATGTTTTGGGTCACGACACTTCTTCAGAATCAATCCTATTCCCAAAAGAATGTTAGCTTCCAGTTCTATAACATCCATGCAGAAAAATCATGGTTTTGCTCGTCCTTTACTATTTATTGGTTCTCAGGCAAGCTGATCCAGGTGATTTCTGCATGAGCCAACAAAGCGAAGAGGATTAGAGGGCTACAGGTTCAAGACGCACTCTAAAACATCCAGCAGTAAACCCAGGCCTCTTCTCCCAAGCTGAGGGAGTGCTGCACTGTCTTCAATGGGTTTGAACAGTGGGGCTGTCTGCTCCATGTATCTTACCTTTTAAAATTATCTTTTTGGCACTACGTCACAAAAAAAAGTATGGGAGGTATCCCAAGATGTGCAGATAATATTTATCCCTCTACCAATGTTTTAAAAAATGCAGGTTATCCGGCCATTAACAAATTGATCTTAGTAGGAGATTCCTGTGCTTATCTGTCATGTCTCACCCATTACAACAGTAACTATAGTTCGGAAAGATTCAGCAAAGTGATATGGAGCATCTTGAGGAGATCAAATCTGCGTTATCAATGTATGTCATTCTTTAAATAACTGCACTGCAGCACCCAGCACCATCCCTCAATTAACTCCCCACACCAGCACTACGTACAAAATACAAACATTTCCCCAATGAAGTA
Organism: Malacoraja senta; assembly: GCA_038087875.1. Classification (NCBI taxonomy): domain Eukaryota; kingdom Metazoa; phylum Chordata; class Chondrichthyes; order Rajiformes; family Rajidae; genus Malacoraja; species Malacoraja senta. The sequence continues at coordinate 184,882,612 of CM075977.1, forward strand.
AGTTCAACATTTATTTTATACATTTTTGCAGGATATTAACACTTCTGCCATGGACAACATTTGTAACCCATGCTTAACATTTCCATATTTCTTAATTATCTGCAAGGCGATTCAGCCCACTTATTTTATGATAACCCGTTCTCTCTCCCATGCCCATCAATTCCACCCACCCATCTACATCAGGGATAATATGAGCAGCCAATCGATCTAACATCCAGCACTTGGGATGGGGGAGGAATCTCAGAAGGAAAAGATGCAAACACAGAAAGCACCGGAGGTCAGGATTAAACTCTCGCTTTTAGAGCTAAGTGGCAGCGGCTCTACTTACTGTGCCACTTGGTCACAGGTTAAAGTCCCATTCCAAAACCTCAAGCAGAAAACCTATGTCCGATGGAGTGCTGTATTGTCAGAGGTGCTTCTTGAGTGAATTAAGGGCCTGTCCCACTTAGGAGACCTCCACAGCAACCTCTGGTGACCTTGCCCGCGACCCAAAAAAAAATCAAGGTCGCGGTGACCTGTAACCTCCTACGACCTCCCACACATATGTTGAAAACCTTCCTCGACTATGAAGAAGACCTCCTTCGATGTACACCGACCTCCTTCGACTATGTTAAAGACTGGCTTCGACCATGCACATTTTACTCGAGGATGGTCTCTGTTAAATGGGTCTGCGATTGAACACCACCCCCTTCGACCTCACACGACCAAACTGAAAACCAACACGACCAGCGATGACTGGTTACAGCTCAGATGATCACATGATAAAATGATGTCATCAATGCATTTTTTTCTTACAATAAAAGCCTCCCAGTTTTTATAAAAAATCATTCTGAACCATGTGAGCAGGGAAGGAACTAGTTAGGTGGATGTTACAAAAGTACATCTACTGCTGTCAGCAGCAGCCCTTTTACTTCATCAGCCTTTCAAGAAGGGAAAGCACAACAGTGAAGAGGAAGCACAAGAAGAGGTGTCAGTGGGTGAAGCCCCTCTTTCAAAGAAGATTGAGGCTTGGACAGTATGATAACCTGATGAATGTGCTGCAAGAGGACGATGGGTCTGCATTTTAAAACTTCACACGAATCCCCCCTGAGCTGTTTAATGAGCTGAAGGAAACTGTGGGTCCCCTGCTGCTAAGAACTCTCCAGCTATGAATGAGCACGCCCAGGAATGACAGAGGTCACATGCTTATGTTTACATTAACCTTTTTTTCAACCTATTTTTTTCCACCCCGGAGGTATTACCTTCGATTACCTTCGACCTCCTTTGACTACCTACTACTAGCATCACAACCGGCTACGACTACACCTGCGACAAAAAAATTATTGATTTTTCAAACGGCGACTTATTTTTAATCGAGGCCGGTTTTAATCATGATGAAAAAAAAAGCAGCAACCTAGATGAAGCCTCAACCACGCAAAAACCACTTTCGACCATTAGGGAGAGTGACCAAAACCTCCTGTGACCTCGTGGTGACCTTGCAGCGACCATGGGTGGCGGGCAAAGTCACCAGAGGTTGCTGTGGAGGTCTCCTAAGTGGGACAGGCCCTTTACTCAGCTAGTTCAGAGGCATTTGGAAATCAACTATATTGTTGTGGATTTATGATCACCAGTGTCCAATGAATTAAATAGTAAACCAGTTGGGGTTCATAAGAGTCCGATTGTTTCATGTTCACCATTGCCTTTGCTGGTCTATATCTCAGATTCAGTCCAATAATCCAACCACGACTCTACTGCACCCATTACAGTAAGTGGCAAGAAAACCTACACTGTATCAACTGCACCATTAACATGATATCTGAGGAAGTGAATCTGCCAGTTCTAATCAACCACACTCATAAAAATGAGGATGTGTAGAAAAAAGACGCAAAGTTCTGGCTAACTCAGCAGGTCAGGCAGCATCTCTGGAGAACATGGATAGGGGAGGTTCTTCAGACTGATTGTAGTAGGGGGAAGAAAGCTGGAAGAGAGGTGGGGCTGACTACCATAATGCTTGCCAACATAACATGCTGGTGAAGTATAGTTGGTGGGACAGACTGTCTCTCATCTATGGAACCTCCCACATTTCTTGTAAAGCAGGAATCATCCTTTGGGTCATTCGAGCATGCAATTATTTAGTGCTTTGTATGGACACCTGATAGCATTTCTGATTCTCATTTCAGGAACGTTCCCTGTAGATGATTTCCCCCGTTATACCCACAACATGTGGGATGCACAGTAGCACGGCACATGTGGGGCAGCACAGTAGAGTTGCTGCCTACAGCGCCAGAGACCTAGAATCGGCCCTGACTATGGGTGCTTGTCTGTACGGAGTTTGTACATTCACCCCATGACCCGTGTGGGTTTTCTCCCGGAAGCTTTGGCTTCCTCACACACTCCAAAGACTTACAGGTTTGTAAGCTAATTGGTTTGGCATAAATGTAAATTGTCTGTAGAGTGTGTAGGATAGTGTTAGTGTGTGGGCGTTGCCGGTCGGCACTGACTCAGTGGGGAGAAGGGCCTGTTCATGTGCTGTATCTCTAAACTAAACTAAACCAAACACCTTTAGAGGGATGACTCCTCTACAAATTGTGAGGGAAGGAACTGCAGATGCTGCTTTACACTGAAGATAGACACAAAATGCAGGAGAAACTCAGCAGGTCTGGCAGCATCTCTGTTGAAAAGGAACAGGTGGCATTTTGGGTCAAGACCTTTCTTCCATCACCTATTCCTTCTCTCCAGATAAGCTGCCTGACACGCTGAGTTACTCCAGCATTTTCTGTCTATCTCTTCTCCAAACAGTTTGCCAAAGGCTCTTGGACCTGTAAACTTAAATCTGTTTCATTTTCCACAGATGCCTGGAGTGTTCCCATCATTTCCTGTTTCTTTTTCCAGACTTCCAACGTGCGTACATTTTTTTTATTTTTATTGCCAGTCTTTTACACCTAAAAATCCAAGGGAAATGCAATTTGTCAGTAGTTTTCACTGATACGTATCATAAATAGCAATTTGTGAACATTACTGTTTGACAAGCTGTGTTTACCTTTACAACATTTTTTATGTAGTGCCATATAGTGACACACACATTCTACAAAGATATATTTAAGTATTCTGCACGCACCATTTATTGAACTGAATAAACTACCTCAGGTTGCACAGGGAGACAGCTGCAGAAGCATGTGTATTATGATTCTATTGAAAAACAATATTTTTTTTTCCTGTCATTTTTTTTTAGTCGCTGGCAGCACAATTTATCTGCACAAAACAACCAGTTAGTCAGGCTCTAGGTCTTCACTCAGGTATTTTTCCTTCTCATAATCACAAGCAATCCATTCTTTTCGATAGCTCTTCTGAGAGCAGATAGATGTGGTAGAAGGGTAGATAGGTACTGGAAGAGGGGACTAGGCCTGGCGGAATAACTTTGAGAAGAACTAATATGGGAAACCAATGCAGAAATACCAAAATTCACAAACTGGATTGCCCAGGCAAACCCATTGTTTCTGCCTCCTCCTGCCCCATAGAACTCATCTCCAAATGCCTCAATTCTATCTTGTAACCCCTTGTCCAGTCCCTTCCAATTTACATCTGAGGCACCTCACATGCTCTTCAACAGTTCAATAACTTTCAATCTCTGGACCCCCATTGCTTCATCATTACTATTGACATCCAGTTCCTTTACACCTCTATTCCTCTTCTGCCCGCAGAATTTGTCCTCACCCACAACAACTTCTCTTTTAACTCCTCTCACTTTTTTTCAAGTTCAACATCTAGCCATGGACACTCACAGGGGCCCCAGCTATACCTGCCTTTTTGCTGTTTATATTGAACAGTCGTTGCTCCAAACATGCACTTGCATCATTGCCCGACTGTTTCTCCCGTACATCATTGACTACATTGGGGTTGCCACCCACAGTGCAGAACTCACTGATTTAATCAACATTACACTAATCACCACCCTGTCCTTGGTGTAGATTCACTTGGTCTATTTCTTGCACCTCTCTCCTCTTTCTTGATCTCTCTGCCTCCATCATCGGGGACGACTATAGACTGATGTCTACTATAAACCTACCGACTCCCACAGATATTTGGACTACACCTCTTTCCACCCTGCCTCTTGCAAAGATGCCAATCCCTACTCTCAATTTTTCTGTCTGTGCCGCATCTGTTCCCAAGATGAGCCTTTCTATTCTTGGGGATTTGAGATGTCCTCTTTCTTTAATCAACATAGTTTCCCTCTGTCATTGTAGATGGACCCCTCACCCGTGGCTCCTCTGTGTCTCATAGTGCTGGACTCACTCCCCCTCTCTCCAGATGGAACAAGAATATTGTTCCCCTTGTCCTTGTTTTTCACTCCACCTGCCTCCACATCCAACACACCATTCTCCAACATTTCCACCATCGAAGTGATCCCAACACCATTTACATGTTCATATTCCCATCACTTTCCACTTTCCCTCAAGACCACTCCCTCCACAACTCCTTGGTTCACTCATCCCTTGAAGAACAGACTTCACCATGATGGACCCCTCACCCAAGCCATCCCTCCTGAGATACTTTGCCCTACAATCACAGGAGATGTAACACATATCCCTACATCTCTGCCCTCACATTCATCCAGCGACTCCAGCAATCCTCCCAAGCGAGACAGAGGTTCGCCGAACACTCATGCTTGGTCTGCCAATGCAAAACATTTTAACTCTCCTGCCCATTCCCATATTGACATTTCTGTCCTGGATCTCCTCCATTGCCAGAGAAGGCCACTCGCAAACTGGAGGGAGAACACCTCATATTCCTATTGAGTAGCTTACAAACTAACCATATGCACATTGAACTGTCCAACTTTAAGTAACTAAGCAACAAACAGCATCCCCCCCTTTCCCTTCCCCCACTTTTCCTTGTGGATACCCATCCATTTTCCCTACAATCCCTTCATATTTTCATCTCTAGCCTTTGTCCAACCATCTGCCAATCAAATTGCTCTCACCTGTATCCACCCATCACTTAAGATAAACACAAAATGCTGGAGTAACCCAGCGGGACAGGCAGCATCTCTGGATAGAAGGAATGGGTGACTTTTCAGGTCGAGACTCTTCTTCAGACTCAAATTCGAGACGTTTTGGGTCATGACCATTCTTAAGATGCTGCCTATCCCGCTGAGTTGCTCCAGCATTTTGGGTCTATCTTCAGTTTAAACCAGCGTTTGCAGTACCTTCCATTCATCACTTGCTTGGACAAAACACAGAGTGCTGGATTAACTCAGCGGGTCAGACAGCCTCTCTGCTGAACATGGATAGGCAATATTTCAGGTTGGGACCTTTCTTCAGATCTGCCTGACCACATGTCTGTCTTTGTTCTGCCTCTGTCTCTCATCCAGATCTTGTCCCCCTTCTGCAATCAGTCTAAAGAAGGCCCTGACCCAGAACGTTGCCTATTCATGTACTCCAGAGAAGCTGCCTGAACTACTGAGTTACTCCAGCACTTTACATATTTTTCGGCATCTGCAGTCTCTTGTGTTTATGTTTTTTCCAGTTGGTTTGTCTAGGATTAGAGAACATCCTGCAATTAGGTCCAATCCTATCTGAGGTGAAGCTAGGAAACGTTTCCATGTAGAGGATTGGAGACATGTTGAAGTCTGTTCTTCAAGCAGCATGGATACACAAAGAAAAGTTATTGATTTTATTCTAAAATTGGCAGTTTTTGTAAGTGAGAGGTGTAATGACAAATGGAACAAAAGTGGATACTTGGTCCAATTCTGTGATACTGGCTCATTTTTGCAAACACGTAGAAACAAGGATCTGCAGATGTTGGAATTTTAAGCAAAACACAAACTGCTGGAGCAACTCTGTGGGTTAGGCTACATCTCTGGAGAACAAGGAAAGGTAATGTTTTGGGTTAGGATCCTTCTTCAGACTCATTAGTCTGAAGAAGTGCCCCAACCCAAAATGTTACCTATTTATGTCCTCCTACAGATACGTCCTCACCTGAAGAGTTACTCCAGCACTTCATGAATTACAAACATGTATGTATTAGATACTAGACTAAGTGGGACCCGTTTGGTCCCATGTTCACATGGGAGGGCTGGTCCCACAAAACAATATTCCACCTCTCCACCAAATCCAATATTGGTGGCCAGTGGGGGGGGGAGGGCTTTCTGGAGCGCTAGTATCGGTATTGTGGGCTGAAGGGACTGGTTTCCAGAGGGCTAGTATGGACATTGTGGGCCAAATGGATTCTTGGTGTGGCAGCTCAGTCACTCAAGCCTGATGTGCTGGCAGCTCACTCACAGCTGTTGGGCTAGCAGTTAACTCACGGCTATTCCTTGAAATTCCATTTCAAGCAGGGTGCAAGGCCATCAAATTCAAGTGCTGTTTCATGCCATTTCAAGCAGGGTGCAAGGCCACCACATTCAAGTGCAGTTTCATACCACTTCAAGCAGGGTGCAAGACAACCAAATTGAGGTGCAGTTTCATACCATTTCAAGCAGGGTGCAAAGCCACCAAATTCAAGTGCGGTTTCATACCTTTTCATGCAGGGTGCAAGGCCACCAAAATCAAATGCAGTTTCATACCATTTCATGCAGGGTGCCAGGCCACCACATTCAAGTGCAGTTTCATACCATTTCAAGCAGGGTGAAACCACCATAAAACCACTATAAAACCACACATATCACCACATAAACACCACATAAACACCACACTCACAGTTCAGTAGACATTCAGTGTGTTCAGTTGATTCACAGCTCAGACAGTCATGACCTCTCCCTCCCCCATCTTGCAGAGACTGAGCCACAGCCACACTTCCAGGTTTTATAATCCCTCCCCCCTCCAACCGGAAGGGGCCTGGCATTCATTGTGTGATTGACAGGAGAGAGATTCTCAACATTTTTTTAAACACTAATAACACTTTTATTTTTCATTGATGGGAAGAATCCTCTGCACCTGATGAGCAGCGGGGGACTGAGTATGATGGCCACAAATCACAGCCATAAGTGGTAGCATTTTATTAAAATCCATATACAGTGCAAACAGGAATTTGTCAAGTTTCCACCAACAACCATTTTTGCAGTGCAGCATTTCAAAGCAGTTACCACCACCAACAACAACCATTTTTGCAGTGCAGCATTTCAAAGCAGTCACCACCACCAACAACAACCATTTTTGCAGTGCAGCACTTCAAAGCAGTTACCACCACCAACAACAACCATTTTGCAGTGCAGCATTTCAAAGCAGTTACCACCACCAACAATAACCATTTTTGCAGTGCAACATTTCAAAGCAGTTACCACCACCAACAACAACCATTTTTGCAGTGCAGCGTTTCAAAGCAGTTACCACCACCAACAACAACCATTTTCAGTGCAGCATTTCAAAGCAGTTACCACCACCAACAACCATTTGCAGTGCAGCATTTCAAAGCAACCACAATTTCATTTTCAACCCACATTAAGGGCACTCACCTTTGAGTAGACACGTGTTCAGTGTTATTTACAGCTCAGAGTGACATGACCCTCTCGCTTCCTCCATCTTGCAGAGACTGAGTGAGGCACTACACTTCTGGGTTTATAGTCCCTCCCCCCTCCCACCAGCAGGGTCTGCAGAGAGAATCTCAACATTTTTAAAACATTAATAACACTTTGATTTTTCATTGATGGGAAAAATCCTCTTGTCCTGTGTAGCGGAGGGGGACTCTGAGTAAGATGGCCAAAAATCACAGCCATAAGTGGCAGCATTTTTTCAACAATCATGAAACAGAAAACAGGAAGTGGTCAAGATCTTACTTTTAGTAATATAGATAATTTATTAGATATTATTTAATTGGATATTATTTTGTCTTGAAAAGCACAATTTAACAATATTTTCAAAGCAAAACTATCAAACTTTGTATAATATAAGTTTGATAGATAAAAGCAATCATTAAAAGACATATTATTCATCAAAATTGTATTTCTAGATGAAGGGAAAAGCATTGTTATTTATTTTTCTGGAGTTTCAATTCATTTTACGGCAGACAAAATTTGTTTTGGAAATTTACAGCATGGAGGGTAAAGAAGCCTATCAAAGCCTTTAGTTCCTTAGAAGATTGAGAGGATTTGTTCTGTCGATGAATACTCTCTTGAACTTTACAGGTTTACAGTACAAAGCCAGTATATTGACCGGCCTGGTTTGGTAACTCAAATGCCCAGGAATGAAGGAATTCCAAAAAGTGAATGAACACTGCCCAGTCCATCACAGGTACTGACCTCCCTACCAGATATAGGATCTATAGGAGGCACTGCTTCAAAAAGGCAGCCAGTATCATCAACGACCCACACCAGCTTGGCCACGCTTTCATTTTACTCCTCGCTTCGAGAAAAAGGCATAGAAGTCTGAAAACCGTCACCTCCAGGTACAAGAATAGCTTCTTCCCAACACCCATCAGGCATTTGAACACTACAAATACCAACTAAACTATAAACTATGGATTGACATGGTCGCGCTAAGGCCATTATGATTTTTTTTTTGTACGAATTTGTTGGTTTTTAATCTATTGAACTTTTTTTTTGTTCATTATGTTATTGGTGAGTACTGTTTTTACAAACTTGTAATGTTGTTGCAAGTAAGAATTTTATTGTTCCCTTTCTGGTAGATATGACAACTAAACACTTTTGAATTCTCTTGATTCTTGAAATAGGCTATCTGACCCAACATGCAGCATGGATTTGTGTGCCCCATCATAACCATGTAACTTTACTTATTGCACTCTTTTCTTTAATATATATTTTTTAATATTAGATTCCTAGTAAAGGCATAAAAACTAGTTACCTTAATTTCTTCTGGAACCAAATGGTTCCATGTTCTCATCACTATGAAAATAGACACCACCTGAAATTTCTTTATACATGTTTTATACATACGGCCTCTAATCTTGCCCACAATAATGAATGGAATTGCCTCAACATCTGTCCCAACAACTCTCCTATTGTTGTACATATCACCTCCTATTGTTATATCATCTCCCATTTCCCAGCATTCAGACATCAGGGTAATTTTTCAAATATTGATTTTGTTTTTGCATTATATTCAATTTCCATCTTGTTTTGTTTTGATGTTTGTAAAAGGGCAGAGACACTGGCGAAATTAGCCAGAATATGGCAGGTATAATCTAATTTAAAAAGTGTATGACGCAAATCAATTCAGAAAGACAGAGAAGGAGGAAAATAAAATAAATCATAGTTTAAAAGCTGTGTAAGAAAACAGAGAGATATGAATCTTTGAAGGGTTATAACAATGACAAGATTGTTTTTATAAACAGTCAGGAGGTCAGACATTTAACGGAAACTTTTGTAGAATGTTTGTTGGGTCCCATCTAGAGTATTGTGTCTAACCCAGACCTAAAAACATTAGAGGTTTGTTCAAGGCTTGGAAAAGTGCCCAAGTTCCAGGATCGTGAAGCTGGAGCGATTGTTTTCAGTGAAGACAAGGTTAAGAGAGACTTAATAGAGGTTTTCTGACGTATAGCACTGAAGTCCACTATGCAGCCTAGTGAATCCATAACAAAGAGTGTAGTTGGAGAAACAGCAGCAACCAAAGAACTCTTGTTTAGGGTTAGATTAGGGGATGAGTAGAGTTCAGTAAAGGTTAAGTGATTATTTTTGTTTGCATTGAGTTGCAATGATTTGGAATATACTGCCTGAATGGGTGATAGAAGTGAGAAATTATTCAAAAATAATGGAATTCAAAATGAAATGGACACATACTCAAAGGAGACACAAGGAACTGCAGATGCTGGAACATTGAGCAAAACTCAAAGTGTTTGGAGTCACTCAGCAGGTCAGGCAGCATCTGTGGAGGGGCTGGATAGGTAGTTGACATTTCAGGCTGGGTGTGAAGAAGGACCTGACCTGAAACATTACCTATCCATTCCCTCCACAGATGATGCCTGATCTGTCGAGTCACCCCAGCTCTTTGTGTCATATTCAAAGGAGAATTATTTCAAGGCTCTAAAGAAATGCTGGCGATACCTGGCCAAGATGGATAGCTCCAGAATCAGGAAGAGGAACAAAGAAAACGTCTCAAGTTAAAGGCCCTTCATCAGAATTGGGAAGAAGATAAAATAAACATGAAGTGGCAACAAGGGTGAGGGAGGGAGGGAGGGTCTCTGACAGGATAAAACCGGGATGATCGCAAACAAGGTTTACAGTTTATCCCCATGGTCGACCTGAAATGATAACTCTGTTTATCTTCCCACAGATGCTGCCTGACCTGCTACGTATTTGCAGCTTTTTTCTATTTTCATGTTTGTTTTCCAGTATCTGCAGTTTCTTTTGATATATGTGAAAGTGAAATATCAGGAGCACAGTGGGCTGAATGGTCCCCTTTGTGCTGTTACTTACTTCAATTCTATTTAGCCATCTGTCTGGCCAGGACTGTCACATTTATTTGCAGTTAGCGATCTGGTGCCTATGTGCAGGTGCAAATATTTGAAGGCTGTGATATTTTGCTAGTCTATTTACCTTTCTCAAGGAGTCTTTGGAAAAGGTCTCAAGATGATGATTTGCAATTAAAAATAATTCTGTATAGGGTTGGTGTGCCACAGGAGAGAAAGGAGTTCAATAATTGAAACTGCACAGTTCTTAAGATAGCAAATAGATAGGCCATCAGACATTTTTATTTGAATGCACCTCAAAACCTAAACTGAGCTATGGATGTGCAAACTCCATTTTAAATAGATTTTATTGACAGCATGTGATCAATTTGAAATTGAACTTTATGTCAAATTTAAAAGAACATCCAGTCCATATATTCAGATATTTTTTCATTGTGTTTATTGAGCATTAACATTCTGATCCATTTAAAATTGAAAGTACTGTTAAATTTTAAATATGTCTGTTGTAAATACTATGTTTTATTGGTTGCTTGCACACTTATTATTTTTGAGCCTGTGATGAATTTCCCTTGCTCACACTACCACAGAAACAGCCATGCCCATCTTCATAAAGAAAGATACAAAGTGATGGAGTAACTCAGCGGGTCAGGCAGCATTCCTGGAGCACATGGATAGGTAAGTAAGTAAGTAAGTAAGTAAGTAAGTAAGTAAGTAACTTTATTGGCCAAATATTCACATACAAGGAATTTGCCTTGGTGCTCCACCCACAAGTAACAACATGACATACAGTGACAGTTACAAATAACTTAGAAAACACTAAACATTAATAATAATAAAACATTAATGATGAAACACCATTGATCAAGCATGTGAACCAACCAAATACCAGATCAAAGGGAGGCTACAGATTTTTGGCTGTTGAGTAGAGCAACAACTCGTGGATAAAAGCTGTTTTTATGTCTGGCTGTGGCAGCTTTGACAGTCCGGAGTCGCCTTCCAGATGGAAGTGACGTTTTGGGTCGGAAGTAGTTGTGGAGGAAGGGAAGTTGGGGGTGGAAGGGGTGAGATGAGAGAGCAGGGAGGATGAAGGGAAGGATGGTAAAGCTTGCTTTACCTAACCCATGTACCTCTGGACTTGTCTGTGTATTAGTCACCTGGCTGTATTCCCACCTTGCGTAAGCCATGAATGCAACTCATCGCAATCTCTGCCGCATCTCTTCTCACTAGCACCAATTCCCATTCATCTATTAACCTACATTGACTCTTGATCTATAGTTCAACTACCAAAATCTTCAAGCCCACCCCCAGCTTCCCCACCTCCACAACTACGTCTAATTCACTCTTCAGTCCATGTCTTCAGACAATTTTATGATAACCCATCATAACATTAGCCGAGGCTTGATGTCAATTCTGTAGTAGTTCTTGGGACTGTTTATAATGTGAGAGATATAATACAAATGCAACTTGCTATTGTTATTGGAGATACAGGCAGAAGAAGGATCCCGATCTGAAACATTGCCTATCCATTCCCTTCACAGATGCTGAATTACTCCAACACTTTGTGATTTGCTGTTGTTATTGTTGTTTAGGCCTTGTATACGGTTTTCAAGATTATCTTTTCATTAAGATGGCAATCAATGAGAAGTAATTAGGAAAGTCCAGACCAGTTAGATTAACATCAGCTGTAAATAAAATGTTTGAAGCTATTAAATATGTTATAGTCGTGCATACAGAGCAGCCACTGATCCGATCAGAGACCCTGACCTATCAGGGCAGGCTAGGAAGGCTGAATGGCCTACTCCTGCCCCTAATTCATATCTTTATATGCCCAAGCTAAACAGAGAACTCCAGATAGAATCTTCCAGGAGCTCAATATGTTGACCAACATTTAAAAAAATCAGTTAAGATTACTTTGGTTGGGGCTAATGGCATTTTAATTTAATTTGAAAAAATAGATAGCTAGACATTGGAGAACATGGAACCTATTTAACAAAAATAAAATCATGAAGGAGAAAATTAGTAAATGCTAATTTCTACTGTTTGGAAGAATTCTACTGTTTGGAAGAATTCATCTAATTTCTCAGGGTCTTGTTCAGAAGAAGCTATGTCATGTTGTATTAAATCAAAGAATATTCTGAGTGAGAGAAATCCTATTAATAACAATTCCTCAACAATCGGATATTCAGGTGTTTGCATTTATTTATCTGTATGTCTTCTGCTTAAAGACTTAAAATATGTCTGGACCTGGGCAGCCATGTTAAAGTGAATTTATTGAAACTACATTAGCTGTCATATACGTCTACTTCTAGCTAATGTAATTTTAAAACTCACACGCTCGGCTATAATATACTGTATCTTTATTCCAGGCACAAAGAAAATGTCAATTTAAACACATATATTTCCATCATGTACCTCATTTGAAAATTATGCCCTGAGAGCTCATAGAATGTGAAAAATATAAGAGAACGTTGGTAGGAGAGTGAGAGCTGAATCAATTTAGAAATCCTTTCCATGGGGATGGGGGGATGTTAAAACTATACATCATGCGGCAACTCTGCAAATTCACTGCAGAAAATGGTCTTTGCATAGCCATACTTCATTGCACGTCTAAACCTGTGTGTCAAGTGGGCAAGAAAGAATAATATGAAACATTCAGAAATCCTGACCCTGTCAAATATCACTGGTACACATGTGTCTTGCCCACCACTGGAATAGCTCAGATGGTCTCTTAAATGTTTCAGTGACAATACTTTAATGCGAGATGCGAGTATTGACTTGGTTCAGACAAATGAAGCCAACTGGTCTTAACCACATTGATGCCAGGCTGAATCGTTGAGTCTGGGATAAGATTAAGCTTTACAACAGGGAGCTCCCACAAAGGTGGAGCTTTAAATACCTGAATGATCTTTAACTAAAGCTGAGGGATAAATGTAAGCCAGACACCAGGGATAACTCTTTTTCTTTGGGATCTATTCTTGATTAGACAAAGCCTCAAACTAATAGCTCAGATGAAAGGCAATACCTCCAATGGTGTACACTCCCTCTGTACTCTATAAAAATGTAGATTACTGCTTATTTTGCTGAAGGAAATCTCTGGAGCAGAACTTAGGAAGGAGTCACGTAATCCATTCTGTTCATCTTTAAATGCACTGAAGCCCAAATTTCTTTCACTGATACAGAGGTTTTCAAAAGTTTTTCCCCACGGCCCACCGTTAGGGAGTGGAGTTGTCAACGGATTTCAATTGCCTGAGCACAGAAGGGATTTCCTGGTTGGACTGCAAAATCGAGCAGCGAACAGCTTCTCTAATCTGAATCATAGAATCGTGGAAAATCTACCTCGCAGAAGAAAGCCACTCAGTCTATTGTGACCGTGCTAGTCACAAAGATCTCCAAACCTTTATGCACTAAGTCTGTAAACCTTGAGCTCACAGTTCTTCTGGTGCACATCCAAGCACTGTTTAAAGCACTGTTATACTTCCACCACCCCATGAGTCAGTGACTTCCTGACCACTACCAGCCTCTGGGTGGAAAAGTAATCCTAATTTCCCTACTCAACATTTTGCCAAGTTTAGTAAGTCTATGCCTCTTGTATTTTGACAGCCCTGCTTTGAAGTCCAGATTGTGTAGACCATTCATAATTGTTTTACTCCTAGTGAACCAGCCCCTCAACATTCTCTGTTACAAAGACAGTACCCCATTCTATTCAATCTTCCCTTGGCACTAACAGTTCCAATCCCAACAAAATGTTCACCTATTTTTGTGCACCTTTGTTAATGTAGACACACCTTTCTTGCAATGTAGTGACTAGAACTGTATGCAGTGCTCAAGTAGTAACCTAATTAGTGGTGTATACAGTTCTGACATGACCTCCTTGCTTTAATATGTTGTGCTTTGTCTAATTAAAGGAATCATTCCATGCAGATTTTTAATCGTTTTGGCCTGTTCTGCTACCATGGCGTGTCTGTGGCCACTCATTACAAGGTAATTCAGTTCCTCCACGCCACCCAATAGTATTCCATTTGTTGTCACATTCCACATCCCCAATAGCATAACTTCATTCTTCTCTGAATTAAATTTGATCCCCATGTCTTTTGGCCAACTGCCAGACTATCTCCTGATCCCAAAGAATCCTAAAGGCTGATTTATCCTCCAGATGTTTCCAGTAATTTCTGATAAATAATTTTTCCATCTAGTGAAGTTACCTATACCTATGTCAATTCTAACAAGGTTATGATCAGAACCACAAAATATTCGGGTTGTGGTGAAATTAAAATCAGGCTCTCACATTTGTACTCCTTTCACCTGCTCAGCTTCAGTCGCAAAAAGTGAATCCATAATCGCTGCTCAAAGCTAATTAAAAACACCTGAGAGCACTTTAGGAGCTCGGTGACTCTATAACTTTTAAACGGACTACATCTCAGCTGTGTGTAAAACACAACGTGCTGGAGTAACTCAGCTGTTCAGGCAGCATCTGTGGAGAGAAAGGATAGGCAATGCATTGGGTTGGAACCCTTCTTCAGATGCATGCTCTTGACTCAAAACATTGCATATGCATTCCTTCCATTGCTCCTGCCTGACTCGCTGTTACTCCAGCACGTTGAACTTTACTTAAGATTTCAGCATTTACAGTTCCTTTGCCTTTACATCCCAGCTATTTATGGGTAACCCTAAATACATTCTCACCATACTTCTATAAAATGCCTTGCTAATGGTCAGTACATAGGCTTCTTATAACCATCTTAACCAATCTTCATTTGGTCTCTTGCTTTACGCCTCAATTCTCCAGCTCTGCTCTCCCATTAACACCCTCAGCTTCTCCTTCAATTTTGAGGAAGGGTTCCTGACGCAAAAAGCTAACTGGTTTCTCTCTCCACCGATGATGCTTGTCTGGTTGTGTATAAAATTGTAAGGGAAATTGATTGGGAGAATGCATGGAATCTTTGTTTCCAGTGTGTAGGAATCAAGAACTAGAGGACATGGGTTTAAAGTGAAAGAGGAAAGATTTAATAGGAATCTGAGGGGCAACTTTTCCGCACAGAGGGTGGTAGGTATATGGAACAAGGTGCAAGAGAAAGTAGTTAAGATTGGTACAGTGAAGGGCCTGTCCCAATTGGGCAACCTAATCCGTGAGTTCTGGCGAGTTAGCCCTCAACTCATACTCGCAGCATGGTCGACACGAGGTCGTAGGAGGTCTTCATAACTCTCCTTCATACTCGAGAGTGGTCTCCGCGAACTCGAGGCCTCAGCTAGGTCATGGCGTTTTTTTCATTATGTTAAAAATTGCTCGCAAGTAAAAAAAGGTCGCCTTGGAAAAAATCAATACTTTTTTTACTCGTAGGTTTAGTCGTAGTAGGTCGTAGTAGGTCAGCATGTTAGTCGTAGGTAATCGAGGGTAGTCGAAGGTAGTCGAGGGTAGTCGTAGATAGTCTTCATCATAGTCGAAGGGAGGTCGAAGGGAGGTCGAAGGTCTCCACTATTTGGTGTTCAATTTTCCGGACGTTAGTCGTAGCTAGGCATAGCTAGTCAAAGCAAGTCTTCAACATAATCGAAGGAGGTCGAAGGAGGTCTTCTATATAGTCGAAGGAGGTCTTCAACATCTCATTTTTTCAAACTCTTCTAAACTCGCCAATTAAGTCGCCCAAATGGGACAGCTTCTTAATAACATTTAAAAGACATTTGGACAGGTACATGGATAGAAAGGTTTTGAGGAATATGCCAAATGTAGGCAAATGTGAATCATTCAGATGGATCATATCGGTCGGCGAGGATGGGTTGAGCCAAAAGGCCTGTTTCTGTACTGTATGATTCTAAGCCTATGTCAGAAACCATTGGAAATGTACTCTTCCTTCAGTATGTTCCAGGCAGAATCTCCCAAGGAGAATTTATTACCCATCAGATCAGCTTTGTTCGACACCCATTGAGCACCTGCTTATCAGCTGGTAATGCTTAAAGAAAGAATAGACATTTGGGCCTTCATGCTGCTCAGCCATATAATAGGATTGGGGTTAATCTGTAACTTCAATGCTATTTTCCTGCTTGAAATCTGGCATGATTCCAATCACACCAATTTCTAAAGATGCACCCTAGAAAGCATCCTTTTGGGATGCATCACAACTTGATTTGACAACTGCTCTGCCCAAAAACAAGAAATTGCAGAGAGTTGTGGATGCAGCCCAGACCATGATGTAAAACAGCCACCCTCACATTGACTCCATCTACACTGCACACTGTCTCTGGAAAGCAGCCACATAATTAATGACTTTTCTCTGTTTCCCATCTGGCAGAAGAAACAAAAGCTTGAAAGCATGTACCACCTATTTCAAAATCAGCTTCTTCTCACTGTTGTCAGACTCTGGACTTCTCATAAGATAAACAAGTGTTTTCCATCTTCCAATCTTCCTCATTGTGGCTCTTGCGAATTTCTTTTATCTGCACTTTCTCTGTAGCTATAACACTACATGTCATGTTCTGTTTCCTTTTTCTGTTTGTACTACGTGTTGTACTCAGGTATGGTTTAATTGTATTCATGCATGGTACGATTTGCCTGCATAGCATGCAGAAAAAAGTTTTTCCACTGTATCTCAATAATATCTCAAGTGAAAAATAATAAACTAATGCTCTTGGGGGATACCATAATGTTCTCAACCAAAAATCTATCAGGCCCTAATTGAGTGATATCATTGATTACATGTCCCATTGGATAGAGTTCCAAAGATTTACTGTCTTCTGTATGAAAATATTTCTTCTTCTTTCTGCCCTGAATAGCCAATCATTTATTTTGAGACTGTGACACCTGTTTTGAGATTCCCCATTCAAGAGAAACATGATACCTGCTTCTCCCCCATCAATTTTCACACAAATGTCAATGAGATCACCTATCGTTCTAAACTCCAGGGAGGGTTGACCCAGTTGGATTAAACTCTCCTCATTCAACGACGCAACCATGCCTGTATTAAACCTGGTGAATCTTCTCTTTGCTTTCTCCATCAGAACTATATCCATCCTTAGTTAACAGGACAAGACCAACATGCAATATTCTAGGGGTGCTCCCATCTTATAAATATCCCACATAACTTCAATAATCCATCTTGACTCTGACATGTGAATAAGACGGAAGAGGTGGTCACTCCCCCCTCCCCCCCCCCCCCCCCCCCCAAACCTGCTACACTATTTAAGATCACATTTGGTTAAATTAAAATCTCAGCTCCTGATGAGCTTTTACCCATTTGTATTATCATATTTCTAGCATGTCTGAAGAGAGAATCCTGACCCATAAAGGTCGCCTATCCCTGTTCTCTAGAGATGCTACCGAACTGTTGAGTTGCTCTCGCACTTTGAGCGTTTTGCTCAAGATTCTAGCATTTGCAGTTCCTTTTGTCTATGTTTCTGGCTTCTTTGTTTTTGTTTCATGCTCTCAATCCTCATGCAATAAAGACCACCATGCTATTTTCTCTTCCTAATTTCTTACTGTACCAAAACATTAACTTTCAGTGATCTGTGAAAAAGGACACTTCGTTAACATTGAACACCAACACCTTTCACCATTAAAAAATAATTCTGCAATGTATTCATATATACCTTTTCTTTTAGAAAATACAGCTTTTAAATTCCACACACCATAATTCAGCTTTGATGAAAAGGGATGAAAAGACAAAAGGTGTGACATAAGGAGATAAGGATAAAAGCAGCATTAAATGTGATGTTTCAGGTTGAGACCCTTCTTCAGACTGAGTCAGGGGAGAGAAAGATGCAGAGATAAAGACGCACAAGGTGTGAAAATGAGGCAAAGGGGATGTGATCAACGAAAATGTTGAATTGGTTCGTTGTTAGCTAGGAGAAGCTAACAACAAAGCAAACAGAGATAAAATGCAAATGACAGTCAGACAAGTTGGAGAACTGGGAAGGGGGAGGAATGGAGCGAGAGGGAAAGCAAGGGTTACTTGAAGTTAGAGAAGTCAATATTCATACCGCTAGGGTGTAAGCTGCCTAAGCGAAATATGAGGTGTTGTTCATCCAATTTGATCTGGGCCTCTGACAATGGAGGAAGCCCAGGGCAGAAAGGTCAATGTGGGAATGGGAGGGGGTGTTAAAATGTTTAGCAACCAGGAGATCAGGTCGGTTTACACGGACTGAGCGGAGGTGTGCAGCGAAACGATTGTCGAGCCTGCGCTTTAGATGTTACCTGACCTGTTGAGTTACTCCAACACTTTGTTTCTTATTTACTTATATTTGAATACCTGCATACTTGAATAACAATTGTATGTTAAAAACTATGTTTACTACTCCTAGTCCAGAGGCATTTATCCCTTTTCTGTGATAGCTGTTAACTTGTTGATAAGAGGAGCACATCATCAGAGTCACGGAGATTGTGCTGTAAGGTTATATCTGTATAATGACGAAGGTGTAGCCTTGGGTGCATACTTCTACCCTGTCCAATGCAGCAGTGATCCAGTCACGGTCAACTGGTTCACTGAAGGAACACTGCCTGGCATGAACCTCATGCTTGCGTCACCGAGTACAGGGTGTTCACTGGAGACAGCGATACATCTGAAGTTATGACATTAAATCAATGCAGGAACAGATTAAGAAGCAGAGAGGTTGAGCCATCGCTCACTCTATAAGTGAAGACACAGAAGCAGAAAAGGGAGAAAAGAAAAGTGTGTTGAGGGATTTGTTTAATGTCTAGGAATCTGTTGCATATTCCCTCCCTTCCTAATGCTTGCTTCTTTTGAACTATTGTGGCTATTTAGCATGAGTGCTATGAGAATGCAGGGTGACTTGGACAGGTTGGGGGAGTGGGCAGATGCATGGCAGATGAAGTTTAATGTGGATAAATGTGAGGTTATCCACTTATGTAGCAAAAACAGGAAGGCAGATTAATAATAATAATAATAATACATTTTATTTATATAGCGCTTTTCAAGGACTCAAAGTCGCTTGCTATCTTAGATTACTATCTAAATGGCGTCAAGTTGTGAAAAGGGAAGTACAACGGGATCTGAGGGTCCTTGTACATCAGTCTATGAAAGTAAGCATGCAGGTACAGCAGGCAGTGAAGAAAGCGAATGGCATGTTGGCCTTTATAACAAGAGGAATCGAATATAGGAGCAAAGAGGTCCTTCTGCAGTTGTACAGAGCCCCAGTGAGACCACACCTGGAGTATTGTGTGCAGTTTTGGTCCCCTAATTTGAGGAAGGACATTCTTGCTATTGAGGGAGTGCAGCGTAGGTTTACAAGGTTAATTCCCGGGATGGCGGGATTGTCATATGCTGAGAGAATGGAACAGCTGGGCTTATACACTCTGGAGTTTAGAAGGATGAGAGGGAATCTCATTGAAACATATAAGATTGTTAAGGTTTTGGACACGCTAGAGGCAGGAAACATGTTCCCGATGTTGGGGGAGTCCAGAACCAGGGGCCATAGTTTAAGAATAAGGAGTAAGCCATTTAGAACGGAGATGAGGAAACACTTTTTCTCACAGAGAGTGGTGAGTTTGTGTAAGTCTCTGCCTCAGAGGGCGGTGGAGGCGGGTTATCTGGATGCTTTCAAGAGAGAGCTAGATAGGGCTCTTAAAATAGTGGAGTCAGGGGATATGGGGAGAAGGCAGGAACAGGGTACTGATCGGGGATGATCAGCCATGATCATTCTAGACTATTCTAGACTGGGTATTGAGTAATAAGGAAGGGTTAGTTAGCAGTCTTGTTGTGCGTGGCCCATTGGGCAAGAGTGACCATAATATGGTTGAGATCTTCATTAGGATGGAGAGTGACATTGTTATTTCAGAAACAAGGGTTCTGAACTTAAAGAAAGGTAACTTTGAGGGTATGAGACGTGAATTGGCCAAGATAGACTGGCAATTGATTCTTAAAGGGTTGACGGTGGATGTGCAATGGAAGGCATTTAAAGACTGCATGGATGAACTACAATGGTTCATCCCAGTTTGGAAAAGAATAAATCAGGGAAGGTAGTGCATCCGTGGATAACAAGGGAAATCAGGGATAGTATCAAAACAAAAGATGAAGCATACAAATTAGCCAGAAAAAGCAGCCTACCAGAGGACTGGGAGAAATTCAGTCTAACAGAGGAGGACAAAGGGCTTAATTAGGAAAGGTAAAATAGATTATGAAAGAAAACTGGCAGGGAACATAAAAACTGACTGCAAAACATTTTATAGATATGTGAAGAGAAAAAGATTAGTTAAAACAAATGTAGGTCCCTTGCAGTCAGAAACAGGTGAATTGATCATGGGGAACAAGGACATGGCAGACCAATTGAATAACTACTTTGGTTCTGTCTTCACTAAGGAAGACATAAATAATCGGCCGGAAATAGCAGGGGACCGGGGGTCAAATGAGATGGAGGAACTGAGTGAAATCCAGGGTACACAAAAATGCTGGAGAAACTCAGCAGGTGCAGCAGCATCTATGGAGCGAAGGAAATAGGTAACGTTTCGGGCCGAATCCCTTCTTCAGAGTGAAATCCAGGTTAGTTGGGAAGTGGTGTTAGGTAAATTGAATGGATTAAAGGCCGATAAATCCCCAGGGCAAGATAGGCTGCATCCCAGAAGTAGCCCCAGAAAAAGTGGATGCATTAGTGATAATCTTTCAAAACTCTTTAGATTCTGGAGTAGTTCCTGAGGATTGGAGGGTAGCTAATGTAACCCCACTTTTTAAAAAGGGAGGGAGAGAGAAAACGGGGAATTACAGACCAGTTAGTCTAACATCAGTAGTGGGGAAAATGCTAGAGTCATTTATTAAAGATGGGATAGCTGCACATTTGGAAAGTGGTGAAATCATTGGACAAAGTCAGCATGGATTTATGAAAGGTAAATCATGTCTGACGAATCTTATAGAATTTTTCGAGGATGTAACTAGTAGAGTGGATAAGGGAGAACCAGTGGATGTGTTATACCTGGACTTTCAGAAGGCTTTCGACAAGGTCCCACATAAGAGATTAGTATGCAAACTTAAAGCACACCGTATTGGGGGTTCAGTATTGATGTGGATAGAGAACTGGCTGGCAGACAGGAAGCAAAGAGTAGGAGTAAATGGGTCCTTTTCAGAATGGCAGACAGTAACTAGTTGGGTACCACAAGGCTCAGTGCTGGGACCCCAGCTATTTACAATTATAAAATAATGATTTGGATGAGGGAATTGAATGCAACATCTCCAAGTTTGCGGATGACATGAACCTGGGGGGCAGTGTTAGCTGTGGGGAGGATGCTAGGAGGCTGCAAGGTGACTTGGATAGGTTGGGTGAGTGGGCAAATGCATGGCAGATGCAGTATAATGTGGATAAATGTGAGGTTATCCACTTTGGTGGCAAGAACAGGAAAGTAGTCTATTATCTGAATGGTGGCCGTTTAGGAAAAGGGGAGATGCAATGAGACCTGGGTGTCATGGTACACCAGTCATTGAAAGTAGGCATGCAGGTGCAGCAGGCAATGAAGAATGCGAATGGTATGTAGGCATTCATAGCAAAAGGATTTGAGTATAGGAGCAGGGTGGTTCTACTGCAGTTGTACAGGACCTTGGTGAGACCACATCTGGAGTATTGTGTACAGTTTTGGTCCCCTAATCTGAGGAAAGACATTCTTGCCATAGAGGGAGTACAGAGACTGATTCCTGGGATTGCAGGACTTTCATATGAAGAAAGACTGGATAGACTCGGCTTGTACTCGCTAGAATTTAGAAGATTGAGGGGGGATCTTATAGAAACTTAACAAATTCTTAAAGGTTTGGACAGGCTAGATGAAGGAAGATTGTTCCCGATGTTGGGGCAGTCCAGAAGAAGGGGTCACAGTTTGAGGATAAAGGGGAAGTCTTTTAGGACCGAGATGAGAAAAACATTTTTCACACAGAGATTGGTGAATCTGTTGAATTCTCTGCCACAGAAGGTAGTTGAGGCCAGTTCATTTGGCTATATTTAAGAGGGAGTTAGATGTGGCCCTTGTGGCTAAAGGGATCACGGGGTATGGAGAGAAGGCAGGTACAGGATACTGAGTTGGATGATCAGCCATGATCATATTGAATGGCGGTACTGGCTCGAAGGGCCGAATTGCCTACTCCTGCACCTATTTTCTATGTTTCTATGTTTCTATGATCACATTGAATGGCGGTGCTGGCTTGAAGGACCAAATGGCCTACACCTGCACCTATTGTCTATTGTCTATTGTCTATTGAGTGAACAAAGGCCACCTTTTGACAAAGGCTACCTCTTAGCTTCCTAACAAAAAAAGCTGTGATCATCAGGCATTTGACTCTTCACCCAGCAGCACTGCAGGATAATCTACCATACAAGGATCGTGTTTACAAAACTCGCTCACCCTTACTACACCAAGACCTTTTAGCAACAGGCAACAAATGCTCGGTGCGCCAATGACACCTACGTCCCAGCAATTAAAATTAAGGTAGCCTTTTGTTCCGTGCAGTGTGGTATAGATTTGGTATGCAGTATCATGCACATTGACGTCTGCTTCTGACATCCATTTTCGATCACTCCTCTAAAATGATTGTTAGAACTGAGATTAAAGACTTTGAGTCGGAGAGTCATACAGCATGGAAACAGTAGTTTGGCCCAACCTGCCAACGCCAACCAGCATGCCACATCCACACTTGTCTCACCTGCCCATGCTTGGCCTATAACCCTGTAAACCTATCCTATCCACATGTATTAGCACTCATTATTCACAGAATGGATACAGGCTTTCTACCTCATAATTTCTCATTGGTAGTGTTGAATGTCAACAGCTAGGGTGCCTTTCTATCATTGCTGAGCAATTTGCCCCCCTGAAGGGTGTTCATTCACATTGGCATGTGGGCATTTTGCAAGGAATGGATCAAGGGTCTCTCCCCTATTGGTTTTGTGAATGAGTTTGGATCAAATGTGAATGATAGGCAGAATAGTAGCCAGACTCATGAATGGGCATCTATGAGATGAGCACTGAAGTAACATGGAAGAAGGGAAAAGAGGAGAGAGGAAGGAAACAGATGAGAAAAGGAAAGGGATGAAAAAGGAGGGAAGACCAGAGAGCATGAGAAGGATGAAGGATAGGGCAATAATTTGGGCCAGATTGAGAAAGAATAGAAGAGGGGAGAAAGAAGGAGGGAATGGCAAGAATGGTTGTGGGAAGGAGAAAGAGAGGGAGGGTGGGATGGAGGAAGAAGATGTGGAAGGGGATGAGGTGGGAAGGAGATTAGAAAGAAGAGTTGGAGGAATGGAGGGAGATAGGAAGGAGAGAGGCAACTGGAGAGAAGCACGGAAGGATGACAAGAAGGAGGAAAATGAAGAAAAGAGGTAAGGAGAGGATTCAGGGAAGGCAGGAGGAACAGAGAAGGGAAGGAGAGAGGAAGAGAAGGAGGGAAGATGGGTAGACGGGAAGGAAGAGAGGTAACAAAAGAAAAAGGGTGGAAGAAGCAGGATAGGGAAAGAGGAAGGGAGGAAGAGATAGAGGAAGGGTTAGAGCAGAAGAGAATAAAGAGGGAGGAAAAGACTGAAGGTTTTGTTAACATTCTGTCATAATGTTGTGAAGCATTTTGGAGTCAAGGTAGCAGCTACAATGATAGCCGTTTCTTTCTCACGTTTGGCAGCACTTATTATCCCTGCTGATTAGAAGACTGCAGATTGACGTTAGTCTACAAAGCTAACAAGATTCTCCCACACTGTGGAAGTGCTACACTGTCAGAAGTGCTGTCTTTAAGGTAATGTGACATTATTACATTGATAAATAAACAGATCTTTGAACTAGTAGGATTGTATATTTTGAGAAACAGGCAGGGGAGAAGGACAGATCAGTCACATCCATTGAATGGCAGTTCAGGAGCTGAATGCCCATTCTTGCTTATATTTTTGTGTTACAAGCCCTTACCAGTTGTTTTGCTTTCACAGCCAATTTTCTTCCTCAAAGAATGATGCGAAAAACAGATGAACAAATGACTGATCTAATCTGCTGTTTGAGGGCTGTAAATTATCTGCTGCATTTGCTGATATCTTTGCATTTCAAAAATATTTCAAGGTTGTGCCACACTTTGCAAAGCTGAGCCTGCCCTGCTGAATGCCTCCAATATTCCCTGTTTTATTTCCAATTTCTAGCACCTGCGTCTTTGTTTTGCTTTTCAATCGGCATTCGTGAAGGTTGGTTGAAGGCCAGCAATTGCTGATTTTCAAAGCAGGCTGTAGCAATTTCCTTCCCTAATAAATATGACGTCATTTACCATGCCAATGTTATCCTTTCTGTTTCTCATATAGAAAATATTAGGAGGACAGCTATCCCAGCCAGAGATAGAAACATTGTCAATGATTCATGTTTTCATGCCAGAACTATTCACAATAAGCGAGTTCGGTATTCCGACTCGCATGCCCAGGTCATAGGTCACTCGCGATAAACATTCTCGACAGCCCTGCTGCTGCATGTGTACAGACCTGCGTTTCATCTGTTGTCAGGATCGATCCCGGGTCTCCTGCGCTGCAAGCGCTGTTGAATTGCTACTGGACCATCCCCGTCCCCTCCCAAGTGTCCCATCCCTGTCCAGGGGCAGCCGGAGATGTCCGGGGTGACCCTGGACTGATGGGATACCGGCCCGGAGCAGTGACGTCCCAGGCTTACAGTCAGCGTGGAGAAGAAACGCTAACTCCACTGCTCCGGGCCGGTGTACCGTAAGTCCAGGGCTGTCGGTTAACCCGGCGGGACAGGTAGAGTTGAGCTGAAGTTAGCGCTTTTTCTCCGCGCTGGCTGTAAGCCTGGGCCGCCACTGCTCCAGGCTGCTGTCCCATCAGTCCATGGTCACCCCGGACATCTCCGGCTGCCCCCGGACAGGGATGGGACACTCAGGAGGGGATGGGGACGGTCCAGTAGCAATTCAACAGCACTTGCAGCGCCGGAGACACGTGTTCGATCCAACTACGGATGAAATGCAGGTGTGTATCCATGCAGCAGCACAGCTGCCAAGAATGTTTATTGCGAGTGACCTTTGACAAATCCCATGATTCCTGTGCGAGTTGATCTGGAAATTGGCCAGCGATGCATTGGGAGAAGTGGCAGAAGGTTAGGGGAGTTAGAACATAGAAACATAGAAAATAGGTACAGAAGTAGGCAATTTGTCCCTTCGAGCCTGCACCGCCATTCAATATGATCATGGCTGATCATCCAACTCAGTATCCTGTACCTGCCTTTTCTCCATACCCCCTGCACGGCCACATCTAACTCTTAAATATAGCCAATGAACTGGCCTCAACTACCTTCTGTGGCAGAGAATTCAAGAGATTCACCACTCTGTGTGTAAAAAATGATTTTCTCATCTCGGTCCTAAAAGACTTCCCCCTTATCCTTAAACTGTGACCCCTTGTTCTGGACTTCCCCAACATCGGGAATAATCTTCCTGCAACTAGCCTGTCCAACCCCTTAAGAATTTTGTAAGTTTCTATAAGATCCCCCCTCAATCTTTTAAATTCTAGCGAATACAACCGAGTCTATCCAGTCTTTCTTCATATGAGTACTGCCATCCCAGGAATCAGTCTGGTGAACCTTCTCCCTCTATGGCAAGAATGTATTTCCTCAGATTAGAAGACCAAAATTGTACACAATACACCAGGTGTGGTCTCACCAAGACCCTGTACAACTGCAGTAGAACCTCCCTGCTCTTATACTCAAATCCTTTTGCAATGAATGCTAACATACCATTCGCTTTCTTCACTGCCTGCTGCATCTGCATGCCAACTTTCAATGACTGGTGTACCATGACACCCAGATCTCGTTGCATCTCCCCTTTTCCTAATCAGCCACCATTCAGATAATAATCTACTTTCCTGTTTTTGCCACCAAAGTGGATAACCTCACATTTATCCACATTATACTGTATCTGCCATGCATTTGCCCACTCACGCAACCTATCCAAGTCACCTTGCAGCCTCCTAGCATCCTCCTCACAGCTAAAACTGCCCCCCAGCTTTGTGTCATCCGCAAACTTGGAGATCTTGCTTTCAATTCCCTCGTCCAAATCATTAATATATATTGTAAATAGCTGGGGTCCCAGCACTGAGCCTTGTGGTACCCCACTAGTCACTGTCTGCCATTCTGAAAAGGACCCATTTACTCCTACTCTTTGCTTCCTGTTTGCCAGCCAGTTCTCTATCCACATCAATACTGAACCCCCAATACCATGTGCTTTAAGTTTTTATCCTAATCTCTTATGTGGGAACTTGTCAAAAGCCTTCTGAAAGTCCAGATATAACACATCCACTGGTTCTCCCTTATCCACTCTACTAGTTACATCCTCGAAAAATTCTATAAGATTCGTCAGACATGATTTACCTTTCGTAAATCCATGCTGACTTTGTCCAATGAATTCACCACTTTCCAAATGTGCTGCTATCCCATCTTTAATAACAGACTCAAGCAGTTTCCCCACTACCGATG
This sequence comes from Malacoraja senta, assembly GCA_038087875.1. Taxonomy (NCBI): domain Eukaryota; kingdom Metazoa; phylum Chordata; class Chondrichthyes; order Rajiformes; family Rajidae; genus Malacoraja; species Malacoraja senta. The sequence continues at coordinate 184,909,367 of CM075977.1, forward strand.
TTAGGCTAACCGGTCTGTAATTCCCTGTTTTCTCTCTCCCTCCCTTGTTAAAATGTGGGGTTACATTAGCTACCCTCCAATCCTCAGGAACTACTCCGGAATTTAAGGAGTTTTGAAAAATTATCACTAATGCATCCACTATTTCTAGGGCTACTTCCTTAAGTACTTTGGGATGCAGCCTATCTGGCCCTGGGGATTTATCGGCCTTTAATCCATTCAATTTACCTAACACCACTTCCCGGCTAACCTGGATTTCACTCAGTTCCTCCATCTCATTTGACCCGCGGTCCCAAGCAATTCCCGGCAGATTATTTATGTCTTCCTCAGTGAAGACAGAACCAAAGTAGTTATTCAATTGGTCTGCCATGTCCTTGTTCCCCAGGATCAATTCACCTGTTTCTGACTGCAAGGGACCTACATTTGTTTTAACTAATCTCTTTCTCTTCACATATCTATAAAAACGTTTGCAGTCAGTTTTTATGTTCCCTGCCAGTTTTCTTTCATAATCTATTTTACCTTTCCTAATTAAGCCCTTTGTCCTCCTCTGCTGGACTCTGAATTTCTCCCAGTCCTCTGGTAGGCTGCTTTTTCTGGCTAATTTGTACGCTTCATCTTTTGTTTTGATACTATCCCTGATTTCCCTTGTTATCCGAGGATGCACTACCTTTCATATTGTGTTTTTGATTTTTGTTTTCGGATTGAATTCTGTCTTTAATTTGTGTACTGGTGATGTCATTACTATTTATTTAATTCCACTTACATGTTTTTACACTATTTGTTAAATTTTGTAAGGTGTCCTTGAGACTCTTGAAAGGCGCCCATAAATAAAATGTATTATTATTATTATTATTACCTTCCCTGATTTATTCTTTTGCCAAACTGGGATGAACAATTGTTGTAGTTCATCCATGCAGTCTTTAAATGCCTTCCATTGCATATCCACCGCCAACCCTATAAGAATCAATTGCCAGTCAATCTTCGGCAATTCACGTCTCATACCCTCAAAGTTACCTTTCTTTAAGTTCAATTGAATCCCCTATTACTTTTGCCCTTCCACTCTTTTTCCTCCCCTCCTGTGCCGCAGATCCACCCATGGTGCCATGAACCTGGCTGCTGCTGCCTTCCCCTGATGAGCCATCTCCCCCAACAGTATCCAAAACGGTATAACTGTTTAGGACGGAGATGACCGCAGGGGACTCCTGCACTAACTGCCTACTGCTACGCTGGCTAATGGCCACCCATTCCCTTTCTGTTCGCTTAACTTTTACCTGCGGTGTGACCAACTTACTGTACATGCTATTCACGACTTTCTCAGCATCGTGGATGCTCCAGTATGAATCCAACCTCAGCTCCAATCGTTCAGCGGTCTGCCAGGAGCTGCAGCTGGACACACTTCCTGCAAACGTCGTCACCAGGGACACCGACCATATCCCTGATCTCCCACATGTTGCAGGATGAGCAAACCATGGGGCCAATCTCAATTGCCATGGCTTACCCCCAAATTAAATCAACTCACTCACACTATAAAAATCTTAATCCTCTAAACTGTGCCTTTACTTAAAAGCACTGTACCCTTAACTCACTGTACCCTTAACTCACTGTACCTTTAACTCACTGTACCCTTAACTCACTGTCCCCTTAACTCACTCTACCCTTACTCACTGTACCCTTACTCACTGTACCCTTACTCACTGTACCCTTAACTCACTGTACCCCTAGCTCACTGTACCCTTAACCAGAAAGCAGAAATGCAAACCTGGGGTTGCTCCCAATCAGCTGCTCCCTCTAGTCCGCTTCCACCAATCAGCGGCTTCCACCAGACCACTTCCTTGGAAGTGCGATGGAACGTTGCAGATTGGGTACTTCTCTCGCTCCAATGGCTCCCGGGCCTCTGTGAAAGCAAGCCCCGCGCTCCGTTTTAAAACTCACCGCCCGGAATCTCCTCATCTCGCTCCAACGGCTCCCGGGCCACTAGGGGTGCTAGGGGGTTGTGTGCTAGGGGATTAGGGGAGTTGATGGGAACATTGGGAGAAAAAAATAGGATTACTGTAGGGTAAGTGTAAATTAGTACTTTGATGGCTGCTGTTGACTCAATGGGGCTATTTCAATTGTGAGACTTACGGCTAAATAAGTGAGTCTGAAGAGAACAATTTAAGAGTCAGCAAAGACTCAGTGGGCTGAATGTACTCTTGCTATTTCATAAGAAAATATGAAACTTCACTTCAGATTCCCAGCTTCTGCTGTGTTTGCCCTTGAATTTAATGCTTGGTTGCTTTTCACGGTTTTCGTGGCAACTTCACCTAAGCACAAAGAGGGTGACTTGCCTGCAGCACTTATTCATTTTTTTCCATGAAGCTCAAAATCGATCTCTTCATTTCCCTTTTGCTGCGAGACATTGGCAATGAAAATCAGAAGAGTTTTCATTCTATCAGCATACCCAGGCCTCACAAGGAATGGTCAAAGACATCCTTTAGTACTTACTGGCAATCAGGACCCCATGGGGTTTTGTTTTAAAGAATATTTTAAAATTACATCCCTGTGTTTCAAACGTTTTGAGGGCAGGTTTGAAAGGGATTGTGCAGAATCTTTGTGTGCTGATTTAAAGAGTAATTCACCATGGACACACAGGGTTGGCAATTGTGGTTAATAAGAAAAGACTCCTATTTGCATTTGAAAGGGCAAACAGGGGCAGCATACATTGATACAGATACAATTGCAATATGCTGAAATGTTGTAATAAATGTAGCTGATATTCACTAGGCCATTTAGTACCTGTGGCTAGAGAGAAAAAAAGGATTAGTGTTTTATGTCCGAAAGCTATCTGCGACTAAATCGATCAACCGTTTCTCTCTCCACAGATGCTGCCTGAATTGCTGAGCATTTTTTGTTTTTTATTTAAGATCACATTTTGAAGTAGATGAACGTACATCTCCTGCAGTACTTCATATTCATTTCTGGGATTTAGATGTTACCAATAAGGCTGGTGTTACATCTTTATGGGTGTGAGCCACCTTCATAAACCACAGTCGTCCTTCAAGCAAAGGTTCACCTTGTTTAGTTTAGTTTAGAGATACAGCGCGGCAAACAGGCCCACCGGGTCCGCGCCGACCAGCGATCCCCGCACATTAACACTATCCTACACCCACCAAGGACAATTTTTACCAAGCCAATTAACCTACAAACCTGTATGTCTTTGGAGTGTGGGAGGAAATGGAAGATCTCGGAGAAAACCCACGCGGTCACGGGGAGAACGTACAAACACCGTACAGACCGCACCCGTAGTCGGGATCGAACCCGGGTCTCCGGCGCTGCATTTGCTGTAAGGCTGCAAATCTACTGCTGCGCCACCTTGACCGCCCGGGGTAGGGAAATCCAGGATAGAAACCAAGCGATGAAGAACGATCAGCGACATATTTCTCAATCAGGTTGGTATGGGACCTGAAGGGGAACTTACAGTTTGTGGCGTTATCATGCACCCTGCTGCACTCATCCTTCTTGGTAATGCAAATTGTTGATAAGAGAATTTCTATCAGAGTACCTTAAGCAAGTAACCCACAGTGCGATTTGAGGATGTATCACTGCAACCATTGTGTGCTGGTCACAAAGTGGGGAGTGGATACTTAGTAGTAGAATTAGTGCTTCTTCTCCACGCTGGCTGTAAGCCTGGGGCCGCCACTGCTCCGGGCCGGTGTCCCGTCAGTCCAGGCCTGTCGGTTAACCCGGCGGGACAGGCAGAGTTGAGCTGGAGTTAGCGCTTCTTCTCCATGCTGACTGTAATCCTGGGCCGCCACTGCTCCGGGCCGGTGCCCCGTCAGTCCAGGGTCACCCCAGACATCTCCAGCCGCCCCTGGACAGGGACGGGACACTTGGGAGGTGTCAAAGATGGTCCAGTAGCAATTCAACAGCACTTGCAGCGCCGTAGACACGGGTTCGATCCTGGCTACGGATGAAATGCAGGTCTGTATACACTCAGCAGCACAGCTGGAGAGAATGTTTATCACAAGTGACCTATGACCTGGGCTTGCGCAGTTGCATTACCGAACACGCTTATTGCGGCCTGACTAGCTCCTTATAGAGCCTCAGTATTACATCCCTGTTTTTGTATTATAGTCCTCTTGAAATAAATGCTTGCATCGACTTGCAAATTAACTTTTTGGAAATCCTGCACCAGCACTCCCAAGTCCTATGATTTCTGGATTTTCTCCCCCTTTAAAAAATAGTCTATGCCCTTATTCCTACTACGACTCCATACTTTGCGACACTATAATTCCATCTGCTACTTCTCTGCCCACTCTCCCAACCTATCCAAGTCCTTCAGCAGAATCCCTGCTTTCTCTACACTATCTGCCCCTCCACCTATTTTTGTATTATCTGCAAACATAGATAATACAAAAATAAAGCCTTCAATCCCCTCATCCAAATCATTAATATACAATGTAAAGAGCAGCGGCCCAGTACCCACCCCTGCGGTTAGTCTCCGTTATTCATTGGCAGCCAACCAGAAAAAGGTGTACGTTGGAGTGGAATGAGATCTGAAAATTAAAACAGAAAAAGTGGGTGAGAAACACTAATGGAGATACGTATGAACACGAGCTCAAATGGCTGATTAGCAGAAATATTAAATTCAGTGATGAATCTAAAATGTTCCAAGTCGCAGGATAAGGTGCTGATACTCGAGCTTACAATGATCTTTCCTATCAGCAGTGTGCAACATCAAAACAGTAGGGTTACATTGGGAACAGGAGGAAAAATCAAGTGACACCAAGCTGTATGCTCAAGGAATGATGAGTGAGAATTAGACTAACTATTACATTTATCTTGACCAACCAAGAGTTTATTCAATACAGGCAGTCATTGATTAACCCATAACACCCAAGTTGAATGCTGGCAGTACTATCTAAAATAGACACAAAAAGCTGGAGTAACAGAGGCAGGCTGCATGTCTGGAGAGAAGGAATGGGTGACGTTTCGGGTCGAGACATCTTCTTCGGACTGAAAACTGTTGTGTATGATAGAGGGACATTGATAGATATTGGAATCATTTGGTTCATCATCATCTCTGCTTAGAGCTTCATGATAGGATAATGGAGTTGTTGACTGATCACAGCAATTGCCTGAAGAAGGGTCTCGACTGGAAACGTCACCCATTCCTTCTCTACAGAGATGCTGTCTTTCCCGCTGTTACTCCAGCATCTATCTTTGGTTTAAACCAGCATCTGCAGTTCCTTCCTACACAACTATCATTCCCTCCATTAAGCCCAGTTTTGAAGTGAGCAAAACATCTCCTGGTTGGGAAGTTTAGAAACTGTAAGTGGAAAGTCCTCCTGATCTCGTTAAGCATCCAACATCTACTAAACCATGCGGCAAATTACTCTTGGTGCACAGTGTATGCTGTGAGTCAATGGCTAAAACATCTTTCCTTCAGTCAAGACTTATTCCTGGGGTTTCACACCAAACTCTCAACTGGCATTCCAGTGCAGTACTGTGGGAGTGGCTTATTGTCTCAAGTTGATACCTTTGAGGTTAAATACAATTCTAATTTCCTGTGTAGGTTTTAGCAGGATGCGTAAAAATGCCAGGGTTCAGCAGAGTTGGGGAATCTGGAGCTGTGGTCAAAGATCTTTCATCAGAAGCTTGAGAGTTAACAGATTTTAACTGCAGAATCATGAGTTGGACTACTGTGTGTAGAGGTAAGAACAAAGAAGGGAGGTTCAGTGGAAGGTTGAAAGCTGGAGTGATTTAATGTGTAGAAAGCTATCAGTGCAAGGCAGTTTATAATAACGGGACATGTAAAGAAACAAAAGTTGTGTCAGAAAGATGTGTGAAATATTATAGTCAGAACCATTACTGTCACTGTTGTTCAAGAAAATGGGAGTAGTGACTGAAATCTAATGTTGTTGTTCTGAATATTGAGCCACTATAACTGCAAAATGCCAAAGACAGTAATGAGACGCCATTCATCAAGCTTGTGATGGGATACATTGGTAAAGCCATGAAATTAAAGGACTGAGTGATGAAAGTGAGAGTGGAGTGAGAATTAAAATAGCAAATACATTAACTTGGAGTCGCAATTATGGGCAAAAGAAAAAGGTTTAGTTAAGTGATCCCACCGTTCACACTTGATCTTCACAACATTGAAGAGATAAATGATTTGTTGTTGACTCCGATCCCAGTATAGAAACATAGAAAATAGATGCAGGAGTAGGCCGTTGAGCCCTTTGAGCCAGCACCACTATTCAATATGATCATGGCTGATCAGTACCCCGCTCCTGCTTTTTCCCCATATCCCTTGATTCCGATGATTGTTGATTCGTATGATTGGTTATAAAGTTCAGAAATTCATGTACCCATCCAAAGAGGAAAGAAGGTTCAAGTAGATCAAGCTAATACTCCACAGAGTTTAGAGAATTAAGTGATTACAGTAAGCAATAAAATTAATTTGGTTACATGCTGGGAATTCATCACTGTGCAGAACTTCGAACCTAATGTGTGTGTGTGTGTGTGTGTGTGTGTGTGTGTGTGTGTGTGTGTGTGTGTGTGTGTGTGTGTGTGTGTGTGTGTGTGTGTGTACCTGTGTGCGTGTGCCCGTGTGTGTGCTCATGCATGGGTGTGTGTGTGCATACATGCCACCACTTAGGACAGTGATGAAAGTTAGGAATATTTACTCAACTGTTGGGAACCTCTGCAGTTCTTCCCCTCAGTTCAGTCTCTCAGACGTTGAGCATTAAAGGCAGACTTGGCTAGATCTATAATACTCAGTGAATCAGGGCGTATGAAACGACACGTGTAAGTGGAGTTTAGGGGAGACATTGAATGGTGAGTCAGATCAAAATGCTCACTGGCCTTTTCCTGTTCCTTTTCCTTTTACTTTGTTGATTTGTATGAATCATTAAGATTTTAATTGCCCACCATTAAGATGATTTCAAACTCAGCATCAAAATAATGAGGTTAGGACAACTCACTTTATTATTTCAATCCATCAACTGAAAAAAAAACATACTTCCTCAAGGTGATACCCTCCCAGGAAGTTTTGGAATCTCTTTTCAAGTGGAGCTGTTAGCAAACCTCTGGCATTGACATTAACTTGCTTTGCTCAAAGGATTCAAACCTCGGGGATCACAACAAAATGTCACCGAGCTCTGCACACTTGCTCCTTGTTATTTAAGCCACAATGGACAGGTGTTTAAAAGCCATTATGGGCAAATTTCCTGCTGAGTATTATTTCAAGGTGTTTCATCGGCAATAAACAATAATAATAGTTTGGACAAGAACTAGGTCATTAATCATTAGGTTTGGAAGATTTTATTGTAAATCATTTAAACCCTCATCTGTAGCTCGCAGATCATAACAAAAAATACTGAATATGTTAAGTAGCAAAATAAGGTGCGGAATTTATTTAACATGCAGCAAAAGCTCTAATTTACATTCTTTTCTCTACCTTGCAATAAACCAGGTCATGTTAATTAGCTCACAAATAGTCAATGGTGAATTATATCTGCTGGGCACATGTCACCTCTTAAGACGCATATTCTACAATTCTCAGTGATAATTACTGAAAGGCCATCTTCGTGGGATGTTAAAATGATACAAGGGAGAATGGATGTCCTTATTAATTGGTGTGAGAAAATCACAGAAGCTTTCCTGCAAAGTGCGGCAGACCTTTGCTTTGAGAGCTGATTATGACAGAACAAGGTTTAGGATCACTTTATACATGAATAAATTCATTTATCTGGAACTATTGATGGGAACTAATTGCCCAATTGAAATATTTGTGTGAAGCGACAGTTTTACAATCAGTTTCTCCTACAAATTCAACATATGTCACATCTGCAAAAAAACGTTGAGGTTGCACTTCTTCTGATAATTAGAATTTAAACTTCAGATAAAGAGTGAGCAGAGGATATGAAATTAGATATCAGGCAAGATCTACTGAGGATTAAATAGATAGATATGTGGGTCGTTATGTGAGGTGTAATACCTTTTATCTCTGAGTCAGGAGGTTGTGGGCTCAAAGTCCCCTGGAGAAAGTTGGCATCCTGGAGGTGTATCAAGGGAGTTCACCGTCTTACAGATGAGAATTTAATTAGAACCTACTGCATTATTTCAAATAAGAGTATGAAAGATAACTGTGATAACCCTTAATATTTATGCCTCATTCACCCTCATTAAAACAGATAATCTGGGCATTACAATACTGTTGTCGATGAGACTTCATTCGGCATAAATTGGCTGCCATGTTTCCGACTTTTTGCATTTTGTAAACCATTTTGAAAGGAGTCAAAGGTGTTAGAGAAATGTGATTATTTCCTACTTCTATTTTATACTCTTGCCTCCAATGTCAACAACCCCACCATCCCACACTCTCCCCCTGCCTCTTGTAGAGATGGGTGCAGAAATAAGAAACAATGAGCAAAGTCAAATATAATTCTAATTGTAGTGCTGCTGTCAGCAAACTGGTGAAATATTTGTATTTTCAAGATCAGAAAAATTGGTCAGTAACATGGTCTGTGCTGGTCATCATAAGCAATGGTGTGAAATGAAGGGAGGTTTATTTACTTTCAATAACTGAAGCTCCAAGCAACCTGCAGCCCTGATCAAATAAATGACAATAGTGCCCTGTCATTTTATAGAACCTGATCCAAATGTTAACAACCTATCTACTCCCCCTTCTTCTATCCTGTGCTGTAATTGCAAGGTGGAGGCCTATGTAATCCTGCTTCAGTAAAATCTTAGTCAAAGTCAGGGTTAGGGAAGCCTCTGATGGTTTGGTACACAGAAAGTTCATAAGTTCAAGTGATAAGGAGCAGAATTAGGATACTCGGTCCTTCAAGTCTACTCCGCCATTCAATCATGGCTGATCTATCTTTTCCTCTTAACCCCATTCTCCGGCCATATCACCAGAACCATGGAGAGGGTGCTGCTTTGTTGAGAATGTTGTCTTTTGGATAAGATGCTTACCTGAAACTACATTAACTTAGTTATTACAGTGCTGGCAGCTTTTAAAGAAGCTGAAGGAATGTCTTCCTGATGGTAGATTTTCAACTAGCAATAGCCAGACTGTCTTCACAGACATTGTTTGTCTCATTGAGAAACTTTCAGCATTTTCTTTTTTGGATTTCCTGCATGTCATATTTTCCCTTTGAAGAATTATTTTCCAATACCCTGGTCTTTCGTTCATCCTTCAGTCAGCACTGCAAGAATCAAATTGACTGGTATTTTATTTCACAGATCTTAGCAAAATGTTCTCATGGGCAAAATGGATTAAAATTAAAATAATTTCTTAACAACAAGTTATAGTAAATATCCACAGATATCTTTTCTCAGAAATGTACAATCAATCCAATTTTCCAAGACTATTGTCATACATCATCTTTAGATGTCATTGATCCATTGAAGCTGTTCATTTTTCATTGTACTAGTGTGTTTTTTTTACAGATGGTGAGATATTCAGTGGTTCAAGCGGTCACGGTGGCACAGCGGTAGAGTTACTGCCTTACAGCAAAATGTAGCGTCAGAGTTGCTGCCTTACAGCAAAATGCAGCGTCAGAGACCCGGGTTTGATCCCGACTACGGCTGCTGTCTGTATGGAGTTTGCATGTTCTCCCCGTGATCTGCGTGAGTTTTGTCCGAGATCTTCGGTTTCCTCCCACACTCCAAAGACGTACAGGTTTGTAGGTTAATTGGCTTGATTAATAGGCTTGATAAAAATGTAAAATTGTTCAGGTTGGTGATATGCAGAGTACTGCCCTGCCGACTACAAAATTCAGAAGGTTCAGAAGGTTCAATTGTAATTTATAGTCACATCCAAGGGCTAGATCCCAGGCATTTATGTCTGGCAACACAGAGGTATAAAAGAAGTCCAGATATGACCTAGATAAGGCCATCAAAAGGCTAAAAGAGACTTTTGCTTCAAGGAGGATATTCGGCAACTGTGGCAGAGTTTGAATGCCATCACTTCCTTCAAGGTGAAATCAGGAGGCAAAAAACCCTGACAATAATGGTGCACAGACAAAAACAATGCCCCCCAAGTCTATATAGTTCAGAGCTTAGCTGGAGGTTGCAGTATTTAGTAGCCTGATGGTTATCGGAAGCTGCGCCTGAACCTGGGTATTACAGTGTTCAGGCTCCCATACCTTCCTCCCGATGGCAGGAGTGATATGAGAGTGCGGTCGGGTGGTGTGGGTCCTTAATGATACTGGCTGCCTTTTTAAGGCAGTGACTCCTGTAGATCACTGAACATTTATCTATCTGATACGTTGGAGCACCGATCGGGCAGTGCACCTGAAATGTCATTGTATGTATATACAATGACAATAAAGTGTACTATTATTATTATTATTATCATTATTATTATTATTATTAATATTATTATTATTATTATTATTATTATTATTATTATTAATATTATTATTATTATTATTATTATTATTATTATTATTATTATTATTATTATTATTATTATTATTATTATATGGGGAGGTCAGTACCTATGATAGTTAAATGTGGGAAACACTGCCCAGTCTATCTTCTTCATACTTCGGCATTCGAGTTGCCGAACCAGGCCATGATGTAACCAGTTAATATGCTCCCTACTGTACACGTGCAGAAGGTCAAGAGCATAGTTAACAAAAAAAATTGAATCGCCTCAATCTTCTAAGGAGGCAGAGGTGTTGATGGGCTTTCATTATGATTACATTTTGCATATGGTACAGAAAAATCTTACGATACATAGACCTGATTATATTTAAGTACAAGAATGTAAGAATCGTAGATTACACTGAGGCAGTACATAACAGTCACCACATTTTCGGCACCATCTATTTCCTTCGTGGAGTTGTTAAAATTGTTGGAGTCTTAACTTGGCCATAAAGGCTCATGTCCTGATGATGGTTCTGGGTTATAGTTGCAAGGTCGGCCTGGCCAGGTGATGTTAACGATGTTCTTCTCCCACCGCTCTGTGCCATTGTAGGCTGCGTCTGTTCTGCGTACTCTGCCACGGAGCGGTGCCCGATCTAATCAAGCTCCAGGCTGCTGCAGGGCCTCCAGCGGTCCATTCCATCAACACATCCGCTTGGACGCATCGGCTTGCAAATGCATCGCCCCTCACCTCACATGCCCACTGCTCTACTTCTATGCCCCAGGCCACCTCCCGCAGCCAACCACGGAACATGCACAGCATCTCTGAGAGTGTGGGACGTAAGCACAGGTCTGCTGACTGGCACAGTATTTTATTCTCTCCACTGCCACTGCCATCTTGAAGGGTTTCAGAGAAAAAAATATCTCTGTTCATAAATGCTCAGAAGACATTCCCTCTCAACATCAACACAGTCAGTTCCACTCAGAATATTGCTCATGACAAGCATGAAGAAGTGAAAGCTGTGAAGCTATTTAATAGAATAGCTGGAGCAAACAAAATAATGCACTGAAAATTATGGGAGAAATTCATGTGAAAAAAACCCTCAATGGCATTATTCCATTATTACACCATTCAGGTCCTCAAGCTTGCCCAGACCTTCAACTCAATCATGGCTGATCTAGACACAAAACGTTTGAGTAACTCAGCGGGTCAGGCAGTATTTCTGGAGAAAAGGAGTGTTGATGTTTCAGGTCAAAACCTTGCATCAGTGGTTTGTTTTTTGTTCTAGACTACAACATCTGCGATCTCGTGTCTTCAGCGAAGTAGAATAAGTGGGTCCTTTTCAGACTGGAGTGGTGTAACTACTGGAGCTTCTCAGAATCAATTCTTCACCTTCAGTTGTTTTCCATTTACACTAAAGGTCCAGAGAAGGGAATAAAATAGAGGTTTGCATGTTTTCCAATTATATCAAAATTGATGGAAGGGCAAAGTGGATAAGTCTCCAGGTCCTGACAGGATATTCCCTAGGACATTGAGGGAAGTAAGTATAGTAATAGCAGGGGCTATGACAGAAATATTTCAAATGTCATTAGAAACGGGAATGGTGCCGGAGGATTGACGTACTGCGCATGTTGTTCCATGGTTTAAAAAGGGTTCTAAGAGTAAACCTAGCAATTATAAACCTGTTAGTTTGACATCAGTGGTGTGCTAATTAATGGAAAGGATACTTAGAGATAATATATATAATCATCTGGATAAACAGGGTCTGATTAGGAACAGTCAACATGGATTTGTGCCTGGAAGGTCATGTTTGACTAATCTTCTTGAATTTTTTGAAGAGGTTACTAGGGAAATTGATGAGCGTAAAGTGGTGGATGTTGTCTATATGGACATCAGTAAGGCCTTTGACAAGGTTCCACATGGAAGGTTGGTTAAGAAGGTTCAATTGTTGGGTATTAATAGTGGAGTAGCAAGATGGATTCAACAGTGGCTGAATGGAAGATACCAGAGAGTAATGGTGGATAACTGTTTTGTCAGGTTGGAAGCCGGTGACTAGTGGGGTGCCTCAGGGATCTGTGTTGGGTCCACTGTTGTTTGTTATATACATCAATGATCTGGATGATGGTGTGGTAAATTGGATTAGAAAGTATGCAGATGATACTAAGATAGGTGGTGTTGTGGATAATGAATTAGATTTTCAAAGTCTACAGAGAGATTTAGGCCATTTGGAAGAGTGGGCTGAAAGATGGCAGATGGTGTTTAATGCTGATAAGTGTGAGGTGCAACATCTTGACAGGACAAATCAAAATAGGACGTACATGGTAAATGGTAGCGAATTGAGGAATGCAGTTGAACAGAGGGATCTAGGAATAACTGTGCATAGTTCCCTGAAGGTGGAATCTCATGTAGATAGGGTGGTAAGAAAGCTTTTGGTGTGCTGGCCTTTATAAATCAGAGCATTGAGTATAGAAGTTGGGATGTAATGTTAAAATTGTACAAGGCATTGGTGAGGCCAATTCTGGTGTACAATTTTGGTCTCCAAATTATAGGAAAGATGTCAACAAAATAGAGAGAGTATAGAGGAGATTTACTAGAATATTGTCTTGGTTTCAGCATCTGGGTTACAGAGAAAGGTTGAACAAGTTAGGTCTTTATTCTTTGGAGCGCAGAAGGTTAAGGGGGGACTTGATAGTGGTCTTTAAAATTATGAGAGGGATAGACAGAGTTGACATGGATAAGCTTTTTCCATTGAGAGTAGGGAAGATTCAAACAAGAGAACATGATTTGAGAATTAAGGGACAAAAGTTTAGGTGTAACATGAGGGGGAACTTCTTTACTCAGAGAGTGGTAGCTGTGTGGAATGAGCTTCCAGTGGAAGTGGTGAATGCAGGTTTGTTTTTATCTAAAAATAAATTGGATAGGTATATGGACGGGAAAGGAATGGAGGGTTATGGTCTGAGTGCAGGTAGAAAATAGACTAGGTGAGAGTAAGTGTTCGGCACAGACTAGAAGGCCCGAGATGGCCTGTTCCGTGCTGTAATTGTTATATGGTTATATGGTTATGTTGTGATGAGGACATCGTGATTCTGCAACTGGATATAGATATCGACGGATGCTAAAAGGATAAAACATATCTGTAATTTCTTTATTTCCTGTTGTCAATTCACCAGTCTTATTTCTTTGACTTCTCCATCTTAGCTTAGCCTTCTCCCTATCCAGAGACATTTTTACCGTTTGTTTTGATATTGGGCACAAGTTTTCTCTCAAAATCAATCACATGAGCCTTTTAGTCTTTTGTTGCTGGGTACTAAAAACTTCTCAGATTGACTTTAGATCTGGGTAAATTTCTTAACGCAATCGGACACCATGACTAATTGATCAAGATGTTGATCAAAGACTATTGGAATTATGTAAAACAATGGCTCACCTATTGGGCTCTGAACTTATTTTCTCGAAATTCTTCAAAGACTTTCATGAGAGACAGAATCAAACCAGTCAACAATTTTGTTAAACAACTCACTGTGGAAACCAAATTGCAGAAGGGATCACTGAAGTGAGATCTGTTGATCACTCTGAAGACCACAGTGCTGGATGTGGGCTGCAAATAGTTTATTTCCCTGTCCTGGTATCAATTAGCAACATCAATAAGTTGAATTAATGAGAAAAACACTCATTAATGGTAGCAAATAATTATCTCAACAAATTGAACTAGCAATTGAATAAAATCAAACAAATGCTTTTCCAACTTAAAGGTAAACAAACCAAAGAAAAACTCTCAGTTTTTATTGGATATAAAGTCATGCATTAAGTGATTAATAATACATCCAGCAAAGGATGATGAACACTGGTTAACTCACAGTTCCCAAAATATAAAGGCAATTAGTCTTTGTCTACTTGCTAAAACTGTCAGGTTCTTGAATACCAATTACCATGTATCCTTAAAGCTTTCTCCCTATATCATTATCTAGTTAAGAAAGAATGTATCTGCCATGCTCGGGCACAAAATCATTACATCAACGGGTCCATAGGTACAGAATACAGTGCATTCACATTAAGCAATTACAAAAGATAGATTCAGTTAATAGTACTGGCTGACCTTCAGTATATCCACCGTGAAATGAAAAAAAGCTATTTAAACTATTGTATATTGAATGTAGGGGAGGATATATTCAGGGATACATTTAACTGACTGGAGATTCACCGGACCCGAATGGGGTAGGTCAATCAGGAGGGGATGAGTGAAATGTAAAATAGCCCATGTGCATGTAAGAATAAACTTTATGAGTTATTATGAAAGGGTTTGGTAAGGTGGGGACAGAAAAATTGCTTTCTTAGACTGCGGAATCTGAAATCGGGGCATAGTGTCAAGACAAGGGTTTAGCCCTGAGGAGAGCAAGGATTTCCTCAGGTACACAAAAGTGCTGGAGAAACTCAGCGGTGTGCAGCAGCATCTATGGAGCGAAGGAAACAGGCAACGTTTCGGGCCGAAACCCTTCGAAAAGGCCGAAACCCTTCTTTTCCTCACTTTGTGATATGGATCTTGCATCACTGTGTATATTCAGTGATGGATTTGTGGACATGAAGGGAATCGAGGGTTTGAGGGCAGAGGTTGGGAAGGTGAACTTGATGCACGGGATCAAACGTGATTTGAGTGGTTGCTATAGTAGGCCCGAGGACTTGTAAAGCCTAAACCAAGTCTTATCAATGAGCTATGATCTAATTACAATATTACACTATGCCCCGATTTCAGATTCCCTAGTTTAATATTAGAATAAGGTCACTTAGACAATGGACCCACTCCCATGTTATATCCTTCTATCTTGGTTACGTTCTCTTCTTAAAAAGTAAATTTAAGTAAAAAAGGTATAGGGGCCTGAGAACTGTTACCGCCAGGTTCAAGAACAATTGCTTCCCATAAACCATTAAGCTTGTGAACCACCATGCTCAACAACAACCACAACCCTACCTCAGCACCAAACCATTGCAGACTTTGCACTTTGCACTAGTTAACTTAAAATAACTCAGTTTATTGAAATATATATATATTTATATCTTGTATCTTGAACAACAATAATTTCTCATCCATGGCATTACCAAATGAATTTTTCTGCATCATCACCACATCCAAAGTGAGGAACGCAAAACTGGAGCTAGAGTTTTGGTTTGGAGCTTCCAATGATTTGTAAAGACTAATCTCTTGCCAGTGTCCCATTTATGAAACCGCCGATCGCAATTGCTTGTTTTTTATGGCTCTATTAAACTGTCCACCCATATGAAGAGGAATATGGAGGAATCAGATAACAAGAATTGTGTTGGAAAGAAAAAGACATAATTGCCCAAGAAGGCATTAATTTTAATGAAGGCAAGACACATTTTCCTCAATTACTGTAATTTTCTATACTTTGTTGTATTATATCTAACAAGGCTGGATATCTGCTGTACAATGGTCCAGCAGTGGAAATATTAGATTCAGTGGGAGAGTTACATAATGACAAAAAATGATTATTTTTAATTTGAAATGTCAAAAACAAGAGGGCATAGCTTTAAGGTAAGAGGGGCCAAATTTAAAGAGATGGATATTTACACAGAAGCTAGTGGGTGCCTGGAACGTGCTGCCAGGGGTGGTGGTGGAGGCAGATTTAGAGGTGGCATTTAAGAGGCTATAAACCTAGCAGGTCATACATTTACAAATATTTATCAAATACTAGACTAAGTGGGACCTGTTGGGTCCTTGTCACACGAGAGGCCTTGTCTCCCAACGCAGCCCGTTCCCCCAACGCAATATTCCACCACTCACCCATAGCCCTCAACTGCGCAGATCAGCTCATATCCCCTCATCCCCCAACACTCTCTCCCCCTATTCTTCATCCTCACTCTTCTATCCCCTCTCCTTCTCCTCTCCCCCTTCAGATAGAAGAAGGGGCTTGACCCTAAACGTCACCCATTCCTTCTGTCCAGAAATGCTGCCTGTCCTGCTAAGTTCCTCCAGCATTTTGTGTCTGTACTTTTCTATGTTCTATATTCAATGATTGTATTTGATTGTATGGTGGCAAACCCACCTAGAGGATGAATGTCAATTCGGAGTTGTGTACCCTTAATAATAATGCACCAGAATAATGATTGAGAATCAATTTGAATTATCAGTAACCTTCACTACATTGGATGACAGTAAGCCATTGTATCCACTGTTGTTGTGGATTTCAGTATTTGAAAGAAAGCACAGATGGTATCATTGATTAATCCAGCTGCAAGGAGTTACTGAAGCAGACAACCAGCACCTGTAGATGAAGTCAATAACTGAGGATCATATGGGACCATAACTTCAACTTCACGTCCTCTCCTGCCTGTGCATCGTGTTGTAAAATATTACCATGATTTATCCTATTAAATCATATTATCTGAATCTTAAGAAGATCCATGAACTTCTTAGTTAAGAACATTCTTTGCTCCAGAGAATGCCTGGCTGGTCATACATTTATAGGGTTGACTATATAGGGTGTGCTTTCTCATTTTACAGAGCTACTTTTTGGCATAATAGCGAACTTCATGCATTGGACTAAACTGCACCAAATAATGTATTTCATCCACCTTTTTTGATTTATAAATTTGCATAATAAACACATCCTTTGGGTAATTCAAAGAACACGTTATCTGTATTGTATATCCCTGGTTGGTAATAGCTAGAGGGTTTGCTTGGCATCTTCTAAGGTCAAAGTTTGGTGTCAATTGCATTGGTATGGAAAACAAACTCAAAACATCGAAAATGCTGGATGTTGGAAATAAAGCTGGAACACGCTGGTAGTACTGAGCACGTCAAGAAACTTGTAATGAGAGAGTTACAGATCTTCAGCTCAAATATGTAGCCATGGGTACTCCTATGGGCCCCAGATGTATCTGCCATTTTGTTGGTTTCATTGAACAGCCTTGTTCCAAACATAGTCTAGCATGTTCATAAGTTATAGGAGCAGAATTTGGCCATTTGGCCCATCACGAGTACTCCACCATTTGGCCCATCACGAGTACTCCACCATTCGGCCCATCACGAGTACTCCACCATTCGGCCCATCACGAGTACTCCACCATTTGGCCCATCACGAGTACTCCACCATTTGGCCCATGACGAGTATTCCACCATTTGGCCCATGACGAGTACTCCACCATTCGGCCCATCACGAGTTCTCCACCATTCAATCATGGTTGATCTATATCTCCCTCTCAACCCCATTCTCTCGTCTTCTGCCCATGAGCCCTAACACCCGGACTAATCAAGAATCTAACAAACTGCACCTTAATGTCTGTTGATTTGGCCTCCATATCTTTCTGTAGCAAAGAATTCCACAGATTCGCTACCCTCTGACTAAAGAAGTTCCTCCACAACTCCATTCTAAAGGCATGTTCTTTTATTTTGAAGCTATGTCCTGTGGTCCCAGAATTTCCCACTCTTGGAAACATCCTCTCCATGTCCATCATTCCTCAATTCTTTATCTGCTAAATTGACAACTGCATCTGGGCTGCCTCCTGTACCTGTTCAGAACTCATTGATTTCATCTACTTTACTACTAATCTCCATCCTGCCATCAATTCACTTGGACAATCTCTGATACCTCTCTCCCCTTACTCAACTTCTCTGTCTCTATTGCAGGGGACAGACCATGAACTGATGTCTACTACAAACGCAGTTATTTCTACAATTACCTTGACTGCACCTCCTTCAAACCTAGCTCTTGCAAAAATGCAATGGTATCCCCCTTACTGTTGTGGATGGATTCTTCACATGTGTGTCCTCTGTATCCCATAGTTCTGCTGCTGCTCCTCCTTCCCCTCGAGATGGAACAAGGATGGAGTTCCCCTTTTCCTCACGTTTCACCCCACCAGCTTCAGCATCCAACACATAATTCTCTGACAATTCCGCCACCTTCAGTGTGATCCCTCCACGCCACATATTTCCATCCCACTCCTTTCTGCTTTTTGCAGGGACCACTCTTTATACAACTCCTTGGTTCATTCATCCCTTCCCATCTATACCACCCCTTCCCCAGGTACTTTTACCTGTAACCACAGGAGATATAACACCTATCCCTACAACTCCTCCTTCACATCCTTCCAGGGATCCTAGCAGCACTTCCAGGTGAGATAAAGATTCACATGCACCTCCTCAATACTTGTCTAGTACATTTGGTGCTCCTGATATGGCCTCCTTTTCACTGGCGAGGCTAAGCATAGACAAGGTGACCATTTCACTGAACACTTGCGCTTGGTCTGCCAAGGTCTGCTGGATCTCCCAATTGCTAACCATTTTAACATCCCTTCCCATTTCCACACTGACCTCCTCCATTGCCAGAGTAAGGCCACATGCAAACTGAATGGCTAGCACGTCATATTTTGCTTGGGTTGCTTAGAACCCAGAGGTATGAACATTGAATCTGCTAATTTTAAGTAACACCCGCCTTACCCCTCTCTCTTTACCGTGCCCCCAAACCCACCCTTCATCCCTGTGCACACTCATTTCTCCCACCATCCCTCCCCTCTTCCCCACCCTCTGATCCCCTTCAACCAATATCCCTCCCTCTGGCTTTATAATTCACACTTCTTCTCTCCTACCCTATTGTCTCCTTTTCGTCTCTATCTTTTGTTACTTACTCCACACATTTGACAATCGAAACCCTCCTCACCTGTGACCACTTGTCACTTGCCCATCTTCCTGCCACACCTCTTTTCCAGCTTCTCCTACAATTAGTCTGGAGATGAGAGCTGACCCAAAACTTCACCTATTCATTACCTCCACAGACACTGCCTGACCTGCTGAGTTACTCCAGCATTTTATGTTGTGCTCAAGATTGCAGCATCTGCAGTTCCTCATGTCTCCAAGTTGCAGCTCTAAAGGACTGATTGGTGCTCTAGGATAGCTGGATATCCCAAAGGAAATCACCAGCGATTAGAAAGATTCAGGAAAATGCATAGACACACATAGAGGTTTGAGACACTTTCCAGGTCAGACGTCAAGTAACAGAGGTTTCAGACCATCACCTATCTCACCATTGAGTTCAGTGTTAAAGTGTTAAGAAGCACAAGTTTCACTTTGAGGTCAGCCCTTAGCTTTATGTAGGGGGGGCTGACACAAAACCGAAACACTATTCATTAAGTGGAGTCCTTGGTATTGGCAGGAAAGGTAAGCATTAGGAAAATGAACTTCAGTTAATTTATTTTAGTGCTTATAATTGTTTGTTAAGGTTTAATTAAAGTTGTTCATTGTACATTAAAATTTAAATATTTTTAAATGATTAAAATTTATTTTAATGCTTTTTAAATGTCTCTGTCAATTACTGAGCATTAAGAAAGAGTTTCAGCCTTAGTCGACTTATCATCAAAGGCTGTCAGAGCTTCCTAAGGTCATGGCTTCAGGATCAGTAATTTGAGATGCATTTGCTGCTGACATCCTGATCCACCTTGGATAGACACAAAATGCTGGAGTAACTCAGTGGGACAGACATCTCTGGAGAGAAGGAATAGGTGACGTTTCGGGTTGAGACCATTCTTCAGACTAGAATTGGGGAAAGGGAAATGAGAGATATAGACAGTGATGTAGAGAGAGATATAGAACAAATAGTTGAAAGATATGCAAAAAAGTAATGATGATAAAGGAAACAGGCCATTGTTAGTTGTTTGCCAGGGGAGAACGAAAAGCTGATGTGACTTGGGTGGGGATGGGATGGAGAGAGAAGGAATGCAGGGGCTACTTGAAGTTATAGAAATCAATATTTATACCACTGGGTTGCAAGATGCCCAAGCGAAATATGAGATGCTGTTCCACCTTGCCAGGTGCCAGTCAGCCATTTGGGGTACACAGTGTGAAGGATCAGCACACTCTGCCCTCAGCATATGGAATAAGTAAGTGCGGATGGCTGGGGGGCTCTATGCACCAAACCCAGCACAGCAGAATGGATCCAAAGTGACCTGGCACAATTTTCCAACTCAATAACCTCTGATCGTGCAGAAAGGTCATTGATCTAAAATATTATTTCTGTTTTACTTTCTGCACAGATGCCTGATCAACTGAGTAATTTAATATGTTGCTTTTATTTCCTGTGAATGCACAGACCTTTCACTGATGCCTTCCCAACAATAAACCATGGTATTTTAAAGGTGGTTGCATTTAATTATGCTTTTTAGTTCTTAGATTTTGTAAGTGAGATAGCAATCCAAATTAACTCTCAAGCTGTTCAAGGTGGGGTTTGAAGTTATTTTCTGCCTGGTGATCAGTACAATTGGGAAACAAAAATATCCATGGTCCCTTGGATCCTTTTGCTAAAAGCACAATGTAGAACTTGCCATGATTTATCCTTTAGATCAGAAGACAATAAGATCATGAGGTCATACGGGATAGGAGCAGAATTAGGCCATTCAGCCCATTAAGCCAACTCTGCCATGGCTGATCTATCTCTCCCTCTGAACCCCATTCTGCCTTCTCCCCCATAACCCCAGACACCCATTTAACTGAATTTCTCTAGTTTGTGAATTCATATTTTCTTTGAACTCTTCTGATAATGTGGATGTTTCATTTTTGTTACTGACCCCCCCCACCCCCCCGCCATTTTAATTGGCATTACCTACTATTGTTGATCTATTGACCTTTCCTTTCCTCGAGACGGCTTAATAAAAATCTTTTCCACTCAGCTTCAGGGCTATTGCGTACCAAAGGAAGATACTGATGAGTTAAGGTTCTAGGGGAGAGAGAAAATGGTGCACAAAGGGTATAAAACCCTCCAGTCAGGCTGGTTAGAATTCCACCAACTGCATTTAGTGTGAGCGACTGGGAAATAAATTGTATTCCCAGGCCTTGGGATTGTTAGATTAGTGTAATGACCAGTGTGGTATCTTAACTGGAAAAAGCAGGTTGGGTCGAGCCTGTGGACTGAGGCATAATGTTGGAGTAGTGTAGGGATGAGTTAATCATCTATGACTGCCACAGCCATCAAGGGGTTATGCTGAAGGTATTGGCCTCAAGGTTTTACTTCAGACTGAACTGGTGTTCAGCTCATCAAGCAAATTCCATTTCCCATCCACCTGAGTGAGAGAAATAATTAATATTGATCACCAGATTGCCGAAAAAGGATTTGAGAATTCCTCGAAGACCATTGAGAAAGGTCTGCTCCGACTAGATATTTCCACTGCAGCTTTTTATATTATCCACACTTCACTTATGTCTGAACAATTTTCCACATCATTGTATAGACACTAAAGGTCAAAACCTGGTGCATGTAAGAATTTTTGAATTTTGCAGTTAAAGGGCATTGATTATCTTGTTATTGTGGGCTTTCGAAGCTGAGCTCAAAATGTCAGAATAAGCTAATACCATAGCGACAATGCTAACCAGCCTGACTGGTGGTTTTTCACACCCTTTGTGTGCCATTTTCTCGCTCTCCTGGAACCTTAATTCATCAGTTTCTTGCTCCGGATACAATAGCCCTGAAGCACAGTGAAACAAGTTTTCATTAAGCAACCGCAAGGAAAGGAAAGGTCAGTAGATGAGCAATTGAACATATTTAAGCAGCTATTTAATCACCCAGAATTGATGCCAATTAGAAAGAGGGACTCAGTGAGAAAAATGAAACCCACATTATCAAAAGAGGTCAAGGAAAATATTAATTCAAAAAGTAGAGAACATGAAGTGCAAAAACTAATTGTAGATCATAGGGTGGAAAAATGTTCAGGAATCAGCAGCAGGAGACTAAAAAACAAATGAGGAGAGAAAATGAAAAAATAATCTGGCAAGTAATACGAAAACCAGTGTTGAAATATTAAATAAAAATGGGTAGCTAATGTAAGTGTAGGACCCCTGGAGATTTAATAAGGGGAGACAAGGAAATGACAGATTATTTCAATCAATATCTTACATAAGCGTTCCTGGTAAATACCACTACCAATAGCTCAAAGATAATATTTCAGCTAGTTTCAGTTAGCTTGCAACAATTGCAAGCAAGAAAATCCAAAAGGACTAAAAGTAGATATGTGGCCAGGATTGGATGGGCTGCATCCAAGTGATTTAAGGGAATTAGTAGCAGAGGTACCGGTTGGAAGTTATTGAAAACTCATTGAGCTTTGTATAGATTTCACTGCTAGTAAAATGCAAATGTGACTCCCTTGATCATAAAGAAAGTGTAGGAGCCATTTATGTTTATGTTGGCATATCATATTATTTTGTCTAGATATATCTTGCATTATTATTTGGGACACTTGGAGGCGGTCATTAGATGCACAGGGTGGTGTATATATAAGGGCATAGGGGACAGGAAGTGGCAGGCACAGGAAGGGAGAGCAGACAGTCCTCACCAGACCAGGGACAGAGCACCAGCTACAACTTGCATGCAGAATGAGGAAAGCCTGGTACGTTCACCTCTTTGTTTGTACAACTGCTTCAATAAACAACTGGAACTAATGACTGGAAGATCTGTTCTATCAGGTCTGCGTAAGATCACTCCTGTGTAGTAATGGCAACTGGAAAAGAGGACACTGGAAAGGTCGGAAATTTGTCATTACACAAGTGAAAACTAGCTCTATGAGTGAAACTGGAGCTTCTGAATCATTCAAACCGATCGGGGATTGTTTTATTTCACAAGCCTGATGCCGCCATTCCCAATCAACTGGACAAGGTTTCTACCTGCGCTAATCCGACCGACGAAGATTGGAAAACACGAAAGCCCACGCGCAGGGTGAATGGGTGCACACAGCATTAAGCTTTATTGGAGAAGCTATATATGATAAGCTGTATTGGAAAATGGCTACTAAAATGGAGAATTGAAAAGTGACCTTGAAAATCACAACGATATCAGTTGTTTGAAATATTGTGCCGTCGGCATACAGCTTTCACGTCAATGAGTCTTAAAGGGATAGTGAACATGTATGTCTGTGGTCAGATCTGATGCTGTCACAAGATGGCAATGTTGGAAAATATTCTGAAAAGGGAAGGTTTATTAAATACACTGCCAATGGCTTGGAATTGTTCATTGAAAAGTGTCAGAAGACAAGAAGCTCGATATGTATCATGCTAACAAGTTAATTGAAATGCTGAGAGAGCTCATGAAATCAAATGAAAATGCAAATGAAGTACAATCTAACCTGGTTCAATTAATCAAGCTCTGTGATGAAGTCAGAGAAAACCACGTGTCATTGGTGAAGTTACCACTGCCTGAAAATGAGCTTGAAAGGCAAAATTGGTGGTTTTAACAAAGAATGGAAGCTTTTAATGGTTTTATACAAGATGTAAAGGTGTGGTTATCTGATGTTGGACAGCAAATTACACACTGCATAGATGAAAGTACCATACTCAGATGACATTGGACTTGATGACAGTCTCAAAACTTAAATTAAGCCACAAATCTAGTTCTTCATAATGTGTAACTTCAACATCCTCTGCTCGCATTAAAGCTCAGGCAGAAAGGGCTGCTCTCTTGGAACGGGTTGCCACCCTGAACAAAAGGCATGAGCTTGAGGCACAAGAAGAACAATTGGAAAGAGAGAATGCACAGCTGGAACTAGAGACTGGCAGCAACCAATGCAAAGATCAATGTATTTGAGGCCAATGGATCAAGAAGCAGCTCTAGATTATCTGATGGGATGAGATCTTATTTGAGAAAAGGAACTGCTCAAAGGGAAACATCAGCTAAATTAGATCCACATGCTGATGAATACTTACCTGATCCAGTGCAACAAGGACAGAATGTGTTGATGGGAACTGAATCTTCCTCCCAGCTACAGGTTCTCAAACCAAAACAAACAACTCATGAACCATCTGTTGGAGCTCACGATATGACCCATCTAACTCAAACTCTCTTCAAAGGCAAAATGTACAGACTCATATTCAAAAGGGTGTGCAGGGGCATGTTCGCTCTATCCCACCCTGTACTGAATGATGGAAACCAAGGTGATATCTGTAACCTAATTCACAGGCAAAATGACATCACTGCTCTTCTGGCTCAAATAAATCTTTCTTCTACTTTACCACCAAGAGACATTCCTGTTTATGATGGTGATCCTTTGCAGTATGACGTTTTCATCATGGCATTTGAGAGAGGAGTGGAAAGAAAGACAAATGATGACAGTGATTGCTTGCATTTTCTTGAGCAATACACAAGAGGGCATCCAAAAGACTTAGACCACAGCTGCCGAAATTCGCCTCCAGGCCAGGGCTATCAAAGAGCAAAAGATCTGCTTAAAGAACATTTTGTAATGAACATAAGATTGCCTCTGCATATATTGTCAAGGCATTTGCCTGGTTAGTGATCAGATCAGAAGTTGTGAAAGCATTGGAAGCGTTCTCACTGTTCCTTAGAGATTGTTGCAATGCTATGGAACATCTCACCTATATGGAGGAAATGAATGTTGCTTTCAATATGAAGACCATCCTTCTAAAACTGCCTCACCAGCTCAGAGACAAGTGGAGGGATAAGGCATGTCAGCTACAGGAAAAGTGTGGACATCGAGCCAGATGTTATGACCTGGTAGACTTCATGGAGACAAGTGAAGATTCTGTCAGATCCACTTTTTAGAAACATCCAGGATTCTAGGCCAATTGTAACTGTCAAAAACCCTACTTTTGCTAAAGCAAGAGAAAGGTCAAGACCAAGAGGAAGTAGTTTTGCAACAGCTGTAATGCCTGTAGACACAGCAGTGCAAGAAAATCTGACCACAAATGGAATGAAAATAAATGAATCTACCACCAATTCTCAAGGTTCTTGTTTGTTCTGTAATAAAAGTGGTCACATATTGGGGCGGTGTCCACAGATCAGGAAGAAGTGGCACAGAGAAAGGATAAATTTTTTGAAGGAGAAGGGAGTCTGCTTTGGATGTTTGAAAATAGGACACATGAGCAAAGACTGCAAGAGTCGTTTGACTTGTAATGTGTGCAACCAAAACCATCCTGAAATACTTCACATTGAACAGAAGAAGCCTGAGCATACAGAATAGAATGATAAGCCAATTGTGAGTAATGCTGTTCCATCACCTCATATGTGTGGGCATATTGGGGCCAGTGATGAAACCTGCATCCTCTCCATTGTACAAGTACAGGTAAAGAGTCACAAGGGGGACACAGTGTTGCAAACATACGCATTTTTGGATCATGGAAGTTCATCTACCTTTTGCACAGAAAGCTTGATGAGAAGTCTGAACATTACAGGACAAAATCCTTTGCAGTATTGCTATTGAGGGAGTGCAGCGTAGGTTTACAAACGACGGGCTTTTAGGGTCCTCCGGACATCCACTGTATCAAGACTGAGTGCCTGTTCATCATAGTGAGGAATACCTTTCCTCACAGGTGTGTTGTTGAATGCCTCGAACCGTCCAAAATATTTATTGAGTTCATTGAGGACGTTTATGTTGTCTTCACAGGGTGGTGGAGCAGTCTTATAGTCCGTGATGGTTTGGATTCCCTGCCACATGTGTCTGGTGTTCATAGGGTCATGAAAGAAGCTCTGGATTTTCTGACCATGGGCACACTTTGCTAGACTGATGACTCAGTTCAGGTTGGCTCTTGCGATCTGAGTGCCACCAAGTCACCGGATTTGAATGCGGCATTTCATGCTCTCAGCATTCCACATACCTCAGGGGTCATCCAGGGTTTCTGGTTGGCCCGTATAGTGATGGTCGGTGACACAGACATCCTCCATGCACTTTTCCATGTAAGCAGACACAGACGCAGCATACTCCTCCAGGTTGGTGTGTTGATTGTCAGTTGCAGCCTTCTTGAACATGTCCCAGTCCGTGCACTCAATGCAGTCCTGTAATGCTGTCATAGCTCCCTCTGGCCAGACCCTAACCTGCTTCACAGTAGGTTTTTCTCTGGTAAGCAGGGGCCTGTATGCAGGAATTAGCATCACAGAGATATGGTCTGAGCAGCCAAGGTGAGGGCGGAGGACTGCCTTGAATGCCTTCTTGATGTTTGTATAGGCTAGGTCCAATGTGTGTTCACTCCCCTGGTTGCAAAGTCCACAGCTGGTAGTAATGTGGGAGAACTGTCTTCATGTTGGCCTGGTTAAAATCCCCAGCAACAATGAAAGCACCATCTGGGTGTGTAGTTTGCAAGTCACTGATGGAGCGATAAAGAGCATTCAGGGCCTCCTTAGTGTTTGCACTGGGGGGTGGGGGGGGTGTACACGGCTGTGATGGTTATGATAGTAAATTCCCTGGGCAGATAGAAGTGTCTGCACTTTATTGTCAAAAACTCAATGTCTGGGGAGCAATGATTTGAGACCACTGTGGCATTATTACACCAGCTGTTATTAGTGTAAATGCACACACCAACACCCCAGGATTTCCCACTGAGAGCGCAGCTCCTGTCCGACCGGAATGATGTTAGCCACTCCACGCTAATAGCGCCGTCAGGAACAGAGGAGTTTAACCACGTCTCCATTAAGATCAGGGCGCAGCAATCCCTCACCTCCCGTTTGGTTACCAATTCCAGCCTCAGGTAGTCCAACTTACTCTCCAAGGAGCAGACGTTAGCGAGCAGAATAGATGGAAGCGGTGTTCTGCAGGGGTTAGCCTTTAATTTTGCCGTTACCCCCCCCCCCCCCCCCCCCGAGTGCCACTCTTCTGCTTCCTGTCACACCGTCTCCTCCAAGTGCGGCCAGTGCTGGTAGGAGACTCCGCAGCTTCGTAGGCCGCTGGTTCCAGCCGACGCAGCAGTCCGAGACTC
Organism: Malacoraja senta; assembly: GCA_038087875.1. Classification (NCBI taxonomy): domain Eukaryota; kingdom Metazoa; phylum Chordata; class Chondrichthyes; order Rajiformes; family Rajidae; genus Malacoraja; species Malacoraja senta. Next base: position 184,936,417 of record CM075977.1, read on the forward strand.
CATAGAGTATCCAGAGTGGCCGGATCCACGACCGCTGAACTGCTGGATGTGTGCAGTTCCAACACGGACTGACAGTCACACACCACCTGCACCCCGTCACACTGAACAGTGACCATCAAACTCTCTGGACCAAGTAAGTTATTTACTGTTAAAATTCTATTGCTATCGGGAGCCAGTGCAGCCGCAGCCGAGCAAGGCACCGCCATTTTGTCATTTTACCTTCTGATTTCGCCATTCATTTTACCTTCTGATTCTTCGCCATTTTGTCATTTTACCTTCTGATTCAACTCAACTCCTTTACTCTACTTCTGTCATGATATTCTTTTTGTTTCTCCTGTTTCTCTTCTGCTGTTTGAGCCAAATTTGGTTTCAACAGTGAAAACCTTGTTCTTGGTTTTCTCTTCAAGAACAGTTCAGCTGGCGTTTGACCAGTAGTGCTGTGAAGTGTGTTTTGATATGTAATCAGAAAGTTAGCAAGATTGTGAGACAGAGACAACAGTATTTTCTTTGGTACACAAAAATGCTGGAGAAACTCAGCGGGTGCAGCAGCATCTATGGAGCGAAGGAAATAGGTAACGTTTCGGGCCGAAACCCTTCTTTGGATTTGGATCCAGCAGTTGTTTGACTAATGCACACTTCACAATTTGTATTGTGTGTTCTGCTGCTTCATTTGAAACGGGATGGTATGGAGCGACACTAGTGTGTACAAGGACACCTAGGTTTAGGTCCGTTATCATACACAATTTCCTCTGGAAATCCTCGCAAAATTTCTAACGTTTTCAGAATGGCAGGCAGTGACTAGTGGGGTACCGCAAGGCTCAGTGCTGGGACCCCAGCTATTTACAATATATATTAATGATTTGGACGAGGGAATTGAATGCAACATCTCCAGGTTTGCGGATGACACGAAGCTGGGGGGCAGTGTTAGCTGTGAGGAGGATGCTAGGAGGCTGCAAGGTGACTTGGATAGGCTGGGTGAGTGAGCAAATGCATGGCAGATGCAGTATAATGTGGATAAACGTGAGGTTATCCACTTTGGTGGCAAAAACAGGAAAGTAGACTATTATCTAAATGGTGGCCGATTAGGAAAAGGCGAGATGCAACGAGACCTGGGTGTCATGGTACACCAGTCATTGAAAGTAGGCATGCAGGTGCAGCAGGCAGTGAAGAAAGCGAATGGTATGTTAGCTTTCATAGCAAAAGGATTTGAGTATAGGAGCAGGGAGGTTCTACTGCAGTTGTACAGGGTCTTGGTGAGACCACACCTGGAGTATTGCGTACAGTTTTGGTCTCCAAATCTGAGGAAGGACATTATTGCCATAGAGGGAGTGCAGAGAAGGTTCACCAGACTGATTCCTGGGATGTCAGGACTGTCTTATGAAGAAAGACTGGATAGACTTGGTTTATACTCTCTAGAATTTAGGAGATTGAGAGGGGATCTTATAGAAACTTACAAAATTCTTAAGGGGTTGGACAGGCTAGATGCAGGAAGATTGCTCCCGATGTTGGGGAAGTCCAGGACAAGGGGTCACAGTTTAAGGATTAAGGGGAAATCCTTTAGGACCGAGATGAGAAAAACATTTTTCACACAGAGAGTGGTGAATCTCTGGAACTCTCTGCCACAGAAGGTAGTTGAGGCCAGTTCATTGGCTATATTTAAGAGGGAGTTAGATGTGGCCCTTGTGGCTAAAGGGATCAGGGGGTATGGAGAGAATGCAGGTACAAGATACTGAGTTGGATGATCAGCCATGATCATATTGAATGGCGGTGCAGGCTCAAAGGGCCGAATGGCCTACTCCTGCACCTATTTTCTATGTTTCTATGTTTCTATGTTTTGCTGGTAGACAAAAATGCTGGGGAAACTCAGCGGGTGAGGCAGCATCTATGGAGCGAAGGGAATAGGCAACGTTTTGTGTCGAGACCCTTCTTCAGAGTTGGTATGTTTGCTGGATGTCATTTTGTTCATCGGAAACACCTCAACCCACTTGGAGTGATTATCAATCACAATGAACAATTGTTGTCCATCTAACTCTGTAAAGTTAACGTGTAATCTTTGCCACACTCTAGCCGGACATTTCTGTGGCTGTAGCGGTACTGTTGGTGGATTCTTTCCAACTGGTTGACATGTACTACACTCTTTCACTGTATATTCTATGTCCTTATCTAGACAAGGCCACCTAGCTAGACTCTTTGTTAGACACATTCCCAAATGCTGATCATGAAGATCTCCTTACAATCTTACTCCATATCTTTCAGGGATTACAACTCTCACTCCCCACATGATACACTCTTGGTCTACTGAGAGTTAATTCCTACGTACATAGAATGGTTTCAGTTCTGCCTCTGAATCCGGCAATTTGTTTGGCCATCCATTTGTAACATACTCCTGCACTCTTGACAAAAGTCTGTCAGTGTGAGTAGCCTTCCGAATGTCCCCTGATGTGATAGGTAACTCATCTACATGAGAGAAATAAAACACTTCCTTTCTCTTTGGGGTAAACTCTGATTCCAAAGGTAATCCAGACATGGCATCAGCATTGCTGTGCTCTGCTGCCTTACGATACTGAATATCATACTGGTATGCTGACAATATCAATGCCCATCTTTGCATTCTGGCTGCTGCCAGAGTTGGTATGTGTGCTTTTGGATTTAGGATCACTAACTGTTGGTGATCTGTCTCGATTACAAACCTTCTACCATACAAGTATTTGTGAAACCTCCTAACACCAAAAATCAATGCAAGAGCCTCTCACTCTATTTGCGCATAATTTCTCTCACTGGCACTGACTGTTCTAGACGCAAATGCTATTGGCCTCTCCTCTCCATTTTCTAGCACATGAGAGATCACAGCACCAACACCGTAAGGTGAAGCATCACATGCTAACTTCATTAGCTTATTGACATCGTAATGAACAAGCATTGTACTCTCTGCCAACTGAGCTTTACATGACTTGAAAGCTTGGTCACATTCACGTGTCCACTGCCATGGTACATCTTTTCTCAAGAGCTCTTTCAAGGGATGTAAACAGGTGGACAGATTTGGCACGAACTTCCCATAATAGTTCACTAATCCTAAAAAGGATCGTAGTTCTTAGATGTTTCTGGGAGTACTCTGCTTAGCCTTGCGACAAGCCTTCGCTAGATGTCCCGTCTTGTGACATAAGTAGTACTCCGCCTTGATGAATGGACAAGACTGTGCTAGATGTGAGCCCAAACAGCGATAGCATGACTTTGCAGTAGTCTTGCTACCCTTCCATGGATAACGATTCTCTGACGTCTTTGTCGACTATGCGTCTTTGGTTTGCTGGACTGCAGCTTGTTCAACTCTTCCACTGCTTGTCTAGAAGTTGTCCTACCTTCTCTAGAACCCTTTTTGGACCTTTAAGAACTCTCTAAGAATATCTCTCTCTGAGTTTGATAATTCAAAAGTGATGTGAGGAAGAACTTCCCCACATAATATTTGAAAACTGGAACTTCCTCTCAGAGAAAGGCAGTGGGCCGGAGATCAATTCATGAAGTTTAGAACGGAGATGATCAAATTTTTGTTTGACAAGGATTTGGCTGGTTGGATTAGGACCAAATATTAAATTATTGGTTAAATCTAAGAGGAAACCAGTGCTTATGTTCATTAGTACACTCGTACTGAAGTTACATATTTCTCTTTAGTAGTGAGAACACAATATAACACTCAGTTGTTAAAACACAGATAGAAAAAAACACTTTTATTTAAAATAAATGCACATTATTGCAGATGGAAGTAATCTTTCATTTTCCTCTTTTATTCCTATCACATGAAGTGTTTTATTAACCTATTAATTACACATTCTTCATTCTTTCTCAATGAAGAGATATGTTCAAGTTGCAGATATGTTTGCATTTCAAAAAGCAGAAATCAATGCTGAATAAAGCTTTGAAGTGACAGCTGGATGTCAATGAAGGAAATCAAGGTTGGGTTGGATGTGACAGGGTGAGAGGAGGTCCATGTGGTGAATGAACCCTACCATTGATCTCTCGGGCCAAATGGCTTGTTTCATGCTGTGGACTTCTCTGTGATTAAAACAAAGTTAAACGGAATAAGGCAACTGTACAATTGAGAGACTGATGACGGATAACCATAATCTCAAGATGATGATTAGCAGAATGTATTGGGTGTGCAAAGTGACACTGCAAGACTGTCAGGATTGATCCCTTGAATCCTGAATTATAAATGAGAGACAATTGAATTATGCCACTAAAACAGCAGACTGGAAATAATTCATACTTGAGGATGACAAGAATCCTTGAACAAGTAGAGAGCAGAAAGGAAATAGGACTGATTATAATATGTGGGTTAGATTCTTGCCAATAACTGCCATTAATGACTGGAAAAGGGGACAAAGTTCGATCACATTGTTCTCTGCCCTATTTAGTGTCACATTTAGTTCTTTTGCCAGGATCATACTGAATGTGAAACTACTATCGGCTAGCTATTTGGAATATTAAAATGAGATCAGAATAACGTGGTGCCATCTTTCTCTCTCTCTCTCTCTGAGTTTTTCCACAGGGACATTATTGATTAATCTGCCTGTCCATTTAAAATTGAGATATGAAGTAGTTTCCTGAAGTAGATTTAAATGGTCAACTGGACAAATTTATGTTAGCAATTTAGAAGCTGTTTCAGAATTTTTTAATGCGGATATATCTACATATATTAAGGACTCAGTGTGTGATGGTTCATAAAACAGATTGATTAGGTGCCTAAGCATTGGAATTCAGTGTTGCATGTGACTAAAGGGGTGGGGACCTTATCCAACAGTTGTTTCACTAGGAAAGGACTTTCCTCCGATGATCCTACTGAAACACCGTGCAAAGTAGGTAATCAGGTTATTCCAAGCCTGGGTGGCTGTGTGGGATTGGTAGGGATTCGGCTAGTAGACAGTGAGGGCTGATGGTTGGATGGGGCATCATTAGACAGGAGGGGGCATGGGTAATCAGTGACAGGGTTGTTAGTCTAGCAAGATCAGCAGCTGGAGGAGGGTTGTTAAGGTAATGATGGAGGGTTAGTTGTCAAGCGGTGGGGGGGGGGTTGTTCATTTGTTGTAAGTGGGGTCATGTGCATCCATAGACCATTTTATATTAATGATCCATGTCACACTAGGAACATGAGTTTGGGGTTGTGGGACTCACTGCCTTGGAGAGTGAAACGGAGAGATGATGGAGTAGATTCCTTAATGAAGACTTCCAGTTCCAACCTGGGACTTGCCTGTACTGGCCCCTTTAACTCACACTGTAAAATAGGCATGGTGGAATCAATGTCATTCTAGAATGAATAACCTAGACATCTGATGGGTGTGGCATCACTGCCCCTCTGCTGAGGTTGAGAAAGTGGCATGGGGTCATCCCATTTGTTCTAGGATTCCCAGAGCAGCCTCATAAAGATCTTTAGCCCAATCCTGCAAGTGAGGTGATGTTCCAGGTGACAGCCTGCACACCTCTCAGTTTTGTCGAGCCATTCGGTATAGGTCTGATCATGGCGAATGTGAGGCCAGACCTCTCTGCATTAAATCCCTTAATGTCTTGGGTTCACAGAAATGTATCAATCTCAGATTTATAATTAATCATTGAGCTGCCTTTGAATGCTGATTGAGTGAAATAAATCTCTTCAATTTTTTGTGTCTTCAGGATGTAGGCATTAAGACAAATATCAGCATTTATCCCCCATCCATTATTGCTTTGATGGTCAAAAGTCAACCCTACTGGTAGACCTGAAGTTACATATTAGTCAGATGAGATAAGAGTGGCAGATTTCCTTTCCTGGACCATTTCCAGGAACCAGATGAGTTTTTACAACTGTAGAACAATACCATGGTTACATTTAAAGAGGCTATTTTTATTTGATTTCATTATTTGAATTTAAATCCTGTAGTTGAATGGTGGGATTTACACGTGTCCTTGCATCAAAGGTTCAGGACCAGTTCTAGTGCAGTATCTTAACCATACCTATTATCTCAGCCCTGAAGGACTAGGCTGTAATGTTTAAACTATGGCCCCTAGTCTTGAACTTTCTAACAAAGGCTTCTCTCCAGATACCCTTCCAGCTTACTTTAATTTTTTTGAAAGCTGATATCGAAACATCATTTAACTCCGAAAATGCTAACCATAGTTGATGTATCGTAGCATTTTAACCTGGAGAAGCAGCTGGATGACCTCAGGGCCGTCCGTGGCAACGAGAGTTTCCTGGACAAGACCTACAGTGAGGTTGTCTAGTCAAGGATACCGGAAGAATGAAGATGTGTGACTGAGAGAAAGGATGGTAACCGTGGAGTGCAGGAGACCCAGGTGGCTGTGCCTAATGAAAACAGGTTAGCCCTCTTGGGAGCTGTCAGGGGAGATGACGCTTCCAGTCCGAGCGGCGGACACATCGGTGTCCTATCCTAGAGATGTGACTCGACCAGCGAGACCGACGTCGGGCAGAGCCATAGTGGTGGGTGATTCCATTGTCCGAGAAGTGGAATGGAGATTCTACGGTGGCAGGTGAGACAAGAGGATGTTCTGTTGCCTCCCTGGTGCCAGGGTTCAAGAAGTCACAAACCAAATTCAGAACATCCTCGAGAGGGAAGGTGAACAGCCAGCAGTGGTTTTGCACATGGGCACAATCGACATCAGGAAGTAGAGGAAGGAAGTTCTGCAACTTGAGTTCAGAGAGTTAGGAAGAAAACTGAAAAGCAGGACTTCTAGTCAAGTCAAGTCAAGTCAAGTGAGTTTATTGTCATGTGTCCCTGGTAGGACAATGAAATTCTTGCTTTGCTTGAGCACAACAGAACATAGTAGGCATTTACTACAAGGCATTCTATAAATATATACACAATGGTCAATATACTGATAAAGTGCAAATAACAGTATTGGCTAGTAAAGTTCAGTGTTATGTCCGAGCCAGGTTTAATAGCCTGATGGCTGTGGGGAAGTAGCTGTTCCTGAACCTGGTCATTGCAGTCTTCAGGCTCCTGTACCTTCTACCTGAAGGTAGTAGGGAGATGAGTGTGTGGCCAGGATGGTGTGGGTCCTTGATGATGCTGCCAGCCTTTTTGAGGCAGCGACTGTGGTAGATCCCCTCGATGGAAGGGAGGTCAGAGCCGATGATGGACTGGGCAGTGTTTACTACTTTTTGTAGTCTTTTCCTCTCCAGGGCACTCAAGTTGCTGAACCAAGCCACGATGCAACTGGTCAGCATGCTCTCTACTGTGCACCTGTAGAAGTTAGAGAGAGTCCTCCTTGACAAACCGACTCTCCGTAATCTTCTCAGGAAGTAGAGGTGCTGATGTGCTTTCTTAATATTGGCATCATTGTTCTCGGACCAGGAAAGATCTTCAGAGATGTGCACGCCCAGGAATTTGAAGCTCTTGACCATTTCAACCATCGACCCGTTGATATAAACGGGACTGTGGGTCCCCATCCTACTCCTTCCAAAGTCCACAATCATTTCCTTGGTTTTGCTGGTGTTGAGGGCCAGGTTGTTGTGCTGGCACCATATGGACAGTTGCTCGATCTCTCTTCTATACTCTGACTCATCCCCATCAGTGATACGTCCCACAACAGTGGTGTCATCAGCGAACTTGATGATGGAGTTCGCACTATGTCCGGCTACGCAGTCATGAGTATAGAGTGAGTACAGCAGGGGACTGAGCATGCAGCCTTGAGGTGCTCCCGTGCTAATTGTTATCGAGTCTGACACATTTCCACCAATACGAACAGACTGTGGTTATCTCTGGATTGCTTTCAGTACCATCTAGCATGGTTATCTCTGGATTGCTTCCAGTACCTTCTAGCATGGTTATCTCTGGATTGCTTCCAGTACCTCGTGCAAATGAGTACAGGAACAGGGAGATAGGGGATCTGAATGTGTGGCTGAGGGGCTGGTGCAGGGAGCAAGGATTTAGATTTATAGACCACTGGGATCTCATCTGGGGTAGGGATGACCTGTACAAAAGGGACGGGTTACACCTTAACTGGAGGGGGACCGACGTTCTGACAGGCAGGTTTGCTAGGGCTACATGTGTGGGTTTAAACTAAATAGTGGGGGGGAGGGATTGACAAATTGGGAGTATAAAGATGGAGTTGAAGGGGAAGTAAGTACAGGAAAAGTTACAAAAGACTCCCGAATCAATGATCTGGATGATGGTGTGGAAAATTGGATTAGTAAGTATGCAGATGATACTAAGATAGGTGGTGTTGTGGATAATGAAGTAGATTTTCAAAGTCTACAGAGAGATTTAGGCCATTTGGAAGAGTGGGCTGAAAGATGGCAGATGGAGTTTAATGCTGACAAATGTGAGGTGCTACATCTCGGCAGGACAAATCAAAATAGGACGTACATGGTAAATGGTAGCGAATTGAGGAATGCAGTTGAACAGAGGGATCTAGGAATAACTGTGCATAGTTCCCTGAAGGTGGAATCTCGTGTAGATAGGGTGGTAAAGAAAGCTTTTGGTGTGCTGGCCTTTATAAATCAGAGCATTGAATATAGAAGTTGGGATGTAATGTTAAAATTGTACAAGGCATTGGTGAGGCCAATTCTAGAGTATGGAGTACAATTTTGGTCGCCTAATTATAGGAAGGATGTCAACAAAATAGAGAGAGTACAGAGGAGATTTACTAGAATGTTGCCTGGGTTTCAGCAACTAAGTTACAGATAAAGGTTGAACAAGTTAGGTCTTTATTCTTTGGAGCGCAGAAGGTTAAGAGGGGACTTGATAGAGGTCTTTAAAATTATGAGCGGGGTAGACAGAGTGGACGTGGATAAGCTTTTCCCATTGAGAGTAGGGAAGATTCAAACAAGGGGACATGACTTGAGAATTAAGGGACAGAAGTTTAGGGGGAACATTAGGGGGAACTTCTTTACTCAGAGAGTGGTAGCTGTGTGGAATGAGCTTCCAGTGGAAGTGGTGGAGGCAGGTTCGATGTTATCCTTTAAAAATAGATTGGATGGGTATATGGACGGGAAAGGAATGGAGGGTTATGGTCTGAGTGCAGGTAGATGGGACTAGGGGGAAGTACTTATTTTTAATTAAAAACAAATTTTTTTTAAATGTTCGGCACGGACTTGAAGGGCCGAGATGGCCTGTTTCCGTGCTGTTATGGTTATATGGTTATATGGTTATATGGCAGATTATTATCTCAATGGTGTCAAGTTGGGTAAAGGGGAAGTACAACGGGATCAGGAGTCCTTGTTCATCAGTCAATGAAAGTAAGCGTGCAGGTACAGCAGGCAGTGAAGAAAGTAAATGGCATGTTGGCCTTCATAACAAGAGGAGTTGAGTATAGGAGCAAAGAGGTCCTTCTGCAGTTGCATAGGGCCCTAGTGAGACCTCACCTGGAGTATTGTGTGCAGTTTTGGTCCACAAATTTGAGGAAGGACATTCTTGTTATTGAGGGAGTGCAGCATAGGCTTGCAAGGTTAATTCCCGGGATGGCGGGATTGTCATATGCTGAGAGAATGGAGCAGCTGGGCTTGTATACTCTGGAGTTTAGAAGGATGAGAGGGACCTTTATTGAAACATATAACATTATTAAGAGTTTGGACACGCTAGAGGCAGGAAACATGTTCGCGATGTTGGGGGAGTCCAGAACCAGGGACCACACTTTAAGAATAAGGGATAAGCCATTTAGAACGGAGATGAGGAAACACTTCTTCACACAAAGAGTTGTGAGTCTGTGGAATTCTCTGCCTCAGAGGCGGTGGAGGCCGGTTCTCTAGATACTTTCAAGAGAGAGCTAGATAGGGCACTTAAAGATAGCGGAGTCTGGGGATATGGGAAGAAGGAAGGAAATGGGTACTGATTAGGGATGATCAGCCATGATCACATTGAATGGCGGTGCTGGCTCGAGGGGCCAAATGGCCTACTCCTGCACCTATTGTCTATTGTCTAAACTTGTTTCTCTCCAGTGTCTCGCTATTTAGGAAATCATTTGTTCAGTTCTTTCTCGAATTAATCATTCTACATTTGCTTACATTAGAATTGATGTTACACCAATTTTTTCCTATTCAGTTAAATTATTAAAGCTACATTGAACTTTAAAGCTTTTGTCTACACTGGTAGACAGGTGGAATTTCTATTCCAACTAGATCAGGTTTTAAAACAAATACAATTTGTTGTATCATCAGTGTACGTTTATCCTTTATATTTTCAAGGTCATTTACAAGTATTCTACATAGATATGTCCCCAACAAATATCACCAATGGATATCACATCACATCCTGCCAATTTCATTTTCGTCCATTAACATGACTTTCTCTTTCCTGACCCACAACCAATTTCATAACCGTCAATAATATTCCTTCAGTTACATTAGTTTCAACTTTAGCTCACTGAATTCTGAGAGGAAAAGTATCAAAAATACCTTTCTGGAAGTCCATATGATTGGCATCCATAGACCTTCCCTTGCCAATAGAGACATGGTGATTCCAGCATAGCCACTGCAATTACTGATCAAGCATTGGAAATTTGCTCTGATATCAGAAATACTGGAAATTCTAAGAACAATATAAATTTGTAATATGTATAACCCAAGAGCATACAGATTGGGAAGTATGATGAGAAAAGACCCAACATAGTGAAGGTAACTAAAAGAAGTCACATTAGGAGAGGCAATTGAAAGATTTCAGAGGTGATTAGACTACCAGGCATAACTAGTTAGAGTAAATATAAACACAGAATATGTTAACCAGGCTAAAGGCAATAAAACTAATCATGAGATTAGAAGGGTTGTTTATTCCAGCTGTTTGTCAGACGAATACAAGGACATTTTTTTATTAAATTAAGAGGCAATAGAAAGTTGAAGTTTACTCTAAAAAAGAGAGCACAAAGATGAAAGATTACAAATAAATGTTGATAACTGATTAATTATTTCAAAAATTTAATATCCGCATGCAACCATTGAAACTCAGAATGTAAGATGCTGTGGGTGCTGTGAATCTTTGAAACACTCTGGACTCTCTCAAAGCATTTCCCAATGTGTATCGTTAACACCTTAAATAAATCAATGTTTAAGAAACTCACTGGTCTATGATATTTTTTGTATCTGCCTGATCTGAGCTGTAATTAAGAGAGCAACTGAGCCCCACGTAAAAGCCAGATTCAGGGTAAAAGTTAAACACACAATTCCCTCCAACATGCTCTTTGAATTATTGTATTATGAATATAATGTATTAAGATTTATCTATTATCAACCATTTCCGAAAATGAGTTCCATTGAAGCCAATGAAATAAAATTAGTGACGGACTTTGGATTATATTAAGAGGCAGTGCAAGAATGATTATATTTTCACTTCCACGTGACAGACATATGTTCCCAGCATCTCCCTGACCAACATACCTATTTCTTCATTGATTTCAACACAATTGCAGGATGCCTGTGATTATTCTGATTTCTATTTTTATTTTTTCTCCCACATCTTCATCAGGACGGCCTCAACATTCTATACCATCGAATCAGTCCTCTGCAGCAATCAATATGTTTGTGATGCTCTTTTGACACATCAGAATAGTCATTTATTTTAAACTTTTATTGCCTTCCAGTTATTGTATTGATTTTCATTTTTATTGTATTACATGTTTTCATTTTGGAGCCTGGCTTTCAAGTTGAATGATACAGGGGGCAGCTCTATTTTCACTTGCACCGTCAATTCATTTCTGCCAGCAAGAAAATTTATATTCCATCTCTTGATCAGGTTAAAAGTCAAAGCACTGGGGGAACTCAATGGGTCGGGCAACATTTGTGAATGCAAATGACTGGACAGCATTTCAGATCAGTACCCTCCTTCAGACTTTTTGATCGGCTTACTTTTGTGCTTTCACTTTAAACATATTACAGTCCCCATTGACTGATTGTAATGCATTTCATTTTACATCAATTGTAATTTTAACCCAACATTTGCTGGGAAAATACAATATTATTTGAAACGTGCCATATATGCTTTCTGCTTCTTCAGTCGTGATCACAGTGTTGTTAAAAAAGCCAAACCTGCATTAATATATGGTCTTTCACAACATCAGAACTTCCCAAAATGCTTTTGGATTATGATATTTTTTAAATTTAAATTCATTTAAAAATTGGAAAAACAATAGCTGAGTTTTCACCAACAAGCTCTAACAAGTGCAATCTGGTGATCACTCGGCAACTAATTTTGGAGATAATGGTTGCAAAATAAAAATAATCATAAACATTGGTGAGAACCTCTCTGCTCTCATTTGGAAAACTATTCAGGAATAATTTGAATAGTTTCAGGAATATGACCACCTTTAAATCACAGTTTAACATCTCTTCTGAAAGAAGGCATGTCCTACAGTGCGAAACTGGATCTTCATGTTGAATTTTACTTCGGAGTCACGTGAGTGACTATGTGAAGACCCCGCCAGCACGCATGCGCATCATATCGTCTCTCGCATTGCGCAACGACGGGCGGGGGAAGTGTTACTCCACAGTGGTAACATTTAAAAACGGGACCTACAGGTAAGTTTCCTAATCTGAGGTCATGTTTTGTGCCCTGTGTTTTCTGTTACAGAAACAGAGCATGGACAAGGGCCAGAAAACAAAACGGGTTGCATCTAAACTGGCTGAGGGGGACCGCGAAAGTACGGGCAGCCAACAGCGACCGGCGGCACCTGCATCACAATCTTTGCGATCGATAGTCACCGACATGGCACAGCCCGAACCAGCGCCGCGGACTGGAGGGAAAGCCAAACAGAAGTCGGCCAGGCCGGTTGACTCAGATGAGTCGGGCCAGGAAGACTCGCTGATGGCGAGCAATGGAGGTGACCGCATTTCCCTCATAGATACATAGAAAATAGGTGCAGGAGTAGGCCATTCGGCCCTTCGAGCCTGCGCCGCCATTCAATATGATCATGGCTGATCATCCAACTCAGTATCCCGTACCTGCCTTCTCTCCATACCCCCTGATCCCTTTAGCCACAAGGGCCACATCTAACTCCCTCTTAAATATAGCCAATGAACTGGCCTCAACTACCCTCTGTGGCAGAGAGTTCCAGAGGTTCACCAATCTCATGGAGCGGTTGATGGAGCAGATGCTCCAACGAGACATGCTCCGCGATATGGAGCATTGTCACTAAGGGGGTCATGGGACACCCATGGCAGCACCTTACCAAGGGCTGCTTAATGCATCTCCCTCGACAGAGGGGAGCATTACGGGCCAGAGCTGGGCTGGCCCCGAAGATAGGGGATTGGCTGAAGACACCAGCAGTGTGCTAGGGGTGCAGGATCCACAAAAGCTGCTCGGGGTGGTCTCAAAGTTTGCGATGCCAGCGCAAACGGGACAGCCATTAGAGCCAAAACTGGCAGCCAGCATAGACTATCTTTCATTCAACCAGCTGCAGGAACAAGTGGTGAATGAAACAACAGCCAAATATATGGCACCTGAGAACTGTGTCTCACTAAATGTTCCTGCAGTAAATAGTTCTATCTGGGGGTACATTGGTGCCGGCATCTGAACTCAAGAAGTGAAGATGCAGAAAATACTGAAACTTTTGGCTTCGGGAATAACGGCATTTGCTCGGTCTGTGGATGGAACGGAAATGTCAGAGACACAACAGGATGCTCTGGCGTTACTCTGCAACACGCAATTTGAGATCAATTGCCTAAGGAAGAATGCCATCCGACCTGCATTGAACCCCAAATTTGCAGGGTTGTGCAAAACTACCAGCACAACACCACCAATACTGCTATTTGGGGGCAACTTATCCAAGAAGGTGAAAGAGCTCGACGAAGAAGCTAAAGCCGTCGGGCTCATGAAGGCGTCGACCTCGAGCAAGACCATACATCCCCGGCGGCAGCACCCCTACGCATCCACCAGCAGACAACGACACCTGGACGCTGGTGAAAGCATGAAGGGTGCACAACCAACACCGAGGTCTTTTTTAGGCCACGGCCCAGAGCGACCCTCATGGAAAATGCGCCAACCCCACACTCCGGCGCCTCTTCCACAGAAGAGGCTGAAGCACAGGAAATGAACACGCCACTGGTAACCATGGAGGTAGGTGGGTCTGGTTCCTTCCAGAACATAGTGGGTGTAGGTTCTATACTAACTGGGGGTAGGTTACACCTGTTTTGGGAGGCATGGAGGTCTATAACTTCTGACCCTTATATACTACAGAGTATTCAGGGATATAAAATTGAATTTATTCATAGCGACATTCCCCCAGTTCAACATGCGCCTAGCCGAGGGTTTGTGTTGTAACAACAGGAAAAACTGGAAGGTCATGCAGAGCTGGGGTGACTATATGCCAAGGGAGTAATTGAGAGATCCCAACACGACTCTCTAGAATTTGTGTCCAACATTTTCACAAAAACGAAGAAAGATGGTGGATGCCGCATCATCATTGATTTGACTAAACTGTGAGGTATATTCACTTTAAAATGGAAACCTTTGTTACTGCCAAACAATTGGTTTCCGAAGGCTACTTCATGGCTTGCATCGATCTAAAAGATGCAACTATTCGGTGCCTATACAAAAGATGATCGACGATATCTGAAGTTTAACTGGATGGGGCAGCTCTGGCAGTATAAAGCATTGCCTAATGGATTAACATCAGCCCCAGACTATTTACCAAGATATTAAAACCAGCCTTGGCACTTCTCCGAAAAGAGAAACATATTGTCATGGCATATCTTGATGATATATTAATTATGAGGAAAACCCTGGATTTAGCCAAATCAGCTGTATCAGCTACCAAAACTATTGTTTTAAAACCTGGGGTTTATCATCCATCCAGATAAATCTAAGTTGACGCCTTCTACTACTATGGATTATCTGGGGTTCACTATTGACTCTATCCATATGTCTGTAACTTTGCCAAAGAACAAGACAGCAGACTTAATGGAGGCCTGCAACAACCTCATTGTCATCAGTCAACCTTCTATCCGACAGGTAGCAAGGGTAATTGGAAAACTTGTAGCTGCATTTCCAGCCACACAGTTTGGACCTTTGCATTATCAAAATTTACAAAGAGCAAAGGTGCAAGCACTAAAACATCATGCTGGTCATTTCAACTGACCAATGCAATTACCAGCCAAAGCAATTTCAGATCTACAATGGTGGAGACAAAACATTCCGCATAGCTCCAGCCCCATCATTATCAGTAACCCATCAGTTCAGATCAGATTATTTAATGACCACGCAGTCAAGCTGGTGGAATTCATGTATAGTACAAACTGATGCCAGCGCTCAAGGTTGGGGAGCTACTAATACTAGGTCAAGTTGTGGTGGCAGATGGGATGCACATGAATCATCTTTACTACAAACACTGGGCATAAATTATTTAGAGATGTTGGGTGCGTTCTATGGGCTAATAGCATATTGCTCAAAGTTGCACCATTTGCATGTCCGCCTACAAATTGATAATACCACAGTGGTGGCATACATTAATCATATGGGTGGAATCAAATCGATATCATGTGACAATCTGGCTAATACAATTTGGCAATGGTGCATCAATAGAAATATTTGGATATCAGCTACTTACCTACCGGGTAAACTAAATACAGTGGCAGATACCAGACACAAAAATTTAATGACAACACCAAGTGGATGTTGGACCACAAAGTATCTGCTGATATTGTTACGCAATATGGAACACCAGATATCGATCTATTTGCATCTAGACTGAATCACCAGTTACCAACATATGTCGCTTGGGAACCAGACCCTGGGGCAGCAGTGATGGACCCCTTCTCGCTGGACTGGGGAAAATTGCTTTTCTATGCCTTTCCCCCTTTCTGCCTCATCAGTCAGGTCCTACGCATGACTGATGCAGAGTCAGACTCTGCATCAGGTATTTTGGTGGTAACTGATTGGCCTACTCAGCCATGGTTCCCTGTGGTTCTCGACATTATCTCGGAACCGTGTATGTCCGTCCCAAAATGACCGGGTTTGTTGGTCCATCCTGTGACAGGCGAAAGTCACCCATGCCATGACAGGATCAATCTGTTAATTTGCAGAATTTAAAGAGACCACTTCGGGACCTGGGGCAGACGGACAGAACTATGACAATAATCACGACGGCATACCGAGAATCCACCAAGAAGCAATACATCTCATACATCAGGAAATGGGAAATATACTGTACAAGGACTAATATTTCGTACAATACATCTTCTGTAACCAATGTCCTGGAATTTCTGGCCAGCCTTCATTTTGATGAGGGTCTCAGCTACAGTGCTATTAACTGCGCCAGGAGTGCCCTATCAGCATACTTATGGCAGGGAGTAGGACAGCACTCTGTGGGATCTCACCCGCTAGTTTCCAAGCTTATGAAACAGTCATGCTGATGGCACTGGTCTCGGCACAACGGGTGCAGTCCCTACATAAACTGAGACTAGACATAATGGTTATTTCAACCAACAAGATAAATTTTCACATCTTGGAATTGGTAAAACAAAACAGGCCAGGGTCATCAGGCCTTAAACTAGAATTCCGTGCATATCCTACGGATACCCGCTTATGTGTTGTGACACACCTATTACACTATATAGAGACCACTAAAAATCTTAGAGGCAATGAACTGGGGCTATTTATCAGCCATAAACAGCCTCATAATAGGGTATCGGTGCAAACCATATCTAGGTGGCTCAGAGGTTTTAGGAGCAGCAGGGGTGGATACTGATACTTTCAAATCTCATTCCACCAGGGCTGCAGCAACATCGGCAGCAAGAGAAATGGATACAGCAGGATGGTCTAGGGAGAAGACTTTCCAGCAATTTTATAATAAGCCGATTGCTAAACCTGCGGAATTTGCAGAATCAATTTTAAATTCTGTATTATGATTTAACCCGAATTGAAGGAATTATTATTTTTCTTTGTTAAAATAAATTCATTATTGTTTGAATTTCTGATTCATGTTTGAATACGATAACATACTTCCTCCCTTGGTCAACTACGGCAGTGAGTGAAGCATGGACTCGTTCCACGGCATGAAATCACAGATCTTTAAAATCTTCACGTAGTCACGTGACTCCGAAGTAAAATAGTAAGATTAAATGAGAACCTACCAGTTTGAAGTTTGATCTTTATTTTATGAGGAGTTACGTCGAGGGATTACGTGCCCCCCACGCCCACCCTCTATCATAAAGGTCAACTGGTATCCTAGTTTTCTCTCATCTTACTATGTTTATTTCATCTACTGTTGTCTGTGATTTCATACTGCTGCTTTGAAGAATGATGTGCATGCGTGCTGGTGGGGCCTTCACGTAATCCCTCGACGTAACTCCTCATAAAATAAAGATCAAACTTCAAACTGGTAAGTTCTCGTTTAATCTTACTATTTTATGGCATTGAATGCAGTCTTTTGGACTATCATGCATGCTTAGGGTTCATGAAAGAAACTCCATTTAATTCCATTCAGTTGCAGTTGAACGAAAACTTGAGAAGGAATTAGGTGTTTGGAAAACCCTGTAGTCAGGTGGTATATGGTTCCTCACTGATGGGCTTAGAATGAGATTGAAGCAAAGCAACGGTCGTTAGTGTGCCTGTGTGAGCCCATCAGATTATGGATTTGTTTACCTTGTGGTCAACTAGAGGAAGCTAAGGGGGTTGTAATCATGAAGAGTTGTTTAAACAATAGAATGTGGGATAAATTGAGGAGATGGCAAAATGGCACTGGATGTCATCAGCACACAACTGATAAGTGACCCTATTAATTTGCATTGCATTACCAAAAAATGGCCTGTAGATAACAAAGATCACACCAATGATATACACGAGAGGTGCTAAAATGCATATGTGAAGAGGAAATCTTCAGAAGGTGTCGAAAGAAGGGTTCCCACCCGAAACGTCATCTAATGTCATGGGTGGCAGGAGTTATGTGTAAAAGGCAGGAGAATGGGGTTAGGAGGGAGAAATAAATCATGATTGAATGGCGGAGTAGGCGTGATGGGCTGAATGGCCTAATTCTGCTCCTATCACTTATAACATAAGCCATATGACCTATTTTTTTTCTCCAGAGATGCTGCCTGACCTGCAGGGTTACTCCAGCATTTTGTGTCTATCAGCCAATATAATGGTTGGAGCGCAAGAACTGTGGTAGATCCAGGAGAAAGCAGGCTTTGACAGATGGTAGAGGATAAAATGACAGGGGCAGCAGAATGACCAACAGATCATAGAAGCATGAGGTTGAATAGATGGAAGACAATAGACAATAGACAATAGACAATAGGCTGAAGGGGCTGTCCCACTGTGGCTACCTAATCCGTGAGTTCAGACGAGTTTGCCCTCGACTCATACGCGCAGCATGGTCGAAGGAGGTCGAAGGAGGTCTTCTACATAGTCGAAGAAGGTCTTCAACAGGACATTTTTCAAACTCTCCTAAACTCTCCTAAACTCGCCAATTAGGTCGCCGCGGTGGGACAGCCCCTTAAGGAGTAGGCTATTTGGTCCTTCAATCCCGCACCGCTCGACCCATGAACATCATAATAAGCAACACAAACACTGCTCCATCATATCTGTGCTGTCTCTCTGAAAGATTTTAATCAGTAACATTTATATCAGCATTAAAAATAACTATGTCATACTCACAAATAGCTTTGTGAGCGGATTTATACATAAAACATTTCTATGGGTTTTGCCCTGGTTCTCTGTGCATAGACACCTCGGGTCATATATGGGGATTTACGTTCTTGAAAAGCACATATAATTCGAAAAGGACATATATTAATCATATCCACGATTATACTATCAGGTGTGCATTTTAACAAGTTATTCCCAAAATACGTGCATAAATCAGGCATTAGTATTAAATGAACAAACACATTATTTTAAACACGCATAAATCAAATATGTATACAACATGAGGTGTATTCTTATATTCCACTCAGGGATTTATAAAAGTGATTACTAACAACAAGGTTTGTGCAGATTTGTTTGAGATGTGCATTACCTTTTGATCATTATAACCCTTTCTCCATCGGAGATGATGGCTAACTATTGACCGACATCTACTATAAACCCACTGCCCACTGACTCCCATGGCTATCTGGGCAACACTTCTTCCCACCCCTGCTTCCTGTAAGGACTCCATCACCTACTCCCAATTCCTCACGTCTGCGCCGCATCTGCACCCAGGATGAGGTGTTCCAAACCAGGGCCTCGGAGATGTCCTCATTCGTTAGGGACGAGGGTTCCCCTCTTCTACTATAGATGAGCCTCTCACCAGGGTCTCTTCTATACCCCTCAAATCTGCTCTCACTCCCCATCCCTCCACACGTAACAAGGGCAGAGTCCCCCTTGTCCTCACCTTCCACCCTACCAGCCGTCACATACAACAGGAATATCCTCCGATATTTTCGCCACCTCCAACGGGAATCCCCCACTGGCCACATCTTCCCATCTCCTCCCCTTTTGGCTTTCCGCAGAGACAGCTCCCTCCGTAACTCCCTGGTCAATTCGTCCTTTCCCTCCCAAACCACCCCCTCTCCTGGCACTTTCCCTTGCAACCGCAGGAAATGCTACACTTGTCGCTTTACCTCCCCCTTGACTCCATCCAAGGACCCAAGCAGTCTTTCCAGGTGCAGCAGAAGTTCACCTGCACCTCCTCCAACCTCATCTATTGCATCCACTGCTTTAGGTGTCAGCTGCTCTACATCGGTGAGACCAAGTGTAGACTTGGCGATCGCTTCGCCCAACACCTCCACTCAGTTCGCAATAATCAACCTGATCTCCCGGTGGCTCAGCACTTCAACTCCCCCTCCCAGTCTGAATCCGACCTTTCTGTCCTGGGCCTCCTCCATGGCCAGAGTGAGGCCCACCGTAAATTGGAGGAGCAGCTCCTCATATTTCGCTTGGGTAGTTTACACCCCAGTGGTATGAACATTGACTTCTCCAATTTCAGGTAGTACCTGCTTTCCCCCTCTTTCCCCTCCCCTTCCCAGCTCTCCCACAGCCCACTGTCTCCGCCTCTTCCTTTCTTCTTCCCACCTCCCCACCCCCACATCAGTCTGAAGAAGGGTCTCGACCCGAAATGTCGCCTATTTCTTTCACTCCATAGATGCTGCCTCACCTGCTGAGTTTCTCCAGCATTTTTGTCTACCTTCGATTTTCCAGCATCTGCAGTTCCTTCTTAAACATAACCTTTTCTCTGTTTCTTTGCAAATTTCTTCTGAATAATTAGTATGTCACAAGTTCACTGATTGTATGGGTACTAGGAATGTATATGTGTGCAAATGTATATAAGTGTGCAATTATGGTAAATTGCAGCCGCACAATCCAGTGGGCACTAAATACTTGAATACTAGAACAGACTTTGCAGCCTGAATCCTGTTTAAATTGGCCAAGATTGATAATTCAATATAATGATTTTGCTTGTCTACTTATGGTTACGTTCTTTAAACTGTAACTGATAATGGCTATGTTATTGCTTGGCAAACATTTCTCACAGCAATACACATTGATAGAAGATCAAGCTGCCATTACTAGTACAGGGTAGTGTACGGTAGGATGGAATGTGTTGTTACATGTATTCTCAAGTATAATACACATTGAGCACATAGTGTGGTTTCCAGGGGAATAGATGAAGTTATGGTCAATACAGCACTTTGACTTCTCGATCTAGCTTTTAAGCTGATGTTCCATGTGGGTAGAGCTGAATGAGGACTTAATTCTGCTCTTGAGAACTTGCAAAGGAAAATGGAGCAATGGCCAAGGAATTAAACAATTTTTCACGTGGAAGATTGTGACTCTTGAAGGCTTGAAAGTCAAGACCTCAGAAGCTTGGACTGGGAATAAATGGTTGGTGACTTATGGCTGTGGGGAGCCCAGTTGACTTGTGATCTTTGGAGTTCATTGCATTGATGGTACATTGCAGAGGGATGCTGTTCATGGGGGGATAGGTGGGTGCTCAGATATTGAGTATGTTAAAAGGCTTTGATTGCTTGGGCAAAATTAAAGATATAAAGAGGAATCGGATAGAAAATAGGTGACAGATTTGAATGAATTCTGGAGCAGACTCTTGCCCCTTTAGCGGCTGATGGTTCTCTGATGTGCATGGAGGTGGTGGGCACCATTTAATACTATATATATGGTCAGGGCGGCAGGAATTTTCCCGCCATGTGTACCATGTAATCCCGTGTTACCTGCTCCATGGTCGGATAGTCGGCGCTAAACCGTCTCCCCCACCTGGTTTGCCAGGTGAGTAGGGGGCTGTGGACCCCCAGCAGGACCTAAATCAAGACCTGTCAAATTACAAATCAGCTTCTATCGAGCCAACGGCTATCCACACTTCAGTAGAAGTTACAATCACTGTCGTCCATAGCATTATAAGGAATGATGATTAAAAACACACCAAAATCCTATACTTCTGGCAGCGGAATTCTGCAGGGAACTGGAGGACAGAGATGTGTGGTGCGTCTGTCACCGTTCCCGTTGGAAAAAAGCACCACTGCGTCGCTAATGTATTAAACGATGATGAATGAAAATACGGTACCGATAGACGAGAAGCCGAAGCAAAGAAGTGGAAGCCAAATAACTGAATGGAAAAAAAGCCGAAACGCCAAATAACCAAAAGCGTATAAAGCCGAAATGCCACCTAACCAAAAGGGTGGGATGCCGAAAAGCAAATTAACCGAAAGGGCGGGATGCCTAAAAGCCAATTAACCGAAAGGCTGCGTCGCCTAAAAGCAAACTCAGCGAATGGCCGCTCTGCTGACACGCCACCTACCCGAAAGACGGCGTTGCCTACAAGCCAACGGACCGAATGCCGCTCAACTGAAGTCAATAACGGACAAGACGTTGCCGGAGGGGGGGGTCTTGTCAGCGATTGGTCAAGACCCCCGCGTCCATCACATCATGGGAGGGTGGGATCATTTTCCCACACAAGCCATCGGTAACTGGGCAATCTGAACCCAAGCACCAAGTTGTAAGTGGCCAAAGGTGCGCATCCCTCGGGACAGCCCCCACTCTCGCACGGCCACCCTCCGCCTCGTCTCCCCTGTGCGGCCGCACTGGGATGAGCTGTGGGTCGGGTGGAGCGGAGGTGTGGGACAATGTTCATCCCTCCACAGTGATGTGATGGACGCGGGGGTCTGGACCAATCGCTGACAAGTCCCGCCCCCCGGCAACGTCATGTCCGTTATTTGACTTTTCTGTTGAGCAGCATTCGGTTCGTTGGCTTGTAGGCGACGACGCCTTTCGGGTAGGTGGCGTTTCGGCAGAGTGGCCATTCAGTGAGTTTGCTTTTAGGCGATGCAGCCTTTTGGTTAGTTGACTTTTAGGCATCCCACCCTTTCAGTTAGTTTGCTTTTAGGCGTCCCACCCTTTTGGTTAGTTGGCGTTTCGGCTTCCTACGCTTTCGGTTATTTGGCATTTCGGCTTCGTTTCCATTCGGTTATTTGGCTTCCACTTTTTTGCTTCGGCTTCTCGTCCGTCGCCGCCAAGTCCGCACATGGAATATACATGCATGCAATAGACAATAGACAATAGACAATAGACAATAGACAATAGGTGCAGGTGTAGGCCATTCGGCCCTTCGAGCCAGCACCGCCATTCAATGTGATCATGGCTGATCATCCCCAATCAGTACCCCGTTCCTGCCTTCTCCCCATATCCTCTGACTCCGCTATCTTTAAAAGCCCTATCTAGCCCTCTCTTGGAAGTATCCAGAGAACTGGCCTCCACCGCCCTCTGAGGCAGAGAATTCTACACTCACTACTCTCTGTGAGAAAAAGTGTTTCCTCGTCTCCGTTCTAAATGGAGCCCTTATTCTTAAACTGTGGCCCTTGGTTCTGGACTCCCCCAACATCGGGAACATGTTTCCTGCCTCTCGCGTGTCCAAACCCTTAACAATCTTATATGTTTCAATAAGACAACCTCTCATCTGCTAAACTCCAGTGTTTACAAGCCCAGCCGTTCCATTCTCTCAGCATATGACGGTCCTGCCATCCGGTAAACCAATGCTGCACTCCCTCAATAGCAAGAATGTCCTTCCTCAAATTAGGGGACCAAAACTGCACACAATACTCCAGGTGTGGTCTCACTAGGGTTCTGTACAACTGCAGAAGGACCTCTTTGCTCCTATACTCAACTCCTCTGTTATAAAGGCCAACTTGCCATTCGCTTTCTTTCATTGCCTGCTGTACCTGCATGCTTACTTTCAAAGACTGATGAACAAGGACCCCCAGATCCCGATGTACTTCCCCTTTTCACAACTTGACGCCATTTAGATAGTAATCTGCCTTCCTGTTTTTGATACCAAAGTGGATAACGTCACATTTATCCACATTAAACTTCATCTGCCATGCATCTGCCCATGCCCCAACCTGTCCAAGTCACCCTGCATTCTCATAGCATCCTCCTCACAGTTCACACTGCCACCAATGCAGAACCAACTGGACCACAATGCAGAACCAGCTGGCATTGTGGTCCATTTTGCTTTCACTGATTAATACAATTACTAACTGTTAAATGGAAAAATGAAATATTAAAATAAAATATCAATGCATTTCCCCCCAAGGCCAACAGGACCTTTAGTTAAAGGGTGATGAATACCTGTAGTGTGCTATACAAAAACAAGTATATAAGAGGATATTTTGCAAAGGTACTTGCATATTTTGATTTGTACATAAATGTGCAGAACATAAAACAGTTAATGTACCATAATAACACAACCGGATTTTTTTTCTATATGTATGCATAAGTTTATTTTGACAATGGGCTGCTGGGCCTCATCACTCCACCCCGGTTCTGATACCTTTGATATCATTTTCCTTCAATAGCAAGGTGCAATTGGCATAATACATTGTATGGGTGTTCACAATAATGCTATTTCATAAGTTCATGTTATAGGAGCAGAATTAGGCCCTTCGGCCCATCAAGTCTACTCCGCCATTCAATCATGGCCCTTCTATCTTTCCCTCTCAACCCTATTCTCCTGCCTTCTCCCCATAACCCCAGATTAGGTTGTGGGGAATACCAAACAGCTGAGATGGGAAGCTTTGTGACATTTACGGAGTGTGTCATTCAATTGATCTAGTACATATTCTTACAGTTGTTGGCTTTTTGGCCTGTCTGCTGTGGTTGAGGCAGTTGGCCCTGAAAGGGATATAGCACACTACAGGCACACAACACAACATCCGTCCACCTGCAGTGGTGTGTAGTTACTGAATGAATAAACATTTCAATGACGAGGGAGAGGTAGGAGAGTTACAGGCAACATTCTTTCTCCTGCTGTGGTGTGTTTTTACCGAATGAATAAATAACTTCAACAACTGGGGAGAGGTAGGAGAGCACTATACGATCAGAGGGTGTTTCTGGCTAGCAAACAGGGCTGTGTTTTAGTGTAACGATTCCTACCGTCCTTATGTCCAGGTCCTCTAAAGTATATTTATGGTAATTATTTTTGGTGCTGTCCATTTCAGGAAAATCAATATTTTTCTCTTGGTCATGCCTCGCAGAACAGAATCATCAAATGTCTCCAACACAAAGCCATCTCATCAATTCATTGCCACTTTTTCTGCATGACTCACAAAAATATGAACCCGCTCTCCTCAATCATCACATCACTTTCTTTTTCAATTTTTTCAATCTCCCAGTAATATCTTATACTTGATGTTCAAAATTCTTTATTAACCACAGCATGTGGAAATGGTGTAGTCTCAGCAGCAAATGATCATACAGCAGACGAGGAGGAATTCGGCCCACAGTGTCTGTGACAGCTCTTTGAAAGGCCCGTCCAATTAGACCCCATTCTGCTGGTCTTTGCTTAGAACTTTGCAACTCTCTGTCATGGTATCTACACCGTTCTTAGTTTATACTTACTAATAAATCCATTTGCGCCATTCTTTCAGGCTGTGTGTTCCAGCCACAGGCGACACAGTGGTGCAGTGGGTAGTGCTGCTGAATCACAATGCCAGAGACCTGGGTATGATCCTGATCTGGGTGCTGTCTGGATGGTTTGCATGTTCTTCCTGTGAACCTCTTCCGGGTGCTCCGATTTTGTCCCATATCCCAAAGACGTGCAAGTTGTATGATATTGGACTCTGTAAAACTGTTCTTAATATGCAGGGAGTGCATTCCCTTAACGAGTGCAATAACACCAAATTGGGTAGTATTGTAGAAAGGGAAGATGGTTGTCAGAAATTGCAGCAGGATCTTGATTGTTTGGGCAGGTGGGCTGAGGAATGGTTGATGGAATTTAATACAGAGAAATGTGAGGTATAGCATTTTGAGAAGCCTAACATGGACAGGACCTACACAGTGAATGGGAAGGCTCTGGGGAGTGTTGTTGAGCATAGGGATTAGGGGTGCAGGTACATATTTCCTTGAAAGTGGTGTCACAGGTAGATAGGGTGGTCAAAAAGGATTTCAGCACTTTTTGCCTTCATCAGTCAGAAGATTGAGGAGAGAAGTTGGGAGATCATGCTGCAGTTAGAAACATAGAAACATAGAAACATAGAAAATAGGTGCAGGAGTAGGCCATTCGGCCCTTCGAGCCTGCACCGCCATTTGATATGATCATGGCTGATCATCCAACTCAGTATCCCATCCCTGCCTTCTCTCCATACCCCTGATCCCTTTAGCCACAAGGGCCACATCTAACTCCCTCTAAAATATAGCCAATGAACTGGCTTCAACTAATTTCTGTGGCAGAGAATTCCACAGATTCACCACTCTCTGTGTAAAAAATGATTTCCTCATCTCGGTCCTAAAAGTCTTCCCGCTTATCCTTAAACTGTGACCGCTAGTTCTGGACTTCCCCAACATCGGGAATAATTTTCCTGCATCTAGCCTGTCCAACCCCTTAAGAATTTTGTACGTTTCTATAAGATCCCCCTCAGTCTTCTAAATTCCAGCGAATACAAGCCGAGTCTATCCAGTCTTTCCTCATATGAAAGTCCTGACATCCCAGGAATCAGTCTGGTGAACCTTCTCTGTACTCCCTCTATGGCAAGAATGTCCTTCCTCAGATTAGGAGACCAAAACTGTACGCAATACTACAGGTGTGGTCTCACCAAGACCATGTACAACTGCAGTAGAACCTCCCTGCTCCTATACTCAAATCCTTTTGCTATGAATGCTAACATACCATTCGCTTTCTTCACTGCCTGCTGCACCTGCATGCCCACTTTTTATGACTGGTGTACCATGACACCCAGGTCTCGTTGCATCTCCCCTTTTCCTAATCGGCCACTATTCAGGTAATAGTCTACTTTCCTGTTTTTGCCACCAAAGTGGATAACCTCACATTTATCCACATTATACTGCATCTGCCATGCATTTGCCCACTAACCCAGCCTATCCAAGTCATCTTGCAGCCTCCTAGCACCCTCCTCACGGCTAACACTGCCCCCCAGCTTCGTGTCATCCGCAAACTTGGAGATGTTGCATTCTATTCCCTCGTCCAGATCATTAATATATATTGTAAATAGCTGAGGTCCCAGCACTGAGCCTTGCGGTACCCCAGTAGTCACTGCCTGCCATTCTGAAAAGGACCCGTTTACTCCTACTCTTTGCTTCCTGTCTGCCAGCCAGTTCTCTATCCACATCAATACTGAACCCCCAATACCGTGTGCTTTAAGTTTGTATATTAATCTCTTATGTGGGACTTGTCGAAAGCCTTCTGAAAGTTATATAGGATGTTGGTGAGGCCACATTTAGAGTATTATGTTCAGCTTTGGGCACTATGTTGCAGGAAAGATGTTGTCAACTGAAAATGGTGCAGAGAAGATATACTTCCAGGATTTGGAAGTGAGGAATTGAGGGCCTGAGCAATAGGGAGAGGTTGAGCAGGCTAGGACTCTATTCCATGGAGCACAGGAGAGATGGAGGTGTGATCTTATAGAGACGTACAAAAGCATGAGAGGAATAGGTTGTGTAAACACACAGTCTCTTGCTCAGATTGAGAGAATCGAGAACCAAAGGACATACGTTTAAGGTGAGGGGGATAGATTTAATAGGAACCTGAGAGGTAACTTTGTTACACAAAGGGTAGTGAGGTGTTTGGAACAAGCTGCTGGAGGAGGTAGTTGTGGCAGGTGCTATCGTAACGCTTAAGAAATGTTTAGACAGATACCTAGATAGGATAGGTTGAGAGGGATATGGGCCAAATGCAGGTAGATGGGAGAAGTGTAGATGGGACATGTTGGTCAGTGTGGATACGTTGGACCAAAGGGCCTGTTTCCATGTTGTATGACTCTTTGAGTTTGATGAGAAAGCAGGATAGCGTAAAACACATGTGAAAGGTTGATCTAATTTCACCATAGACAGTGGGCCGAAGAACTTGCTTCCAGGTTGTATCTCTAAATTATACTAAAACAAATCACAAGAATGTGGTGAGTAAACACATTTCTTCTCTCTGGTTCTTCTACAGTAAATCTGTTGTTGGTTTGTTAGCCTTTTTTTTTTTAGTGGAAACCATTTCTAGCTGGTGATTTTGTCAAAGCATTCTTATAAAATAACACCCTAAATCCTACCTGACTTCCTCTTCCTAAACTTTTTTCCAATGTCCTCTTTGTTATGTTATGTTTCTGACGTGTGGGTAATGTTCGAGGTTGAACATACAGACAACAGTTATTCATTTATTTTAAACCAAATGTTTTTTCATCATTGATATTTAGCTAATGTTGCAGTTTTTTTCAGGAATTTTCAAGATGGGCACTTCCAAACAGCGAAAGGCATGGACAATCAATGTTTAAATCTAACCTGAACTTTCTTCGTGAATTCTGAAAATCAATTTACAATTTTAAAATGTTTTAGGAGCATTGATAACTTATTTCACTTCAATAACCAATTTATTATTGTTCTAAATTCCCAGATGTGAAGTACCAAGGGAATTGATTCATTCCTGCATGTGCAAATTATCTCTGAAATGGTCAGTTAACGTCTTAAATTTAATGTAAATCTTTGCTGTCAATCCTTCAAAAACAGTTGTTAAATTTAATGGATTTTCTAATGAGATATTAAGACATAATTAACTGCAAAGTCTGATTAGCCCTATTTAATATTATATTTCACTGTTTGGAAATGTTGTGAATTAGATAATATTTAGATTGAATAGTCCCAGATTCTTTATACTTCATTCACACAAAATAAACTTTGGCAGGCAAATGTAGTGTTATTTGTACTTTTCTCAAGTAAATAACATTCAACAATTTCTATTGCATGTAATATTTTCCAATTGATTGAATGGTGCTGCCTCCATTGTGCCTGCCATGTTATGATGTATCTTCCATTTGGTTTATCATTGTATGCAGCAGCTTTAATTTTGTGTGTTATTGCCATTAGGCATGATGTTATATGGTGTGCTTCTCCATGGATTGTCACGTTGTGTGGGCCTGAGATCCTGAGAGCGATGCCGTCTGGAGCCATGCTCCTGGTACGGCCACCCATGGCAGTAAGGTCTGAGGGGGAGATCTCTGACAAAGTGCAATCCAACCAAGACCTCAACGGTGGAACAAGCGGAGGATGATGGCTGACCTTATTGGAGCGTCACAATGGTTGGGAAGGCGGATGAAGGCTGCAGCAGAAAAGGGTCTCCAGTCGTCTTGGACTCCATGCCACCGGATCCTGACCCAGATATGTCAAGGACCGTGGGGTGGCTGTCTGTGCACCAGTCTCCCCACGATAAACAAAGTCACGCACAGGCGTCCTTCATATAGCACCCTGGAGGGGTGAAGGAAAACCGGCAAATGCAAACCTCCACTGCCTTGTGGCTATTATCTTATTGAGGAAAGTTGAAGAGTGGATCCAGCGGAATACGCGGAGGAGATCACCATTTGGCGGTCCAACAGGTAGGAAGGTGGACCCAGCAATTAGGGCACAATGTTCACACAGAATACTGGTGGCCATCCACTGCATCCTGACCTATCGTCAGCCGTCTTGACTATGTCTTGCCACTGGATCCAGATAGGCCGGGATGTGAGAGTGAGGCTGACAATTTGCGCAACTCTCACTCACTTTAATCCAAGTCAAGCGCAAGACTTCAGGACCTGTACCGCCCAACTGGGTGAAGCAAGACAACAGGAGCTCGTGCAGCTGAGAAGAAGCGCACCGCAGAAGCTCAGGGGAAACGTGCTGCATGCAAGGCATCGACCCACTTCAACTTCTACTGCAGCACCCACTCAATATGCAGCGAGCCTTCCGAGCCCAGATCGGTCTCACCAGTCACCTCCGGACTCACAAACAAAAACACTGAAGTCATGGTCTTCTTCGACTATGAAGGATGAACAACAATATTTGGTGTGACTTCCATTTGATGTATCCATTTTGTTTATTTTGATATGCTGCAGTTTCCATTTTGTGTGTCTTTTTAGTTCAGCCTCCATTTTGCCTGTGATAATATGCTGAAGATAACATTTCATGTGTCACTGTATGTTGCAATCATATTTGCCAGCATATGTTAGAAGGGCCATTTGGTTTGTCATTGCTTGGTGCAGCCTTTCCAACTTTGCCTAATTCCCTAATTCTTTTGCATTGCAACATTGTAGTGATACAAAAATGAAGCCATTCAATTTTAAGATGAAGAGATCCAACTGTGATTGCGACACAAGGAACTACAGATGTTGGTTACAAAAAAAGGCACAAAGTGCTGAAATAACTCAGTAGTCAAACAGCATCTCTGGAGAACATGGATAGGTAATGTTTCGGATCTACTTCGTTAATGCTTCTTCAGACTGAAGAAGGGTCCTGAGCCTAAACATTATTTTTCTATGTTTTTCAGTGATGCTGCCTGACCCGCTGAGTTACTCCAGCATCTTGTTTTCACCTGCGATTGAAATGGCCAATTGGAGAACACACCAATACAATATTGGGCAGTGCTGCATTATCGTTATTGGTTGTCTTTTAAACCTGTTTGTTGCACAGAATGATATAAAAGATAGTATTATCCAAAAGAAAATCTATGGGGTTAGTTTGATGCCATGGTCAATGTTTATTATTCCAGAAACATGACACGAAAGGATTATCGTCGTGTTTATTAAATAATAATAATAATAATAATAATAATAATAATAATAATAATAATAAAAATAATGATACTTTATTAGCTAAGTATGTTTTGCAACAAACGAGGAATTTGATTTGCCATACAGTCAAACCAAAAAAAAGCAACAACACCACAAAATACATTTTAACATAAACATCCACCACAGTGACTCCTCCACATTCCTCACTGTGAAGGAAAGTGAAAAAAAGTTAAATCTCGCCCTACTTGGTCATCCAGCGGTCAGGGCCTCTAACCTTCCGTTGACGGGACGATCTTACTCCCATAGCTGGCTGCGGGCCTCCTTGTCGGGGCGATAAAGCTCCTGCATCGGGGGGGGAATCATAGTTCCCCCGCGCTAGCCGATCTACCTCGGGTCGGGGCTAGGGTGGGCGGCGCGACCCACGTCGCAGCGGCCTCAGCAGTCCGTCTGTCTTTTTTTTGTTTTTTTGTTTCGTTTGAGTTTTGTTTTATAGTGTTTTTTTTAAACTGGGTATGTGTGGGGGCGGGGGGTGGGGGGTAGGGTGGGGGAAACTTTTAAAATCTTTTCCCTGCATGGAAGACCAGACCTTTCTCTGTCGGGTCTCCGTTGTCGTTGGGGCCTAGCACCGTGGAGCGGCCTCCAACGGGACGACCTGGGGCTCCAGTCGCGGAGCCGGCGGACTTACTCACCATCGCGGAGCTGGCCGAGTTCGGAACGGGAGGAGCTGTGGTGGCGCGCGGCTGCGGCCCGATCCCGGAGAGTCAGAGGCTCCAGCTGCCGGCCCGGTGGACAGTGACATCGGGAGCTCGCGGGTCCCTGGTGGGTGACCGCTTTTCGGGCTCCCCGCAACGGCAACTTCTCCCACCCGAGTTGTGGGGTTGAGGATGACCTGGAGCGGGCCTTACATCGCCCAGCGCGGCTTTTACTGGCCGCGGAGTTGCTAGTGCTACCGGGGGTTCCAACATCAAGACCCGGAGCGTGGCCTTGTATCGCCCGGCGCGACTTTAATGGCCTCGGGACATATTTACCATCGCCCGCCGGGGGCTTTGACTTTGACATCGGGAGGAGAATGGGGAGTGCAGGGGAGAGATAAGACTTTGCCTTCCATCACAGTGAGGAGGAGATTCACTGTGATGGATATCTGTGTAAATTGTGTTGTGTCATGGTTCTTTTTACTTGTTTGTATGACTGCAGAAACCAAATTTCGTTTGAACTTAGGTTCAAATGACAACAAATAAATTGTATCATTGTATCATCATCGAACATCGTGTCGTTTTGGAGCTCCCGACGTCGGTCTCATCCCGAGAATGCGAACTCCTCGATGTTAAATACCGCAGGCTATGGTTGGAGTATCGATCCCAGGCAAGGAATCGGCTCCTATGATAAGTCCATACTGCCCGGTGCGACTCAAAGTCAGTCCTGAGCAAGCCTCCAGCTCCATGATGTTAGTCCGCAGAGCGACCGGAGATACGATCCGGAATCTCCGGCAAGGTAATAGATTGAAAAAACTTTTCCCCCGACCCCCCGCTCACCCCACACATAAAACAAACCAGAGAACATTAACACATACTTTTTAAACACACTAAAAATAACAACAAAAAAGACAAAATGACAGACAGACTGTAGGCGAGGTTGCCATCTAAGCGCCACCCGGTGGAATAATATCAGCATTGATCAGATCCTGTTATTTATATCCTTCATTTCTTATATCACAACTATAACTCGGAGCGGAGACGGCGTTCCGGCTTTCGGCAGCGGCGACATCACCACGGAGGTCCGCTGGACTGGAGGGCGGCA
This sequence comes from Malacoraja senta, assembly GCA_038087875.1. Lineage (NCBI taxonomy): Eukaryota > Metazoa > Chordata > Chondrichthyes > Rajiformes > Rajidae > Malacoraja > Malacoraja senta. The sequence goes on from CM075977.1 coordinate 184,968,152, forward strand.
TCTTCGGCCTGGATCGATCGCCTCAGCGCAGAGGGAGAAAAAGGAGGGAAGAGACGGAGACTAAGACTTTGCCTCCATCACAGTGAGGGTGTGCTTGGTGAACTCACTGTGGTGGATGTTTAATTTGTGTTTATTGTATGTTTTGTTATTATTGGTTCTGTGTATGACTGCAGGCATCACAATTTCGTTCAGACCGAAAGGTCTGAATGACAATAAAGGAAACTTGATTCTTGACTTGATTCTACTTGACTATATTTCAATTGTATTTCATTAGCTGCAATTTGATTCAAGAGTATTAAAGGTATGTTTATTGGTCTGAGAAACAAAACTCTTGTTGACCCCCAGAACAACCAACCTTCAGTAGTCTGAAGTAGGATCCTCGACCCAAAACGTCACCTATTCTCCAGAGATACTGTCTGACCCACTGAGTTACTCCAGCTTTTGATGTCTATCTTCAGGTTAAACCGGCATCTGCAGTTCCTTCCTACACAATCATCTCTTACCATGTTTCTCCTGAAACTGCACTACTTTAAAGAACCAACTCTTAAACTGCAGTGTTTGCCTTAATAAAATCTGTGTCCTCTTGTGATCACCCACGTGTGTGGCCTAATGACTTTGCCCAGGGAAGTCAAGGCCATGGGCTCTCTGAGCTTCCTAACCTCAAAATAATTTCAGGCCGCTGCTCCAGATCCCTTCTACATCTTGGCTTTTAAATGTGGCATTAATCACTAGAACTCCTGGCTCAATAATCTCAAAGGAGCATAGGAGGAATAAACAGAGGCATTTTCTGCATTCTAGATTTCCAAAAAATTGCAGGTATTCAACACGTTTGCTTATATCATTGCAAGGACCTCCATGGCAATCTCTTGCCTGTAGCACTTGGCTGTCTCTGGAGGGACTCAATTACGCAAAGAATGTGCACTTGTTGGCACTTTTCTTCACCTGCTCAAAGGGAACACTGTCCTGCTCTGTTCCATCATTTCAGCTCCATCAGTGGCCACTGTGAAAAGGTCTTTAATAGTATTATCTATATAACTAAAGTCTCATCTTGACCACTTCCTGTCTGCGCTGTATATTGATTTTAGAAAAAAACGCGACCATATATTGCTATGATTTTGGCCTTCTTACTCACAGTTCTCCTCCGCTGAGGCAGCCCTGAGGAATTTTCCGATCGATGAAAAATAAAAAAATTATGAGTGTTTTAAAAAATCTTGAGATCAGCTGATTGGTCCTCTCGCCTGTCAATCACCACGATGATTAACACCCCTTCTGGGGGGCAGAACTATAAAACCCCGGATGCCTGGACGTGAGTCAGTTACTCTGGAAGATCGTGAGGGAGAGTCCACAACTGTGATTCTAAGCTGTGAATCAACTGAATTGTGAGCCTGCAATGTACTTGCAATAAATGATTTGTTAGCTCTTAATGATAATGCAATGAGTTGTTTGGCAATTTGGTGGCCTGCACTCTGCTTGAAATGATGTGAAATTGAATTTGGTGGCCTGCACTCTGCCTGAAATGCTGTGAAATTGAATTTGGTGGCTACTCTGCCTGAAATGCTGTGAAATTGAGTTTGGTGGCCTGCACTCTGCCTGAAATGCTGTGAAATTGAGTTTGGTGGCCTGCACTGCCTGAAATGCTGTGAAATTGAGTTTGGTGGCCTGCAGTCCGCCTCAAATGCTGTGAAATTGAGTTTGGTGGCCTGCACTCCGCCTGAAATGCTGTGAAATTGAGTTTGGCGCCTGCACTCCGCCTGAAATGCTGTGAAATTGAGTTTGGTAGCCTGCACTCTGCCTGAAATGCTGTGAAATTGAGTTTGGCGGCCTGCACTCCGCCTGAAATGCTGTGAAATTGAGTTTGGCGGGCTGCACTCCGCCTGAAATGCTGTGAAATTGTGTTTGGAGGCCTGCACTCTGCATGAAATGCTGTGAAATTGAGTTTGGTGGTTTGCACTCTGACTGCAATGCTGTGAAATTGTGTTTGGTGGCCTGCACTCTGCATGAAATGCTGTGAAATTGAGTTTGGTGGCCTGCACTTCGCTTGAAATGGAATTTCAAGGAATATCCATGAGTAAACTGCCAGCCCACCAGCCCTGAGTGACTGATCTGCCAGCCCACCAGCCCTGAATGACTGAGCTGCCAGCCCACCAGCCCTGAGTGACTGAACTGCCAGCCCACCAGCCCTGAGTGACTGAGCTGCCAGCCCACCAGGCCTGAGTGACTGAGGTGCCAGCCCCACCAGGCCTGAGTGAAGGGGCTGTCACACTGCGGCGAGCTAATTGGCGAGTTTAGAAGAGTTTAGGAGAGTTTGAAAAATGTCATGTTCAAGACCTCCTCGATTATGTAGAAGACCTCCTTCGACCTCATTCGACTATGTTGAAGACTAGCTTCAACTAGCTTCGACTAGCTTGGGGGAAAATTGGACACCGAATAGTAGAGAGTGAAGACGACCGCCTTCGATCTCCTTCGACCTTCCTTCGACCTCCCTTTGACTATGTTAAAGACTATCTACGACTACCTTTGACTACCTTCGATTACCTTAGACTACCCTCGATTACCTACAAATAACATGCTGACCTACTACGACCTACTTCGACTAAACCTACGAGTAAAAAAGCATAGTTTTTTTCCAAAGAGACCTTTTTTTACTCAGGGCATTTTTCAACATGTTGAAAAATACGCCGCAACCTATATGAGGCCTCGAGTATGCGGGGACTACTCTCGAGTATGAAGGAGAGTTACAAAGACCTCCTAGGACCTCGTGTCGACCATGCTGCGAGTATGAGTCGAGGGCAAACTCGCCAGAACTCGCGGATTAGGTCGCCGCAGTGGGACTGCCCCTTGACTGAGCTGCCAGTCACCAGGCCTGAGTGACTGACAATGTCCCTTTGGCCGACAACACCCATACCAGCACTCCCAGAAAGCCCCCCCGCCCCCCCCCCCCCACTGGCCACCAATATTGGAATTGGTGGAGAGGTGGAATATTGCATTGGGGGACCAGCCCACCCTGCGAACATGGGACACAACGGGTCCCACTTAGTCTAGTGTCCTTTAAAGAGCTAGCTGCATTGACAAACCAGCTCACAGCTTATACAGCAAAATCAGACACTCTTTTATTGTGTGACCTTGCAGAAGTCTGGGTGACTTTCACCAATGATATTAGGATGGCGCACAGTGGTGAAGTAATAACTCAGACAGTTACATGCCCATCATCGCTTACAATTACATAGCAAATGCCAATGAACTCCAAAGATACAGCAAATGTATAGTCAGTTGTTTGTTTTCCTCTTAGGCCGGGTCTCCTGGTTCGCATTGATGGAGCTTTAATTGGCAGATGGGTGGTCAATGACAAAGGCAAAAACAAGCTTGCATGTTACAACCCAATACTCCACTCTAAGCAATCTCTCTTTCTATCTTTAGACATAATTTTCGACTTTAGGGATACAGTGTGGAAACAGGCCTCTTCAGCCAATGAGTCTGCACTGACCAGCGATCACCCCGTATACTGGGTGGGAGATTGCATCCTTCATGTGGTCCACCCTGTTTCGACTAATGCAATCACCCGACGTGCACAAACAAGTAGGTCCAATAGAACAAGTTGACCTACAACTTTAGGCTGTGCACGCCATACGCAAGAAGAAGACCCCGTACACTAACACTATCCTACACACTAGGGACAATTTACAATTTACAGAAACTAATAATCCTACTAACCTGTACATCTTTGGAGGTTGGAGGAGAAAACATGCCATCACAGCAGAATGCACAAGCACTGTACAGACAGCACCCTTAATCTCAAGAAGGGTATCGACCCGAAACGTCACCCATTCCTTCTTTCCAGAGATGCTGCCTGACCCGCTGAGTTACTCCAGCATTTTGTGTCTCTCCTTAATCAGGTTTGACCCAGGTAACACAGCAACTGTACCACTGTGCTACTGTGCCACCTTTGGTACACATTGACTGCACTGGATCACATGGGATATTCAAGCACAGGAACAAGTACGAGCACTTCATGGCGGCAGTTAGGTTAACCAACTAAAAAGATTGTTGTAACCATTAATTCTTGCTTCCTCAAATTGTCCTCAGTCACTCGTGGATGCAGTGAGTTTCACATTCTTAACACTCTTTAAGTAAAGAAGTTTCTTCTGAATTCCTTGAATGGCAACTTGTTAAGGGAAATCTACCAGAACATTCTAAACACATTAGGGGCTGCAGCAGATGGGAACTCCACATCTTTCAGCTGCCCCTCCACGTAAATGATAATTTGGAGCATCTGGTGAACGCAGTCCCAGTTAGTAGTAGTTCATTTTGTGGCTTGTGGAAAGTACTGGAGCTTTCTGCATTTTACTTGTGGAGCTCCCAAGTGAAGCCTCCTGATGTTGGCCAGAGAACCACTTCAATCAGCAATAAGTTCAACAGCGCAGTCGTGGTGCTGCTGGTTGTATAATGGGCTAAGATTGCACTCTAAAACTTTAGTTTAGGCTGGTAAGGATGGAAGTGGGTATGTGTATATGCCGGAAAAGCATCAGGCATATTAATGTGAACATGGAAGTGCAAGGTCTAAATACCCAGATGGCACAATTTCACCCAGAAATAACAATAGCATGATCTGACATTATTTAAATAGCTTCTCTGCATAATATGGAGCTATGAACTCAGCACCAACTGGTTCATTCCTGATCTATCTATATACCATCAACAAACTTCAATACAATATGCCCAGTCTTTTCACTTACATAATTTATATTGGGTTTAAAGAGCTGAAGCCTGGGCACATGTCAATCCTTGCAAAAATTCCTTTTCTGTTAAATTTACTGATTCAATTGAATCCCAACACACAAACAAGAATTCACACGTGTGCAAGAAATTCATGTTGATATTCTGTGTATGTTTTACTTCTGTTCCCTAGGGCTCACGAACTGTTGGAATCGACTAATGCCAATGATGTTGCTGCCCGACTGATATAAATTTACAATGCTTAAAGTAACTCAGTCTTATTTGCATCAATTTATCCATCACGGCAACCCTGGAGACGACAGGGAGGCACGGTAGCACAGCGGCAGAGTTGCTGCCCGACAGCACTTGCAGAGCCGGAGACCCAGGTTCAATCCCGACTACGAGTGCTGTCTGTATGGAGTTTGTACTTTCTCCCCGTGTCCGCTTGGGTTTTCTACAAGATCTTCGGTTTCCTCCCACACTGCAAAGGAATGTAGGTTAATTGGCTTGGTGTACGTGTAATTTGTCCCTGGTTTGTGTAGGATAGTGTTCGTGTTTGGGGATCACTGGTCGGTGCGGACTCGGTGGGCTGAAGGGCCTGTGTCCATGCTGTATCTCTAAACTAAACTAAAAATAGAATCCCATGGTGAAAAGACTGCAAATAAATCAAAGGAAAGGGTGACCTGTTACTTTGAATAATATTCAGCAATGTACCTTGGAGAGGTTTGTTTCTTAGATCCATCTGATGATCCACAGTAAAAAAATAAGTGTTACTTTTCTCACTGAACAGAGCTTCTATTAACTTTCAGCAGGACTGCGAGTTGGTAAAAAAGGTTATTGACCAAGATTTATATGATACCTTTCAGGGCCGGATTTACGTATAAGCTAGACCAAGCTTAACCTTAGGGCCTCGAGATCTAGGGGGGCCTACTCACCCCGCTGCCTCACCGGACCTGTCGAACCTCGCCGCCCCACCGGCCATTCGCCCACCGGGACTTCCTACTCTTTGCCCGCTGACCCTGGCCACTCCACCGCCCTCCAGCAGTCCGCAGCCGTCGCCTTACCTGCAGCCTGGACTCAGCACTGGGCCTGTAGTCTCCACGCTGCAGACTCCAACTCCCCCTGGGTTTGACGGCGCTGGGTCCTAGTGCTAGTCCCCCTTACCCTGGTAATCTCGGTGGCTGTTCCACTAGGTTTTCCCCATCCTCTCAAACCATGTGACCCCAGATCTTCCCCACCCACACTACAGCCTTCATACCCCCCTACCCCGAGACCACCCACCATCCCACCACCAGACATCGCCTCGGCCTCAGTCCACTCACCTGCCTTCCTCCGGCCCCAATCCCCATCCCGGCCGTGTGTTCACCATCTCCCCTGACCTTCCCCTCTCAGATAATGAACGGTCGGTCCTCACCTTTGTCCTCCTCCATCCCCACCTCAATGAGTTCCACGCCGCCGCGATTTGGAGCTCTTCTTCTGTCGCGTCCGCCTCACAGCGTTCTTCCATGGGAAGGAGTCCTCGCCCCCATTGATGATCCCTTTTCCCGCCTCCAACGGACCCCCTCCTCTTCGACCCCCCCCCCTCATGGCTTGTGTGTGTGTGTGTTGTGTGTGTGGTGTGTGTGTGTGTATGTGTGTGTGCGTGTGTGTGTGTGTGCGTGCGTGCGTGCGTGCGTGCGTGCGTGCATGCGTGCGTGCCTGCGTGCGTGCGCGTGCGCGTGCGTGTGCCTTTGATTTTTGCCTTTGATTTTTGCCTTGGATTTTTGCCTTTGATTCATTACTCCGCTAAAACCAGACGCAAAAACGCCGAGATTTTTACCATTTCACTAGCGATTTTACTTTACATTTCGTATATCCACTCCTTGGTCAATTATTTCCCAGAATTTGAGAAAAATTGATCACAAAACTCAAACAAAACTCAATTTTTTAAATCTAAATGGCTCTTACCAGCTGCTGACGTCACAATGCCCATATGCCGACCAATCCAATCTGCTTCTCTCTTTCTCTTCATTTGGCAGCCCGGCTCTCCTCCCTTCCCCCCCCACTCCATGTATGCTCGGCGCCATGCCTCCCGCATCCGACTCCTACGCCCGCCCGCCGCTTGCTCACAGCCGCCCACACGCTCACAGCCACCGCTCACTCAGAGCTGCAAACCGAACTCGCTGCCAGTCGCGCCGCTCGCAGGTCCTTTCAAAAATCTTACGAGCAGGCAAGCGAGCTTTGAAATAAACCTTTGCAACCCCCCCTCCCCTCTCTCCTCTATCCCCCCTCTTTCTCTCTCCCTCCCCCTCTCTCTGTCTCCCTCCCCTCTCTCTCCCCCCTCTTTCTCTCTCCCTCCCCTCTCTCCCTCACCCCCCCTCTCTCTCTTCTCTCTCTCTCCCCTCTCCCTCTCCCCCCTCCCCTCTCCCCTCCTCCCTCCCCTCTC
>CM075977.1:184975489-185036811 GCA_038087875.1 Malacoraja senta
ACTCTCTGCCAAGAGGGTACCCTGTTGAAGGCAAGTTCATCTGGCTATATTTAAAGGATTTCCGCGCGCCTTAATCCTGTAGGCTGTGACCCCTTGTCCTGGACTTCCCCAACATCGGGAACAATCTTCCTGCATCTAGCCTGTCCAACCCCATAAGAATTTTATAAGTTTCTATACGATCCCTCTCAATCTCCCAAATTCTAGCGAGTATAAGCCGAGTCTATCAAGTCTTTCTTCATTTGCCCACTCACCAAGTCACCTTGCAGTCTCCTAGCATCCTCCTCACAGCTAACACTGCCCCCCAGCTTAACGTCATCCGCAAACTTGGAGATGTTGCCTTCAATTCCCTCATCCAGTTCATTAATATAAATTGTAAATAGCTGGGGTCCCAGCACTGAGCCTTGCGGTACCCCTTAGTCACTTACTGCCATTGTGAAAAGGACCCATTTACTCCTACTCTTTGCTTCCTGTTTGCCAGTCAGTTCTCTATCCACATCAATACTGAACCCCCAATACCGTGTGCTTTAAGTTTGTATATTAATCTCTTATGTGGGACCTTGTCGAAAGCCTTCTGAAAGTCCAGATACAACACATCCACTGGTTCTCCCCTATCCACTCTACTAGTTACATCCTCGAAAAATTCTATAAGATTTGTCAGACATGACTTACCTTTCGTAAATCCATGCTGACTTTGTCCAATGATTTCACCACTTTCCAAATGTGCTGCTATCCAATCTTTAATAACTGACTCTAGCAGTTTCCCCACTGCCGATGTTAGACTAACTGGTCTGTAATTCCCCATTTTCTCTCTCCCTCCCTTCTTAAAAAGTGGGGTTACGTTTGCTACCCTCCAATCCTCAGGAACTACTCCAGAATCTAAAGAGTTTTGAAAAATTATCACTAATGCATCCACTATTTCTGGAGCTACTTCCTTAAGTACACTGGGATGCAGCCTATCTGGCCCTGGTGATTTATCGGCCTTTAATCCATTCAATTTACCCAACACCACTTCCCGACTAACCTGGATTTCACTCAGTTCCTCCATCTCCTTTGACCCGCGGCCCCTGCTATTTCCGGCAGATTATTTATGTCTTCCTTAGTGAAGACGGAACCAAAGTAGTTATTCAATTGGTCCGCCATATCCTTGTTCCCCATGATCAATTCACCTGTTTTCTGACTGCAAGGGACCTACATTTGTTTTAACTAATCTCTTTCTCTTCACATATCTATAAAAACTTTTGCAGTCAATTTTTATGTTCCCTGCCAGTTTTCTTTCATAATCTATTTTCCCTTTCCTAATTAAGCCCTTTGTCCTCCTCTGCTGGTCTCTGAATTTCTCCCAGTCCTCTGGTATGCTGCTTTTTCTGGCTAATTTGTATGCATCATCTTTTGCTTTGATACTATCCCTGATTTCCCTTGTTATCCACGGATGCACTACCTTCCCTGATTTATTCTTTTGCCAAACTGGGATGAACAATTTTTGTAGTTCATCCATGCAGTCTTTAAATGCCTTCCATTGCATATCCACCGTCACCCTTTTAGAACTAATTGCCAGTCAATCTTGGCCAATTCACGTCTCATACCCTCAAAGTTACCTTTCTTTAAGTTCAGAACCATTGTTTCTGAATTAACAATGTCACTCTCCATCCTAATGAAAAACTCAACCATATTATGGTCACTCTTGCCCAAGGGGGCACGCACAACAAAACTGCTAACTAACCCTTCCTCATTACTCAATACCCAGTCTAGAATAGCCTGCTCTCTCGTTGGTTCTTCTCGATGTTGGTTTAGATAACTATCCCGCATACATTCCAAGAAATCCTCTTTCTCAGCACCCCTACCAATTTGATTCACCCAATCTATATGTAGATTGAAGTCACCCATTATAACTGTTTTGCCTTTGTTGCACGCATTTCTAATTTCCTGTTTGATGCCATCCCCAACTTCACTACTACTGTTAGGTGGCCTGTACACAACACCCACCAGTGTTTTCTGCCCCTTAGTGTTTCGCAGCTCTACCCATACCGATTCCACATCCTCCAAGCTAATGTCCTTCCTTTTCCACTGCGTTAATCTCCTCTCTAACCAGCAACGCTACCCCACCTCCTTTTCCTTTCTCTCTATCCCTCCTGAATATTGAACGGGTGAGTGGTGGAATATTGCATTGGGGAACGGGTTGCGTTGGGGGACCAGGCCTCCCGTTTGACAGGGACCCACTTAGTCTAGTACACAAATAAATATAGTGCATTTGTGCAGTGCCTTTTGTGTCCCAAACTGCTTGGCACCGATGACACCTTTTAAATATATTTTCGAATTGCAGAGTGGATGGGGCAGGAATTAAATGAGACCACACCATGGTGTGGTTGGCAGACCCTTGCAGATAATTTGTTGATTCTGTGCGATCGGACATGCATTTGCTTCCTCATCCTGAGCAGCTCATGTAGAACAATGTGAATTATCTCTCTGGGGTTCATTGCAATCCATTTCAGCTGCTACTTGTGAATTGGACTAATGTGCTGATGAATGTGTTGATGCAAATAAGTCTGAAGTAATTGCATCTTTTACTTAAGTAGGCCTATTAGCATTCAATGCTCAAATCCTCAGGGCAGTACTGCCCAGTATCAATTCCAATGTTTTAAGACACAAACACAAGAATAATAACGAATCATCAAAAATTAAAAGTAAACTTTAGTTTGATGAACACAGTGGTTGGTTTGCAGCGGTTTAATTGAACAAGTGAAGTTTAATGGGGAAAATGTTGTTGATCTGTATTGGTGAGACTGAGTTTGTTAGTAAGAGCTTTTAGGGTCGAACTTTTCTTTCATTTATATGGGAAAACAAAGGAACCACTGATGTAAAGGTTTATCAGCTAGAGGCTCTGGGCCAAGTACTGTGGGAAGGATTTTGTATTCCATTGTCAGCTTTAAATGTGCACTTCAACATGAGTAAAGGAAGGTTCAATGGTACTTTACTGACACATGTAGTAGGTATGTTACAAAACTTACCTTCAGCGGCGCTGCAGTTCTGTCACTGCCCATGTGCACGACTTTGGCGCCTTTGAGAGGGGGGGCGGGTTTAAAATGCGGTATTTCTCCAGCCTATTCAAATCGATTTTGAACAGGGTGTTTAGATGCTGAAGAAAAATCGCTTCGACATCGGTTTTATTAAATTTATTTTAAACTGCACTGGATAATTTAATAGCAGGAGTAAATTAAAAAGGATCTTCTAAAGCCGTCAATGCCGACAACGGGGACGGATTTCACGCACGGGACAGGTAAAGGAAAGCCGTCTATTTTACATATAAACGTGCTTCTTAGGATGCCTTTAATCATAATTTTACGTTGCGAAAAGGTGATTATGTAAATATACGAACCGGCAGTATTTTTCCTGCCAATATGGGGTTTAAATTCACCGCAACCACAACGTTCCAAACGATCGCATTTCACAAAATCCCACTCGCAAGATGATTTAAATGGCCATTAATTTACGGGAATTAAACACTAAATTCCTTCCATTTGGCCTATAAATTCATGACAATGAGAGTTAAGTGGCGGCGCTGTCGTACAGCAGCGGCTCGCCTGCAGTCCGTCTGTTTTTACTTTTTTTGTTGTTTTCTTTTGTCCTGTTTCAGTTAAATTTTAGTTTATTGGGTTGTGTATGTGTGGGGTGGGGGGGTGGGGGGTGAAACATGACTTTTGTCTCTTCCTTCGGGGGAATGCGACTTTTTCTTGTCATATCCCCCTTCTATGCCTCCGTCTGCGCCGAGGCCAAAATGGCGGAGCTGCCGGCCTCCAACTCCAACTGCGACCGACCGACCGACCTCGAGGCTCCGGAGGCAGAGCCAGGACTTACCAGCGCGAGGCTGGCCAACTTCGGGGCTGCGGTGGCGTTCCGGCGGTGGCGGTGGCGTTCCGGCGGTGGCGACCGAGGACACTGGTAGCGACCTGAATCCGGAGGCTCGGCCGCAGCTGGCCCAGTGGACGACATCTTCGGGAGCGCGAGGCTGGCTGGCTTCGGAGCTGCGGTGGCGTTCCGGCGGTGGCGACCTGAATCCGGAGGCTCGGCCGCGGGCCCGGTGGACGACATCGTCGGGAGCGCGAGTTTTTCTGGGGCTCCCGCAACTACAGCTGCGTCCGCTGGACTGGAGGGCGGCAGCTTCGGCAGCTTCGACCACCCCGGGCCGCGGAGTTTGAGCCGGCCCGTCGCGGAGCACGGATTCGGCCGCTGGACTGGCTTACCGTCGCCTGGCGGGGCCACAGCATCAGAAGCCTGGATCGCCTCAGCGCAGAGGGAGAAGAAAGCGGGAAGAGACAGAGACTTTAAGACTTTTGCCTCCATCACAGTGAGGAGGTACCTGGGGAACTCACTGGTGGATGTTAATTTGTGTTTATTGTGTGTTTTGTCATTTATTATTATATGTATGACTGCAGGCAACGAAATTTCGTTCAGACCGAAAGGTCTGAATGACAAATAAAGGAATCTCTAATCTCTCTAATCTCTCTAAAAAATCATGTTATATTGTGAATTCTTGTGTGAATGTTATTTGGACACTTAGGCTATTTAAAAATGTTAATCTTTTCTTAAGAAATTGATAGATGTTTAGATCTAGTAATTGAATTTTGTAATTAGCTACAATTAGGTAACTAACTAATTATATGCTTTAATTTCAGATCATCCAAGTAAGATTGTTTCATATTTGTTTCAGAATGCTTCAATCTATAATAACTGAAAATGTCATTCAGTTCTCTTAATTTTTAAGAAAGTTATGGGCTTTTGACTGTCCTCGATCACAGCTTTTGAGTTAAGTCAATGGAAAAGCAATAGGGAACAAAAAAAGATGCTTATTTTCGAGTATGAAAATGGCCATAACTTTTTAATACTGAAGATATAAAAGTGAATTAGGTGTCAAATTAAACTTATTTTTATGCTTTATCTGATGGGATAAATTGCAGACTTGATTTTTAAAATCTCAAAATGTTGTAACATTGCTACATGTAGTTAAATACAATTAAATCCTTTGTTTTACATATAATGCTGTACTATACATAAGCACAATCATACTGAAGTACAAGAGGGTAACAATTGTTGTGGAATCATAGTAAATTACACCGAGGCAGTACACAAAGTATCATCTCATTTCCATTCCTGTCTTGTGCCGACAGGCTTCCCGACGGGCCGCATGGCCAGAAGGCTTCACGACAGGCCGTGTGGCCAGAAAGCTTCCCAACGGGCCACGGCTGTGGACTGGGAACGCGGCCAGAGGCCTTTATCGAGGTGCTGCGGTTTCGATGCCTCCCGGATCGCCGCGTAGAAGCCTGTCAGGTGAAGCGGCCGACGGAGCCTGCGGCTGCGGCCCGGGTCGGCACCATGGAGGCAGGCATGAAGCGGGATGTCAACAGCAGCGGTGAAGCCTCGCGACGATGGTGCCGTGGCGGTGGTGAAGCCTCGCGGTCGCAGAGATGCCTCGCGGGTCGACCCACAGTCGACAGTCGATGAGAGCATGGAGGATCACCGTGAGGAGGGGAGGGGAAGAAAAATGGAGGACCCGGCGTGGGGGGACAGCCATGAGGGAGGTGGAGGGAGGACAAAGGAAAATGGGGAACCGCTGTGGGGGGTGTGGGGGACAAAAAGGGAAGCCGGCATGCTTTGTAACTTTGTCAGCACCATAGGTAGCTGCTATTTGTATACATTGTGTATGCAAGCAAAGAATCTCACTGTGCCTAGTCACATGTTACAATAAAGTATTCCTATTCCTATTCCTTCCTACCCTTTGAGTTTCAAAGTTCTTAACAATATTCAGTTTAGTTTATTGTCTTGTGTACAGTGAAAAGCTTTTGTTGCGTGCGTACCAGTCAGCAGAAAGACAATACCTGATTACAATCGTGCCATTTACAGTGTATAGATGCATGATAAAGGAATGACGTTTAGTGCAAGGTAAAGCCAGCAAAGGCCGATCAAGGATAGTCCAAAGGTCACCAAAGAGGTAGATAGTAGTTCAGCACTGCCCTCTGGTTGTGGTAGGGCGATTCAGTTGCCTGATAACAGCTGGGAAGAAATTGTCCCTGAATCTGGAGGTGTGTATTTTCACACTTCTATACCTTTTGCCTGATGGGGAGGGGAGAAGAGGAAGTGGCCAGAGTGCAACTCATCCTTACCTTGGCCTTGGTTCGGTGATACAGTGGTAAACCTGGCCAGGCGATGCTGTTGATGTTCTCCACCGCTTCTCTGCTGCACCGTGGTCAGATGAGGGGTCTTGTCGAAAGAAAAATGAAGCCATCATTTTTAATTATTTCATGACCCTAAAGAGAAGGATTTAAGAGTCTTTGGCCAGACAACTATCAAGGTTGGTTGATGACACAGAAGGCAGAGAGAGTAGTCCTAAAGTGAGCACAGTTGCAGAAGGAGTAAAAGGGCAGATTGATGAATACAATTATTTGAAAAGACCAGAACTTTCACTGAATTGTTGACAGAAGCTATTCCATAGCAATATTTCTGCTCTGCACGAGCCTCGTCTCACTCCTCATTATTCATCATCTCAACATATTCCTGTCTCCATCAAGTACCTCTCCAGCTTACCCTTGGCTGTGTATCGACACAAATCATGATAGCAGGTTTAAACTATTCTTTGGATAAAGATACTTCACCTGATTTCCTGACTGCTTTTATGAGTGACTGCCTTACATTGATGAGTCTGTATTCTGATCTCATTTGCAGGAGGCAATATCATTTTCACATGTACTGCAACAAACATGCGGCACAGTGCCGCACAGCTCCAGTAACCTAAGTTCAATCCTACCCCCCGTCTCTGCCACAGTGGAATTTACAGATTTACCTGTAATCAAGGTCTGTTTCCTCCCATAACCTAAAGATGTGCAGGTTGGTAGTTCAGTTGAACACTGTAAATTGCCCTTCTAGTGTTGGTGAGAGTTAGAATCTGTTGGGGAATGTTGAAGGGAATGTGGGGAAAATGCGATAAAAATCAGGAATGTCTCCATAATAAGGAATATGGTAAACATGTTCACATTCCTGAAAACCAAACAGGCTGGTTTGATTGATTAAAGATATTCAGCCTGATCTGGCTTTTCTGATGCATATAACCATGGGCTCTGTCATCATACAATCTGAGTTAATGTTTCCTACTTTAGCACTCATTTCTATGATCAGATGAAATCTTTAACATTTTCCTCAACCTTTACTGCTTCCCAAGTTCAGTACATCACAGGCACAGGTCATTTGGTCCTCAGTGTCCCTAGCTAACATGATGCCAGGTTAAACAAATCTCCTTTGCCTGCACGTCATCCATATACCTCCATTCTTTGTATATTGTATATTGTATTTGTGCCTATCTAAAAGCCTCTTTAATGCCATTTTTGCATCTGCATCCACCATCACCCCTGGCAGCAAGTTTCAGGCACTCACCAAGCTGTGTAAAAAAACTTGCCCTACACCTTTCCTTTAATGTAAATGTTGCCCCACTCTCCTTAAAGCTATGCCCTCTAGTCTTTGACAATTCCACCCTGCATTTTAAATGCATTCATTAAAATTATATCTGCTATATATGAGAAAAGGAGCAGTGGTCTTAATACCATAAGGAATGGCATTGCACTTCACTCCTTCACAAAATACAACTGTTTGCCCCCACTATCTGTTGCTTAGCTAATTTTGTGACTGCACTGCCACTGTCCCTATGTGTTTCAACTTGTCTGATGTTTACTATGTGGTACTTTATCAAGCAGGTTTTGAAAGTTCACAGAAACAAAAAACAATTGAATCCTTGCAGCCTTCTTTGTGTAACTTCATGAACAAATTCGATCAATTTAATCAAACTTAATTTGTACTTAACAAACCCATGTTGGCTTTGATTTAGGTGGGTTAATTTTTCCAGAGTGGGCTAGATTTTAGTTCAGTGACATTCGGAAGGTCCAGTCATGTGAAGGAAACATTTCCTCACATCCTCATGAATCCACTCAGCACTGGCATATAATGCTATACCTATTTCTCCTTGTTTCCCCAACACATTCTCTCCATCTATTACTTTATCCTATCTTCTTCTTCTTGCGTATGGCGTGCACAGCCTAAAGTTGTAGGACAACTTGTTCTATTTGATCTTATTTGATTGTGCACACCGGGTTGATTGCATTCGTCGAAACAGGGCGGACCACGTGAAGGTTGCAATCTTCCACCCCACTTTATCCTATGCCTTGCTCCCAATTAGGCAACTCTTCCTTACCTGAGGCTGACTATGTAAGTACTACACTGCTGGATGCTGACATTCTTTGAGAAAGATGTCAAATGTCAAGTCTAGAGTCAAGAGTATTTAATCGTCATATGTACCGAATGTAATCTGGATCAGTAACATTTTACTTGCTGCAGCTTTACAATCACATTAGATGCAACAACAGCAATAATAAATGATCTGTTATTCCACCTAAACTAGACCATGGCTGTGCACAAAACAAAATACATAGTGCACCATAGTTGTGCAAAGTCTGAAGTGGTTTGGTGTTGAGGATTGTTTTAGGGTTCTGCAGGGTTGTTCAAGAACTTGGTGGTTGATGGGATCAAGTTGTTCTTGAATCTGGAGTTAATGGTTCTCAAGCTCCTGTGTCTTTTACTTGATGGTAGCAACCATCTCATCTGTTCTTTCAAGTTGATGGGAAAATGTCCATGGCAGTGGTACAATGAAGATCCAAAAGTTGTCAAGTAACTCTGCCCAATATTTATCCCTTATTTTCATCTATGAAAATGATTATTTGGTCATCATCAAAAGGAAACGTGGGAGGCTGCTTTGACAATATGGCCCCCATAAGTCATGGTCTTATTTTGATCTTATTTGATTGAACACGCCGGGTTGATTGCATTCGTCGAAACAGGGCAGACCACATGAAGGTTGCAATCTTCCACCCCACTTTATCCTATGCCTTGCTCCCAATTAGGCAACTCTTCCTTACCTGAGGCTGACTGATGAACATAAAGTTAGGTGGCAGTGTGGGATATGGGAATGATTTAGAGTGGCTCCAGGAGAGGGTAAGCAGACCAGGCTATACTAAGACAATGAGAGATCGCTTTGGAAGCTACAAAGTTATTTAAGGGCTTGGCTGGTTAGCAGAAGAAATTGTGTTTTTCCTGGCTTCAGTGACAAGAGCCAGAAGTGATAATCCCAAAGGAAGGAGTTGATCATTCTTGACAGAGATGAGGAGAACCTTTTTATCTCGAAGGTGATAACTCTTTGGACTTATCCAAAGAGGGAGAGGGAGAGGGAAATAAATTTCTGGTAATACTGCTGTGATGAGAATCCTGCTGTCTACAATTGCTCTCCCTTGCTTCGCACAGGTTTGTTGGGAACCTGTTTGAGGGCTCAGCCCCTTGTTGCTGCTCCCACAGCAATGAGACTGGCAAAATGTTCTCATTGCCGTGTGGCTCAGTGTGGAGTGTGCCTGTGAGGGCAGGTGCTGGGCAAGGCTGGGTGAGTGGTAAGGCTGCTCAGTGCTGATATGTGGCTGTCTGCTGTGAGTGGTCTTCAGGACCAAGATCGGGGTGGGAGATTGCAACCTTCACGTGGTCCGCCCTGTTTCGACAAATGCAATCAACCCGGCATGTACAATCAAATAAGATCAAATAGAACAAGTTGTCTGACAACTTTAGGCTGTGCACGCCAAACACAAGAAGAAGAAGAAGGACCAAGATCGCTGCAACAAATTTGTACTTAGCAGGCAATGCTAAGCAGAGTATTTGGTGTAATACCATGCCCTGATGTTTCTCTCTATTGCGTTAGTGACTGATGTAAAGCTCAATTTGTACCCATTTAAGACAGATTTCCAGTGTGTGACAGGGATTCAAGCTCCATTGATATTAGTTTTTTTATTGTAAAACATTGCATTTGGAGTGATGCCGATTCAGGTGAAGGTACAGAGACACAAAAGACTACACATGCTGGAATCTTGAACAAAAAGCAAACTGCTGGAGGAACTCTGCGGGTCAGGCAGCACCTGTGGAGAGAAATGGACAGACGACATTTTGGGTCATGACTGAAACATCGTCTGCCCATTTCCCTCCACAGATGCTGCCCAACCTCCAAATTTCCTACAGTCTATTGATTTTTGCACAGGTGAATATATAGTTGCCCATAGCTTAAAGGCCTGACAAAGGCCAAAGTAAAAACTGTTCTTGACAGTGAAGGCATCAAATACCTAAACATCTGAGAGCAAAGATAATTCTATAAGCTGCACAAATTTATTTTTTGTAAAAAACAGTGAGCCACAGTCGTAAGGAGATGATTGTAAACAGTTTTAATATCTCATTACCAAATGCCAAAGAATCCTCGAGGAAAAGATTCAAATTTACTTATTATCTTATAAGAGGCAATTAAAAAAATGTAATGTTGTGGAACAGAACATGAATTTGTCAGGATTAAGTGGAAATCATTTTCCTTCTCCTGAATGACTGTCATTTATTGGATTTGATTGTGGGCTCATTTGTTAAGATTTTACATGTGGTTATATATGTGATATACATCAGGGGCCAGGATCAATTTTAAACAATTGAAACAAAAAATTCTTCTGAACACTGTCAAGTTCTCAGTTTAGTCTTATTTTAAGAAATATAAATATATTTATCTTTCAAAGAGAAGATATGTTATCGATCTTCATTTTTTGCCACCTGGTCCTTTCCCACCCCCAACGTCTCTTAAACATTTCATTAACTTCAGGAAAATAATTTCCATTAAATTCTACTAAAATTATTTCATCCAGCTGGGTTAAGTCTTCCTATTCGTGATATTATTTGGTAAAATTTTTGTATTTCCTTTTATGAGGTACTTCCACTGGCAATTACTGATTTTTACATCCATTTATTGAAATGCTGCCTGGAAGAAAAATTGGTTTCAAAGTCTCCATTTTGTTGGAATCAATAACCATATGTCACTGTGGAAAGACGTACAGACTCTGAAAGTCAGCAGGAGCAGCTACATAAATACAGAAGCTACACATACAAATCAGAGGCTGAGGGTCTGTGTTGTGAGAGTCTTTCCTGACTCCCCTCATTTGCAAGTCTCTAGTTAGGAGTGTGATCGGATAAACTTTTTTTTAGGTGAGTACAGTTCCAACCATTTTCAAGATTAATGCCATTCAGGACATAGCAACTTCTTCGACTGGCACCCAATTGTGAGCCTAATCCTTCCCTCCTTTCACCACCTAAGATCTTACCAAGCCAAATTTTCTTCAGAAGCACCTTGCAAACCTGAAATCTCTACCACTGAGATGTCCAAAGCCAACGGGTAAATTGGAACACTGCCACCTCCTGGTTCCCTTCCAAATCAAGCACCATCATGACCTTGAAAAATATGGCTAGTCCTTCATCAATGGACTTTAACAGTTGAAGTCAAACCCTGGACTTCAACGGTTCTGTGGGATCCTCTTCATTGCATGAAATACTGCAATCCACTGCCTCATCCTATCCTTTCCTACGGCCATTGGCCAGTAAATGTTGTGCACCTCCAATTCCTGTATACTGTGAATGAATGAAAGACAAGTTGGCGTAGATTCCCAAATTTAAGTTCAGAGTTCTAAAATTGTTGCTGGTAGTGATCTGTTGAGAGAAATAATGATAAATCACAAGAGTAAAGGTATGAGTCGGTGACTTGTTTGTGCGCAGACATTGCCAACACTATTTCAATTTCTGTTGCGTTTAAATGAATGATTAAAAAAAAGATGGTTCAGTGATGTTCATCAAACAATGAGTGATTTTTATGAGACACATTACCCTTTTCTAATAGGTATTGACTAGTTTTATTCCTTTTATTGATAACTCACTGTTTTCAATGCCGTTCTGTTACCAACCATTGTTTACTCTACTTCTGATTCAGAAACTCTGAATGCAAGTCATAATCATAATCATAATAATCATAATCATACTTTATTAGCCAAGTATGTTTTGCAACATACGAGGAATTTCATTTGCCGTACAGTCATACAAATAAAAAGCAACAGAACACACAAAATACATTTTAAAATGAAAAGAGTGGAAGGGCAATAGTAATAGGGGATTCAATTGTAAGGGGAATAGATAGGCATTTCTGCGGCCGCAAACGAGACTCCAGGATGGTATGTTGCCTCCCTGGTGCAAGGGTCAGGAATGTCACTGAACGGCTGCAGAACATTCTGGAGAGGGAGGGTGAACAGCCAGTTGTCGTGGTGCATATTGGCACCAACGATATAGGTAAATAAAGGGATGAGGTCCTACAAGGTGAATTTAGGGAGCGAGGAGATAAACTTAAAAGTAGGACCTCAAAGGTAATAATCTCTGGATTACTACCAGTACCACGGGCCAGTCAGAGTAGAAATAGGAGGATATTGCAGATGAATACGTGGCTTGAAAAATGGTGCAAGGGGGAGGGATTCACATTTTTAGAGCTTTGGAACCAGTTCTGAGGGAGGTGGGACCAGTACAAACAGGACGGTCTGCACCTGGGCTGGAATGGAACCAATGTCCTTGGGGGAGTGTTTGCTAGTGCTGTCGGGGAGGATTTAAACTAATGTGGCAGGGGGATGGGTGCAAGAGCAGAGAGGCAGGGGGTGTAAAATGAGGGTAGAAGCAATAGGTAGCAAGGTGAAAAGTAAAAGTGGCAGGCAGACAAAACCAGGGCAAAAATCAAAAAGGGCCACTTTTCAACATAATTGTATAAGGGGTAAGAGTGTTGTAAAAACAAGCCTGAAGGCTTTGTATCTTAATGCAAGGAGCATTCGTAATAAGGTGGATGAGTTGAATGTGCAGATAGTTATTAATGAATATGATATAGTTGGGATCATGGAGACATGGCTCCAGGGTGACCAAGGCTGGGAGCTGAACATTCAGGGATATTCAATATTCCGGAGGGATAGACAGAAAGGAAAATGAGGCGGGGTAGCGTTGCTGGTTAAAGAGGAGATTAATGCAATAGAAAGGAAGGACATTAGCTTGGAGGATGTGGAATCGATATGGGTAGAGCTGCGAAACACTAAGGGGCAGAAAACGCTAGTGGGAGTGGTGTACCGGCCACCTAACAGTAGTAGTGGAGTTGGGGATGGCATCAAACAGGAAATTAGAAAGGCGTGCAACAAAGGTAAAACCATTATAATGGGTGACTTCAATCTACATATAGATTGGGTGAATCAAATTGGCAGGGGTGCTGAGGAAGAGGATTTCTTGGAATGTATGCGGGATAGTTTTCTAAACCAACATGTAGAACAGGGGTTCTCAACCAGGGGGGAATTCCCCCCAGGGGGGATTTCAGGTTTTCAGGGGGGGGAATTGGGACCACAGATTAGCAAACTCAAACTGTTAGAATGTTGATCTTTTTATTGCCTTTGAGCTCCCCAGGGCGGCACAAAATTCAGTATGCATCGGTTACCTGCTGCAAGCAGCCTATCAAACCGTTCACCACAAGCTCCTGAACCGTAAGGATCAAAATAGATTACCCATAGACAGCGCTGCCACAAAGGAAAGACATAGGCGCCACCGAGTGGTCCGTCTGCAAGTACCTTTACGAAAGCTTACGCTTTGCTTAGAGTCCTAGACCTAGCCTCCTGTCACGAGTACCCCCACCCCCTACACCCCCTTACCCCTCGGTGAAGCGACGCCGCTGCACCCCTGCCGGGCCCCTACTCTCGCAGATGACGTGTGACTCATACTTCAATGCTTGCAGTTCTGAGCAGTCTTCAATGATCCGCGCTACTGAGAGGTCATGGCGGGTTTTCTCTCCGTTAGCTCCTGTGTTTTTTGCCACTTTTTGTGAATATTTTGTTGGTTTCGCACTCACATTGGTGACTGTGCTTCTCTAGTTTTTGTGGTGTTAACGTGGACCATAATCCCCCATATTTGTGCATTTTACACTTTTTTTTTGTGCGTCACTGGCATTATTTACTTCTTAATGCCAGCCATGTTGCTGATTAAATAAAAAATAAAGATAAATATTTCACTTTATCTGTGAAAATATCCATTTATAGTTTTGACTTTTTCTTGTTTTTATTTACAGAATTTGGAGCCCATCATGAGTGTCAAAAAAAGAGGGTACGATCATTCATATATTGAATATGGATTCACATCCATCATCATCAATGGAGAAGAAAGGCCTCAATGTGTTATTTGTAGTAAAGCTTTGACAAATTATTCCATGAAACCAACAAAGTTGAAGCAACATTTGCAGAATGTTCATCCTCAACACAAGGACAAGGACAAAAACTTTTTTGAACGTCATGGGAATGCTCTCAAAAAGATGAAGCTGGATTCAACAGGGGCATTCAAAGAAACAAACCAAAAGGTTACTGAAGCTTCTTATGTCGTAGCACTGGAGATAGCAAAGCAGAAAAAACCACATACAATTGGGGAAAATTTGATCAAACCTTGCTCTCTCAAAATGGTGCAAATTGTGTTGGGAAATGGATTGGAGAAAAAACTTGCAGCGGTTCCACTATCAAACAGTACTGTTCAAAGGAGGATCAGCGATATGGCCATTGACATCAAGGATCAAGTTGTGCAGGAGATCAGGTCTTCAGCATTTGGCTTATTTTCAATTCAACTTGATGAATCGACTGATGTGGCATCGTGTTCCCAGTTGATGGTGTTAGCAAGGTATGTTCACTCAGGTTCATTTAAAGAGGAGTTTCTCTTTTGTTCTCCTCTTGAAACAACTACCAAGGCCTCGGATATTTTGGAAAAGGTTTCATCTTTCTTTGAATCTGAAAATCTTTTGTGGGATAATATCTGTGGGTGCTGTACAGATGGAGCACCAGCTATGTTGGGGACAAAATCAGGATTTCAAGTTTGTGTGAAAAAGCGAGCTCCAAAAGTGAAAGGCATTCATTTTATGATCCATCGTCAGGCACTGGCCTCAAAAACACTTCCAGCTCCGCTAGGGAAGGTTTTGGATCAAACAATTCAAATTGTGAATTTTGTCAAAGGAGGAGCTCTCAACTCACGACTTTTCAAGCAGTTATGTACCGACATGGATGCAGCACATCATTTGCTTCTTTTCCACACAAATGTTCGATGGTTGTCAAGAGGAAATGTAACTGAGCGAATATTTGAGCTTAGAGATGAGCTCAAATTATTTTTTGAAGTTCAGGGTAAGATGGAATTTTTTGCCTGGCTGGATGATGAGGAATGGATCATGCGCCTTGCCTATTTGGTTGATATTTTTGAGCAGCTGAATAAACTGAATCTTCAGATGCAAGGAAGGAATACAAACATCATAAAATTCATGGATGCCTTGAAAGCTTTCATGAGCAAGCTGGAAAATTGGAAGAGAAAGGTCAATATAAAAAATGTTGCAATGTTTGAGAAAATGTCATCCGTTCTTGTTGGTGGTGAAGACAAGGTGCTTCCACAATTTGCAAAAAATGAAATTTTGCAGCATTTGACAACACTGGAAAATGAATTCAGCCGATATTTTCCTGAACTCAGTGATGATGAGTTGGATTTAGTGCGAAATCCATTCAAATTGTCAGTTGAAAAAGTTCCTGATGATTGTCAAGATGAATTTCTGGAGCTGAAAACTGATTCGGGAGCAAGAGATATGTTTGCTGAGAAATCAATCACAGAATTCTGGCCCTTGATGTGCGATTCCTACCCAAAAGTGGCAGAAAGAGCTATCCGTGCATTGCTTCCGTTTGTGTCGACATATCTTTGTGAGTCAGGCTTTTCAACTCTGATGCAAATTAAAACGAAGCAACGTAGTAGATTAGAGGTAGAAAATGACCTGCGTTGTGCCCTTTCAAGCACTCCTCCGCGTATCCCAGAATTGGCGAAGAAAAAACAATCACTGGTTTCTCATTGGCTGTAATTTTCATCTGAATAAAATTAATTACAAATTTACAATATCCTGGTATTCTATTGAACTTTTTGTTTATTGCATTATGCTTCAGTTTGGTCTGTTAAGTAATTCATTATAAATATTTAAAAAACTATTATATTCAAGTTTTATAAATCCATCAACATTTTCAATTGCCATTTAATTTATAAAACTCCATTATAAAAATAATCCATGTAAAATTGTAAATGTATATGTACTAATATGGAAAAAATAAAGGATTTTCAGTATTATATGCATATTATTTGGAATGCACTTTTTGAGGCAGACAATCTTGGAAAGGAGGGGGGAATGACATTCTGACATATGGTGAAAGGGGTGCATGGGGCAAACAAGGTTGAGAACCACTGATGTCGAAGAACCAACGAGAGACTGGGTATTGAGTAATGAGGTAGGGTTAGTTAGCAGTCTTGTTGAGCGTGGCCCCTTGGGCAAGAGTGACCATAATATGGTTGAGTTCTTCATTAGGATGGAGAGTGACATTGTTAATTCAGAAACAAAGGTCCTGAACTTAAAGAAAGGTGACTTTGAGGGTATGAGACGTGAATTGGCCAAGATAGACTGGCCAATCATTCTTAAAGGGTTGACGGTGGATATGCAATGGAAGGCATTTAAAAACTGCATGGATGAACTACAACAAGTGTTCATCCCAGTTTGGCAAAAGAATAAATCAGGGAAGGTAGTGCATCCGTGGATAACAAGAGAAATCAGGGATAGTATCAAAACAAAAGAGGAAGCCTACAAATTAGCCAGAACAAGCAGCCTACCAGAGGACTGGGAGAAATTCAGAGTCCAGCAGAGGAGGACAAAAGGCTTAATTAGGAAAGGGTAAATAGATTATGAAAGAAAACTGGCAGGGAACATAAAAATTGACTGCAAAAGTTTTTATAGATATGTCAAGAGGAAAAAATTAGCTAAAACAAATGTAGGTCCCTTGCAGTCAGAAACAGGCGAATTGATCATGGGGAACATGGACATGGCAGACCTATTGAATAATTACTTTGGTTCTGTCTTCACTAAGGAAGACATAAATAATCTGCCGGAAATAGCAAGGGACCGGGGGTTAAATGAGATGGAGGAACTGAGTGAAATCCAGGTTAGCCGGGAAGTGGTGTTAGGTAAATTGAATGGATTAAAGGCCGATAAATCCCCAGGGCCGGATAAGTTGCATCCCAGAGTACTTAAGGAAGTAGCCGCAGAAATAGTGGATGCATTAGTGATAATTTTTCAAAACTCTTTAGATTCTGGAGTAGTTCCTGAGGACTGGAGGATAGCTAATGTAACCCCACTTTTTAAAAAGGGAGGGAGAGAGAAAACTGGGAATTACAGACCAGTTAGTTTAGCATCGGTGGTGGGGAAAATTCTGGTCAGTTATTAAAGATGGGATAGCAGCACATTTGGAAAGTGGTGAGTTCATTGGACAAAGTCAGCATGGATTTATGAAAGGTAAATCATGTCTGACGAATCTTATAGAATTTTTCGAGGATGTAACTAATAGAGTGGATAAGGGAGAACCAGTGGATGTGTTATATCTGGACTTTCAGAAGGCTTTCGACAAGGTCACACATAAGAGATTAGCATACAAACTTAAAGCACATGGTATTGGGGGTTCAGTATTGATGTGGATAGAGAACTGGCAGACAGAAAGCAAAGAGTAGGAGTAAACGGGTCCTTTACAGAATGGCAGGCAGTGACTAGTGGGGTACCGCAAGGCTCAGTGCTGGGACCCCAGCTATTTACAATATATATTAATGATCTGGATGAGGGAATTGAATGCAACATCTCCAAGTTTGCGGATGACACAAAGCTGGGGGGCAGTGTTAGCTTAGAGGAGGATGCTAGGAGGCTGCAAGTTGACTTGGATAGGTTGGGTGAGTGGGCAAAGGCATGGCAGATGCAGTATAATGTGGATAAATGTAAGGTTATCCACTTTGGTGGCAAAAACAGGAAAGTAGACTATTATCTGAAAGGTGGCCGATTAGGAAAAGGGGAGATGCAACGAGACCTGGGTATCATGGTACACAAGTCATTGAAAGTAGGAATGCAGGTGCAGCAGGCAGTGAAGAAAGCAAATGGTATGTTAGCATTCATAGCAAAAGGATTTGAGTATAAGAGCAGGGAGGTTCTACTGCAGTTGTATAGGGTCTTGGTGAGACCACACCTGGAGTATTGCGTACAGTTTTGGTCTCCTAATCTGAGGAAAGACATTCTTGCCATGGAGGGAGTACAGAGAAGGTTCACGAGACTGATTCCTGGGATGGCAGGACTTTCTTATGAGGAAAGACTGGATAGACTCGGCTTGTACACGTTGGAATTCAGAAGACTGAGGGGGGATCTTATAGAAACTTACAAAATTCTTAAGGGGTTGGACAGGCTAGATGCAGGAAGATTATTGCCGATGTTGGGGAAGTCCAGAACTAGGGGTCACAGTTTAAGGATAAGATGGAAGACTTTTAGGACCGAGATGAGGAAATCGTTTTTTACACAGAGAGTGGTGAATCTGTGGAATTCTCTGCCACAGAAGGTAGTTGAGGCCAGTTCATTGGCTATATTTAAGAGGGAGTTAGATGTGGCCCTTGTGGCTAAAGGGATCAGGGGGTATGGAGAGAAGACAGGGATGGGATACTGAGTTGGATGATCAGCAATGATCATATCAAATGGTGGTGCAGGCTCGAAGTGCCAAATGGCCTACTCCTGCACCCATTTTCTATGTTTCTATGTTTCTATCCACCACAGTGACTCCTCCACATTCCTCACTGTGATGGAAGGCGAAAAACAGTTCAATCTCTCCCTTCCTTGTCCTTCCACATCGGGGGCCTCTAACCTTCCGTTACTGGGATGATCTTACTCCTGTAGCTGGCGGTGGGACTCCTCATCGGGGGCGATCAAGCTCCTGCATCGGGGGGAATCTCAACTCCCTCGCACTAGGCGAACTATCCCGGGTCGGGGCTAGTCGAACGTCGTGCGGCTTTTGTAGCTTCCCGATGTCAGTCTCATCCCGAGAGTGCGAACTCCTTGATGTTAAAGTCCGCAGGCTGCGGTTGGAGCGTCGATCACAGGCAAGGATTCGGCTCAGATGGTAAGTCCACGCTCTGCGGTGAGGCTCAAAGTCAGTCTCGAGCAAGGCCTCCTGCTCCACGATGTTAGGCGGCAGAACGACCGGAGATACGATCCGGAAAACAATCGCATATCCAGCAAGGTAAGAGATTGAAAACAAAAATCACCCGACCCCCTCCCCCAACCTCCACATAAAACAAACCAGAGAACAAACCAGAAGACATAAAGGTGTAAGAGAGACTTACGTACACGCATTGGCTTTGATAACTGTAGGCTGCCTTGCTAAATGCTGTGCATCTAATGAAATGCGTTGTCTTAAACACATTTCACACATGTTTTTAAAATGTAGCCACTGTTGTAACATAGGAAAAATAGCAAGCAAATTATCACTTGTTTCGTTTAGTTGAAAGATACAGTGCAGACACAGGCCATTCGACCGACCAGCGATCCTCGCATATTAACACTATCCTACACACTCTAGGGACAATTTTACATTTAGTCCAAGCCAATTAACCTACAAACCTGTACGTCTTTGGAGTGAACTGAAGATCTTGGAGAATAACCTACATGGGTCATGGGGAGAATGTACAAACTCCATACAGATAGCACCCGTAGTCGGGATCAAACCCGGTCTCTGGCGCTGTGAGCAGCAACTCTACCGCTGCGACACCATGCCGCCCCACATTTACCACTTAATGTTGATCAGTGTATTATGATAATAATAGATATTTTTGGCCAGAGAGAAGTGTCCTGCCCTTTGCAAAATACAGCCAGGGCATGTTTTGCTTCCTCCCGGGAGCAGAGAAGGTCTAATTTTAAGGTACAGCTGAAAAGCTGTCTCTCTATTAGGTCCACATTTTATATTAAATGTCAGCCTAGATATTGTACTCGGGTCTGAGGTTTGCAACAGTTGACTTGTCTAAGCAACTGGTGCATGGGAGGAAATAATATTCACCACTTGCATTTCAAGGTGGACATTCTGTAATGTTTTCCAGGGCTGCTGTATAACCTTTTGTCTTTTAGTGCACTAGCAGATTCAGCTAACGAAGATGTGACCAGAATCTATGAGAGTGCGAACCCTTAATTATACATGTGTGCAGCCAAGACCTCACATGCATGTACACCAAAGTCCCATGAGACAAAACATCCATAATTCATAAAACAATATACAATGCACAGTAGTGTGTATACACAATATGAGAGAGGTTGACCTGGATCATTACTTCACTCCATTGTGTAGCTATCTCATTAGGTCTATTTCCATCACTCTTTCCCAGTATCCCTGGAAGTTATCTTTCCTTTGCTGTTTGTCCAATTTGCCTTTGAAAGGCCAGATGTTTCATATCATCATCACTCGCTGTGTACAAATCTTTCCAGTTCCTCTCCTCAGAGCATTGTGCCTGTCACTATGATCCCTGGTCTTCAAACATCTGCCATTGGGCACAGCTTTGCCCCATATAAACAGACAAGCACAACTCTCCTCTGACCTCCTGGTGCTAATGAAAAGCACCAGCTTCTCCAGTCTAAACTTGCAAGTAAAATTTATCGTATACAAAGTGACCCAAAAATTCATGCGTTTGGGCTGCACGCAAATTTCCTCCCTTCCTTTCAATGCATTTTTCTAATCCAACTTCCCCCTCTTCATCTCCAATTAGTTTGTGTAATCATGAGCTCAACAGTCTTCTGGATAAAGAAGCTTCTCCTAGTGTGGGTGATCAGTTTGCTTCATACACAGAGGTTTCTTTCAGGTTTTCATAATTAAAGAGTAGTTTGGACCTTAGTTTAGAGATACAACATGGAAACAGGCCCATGGCTCAATACCAACCATCAAACATTGGTTCACACTAGTTCCATGTGATCCCACTTTCTCCTCCACAACCTACACATGAGGGACAATTTTTTTTACAGTCACAAATTAACCTACAAACCTGCGCAACATTGGGTTGTGGGAGGAAACCGGTGCACCCGTAAAAAACCCTACATTTTCACAGATAGAATGTACCGACTCTGCGCAGACAGCACCTAAGGTCAGGATTGAACCTGGGTCTCTGGCAGTGAGAAGCACTAGCTCCACCAAATGCTGTGCAGTGTGTGGTTGTCCAACTCTCAGAATGCATCATTAAGATTAAAAGTGAATAAGAGTAAAATCTGAGATTAAAGTTTCATTGACTGGTGTCAATTCAAAGAGATGACATCTGATTGTGTAAATAGCTCATTCTAATCTTTCCCCCAGTCGAGTTTCAGTCAATAAGATACTGAGTCAAGCGCTTGCGCATCTAAACTTTATTTTTGAAAAACACAATAACAGTTCCCCACTACTATACCTAACCACCACGGGTTCGATCCTTGAATCTGCCTGATCAAGCCCTCCTAGGCTCGTGCAAGCAGAGACACTCCAGAAGGTCACGCAGTCCTAAGCGTTCTCCCAGAAGATTGACACAGGACCTCATGGGAGCTATCTTTTATAGGTCCCCGAACCTTAAGAGGCCGAACCACATGGGGGTGGTCTCTTTACAGTCCAATAACAGATATCGATTAACACAGTACATGATAGACATTTCCCTGACCCAATAATACAGTGACTAATACAATGTATTTGAAAGAAAGTTCTAGAAGGAAACAAACAAGAATAAACATTGAAACATGTGCCCTGAGATTCAAACAGTTTCTCCAAGGCTCAACAGTTCGACCTATCATCAATTAACAGGATGATCATCTAGCAACATTATTTATACTATTTACAATGCCCTTGCAGCGATCCAATCAAAATGATGCATTTGGGGTTCGTTTGCAAAACTGCTATAAATTTTATCAATTTAGGAGAAACAAGGAGAACACCTGGACCTCTCACCATCCTGCATACCAGTCTCAGCCTAGACTGGCTGGTGCCATCCAAAGCCAGTCAATTTCAGCTGACAAGGGTTAAGCAATTCTGACAAGTGCAAGCATCCTCCATTTTATGGTATCTTTAATTTGGCCCGTATTAACAATTTCACCAGAAGACATTCGTTGTTTTTTTATTCACAGGTATCCAGCAACGTTAAGATCATCTGTCATGCTATAGGGCCTGTCCCACTTTCACGACTTGCCGAGTTTAAAGGACCTAAAAAGAAAATCAAGATCGTAGTAAGCTACGAACTCCTACAACCTTCCGCGACTATGTTCACAAACTCCTATGAACTCTTACGAGTATGTCTACGAATTCCCACGACTATTTCAATGCCCTCCTTACGAGTAAAAAGTTGCAATATCTTTCATCCCGACAATTTTTTTACTCGTGGTCATTTTTTACCGGGCTGGAAAAAACGTCCCGACTTACCTGATGCCAGGAGTACTTACGGCTAGCATAATGAGCCGCTACGATATATCTACGAACTCCTATGACCTCCCACGGACTCGTTACGAACATTCTGCGAGTTTGAATCAAGGGGAAAACTCGGGAGAATTTGTGAATTACCTCGTGAAAGTGGGACAGGCCCTTAACACTACGTAAGGAAAGTGCAGCCATCTGAGGAGAATTAAGGGCCTGTCCCACTTTCACGACCTCATTCACGACCTCTGCCGAGTTTGCCCTTGACATACTCGCAGCATGGTCGCCACAAGATCGTAGGAGTCATAGCTAGGTCGTAGGTAGGTCGTAGCAGGTCGTGATGCTAGTCGTAGGTACTCGTGGCATCAAGTAGGTCGGGCGTTTTTTCTAGCCTGATAAAAAATGTCCACGAGTAAAAAAAAAGGTCAGCATGGAAAAAATCGATACTTTTTACCCGTAGGTAGGTCGTAGGTAGGTCGCATGTAGGTCGTAGCAGGTCGTGATGCTAGTCGTATGCCCCATCGGTGGAGAGGGAGGGCTGGAGGAAGGTTATGCCCTACACCTTCACCAGGCAGCAGGAGGGGGACCTTGAGGAATGTTTCCAGCAGAGTGAAAGCCTGTATAATACCCAGTTAATACATATTAAGATTTGGATTTTGTTCAGTCTTGTGTGATTAAGGCTATCGGTTCTTAAAAAGGGATTAACAGTTATTCATTCTTCAGATATGTTTTAGCTGACACTTTATGGTTTGATGCACCGTTTTTGTAAAGTGCCGCAGGGCCTTAGAGCTGAAGTTATTGAATTTGTTTCCAGAAGCCTGGACTATTGATCTCAGCTGCTATTTGAATCCCACAACAGTTGCAGGAAAAATTAAACTGAAGTAATTAAGCAAACTTGGCAATAAAAATCTGGCATAAGCAATGGTGAAAATGATACAATTAGATTGTTGTAAAAATCCTCCTGGTTCAACAATGACCTTTGGAGAAGAGGATCTGGCATCTGACCTGTATGAGACTCCAGGACCACCAACGTGGTTAACCCTTAAGTGCTCCGTGACCAATGTGACTGTTGTGCTAAAGACACGAGGAATTGCAGATGCTGGAATCTTGAACAAAACACAAAACGTGCCGGAGGAACTCAGCAGCCATGCAGCATCTGTGGAGGGAATGGACAGGTGACATTTCGGGTTTAGTCTGAAGAAGTGTCCTGGCCTGAAACATCACATCCATTCCCACCACAGATGCTGCCTGACCTGCTGAGCTCCTCCAGAAAATGCTTAAAGGGCCTCTCCCACTGCGGGGACCTAATTTGCGAGTTTAGAAGAGTTTGCGCTCGACTCAAACTCGCAGCATGGTCAACACGTGGTCCTAGTAGGTCCTAGGAGGCCACTGTAACTCTCCTTCATGCTCGAGGGAAGTTCTCGCATAATCGCGGCCTCAGTTTGGTCGAGGAAAACATTTCAGAATGCTGAAAATTTTTCCGTGAGTAGAAATTGGTCGGCATGGTTCGTTTGAAGTAGTAGTGCAGTGGAGTGGGGTCACTATGTAGTTAGAGGCAGTCGAGGTAGCCGCAGGCAATCTCCTTTGCTGATCGGCTCATTGGAGTTTTCAGAACCAAGGAAAAGCGACCGGTAATGTTAAATGACTGCTAAACTTTATTAAAAGTTGTCTGGCTTCTTTAAAGTGTCTCCACTCCTCCCCCCCCCCCTTCTCCCCCCTTCTCCCCCCTTCTCCCCCCTTCTCCCCCCTTCTCTCCCCCTCTCTTCCTTTCTCTCCCTCTCTCTCCCCTTCTCTCCCTCCCCCCTCCGCACTCTCTAAAGGACTTACCCGTACACTGTGCCAGCTGTCTTTTATCTTCCTGTTCATCGCGGGTATGAATTTCAGACAGCGCTCCCCCGCTTTCCCTGGCCCCTGCCTTTGCGATGTGTTTGTGTGTGTGTGTGTGTGTGTGTGTGTGTGTGTGTGTGTGTGTGTGTGCGCTCACAGTCGATCCAGCTCGAGGTTTTTCAGGCGAGTGCCCTCGAGCTTGAAGATCGAAGACAGTTGCTGAAAAGTCAGGCCCTTAACTCAGGCTGTTATGTCATCCAGAACTGTATTTTCCTTTAACAACATATTCCTTATCACTTTTATAGGCTCTTGGTTCACATATCTGAGTGCACATTTCCTTCTTCGGGGATACATCCTTTGACCTGGAAATGGTTAGTGCATGTACCTGTTGCATTCACGTTGGAAGGTGTCATATTTCCTACATCTTTCTTTATATTTATTTAAGGGGATTCAGATTTCAATATTCAATTCCTTGGAGTATCCATTCTCCTATTGTCCCAAAATCCTAAATAAGGGTACATATATGTGAATATCCATGCAGTGTAAGTTATTTGTTGACATGAGCTCCTGTGCCAACAGGTTAAAATTCCAACACATTATTTTCAATCGAACAACACATGTACAAATCTACAACACAAAATTCATGAGATGATTTGTTTGATGAATACTTCTCCGAGATCTTGAACTCTGGTTCTGGGTGAGCTGAACTGTTCTTGCAGCAGAGATAGCAGCGTATCTTCTGTTAGCGCATCCTCGCTGCAGTCTCCTGAACATTTTCTACTGTATGTCTGATGCTTAATCCCTTTGTAAATAACACCTTCCTTAGAGTGCTTTGATGAGAATGATCAAGTGTAAATTAACTGCAAACATGATGTATTCTTGGACTGAAACTCCACCACAACTCGAGGGAAAAATAAGGAGCTCAACCAGCAGCTGAAGGCTATAATCCATCAGAAAACTTGTTACCAAAAGAACAGATGGTGGGAGGAAAAGGTCCATGAGCCCGAACAACTCACTGACAGCCATGACATGCACACACTCATCAGTGCAACTTCATGCTGCCTGGGAAAGACCACCAACAGAATCAAGGATGAGTCTCACCCTGGCCACTCCCTCTTCTCCTCTCTCCCATCAGGCAAGAGGTACAGAAGTATGAAAACGCATACCTCCCGATTCAGGGACAGTTCCTTCCCAGCTGTTATCAGGCAACTGAACCATCCTATCACCAACTAGAGTGCAGTCCTGACCTACCATCTACCTCATTGGAGAACCTCAGACTACCCTTAATCAGACTTGCACTAACTAGAGTGCAGTCCTGACCTACCATCTACCTCATTGGAGAACCTCAGACTACCCTTAATCAGACTTGCACTAAACGTCATTCCCTTTATTTTGTATCTGTACACCGTGGGTGGCTTTATTGCGATCATGTACTCCCTTTCTGTTCACTGGAGTTTAGAAGAGTTTAGAAGAGTGGACTGAATTGAAATATATGATTCTTAGGGGTATTGACAAGGATGGTGTGGAGATAATGTTTTCTCTTGTGGGAAAATGTCTAAATGGTGGGGTCACTGTTTACAAATATTGTATTGCCTACTTATAACAGACATGATAGAAACATTTCCTCCAAGAGAGCCATAAATCTTTGGGACACCCTAGCTATATACTTGAAAGATGGAAAGATCTGACTGATTGTTGAAGTAGATACCCTAATTAAAGCATCGCATAACAAGAGATTACCAGGTGGACAGAGGGAGCAATTCAATGATGTTATCAAAACATCATTGAAAATATGCAACATTCCCATTAACAGTTAGGAATCCTTAGCATATGACACCTCAAAATGGAGACGAAGCATTTGGGATGGTATTGAAAATATTATCTTCCTTTTTTGGACTCATAGAAACACAGTGTGAGCAACAGCAGATGCACATCAAATTCCAAACTACCCATCCATTTGTCCCTTTCAGGCACCTCCTACCCTGCCAGTGGCAGAAGATGCAAATCCCACAATGGCTTTGCCAAGAGTTGTGAGTCTGTGGAATTCTCTGCCTCAGAGGGCGGTGGAGGCTGGTTCTCTGGATACTTTCAAGAGAGAGCTAGATAGCGCTCTTAAAGATAGCGGAGTCAGGGCATATGGGGAGAAGGCAGGAACGGGGTACTGATTGGGGATGATCAGCCATGATCACATTGAATGGCAGTGCTGGCTCAAAGTGATCATGCCGGCTAGGATAAGTTTTTTTTTTAATTTAATTTTTTTTTTTTTAAATTAGAAGTAAGTACAATTGTATACACTCATATTTTCATAATACATTTTATGTACAACTTCTTATTTAAAAAAAAATTATAATAAAGAATAAAAATAAAAATAAATTAGATAATGAAGTATAGGAAAATGTGAGATATATAGTGTGTGGAAAAGAAAAATAGAAAGTGAAAGAAGAAGTTAAAGAATAAAAAAAAATAAGAAAAAGAGAATAGAAGAAAAAAAAGAAAGGAAGAAAAAGAAAAAAGAAGTAAGGAGATCTTATTTATAATCTTGACCATCCCTCACCCAGTCACGAGTTAGCTTTTACAATTGTGTTGCACCATATGATTCCAAAAGACGACAAATGGAGACAAACTCGTTTTGAATTGGTCAAATTTATCTATTAGGAGAAATCGCATTTCCTCAAGATGTGCGGTGTCCAACATACTTGCAATCCACATTTTGAGCGTTGGTATTGGTGTATTTTTCCAACATGTAAGTATTAATTTTTTTGCTATTATTAAACCATAATTAAAAAATAATTTTTGAGATGGATTCAATTTATTCCCATCTTCCATTACCCCAAATTTAATCAATTCATTATTAGGTTCCATTTTTATCTTAAATAATTTCGTGAATATTTCGAAAATATCACTCCAAAATCTATAGAGTTTTATACAGGAAACAAAAGAGTGTGTATCTCTTAAACAATAGTTGCATCTTGGGTTAAACATTTATCACAAATGGGGGATATATTTGGATAGAATTTATTTAATCTTGTTTTTGAATAATATAATCTATGTAAAATTTTAAATTGAACTAGATTATGTCTTGCATTAATCGAACATTTGTGAATGTGTGTCAAATACTTTTCCCATGTAACCTTCGTAATTTTTTTAATCATTAATTCCCGTTCCCACTCTTCTCTAAGTACCTCTGTCGCCGGTAGGTCTATATTTAAAATACTATTATATAAATATGATATTAATTTTTGTGTATCAGCTTTAATATTCATTACTTCTTCCAATAAATCAGGAGTTATTTTTTTGATATCCTTGTATGTATGTCTTCAAGAAATCGCAAATCTGGAGATATTTAAAATAGTGATTATTTTTCAATTTAAATTTTAATTGTAATTGTTGAAATGATAATAAATCTCCCATTTCATACATATCCCCGATCCTTTTAATTCCTAAACTTTCCCATTGATTATATATTTTGTCCATTAGAGATGGTTTAAATAAAGGATTATTCGCTATTGGTGTTAACAATGAAAGGTTTCTTAATTTTAAGGATAATTTTATTTGTTTCCATATTCTCATTGTATCCTGTATAATTGGGTTATTCTTATATATTGTATTGTTCATTTTTTTCGGGGCGAAGAGGATCGTTCCTATGTTACAAGGAAAACAATCCTCTTTCTCCATTTTTATCCATTCTGTCTGTTGAGTAGAACTATCCAACCAATAAATTATATTCTTAATATGTATTGCCCAATAATAATACAGAAAATTCTTTTGGTTTACATAAGTGTTCTTTTTTAATTCTATGTGATTTATAATCCCAAACAAAATTAGTAATATTAGAGTTTAATTTAAAAAATATATATTTTGGTACATATACTGGTATAGACTGAAATAGGTATAATAACTGTGGTAAAAAAGTCATTTTATAGCATTTATTCTACCTATTAATGATAAAGGAAGTGTTTTCCAAAATGTAATCATTATATTACTTTTATTTATTAAAGGTATAAAATTGGCATTGAATAAAGCTTTATGTTTTCTAGTAATCTGAATACCCAGGTATTTAAAATTTTCTGTTGCTATTTTAAAGGGAAACTTCAATAAGTGTGAAGATTCTTGAGGTTTTAACGTCATAATTTCACTTTTGTTCCAGTTTATTCTATATCCAGAAAAGGACCCAAATTCCTCTATTAAGTTTAATAAATTTGGTACGCTCGTTTGTGAGTTTTATATATATAACAGAATATCGTCTGCATATAATGACATTTTATTTTTTGAGTCCCTAGTATTATAACCCTGAATATTCGGATGACTTCTTATACTTTCAGCCAAAGGTTCTATCATAAGGGCGAATAGTAGAGGTGATATCGCACATCCCTGCCTATTGGTAATTGAAATTTTTGAGATAACATATTATTAGTTAATATTCTTGCCATCGGTTTATCATATAATAATTTCACCCATGTAATACATTTCTCTCCCATATTAAATTTTTGTAATACTTTGTATAAATACTGCCATTCTACCTGATCAAATGCTTTCTCTGCGTCCAAAGAAATAATTGATATATCTTCTTCCTCCACTTTATGTGAGTACATTATATTAAACAAGCGTCTCAAATTATTAAATGAATATCTTTTGGGTATAAACCCCGTTTGATCAGGGTTTATCAATTTACTAATATATTTGCTTAGTCTTCTGGCTAGAGTCTTTGCTAAAATTTTCTGATCTGTATTTAAATGTGATATAGCTCTATATGAGCCCGGGTCCTCTAGATCTTTATCTTTTTTGGAATAAGCGTAATGGTTGATTCTGCTAATGTTTCAGGTAATTTATTTTCTTTAAAAGCGTGAGTCTATAAATTAAATAAATAGGGAGTCGTTATCTCATGAAATTTTTAATAAAATTCATTACTAAAACCGTCTGGTCCCGGTGTCTTACCATTTTTCAATGATTTTATTGTTTCACCTATTTCTTCGATTGTAATTTGCGCTCCAATTTCCTCTTGTTTTTGATGTATATAAATTTTGATAAAATTGGGCAAATCTTTTATTAATATCTTTAGGTAGTATTAGTAATTCACCATTCTCTGATTTAATTTTATTTATAGTATTTTCTTTTTCTTGTTTTTTCAGTTGGCGCACTAACAGCTTATGTGGTTTGTCACCAAACTCGAAATGTTCCTGTCTTATTACTCTTGCCGAGAGAATTCGATTAAGTTTAAATTTCAGTAATACTATCTTATTATGTTTATCCATAGTGAAATCTTTAGCATTATCTAACTCTAACTGTCTAATTTCTTGTTCTAGCAACATTTGTTCTGTCTTGTTCTTTTTATTTTGAAAAATTTCATATGAAATTATAATTCCTCTAATAAATGCCTTAAACGTTTCCCATAATAAAGAAGGCGAGGTATCTGGTGTATCATTTATCTCAAAAAAAAGTTTCATTTGTTGTTTTAAGTATTGATAACCTTGTAAGTCATTTAAGATATGTGTATTAAACCTCCAAAAAAAGTTTTTACCCGGCATTCCCTCAAATTTTACTGAAAAAGTCAACGGAGAGTGGTCAGAAATACTACTAATGTGGTATGTTGGACTGATTGTATATGACATTAATTTCATATCCACTAAAAAATAATCAATTCTTGAATACGTTTTATGTACCGAAGAGTAAAACGAGTATTCCCTTCCGACTGGATTCGCAGATCTCCATACATCTGTTATATTAGTATTTTTTATATATGTATTTAGAAGTTCACTAGTCTTAGATTTTAAATTACTCCTCCTTTGCTTTGCTGATTTGTCTAAATATGGATCTAAAACACAGTTAAAGTCCCCCCCTATTATCACGTTTTGGTAATTAAACTCTGATATTATATCTATAATTGTATCAAATAATTGGGGGTTATCAAAATTCGGAGCGTAAATATTTATCATAGTTAGTGGGGTAGCATAAATTTCTCCCGAAACTATAATGTACCTTCCCTCTTTATCTGATATAGTATTCTTTAATTTGAAAGGTATACCTTTTCGAATTAGAATAGCCGTACCTCTAGATTTAGAAGTAAATGACGAATAATATGTTTGACCTATCCTCTTCGCCTTTAATCTCATTTGTGTTTGCTGTTTCATGTGGGTTTCTTGCAGAAAGATTATGTCGCTTTTCAAAGATTTTAGGTGAGCAAGAATTTTACCCCTCTTTATTGGTTCATTGGCACCCCTTATATTCCAACTACAGAATGTGATTCCTCCATTCTTTATTTGTCTATCGTCTTGCATTATATATCAAAAATAGTATTCCTGAATCATATGGTGCAAGCAAATACCTCAGAATTCTGGGTGTTGGGTGGTCATCCCAAGTTTTTAAGTTTTTAATACATCTCCTTCTCCAAAAGTACCTTAGATAAAGAAAGAAAAAGTGTGATTTAAAGTGTGAGTACAAAAAAACTAAGCAAATACAAATTTATATAGTGATTTTTTAAAAAAAGTGAAATTAAGGTATCTAAGAAGAGATACCTTAAAGACAAGTAGCCACCTAAGGTGGCAAAAAATGTATGGACTTCCGTTGGTGTTGTTTTACATTGAGCTCCAATCCCTTATAAACACCTCATAAAAAATTACAAACCGTCTCATATCTTATTTATTCTTATTTAAATTTATCAGACTAGCATCAGTACAAACCAAAAGGATTCAAAAAAATATACATATATTAAAAAATTAAAAAAATTAAAAACCAAATGTAAAACACAACATATTCTCAGTTCTATAAGTGTTTATGCCTTTCCAATTTATCTAACCAACTACCATACAAGCAGCTACCTAGGGGTTAAACAAGACCTAATTCCTGGATCTTTTCCAAATTTATGCTGCGTCAACTCCTTCCCACACACAAAAAACAAAACAAATTACATTAGTAATGTTATAGACATTTTGGTAAAATTGTATTTATAAGCATATATCCTTTATAAGTATATATCAGTAATATTAATAAATAGTATTTTAAATTTGTTAAATTAATGGGTTAATTATAATTAGAATATAATGGTTAGATATTTTCTTAAATCAAAATATTATCTCGTCCATGTCCCTTATACATTCCTTCATTTCTTCTTTATCTACAACGTACTTTTGTTTATCTTTGAGCTCTTCATTCAAGGTGAAACATGGACAGTGTTCTCAAATACACATTCCAGACAGATAAGCTTGTTAACTGTCTGGAAAAGTCCGCCATCTTAGCCGTTTCAAATCTCTATCTTAAAAGTTAAAAAATACAATCTTCATCCACGTCGACATCATCTTCCGATGGTTTTGATGCTTTCTTTACGATATCTTCTGCATACTTAAAAGCTTTTTCGGGATCCATAAATGAGCGCTCAATTCCGTTATAAGTAATTTTCATTTTATCACGATATACGACCCCATATCTGACCTGTGGTATTCCTCTGAGTATGTTTCTTGTCTGTGTAAACATATTCCTTCTCTGGACGACCTCCGGAGGATAATCATGGAAAAATCGAATATTATCTCCACGATATGTCAAATTCTCCCCATGAACAATCTTATTCAGTATAAATTCCACTGAGGAGATATCCAGGAATTTCACAATTATCTGTCTTGGAGAAGCATTTATGTCTCTTGAGACACGTCTAACTCGTTGAACGATATCTATTCTTAATTCTTCCGGCAGTAAGTCAGCAACGAAAGTGCGTGGTTGAGAACCATGCCCCTCTCGCCCTTCTCTCAATCCAACAATTCTCAAATTCTGCCTTCTCGATCTCGCTTCCAAGTCCAAACATTTGTCAGTCATTCTTGCAAGCTTTTCTTCTTCAGCTTTCTTTGATTTTTTCAAACTCTTTATTTCCGTAATCATCTCTTTCATATCATTTTCCA
This sequence comes from Malacoraja senta, assembly GCA_038087875.1. Taxonomy (NCBI): domain Eukaryota; kingdom Metazoa; phylum Chordata; class Chondrichthyes; order Rajiformes; family Rajidae; genus Malacoraja; species Malacoraja senta. Next base: position 185,007,414 of record CM075977.1, read on the forward strand.
TCTCTTCCATTCTATCATCAAGGTCGCCCAACTTATCATTTACACCAGTAAATTTCTTATTATAATCATTTTCAATTCTAACACATTCTGATTTAAGTTTTTTATCAAACTCGTTATGTTGTTTCTTCAGCTCCTTTAACTCAGCACAGACATTATCCATTTTTTGAGAGAATACCTCCATATTAGTCTCCATAATCTGCATCTTTTCCAGTGTTGTATTAATTGTAGCAGTTATATCTAAAAGCATTTGCTTTACCTCCTTCTCCTTTTCTCCTTTTGCAGCCATTTCCAGCACAGCTCCTTGGCTGTAAGACTCTCCTTCTGAGCCTTCTTCTGTTGTTTGCAGAGAATCCAAAACTTTTTCAAGCTGGAGACTTATAGTAGTTTTCTTAGGAGCTCGTGAGCTTTTCTCTCTTCCCATTTAAAAGTCCCGATTTTTACCGCGATTTTAGCGTCGTTTTCTGATGATGTCACCCTTATACGACGCCAAGCAGCTCCGGTGAGTTATTTTTAGAGTCAGTCCTGACTTTAAAACGGCTTTTTAGCGATTTTTACGGGAGAGGAGCTCAATGCAGCGCCCTTAGTTTTCCATGGCGCTACCGGATGTCGATCTTTATTTTATGAGGAGTTACGATGAGGGATTACGTGAAGAAGCCCGCCAGCCCGCATGCGCGTCAATCTTCAAAGCAGCGGTGTGAAATCACAGATAACAGTTGTTGAACTGAATATAGTAAGATTTGAGAGAACTAGAACTACCGAGTGATCATTATGAGAAGAGGGTTGGGAGCGGAGGGCACGTAATCCCTCATCGTAACTCCTCATAAAATAAAGATCAAACTTCAAACTGGTAAGTTCTCGTTGAATCTTACTATTTTACTTCGGAGTCACATGAGTGACTACGTGAAGATTTCAAAGCTCTGTGATTTCATGCCTTGGACACGTCCATGCGTCACACAGTTGACCAAGGATGAGTGAAAATAAATAATGCATTCAGAAATGACATAGATTTAAACATGCTGATGATTTAATGAGCAAATTAAAATAATAGTGACCCCTCTCATCCAGGAGGAAACTATAAAACAGAACTTAAAATGGAATTGGCACTTCCGGTGGCGTCATGTTAGACTAACAGACGTGCACCCAGCTCCTCTCCCGAAAAACTTCACGATTTATCGTGTAAAACGGGTCCGAAAATCGGGATTGTTTTTAAAAACCTTACCGGAGCTTCTGGTTACCGCGCTGATGACGTCATCGTTAAACGCGATGTTTTAAACGGTGGTTTGAAGCCCTTTAAATGAGTAAATTGACTCCAGCTGTGAGCCCTCAGAGAGCTGTGAATAAACTGTCGAAACAGTTCGAAACTGAAGTTACCTCTGAAGTCTCTGAAGTGGCTGCAGAAATGGATACAAGATCTAAGAAAGACTTTGATGACTTGAAAAAATCAATGAAAAATTTGAAAGATGAGATCTCGGATAATAGGGTGGAAGATAAGAAGGAAATGAAGGAAAATTCGGCAAAAATGATGGAAGGAATGCAGAAGATGATGAAGGATTTAAATGCTGGTAACCAGAAGAATATGACGGATTTACTGGACACTATGAATAAACGAATTGATGAGGTGAAAGATGGACTATCAGAGAAAATGGATAAGATGGATGTAATTACTACGGATAAGTTCACGGCTGTACTTGAAACAGTAGCTGCAAGTATGCAGACAATTACGGAATTGGAGAAAAATACGGCACGACTGGTTGAAGACATGGCGAAATTGAGGCAAGAACATGAGCAAATGAGGCGAGAAAACGAACAAGCATCACTACAAATGGGGACTCAATTAGAGAAAGTCTCATTCAAATGCCTGGACCTGGAAGCTCGTTCTAGACGCCAGAATCTGAGGATTCTTGGTGTTTCAGAGGGGGCAGAAGGGGAACAGGTACGTGAATTTGCCATGGGCTTGTTGAAACAACTGTTGAATCTTCCCAAGGAACCGAAAATCGAAGTGGCTCATCGTGTCCCAAGATTTGGAAAAAGATTTGATGCGGGAAAAGCTTATCCACGACATATTATAGTGAAATTTCGAGACACTGCAGAACTGGAATATGTTATGACAAAAATCAAATATGGTGTACAATTACGGCTGGACAAAGACACTATTAAGATATTCAGGGACTACCCACATGAAATTGTGCAAAAAAGAAACAAATTTGATAAGGTTAAAGATCTTTTAAGAGGGAGAGAAGGGGTCAGATTCGGGGTTTTTTATCCCGCTAAAATGCGTATTTCTTTTAATGGTCTTGAAAAGTCATTTGTTAAGCCTGAAGACGCTTTCAAATATGCCCAAACGATTGTTGAAAGACAGAAATAAAAGGGAGCTTTGGCAGATCCGAATAATTCTCAGCTATGTTTTGTCTGGGGATAGTTACATTGTTATCTCCGGAATGTTGAAGCAAGGACATTTTCTGTTCAAAACGTGTAAACAACTTTATAACGGGATATGAATTAGAAAATAATTGCTTATTGATTAAAATGTTATAACCAATTGTAAGAACTTATCCTATTAACAACTTTAAAAGTTATGCAGGTTAGATTAGAATACTAACAAAAAAAACAAAAAAATAATGAACTAACATACTAATATGAATTTTTAATAAATTGTAACCTTGTCTATAAGCGGGAGGAGGGGATGAGAAACGAGCTCCTGGCTTATGTCCAGGAGCACGTCTCGTTAACCCCTTCAACCAACAGCTGATTCTTATTGAAATCAAAAATATTGGTTTAATAATTAAACTCTGATATATATATATGTTATAAGGAAATATCAGGGTAAAATTGTATTATATATATGAATGTGAGGCCTCGTTTTAATATTTTAATATGTTATGATTAACTAAGAGAGCGGAGCGAGTTGAGCAACAACGCAATGGAAGTCAAAATAAGGTTTTTTCCCACCTACAGGTGGGTCACTTGCTACAGTGCCGACTATAGACACTGTAGCCTCACTTTTTTAGTTTTTTTTTTATTACATAAAATCACTTGTTTGTGTTTTGTGTTTAGTGATAAGAATAATATGGACATACCAACAAAAGTTAATAATTCAAAAACTCCCCCAATACCTAAAGACCTGGGATATGGACGCACCACAAGATTCAAAGGTACTATAATTATTCAAAATGCATGACACCACACAAAAGAACCTAGGAGGAGTCTCATTTTGTAGTTGGAATATAAGAGGTATTAATGAACCTATCAAAAGGGGTAAGATATTAGCTCAGCTAAAAATGTATAATTCTGACATTACCTTCCTACAAGAAACACACCTAAAACCTCAGGACCAAGTTAGGCTGAGGGCGAAATGGATAGGTCAAACATACCACTCTTCATTCACTTCAAAATCTAGAGGCACGTCAATTATCATAAGAAAAGGTATACCATTTAAAGCAAAGAATATTATAACAGATATAGAAGGGAGATACCTAATAGTTAATGGAGAAATCCATGACACTCCACTTACTTTGGTAAATATATATGCCCCTAACTTTGATAACCCCCACTTTTTCAATAAAATCTTCAATATAATTGCAGAGTCAAACTATCAAAATGTTATAATAGGCGGAGACTTTAACTGTGTTTTAGACCCGTACTTAGATAAATCAAGTCAAAAACAGAGAGGGAATATGAAATCGAAAACTGGGGAACTCCTCAATACCTACATAAACAACACTAATATAGCAGATGTTTGGAGAATTGTGAATCCAACTGGCAGGGAATATTCGTTTTACTCAATGGTACATAAGACATACTCACGTATAGACTACTTTCTGCTGGATACAAAATTAATCCCCCAAACATCTAATGCAATATATCATACAAATTCAATTTCAGACCATTCTCCACTAACTTTCTTTTTAAAACTGGAAGGATTGTCTAAGAATAATTCATTCTGGAGATTTAACTCTCAAATTTTAAAAGATCCACAAGCGAGTATATATTTAAAAGAACAAATGGAGGTCTTTTTTCAAACAAATGATACTTCAGATATATCGCCTACTTTACTTTGGGAATCTTTTAAAGCATACATTAGGGGTATTATAATTTCATATCAAGCTTTTCAAAATAAAAAGAATAAGAATGAACAAAGACAGTTAGAAGAACTTATTAGACAAATGGATATAGATAATGCTAAAGATCCATCAATAGATAAACATAATAAAATAATAATTTTAAAATTTAAATTAAATAAATTATTATCTGCCAAACTTATAAGACTTTTTCAAATTACAAAACAAGAGCACTTTGAATTTGGGGATAAACCGCATAAACTTTTGGCTCGCCAGCTAAAAAAACGAGAAAAGGAACATACTATACCAAAGATCAAATCAGATAAAGGGGAATTATTAACAACACCGAAGGATATTAATAAAAGATTTGCGCAATTTTACGAGAATTTGTATACATCTAAAACGATAATTGATTCCAATAATATCACAAAGTTCTTGGATACCTGTAATCTTCCAAAGTTAGAGCTGAAGGAACAAGAGGAACTGGGTGCACAAATCTCAATTAAGGAATTAGAAGATACAATAAACTCACTAAAAAATGGAAAAACACCAGGCCCTGATGGATTTACTAATGAATTTTATAAAAACTTTTATGATAAAATAATACCAAGATTACAAAAAATGTACCAATACGCTTTTAAAAAACGAATACTACCTGATACATTAGCGGAATCAACGATTACATTAATACCTAAGAAAAATAAGGATTTAGAAGAACCTGGCTCATATAGAGCTATAGCATTGTTAAACACAGATCAAAAAATATTAGCGAAAACATTAGCCAGAAGATTAAGTAAATACATTAGTAAATTAATAAACCCAGATCAGACAGGGTTTATCCCTAAGAGATACTCTTCTAATAATATGAGACGTCTACTCAACATAATGCACTCACACAAATCTGAAGATCAAGAATTATCAATTATTTCGCTGGATGCTGAAAAAGCATTTGATCAAGTAGAATGGAATTATATGGATAAAGTATTACAAAAATTTCAACTGGGAGAGAATTTTATTTTATGGATTAAGTTACTATATAACAAACCTACAGCTAGAATACTTACTAATAACATATTATCCTCGAAATTTCAACTATCAAGGGGAAATAGACAAGGATGCTCATTATCACCACAGCTGTTTGCTCTCATTATTGAACCGCTAGCAGAAAAAATTAGAATACACCCTGATATTCATGGATATAATACTAAAGACTCATATAATAAAATATCTTTATACGCGGATGATATATTATTGTATATTACAAAACCTCAAATCACTATACCAAATATATTAAATTTAATTGAAGACTTCGGATCTTTTTCTGGATATAGAATAAATTGGAATAAAAGTGAAATTATGTCAATAAAACCGAAAGATTCAACACATCTTTTAAAATTCCCTTTTAAAATAGCTACAGAAAAATTTAAATATTTGGGAATCGAAATTACCAGAGCATATCAAGGTATGCTCAGGGCAAATTTTGACCCCCTACTTAATAAACTGAATACATTAATTAAATTCTGGAAAACGCTTCCGATGTCTTTAATAGGCCGAATAAACGCAATAAAAATGATCTTTTTACCACAAATTTTATACCTATTTCAATCAATTCCTATATACTTACCTAAGAAGTTTTTTAAAAAACTCGACTCAGATATCACTAATTTTATATGGGACTATAAATCACATAGAATACAAAAAACCCATCTGAATAAATCTAAAGTATTGGGGGGTCTAGCACTACCCAATTTTATGTATTATTATTGGTCAGTAAATATTAAAAACATGATTCAACTGATGGATAACTCCGCCCAGCAAGTAGACTGGATTGTAATGGAGAAAGAGGATTGCTCCTCTAGAAACATTGGAGCGATCCTCCTCTCTCCAATGAAATTGAATAACATAAACTATAATAAGAACCCAATTATTCATAGTACAATCCGTATTTGGAAACAAATAAAACAAAATTTAAAATTAAGAAACTTATCACTTTTATTACCTATAGTCAATAACCCTCCGTTTAGTCCTTCTATTATAGATAAAGCTTATACACAATGGGATAGACTAGGAATTAAAACGCTTGGTGACTTGTATGAAACTGGAAAATTACTTTCATTTCAACAATTACAAATAAAATATAAACTCGGAAATAATCAATATTTTAAATACTTTCAAATATGCGACTATTTGAAAAAATATATAAAAGATCATCATAATAACCCAGCAGATGTACTGGACGAGGCAATGCAGATAAAAGCGGAATCAGCAAACTTAATATCATATTTGTACAATATTATCTTAAATGTACAAATACCATCTACGGAGGGTATCAGAAGAGACTGGGAACAAGAGTTAGCTATTAAAATTTCAAAGGAAAGTTGGAATGAATACTTATTAAAAGTACATAAATGCTCGATTAATGTAAGACACACTTTAATACAATTTAAAATTTTACATAGATTATATTATTCGAAAACTAAAATTCATAAAATTTTCCCAAACGTATCATCTATTTGTGATAAATGTCAATCCCAAGAAGCAACTATAGCGCACTCATTTGTCTTCTGTACAAAAATTCAAAAATTTTGGAATGAAATTTTTGAAATCTTTACAAAGTTATTTAAAACAAGACTGATACCCAAAGCAGAATGGATTATCTTCGGAATAACGGAAGATGATCCAGAACTAAATGTGTTTCAAAAGAAATTAATGGATTATGGGTTAATAACTGGAAAAAAGCTAATTCTAAAATTTTGGAAGAAGGCTCCAATACCAACTATAAATATGTGGATTTCAAATATGTTTGAAACACTACACCTTGAAGAGATAAGACTCCTCCTAGCAGGTAAACCAGATCACTTCCACCTGACGTGGTCTGCATTTATAGAATTATTACAAACATAGGGTGCAAAAGTACTTTAAAAAAATAAAAAATTGAGGTCGGGTAAGGGGGGATGATAGTTGAAGAGTTGGTATGTCCTATTTACGTGATGCTCAAAAAAAAAACATTTGTTTTTCTTTTTTTCTCTTTCTCTTTTCTTTTCTTAGGGCCTATTTCTTAACTCTTTTTCTTTTTGTTTTTAATTTCGCTCTCATAGGGTCTTCGTCCTTTTTTGTTGTTACATTTTCTACACTTTTCTACACTTGCACTTTTTCCTTCACTTTCTTCTCTCTTTCAATCTTTTCTTTCTTTAGTGTAAAAAAATAAATAAAGGGAGTACATTAATTGTAAGAAGATATAAATGACGAGTATTAATGTATGTGGCTGTGATGTAATGTACTTCTAATAAATAAAAATTAAAAAAAAAATTAAAAAAAATGGAATTGGCAAATACCCCCGGGTCTGGCAATGGGTTTATTATAAAACATTTGGAAAGTTTGTTCGTTTGACCATCCTGCAGCCGCTAGGATGTGGTCCAGCGGAATGTACATAACCCTTGCTGCTGATGTTGTAGCAGCCCTGGTGGAGTGAGATTTGAAAATATTAGTATCTACTCCTGCATAAGCCAAAACCCGTTCTAGCCACCTGGAGATGGTCTGAACTGATACCTTCTTATGATTTGTTGTTGTTGTTGTAACTAACAAACATTGCTAGTTCAGAGCCCCTAATGCTCTTGGAGACCTTGATGCATTGTTGTAAATGTGTGACCACACACAACCGAAAGTCCATGGGGTATGCCATGAAAACTAGTTTGAGACCTGACGCCCCTGGTCTGCTCAACTAAATCATAATCATAAAATATTATATTTTTTGCAGATGTAACCATCCTGTCCAGTCGCAATTTATGTAGTGACTGGACCCGTTGCGCTGAGACCAGCGCCATGAGCATAACTACCTTATGAGAGCCAGGCCAAAGATAAGGATGTAGCTGGAGCCCCCCAGTGAAGTGGTGTTAACACAATGTCAATATCCCATACTTCTGTGTACCTGGGCCTAGGAGAATTTGTGTTAAAAGATATCCTTTATAAATCTGGATATCAGAGGGTGAGACCCGACAGAGTGGGTCCCGCTCGCTGCAGCAAATATGATGAGAAGGCACGTTTGGCACAGTTAATGGCACAATAACTTAATTTATTGTCAAAGACCCATTTGAAACTGAACTCCAAGACGTCAGTTATCCGTGCCGTATTATATGTAACATTAGCATTTAAACAAAACACTTCCCATCTCCTGATGAGGAAATGTACTGCTTTTTTGGTGCTATCCCTGCACTCTGCAGTGAGCACGTACATGGATCGGTCTGACAACCCGAGCCGCAGGAATGGTCTACTCAGAGTCTGCAAGTCAATGAATTGATTTTATCATGCAGAGGATGATTTCCCGAGTCACGGACTGAACCAGCAATTTTTGTGTTTAGAATAACCATATAAGGTTCTATTATCATACCCAACATTAGCGGGAACCATGGCTGCATAGGCCAGTCAGGCAGTACGAAAATGCCTGAAGCTGGATTTTGCTGGATTTTTTGCAAGACCCGACTCATGAGGCAAAATGAAGGAAAGACATAAAGAACATTCCTCCCCAGTGTAGCGAGAATGCATCTATCGCCACTGTTATGCCACATATTTTTGCACCTGGTGATTGAGCCTGGATGCAAACATATCAATATTCGGTGTTCCATCAAGCCACAATACCACATTAAATACTTTGTGATCCAACATCCATTCTGTGTTGTCATTAACTTTACGTGATGATACACCAGCGCCAAATGAGGTTAGGTAATTTATCACAGGATACTTTGAATTGATTGCACCCATGTGATTAACATGCCACCACCATAGTGAATCAACTTGGAGTTGAGCATGCAGATTATGCATATTCGCACAATAAACATTTAACCCATAGAATACACCTAGTGTCTCTAGGTAGTTGATACCATATAACTGAAGCATTGGTAACTCATGCACATCCCATCTGCCTCCGTAACTAGAGATGGTATTAGTAATTTTCCATCTTTGAGCACTAGCATCAGTTTGTAATATAACTGAAGGTTTAATGACCAAAAAGGTTACTGGAGCAATGCTGAATACTGTTCGTCCACCATTGTGACTTTGATAGCTTCAGCTGGTAATAGCATAGGTCTGTTAATAATGACATACATGGTACTTGAGAGGTTACTCCTTTGCACGTTGTAAGTGCTGATAATGCAAAGGCCCAAATTGCACAGCTGAAACACAGACACTATATTGCCAATTACACTTGATGAATAGATGGCTGCTTCATAACAACAACGTTGTTACAGGCTTCTATTAATTCCAATCTCTTGCCCCAGGGCAGAATCACAGACAAATTAAAGGTAAATCCCAATAATCAATAACTCTAGTTGGTATCAACTTAAATTTAACTGGATGGATGAGAAACCTCAATTTCCCAAATATAGTTTGTGGCTGAAACAGTTAATTTTAGCAAAATACAGCGTTTAGAATATCATCCAGGTAGGCCATAACAAGTGTTTTTGAGCTCTGAGTAGCCCAAGCACCGGTTTTCGTAATTTGGTAAATAACCTGGGAGCTGGTTAGCCTATTTTGCAACGCTTGAACTGTTATCATTGCCCCATCCAGATAAATTTCAAATGTCTCCGGTGAACCCTGTGAATGAGAACTGAATAGCATGTATCTTTGAGATCGATGCATGTCATAAAGATCCTATGGAAATCAGTTGTTAGACAGTAACGAAGTTTCCTACACTGAAAAGTGTATACTGCACATGCGAGTTAAATCAAGGATGAACCGACATCCTCCATCTTCCATCTGCCATAATTCCGAGTCTGCCTCGAAAGACAACTCTGGTCATATTTCCAAGCCTGTCTCGAAAGGCAATCCTGGCCATAATACTGAGCCGGCCTCGAAAGACAACTCTGGCCACAATTCCAAGCCTGCTTGGAACCCTTGTATACTGTGCAGTATAAACTAATCTCATGTTATAATTTTAGATTATAAACGGATCTGAATCTCATGTTATCATTGTCATTTGTACAAAAAACAAGTGTAAATATTACCAACATGTAAATGGTCCACATACCCCATGTTTCAGAAAGAACCAGACCCACCTACCTCCATGGTTACCGGTGGTCTGATTGTAAGCCCAAAGGCTCCTGATGTGGGTTCTATTTCCGTCCTTGATTTGGAGAGTAGGACTGCTGGGATGCTTGGATTCCATATTTTTCCTGAGGACCGGCTTGGGCCTTGGCCTGAAAGCCCTCTGCCCAGCTTTCAAGCTGCCACCAGCTTCAGTGAACCGCTTACTGCCGATGGAGGCGTGGGGTGTGTTGTCGCCGGAAACGATGCTTTGCTCCTTTGTACCTTGATTAGTCCGACAGCTTTTGCTTCCTCATCCAAGTCTAACCTGTTGAATAGGTCTTCCACGAAGAGAAGATTCGGTGGCTGGTTTCATTTCCTGGATTTTCATGCCCCCTCCAATGTCACCCCAGATAGCGCTGTTCACTGCCAGCATTTTCAGGAACAATTTACAGGTGCATGGTATTTACATCCGTCACCTGTTCCTGTAATGATGTGACGTGAGGTAGCTGATGCTTGCAAATCTTGTAATGTGAGGGGATCTCTGGCCCCCTCCGGGTTTTCTGCCAACGGCTGGAAGCCAACTCTTCCTGCAGCAACTCCTTCGTTTGCGAGGATATCGCAACCCTTGATGCCATGACAGACATTTCTTGCACCTCACGCATGTACTCCAGTATGTTCCACGGACATACTTCCGTGTTTGGAGACAGTTACACACTGACCCCTCGCACTCCCCTCCACAGAGAGGGAGATTTGCAAGCAGCCCTGAAACAGGTGCTGCCACAGGCCCCCGAGGAGAACTGCGCTGATATAGCCCTGTTCCACGGACCATATCAGGATGGAGTATCACATTTGTGGGATAAACGCCCGAGGGAGCTATCCATGCTCCATCTGGGTTAAACATCCGAGGACATACCCATGTCGGAGGGGAACCCTCCTGGCCTGACTCGTCCCAGTCCAGGCCTCCCTGACTCCATTTGGCTGCACCCCTTGGTGCTGCCGAAGTCGGAAGTCGCTGACCGCACTGTCAGTGACTTGGGTAGCGAACCCGACGGCCACCGGCTACCCGCACTTCCGCGGTCTCCGTAGCCGGTCCATCACCGGTTTCCCCGCGGTCCGTGACTGGGATTCCCCGCGGTCCATAACCGGTTACCCCGCGGCCCGTCCGGATTTCGCCCCGTGTTTGAATATCCGGCAGGAAAACTCTGTAAAAGAGATTCCTGCAAGCAAAAAACACAACCTGAAAATAAGTTCAAAACGTACCTGCAGGGTTTTGGAACTTACCGCCGGAGGAGCAACGCGCCTCCCAGCCAGTCATTGCGCAATGCGTTAGACATAATTGACACGCATGCGGGCTGGCGGGCTTCTTCACGGAGTCACTCACGTGACTCCAAAGTAAAATCACAGTTGCCACTTGGTCATGTTTGTAACTATCATAGCCGATAGCATTCTAAAGTCATGTTTAATTCTTTGGCAATGTAACAAATATGTCTTATCATGCCAATAAAGTTTATGTTTAAAAAAAAAATAAAGATAGTTACAAAGGACATTTATTGTCACTTACATCAATGGTGTAGTAGATTTGGACTTGCCATTGCAGTCTAGAGCTCCTGGCTTAGGAAGCCTTGTTTGAGCTGTGCCTATCTGACACCTGTGAGAGCTACACCTGGTGGCGTCATGGTATTTCCGCTGATTAGAGGAGACTGTTGAAGATTCTTTTACAAGAGACTCCAACTATATGCATGTCAATAAGTAGTCGAATCTCTGATTTAATAGGGATAGGCTTCTTTTAATCATATAACGGCTCTCCAGTCCTTCCCTGTAATACTCCCAGAAGGGAGCAAGGACTCGGAGTCACTACCAGGTGCAATCTGTTTGGTCAATGATGGTACCAACAGAGCACTGATCTGCAGCTAGTCTCGGTTCGACTGCTAAAGGAAGCAGCCTGACAACCTCAAGTCGGGGCAAAGGCATAGCCAAGTCTTCGGACATCTATGGCAGATGTGACTGGATGTTTGTCTCAATTAAGAACATCTGATGAATCGAATTATAACACAAGGAATACTCCATGTTACGAAGACATGTCACGCAGCAGCTCCTGGTTCAGGGTTGCAATTTTCCTCCGACTCGGATGAAAGGAGTGGTAGAGATGGTGCCAAAGTATATGCACATATGCCTGAAGCAGCTCCTGGTTCAGGATTGCATAAGACCTCCCACTTGAATGAATGAAGTGATGGAGATGGTGCCAAATATTATGCTCCGTATTATGGAAGCATGCACAGGCAGTTCAAGTCATATGCCTGTAGCTACCCCTTGTTTCAGGGGTGGAATATTCCTCCCACCCGAAAAACTATCAGAGATGGTGTCTCAAAATATGCTCGGTGTTATGGAAGCATGCACAGTCAGTCCAAGGCATATGCATATGGCAACGCCTGGTTCAGGGTGCAATTTTTTCTCCCACTCTAAGAGAGTGTCAGAGATCAGTATGGACTGACTCCAAACATAACCCCGAGCATGATTATGTGCCGGGATCCCATGCTTTAATGCATGATGTGCGACAATGTTGTATCTGCTCCATTCTGTGTTAGTAACGGAGTGCGGCAAGGAGGAATTTTGTCTCCTATTTTATTTAATGTTTATATGGATTAATTGTCAAATCAGTTAAATATTGTTAATCATCTTATGTATGCAGACGACCTGGTCCTGCTCTGTCCATATAGTGTTGGGCTGCAGCAGATTCTGAAGGTGTGCTCTCAGTATGGCCTTGATTATGACATAAAGTATAACGCTAAGAAAAGCCGCATAATGATAGTTAGAAGCGCTGAGGACAGGAAATCAACTTTTCCGACTTTTTATTTGTCAGACAGTCCTCTTGCTGTGTGTGAGGAAATTAAATACCTAGGTCATGTCATATCCAATGACTGGACGGATGACAAAGACCTCTACCGACAGCGCTGTCACGTTTATCTTCAAGCTAACATGCTTATAAGGACGTTTTCTATGTGCTCTGACTCTGTGAAGTGTTCACTGTTCAGCACCTACATCACACCGTTATATACTGCTCAATTGTGGTCTAATTATAAGAAAAAGAGTATGCAGAGGCTCAAGGTAGCATACAATGATGCAATGAGGTTGCTACTTCGTGTCCCTAGATGGCATAGTGCCAGTCAATTGTTTGTGTCCACTAGAGTGCCAACCTGTGAGGCACTCTTAAGACAGCTGATGTTTAGTTTCATGTGTCGTCTGGATAAGTCAGAGAACCACATAATTGAAGCCCTAGTCAGCCCTGTGAAAAGCTGCTATAGATTCACTTCTTGCCTAAGACGGCATTGGTGCAATAGCTTGTATATCTTATAGGCTAATATGCAATTTTATATGTATTTTTGTATCTCCTTATACTGTTTGATGTGTTCTATGGACCTGTGTCTGAAATAAAGCTTTTATTATAATCGCATAGGAAGAGCTGCGTGTTCTTCAAATCAAATCAAATCAAACCAAATTCAATTTTATTGTCATTGCACTTTTCAGTGCAACGAAATGGTTAAGCCTGCAGTCATAACGTAGAATAAATAACAAAAACACACACTCAACACAGTTTAACATCCACCACAGTGAGTCCACCAGGCACCTCCTCACTGTGATGGAAGGCAAAAGTCCCAAAGTCCATGTCTCTTCCCTCCTTGCTCTCCCTCTGCGCTAAGGCGATCCAGGCCTCTGATGTTGTGACCCCGCCGGGTGATGGTAAGTAAGTCCCGTGGCTGAATCCGAACGGGCCGGTTCAAACTCCGTGGCCCAGGGCGGTCGAAGCTGCCGAAGCTGCCGCCCTCCAGTCCAGCGGACGCAGCTGTTGTTGCGGGAGCTACGGAAAAACAGGTCACCAACCTGTGACCTGCGAGCTCCCGACGATGTCGTCCACTGGCCCTCGCCGAGCCTCCGAGGCTCCGAAGTCGGGTCGGAAGTCGGGTCGCAACGCCACCACAGCCCCGAAGTCGGCCAGCCCCGCGTTGGTAAGTCCTGGCTGGCTCTGCCTCCCGAGCCTTGAGGTCGGTCCCAGTTGGAGGCCGCCAGCTCCGCGATAGGCCTCAGCGCAGACGTAGATGGAGACGGGGGATACGGCAAGAAAGGTCGCATCCCCCCTGAAGGAAGAGCCAAAAAACATGCTTCTCCCACCCCCCCACACATACACAACTAAAATAAACCAAAACAAACCGCAACAACGGGACAAAAGAAAACAAAAAAAGAAAAGACAAACGGACTGCAGGCGAGCTGCAGCTGCAAGGCAGCGCCGCCACTTGCCTCTAAAATTGCTGTTCCCTCGTGGACAGACAAGCCACTACAAGAGAAGTTGGCCAGCGGCATCAGCTATCTAACAGGTATGACAAGCATGATAGACAGGGTCTGCAAATGGAACTTCACTGAAGCTCCAACAAAGAAAATCGACCCGGGGTTAGAGACGCTGGTAAGTAAGGTCTCGTTATTAACCTCCGTATACTCCAAAATGGAGCAGTCTGTTGGCCCAGGTTGGGTTTACTGCTAGCATGGGCTGTCTAATCGTTTTCACTGTTCTGGGATAGATCAGGTTGATGTACAGACATTGGCAATGTGCCTTGCATAGTAACCTCTGTAGTTCCAAGTGGGAACAATTTGGTTACCCTGGTTCAGGGTAGACCATCATGGAACTGGCTGGCCATAGGAGTCATAATGACCAGGGAAGCACTGCTTCATTACTGTGATTGAGGTTATCAGACTGCTCAATCGAATAAGTAGTTGATGTTTTTCTCAACATATGCTTTATTTCTCCTCAGTTAGTAGAGTTCCTAGTTCATTGGAATCATCATTGCCATCCTCTCTGGGACAGGTAGTTACCAGCAAGAAGCTCGTCTGGCATATATAAAACTTTATCTGACCTGCAGGTTCATGTTGTGAATCAACAATGTATTTATAATAATCCATAGGCTCTCAATACCAGCATTCCTGATTGAGTGGCGGGTCGAAGAGATTGTGTTGTGCACTCTGGCGACTTAGACATGTGGTTTCAGTCAAAGGACTGTGAGGTAATTCCTGATTCAGCCTTGCATTATACTAATCTCCACTTTGAAGGAAAACGCTGAGAATTCATGGTAACTCTTAGTCAAGAGTTGACAGGGAACTCGTATTCCCACATCTAAGGGAGACTGTGGTTTCAGCTCTAGTCATTAGCTGCTGATTATATTATCAGCGATATGTATGAATAACTAGATAATGCATCTTCCACGGGTAGGGAAGCCAAAAAAACATTTCCGTCCGTAGGATCAATAGAGGAACAGCGGTTCCGAGTGCAATCAGTGACAGCTCATCCGAGGATGAGTGGTCTGGCCAGGACTAGAGGGGTATATTGCTGATAATTCTGAATATCACAGAAATATGGTGCAGGCCGAATCGGGTTAGCATTAGGCTAATCGGATTATGGGTTTACTTACCCAGTTTTTAGATGGCTGATTGGGGTTCTGCAATTTAACTGACTCAGAGAATCAATCTTGTAGTTGCATACTCTGTTATATCTACACACATAAGGCACAGAGTCTGCTGTTTTGATGACAAAGCTAGTGGTGAAAGCCTATGCTGCCCTTCTCAGTTTAAAGGGCATTATGTCATCAAGTTTTAGGTATATGCAAAATTGCAGCTGATAAAACTTATGGGTTGTCGGTGGATATCTTTTGCGATATTACAAATGAGGCAACATGAAATTTAACAGTACCAATTTGCCTATTCAATCATGCCATGGTGGGCGACTGAAGCAAATCTTATTTACTCAGTCATGAGTGACGGCTGGGACAGCCTGTCTTCTCGGGCAGCTAGCTCTGCACGATTGTATGAGAAGCTTGTGAACAACATATGTGACTCAATTTTAACGGAAGTAATAGAGGTTTGTATGGCTTCCAGTTTGAGCCTGAAGAAGCTTTTATGTGATAGCACACTTGACATTGTTTGTGCTGCTTTATCATTTCTGTAGTACCATAAGTGGGATATAAATGATTGGTTCTTTACCCACTATTCTCCACATTATGCAGGGTGTCTTTTATTTGACCACTCTAATAGTCTGCACTCAGTGTAATGTGCAATGTATATCAGTAAATTGTTATGCAAATATTCCTCTAATTTTCCAGTAACTAATGGGACCAGTATCTTAAGATGATTATGCTTTCAGCAACTGATCTCAGCATAAAGAAACACAGCTTTTACTCAATCTCTGGCTTAGTCTCTATGTCATACTGACATTAGGATAGCTTGTTATAGAAATAATCTCATAAGCAAATGAGCAGGATTGCGTACATTTGAGATTGACAGCATACCCACCAGCGCAGAGATCAGGGATGTCATTAGGTATACAAGTGCACTCAGCTGCTAGTGCCTATGAAATGGAAGAGAGTTCTTTTGTTATTCAATAGCCTCAATATATTGCTGATGGCTCATTAGCAGGCAATAGAATGGATTTCCCTTTCATCATACAGCATGAGGTTTACATAGTGCAGGTTAATAAATTATAAAATTTGGTGGAATATGTCTGTATATTTGCAGATAGTATAATGCACAGTGTTACATGAGTTATTGTCTAACTCAACAGTCTATTGAGACTACGGTCCAGTTAAGAACAATGGCCATGTATGCAAGTTAGCATCATGATATTAATAACTCGTGGTTTTTTTCCCCTACCATTAATGGTTTCTCTGTTTAAGTGTTTCACACACAGATTGTGTCACTGCATGAAACCACAGATCTTCGAAATCTTCACGTAGTCACTCACGTGACTTCGAAATAAAATAGAAAGAATAAACGAGAACTTACCGTTTGAAGTTTGATCTTTATTTTATGAGAAGTTGAAGTGAGGGATTACGTGCCCTCCACTCCCAACCCTATTCTCATAAAGATCATTCGGTAGTCTAGCCCTTTAATCTTCCTATAGCTTAGGTCAGCGACTATTCTGTGGTTTCATACAGCTACTTTGAAGATTAACGCGCATGCGGACAGGCTCTTCACGTAATCCCTTACTTCAACTTCTCATAAAATAAAGATCAAACTTCAAACGGTAAATTCTCGTTTAATCTTTCTAATGTATGTTATACCAATACCCCTTTGTTTTTTTCATGTTCACATTGAGAAACAATGAACAACTCCGAGATAGTAAGGGAGCAGTGGAAGCAAAATATGACCAAAGAATTAGCTTCACTTTTGTTAAGGAAATGCGTCTTTTTAAAAGGTTTGACTCTTAATAACAAATGTCATGACTTTATTAATTGTCAATGGCAACTTTCACAAGAAAGCAAGTGTATAAATCTCAAAGATAGACACAAAATGCTAGGGTAACTCAGTGGAACAGGCAGCTTCTCTGGAGATAAGGAATGGCTTTTGATGGTCTCAAGAAAGACAACTGAAGTTTCAAGCGGCTCTTTATTCAAAAGTTCAGTTTTCAGTACACAGGTTCTCTAGACACGTCTGGCCACATCGGTGGTCATTGCTGAACTACCGCACGAAAGCAAAACCGTGCGAAAACAAACAGCCCCTCCCGAGTCACGTCACCGCGTCTGCCGAATGCCGGGTTTGATACCTGCATGCGCCAGTAGGCGCCGCTACATGCCCCCACCCCAGAATCCATGGTACGGAAACGCAGGGTAACCCGACGGTTCGACCGGAACGCGTAGTCCGAGGTCGCGGGGCGAGCGTAACAGTAGGGGCCGTCAAAACAGAATCGGACGGACGTGAAAAACGCGAAAGAGGGATGGGCGTAACAAAAGGGACCGGAGAAACATGACCGGGAGTAACAGGTGCAGAGGGCGGCATAATGGCTGGTGGACGTCCTCTATGCCTCGGAGTAGCCACTGTCACTGGGCTATCCTCGTCGATGTGTGCGGGCTTAAGGCGGCTCACGGAGACGAACTCCTCCTTGCCACCCATGTCCAACGTAAACATCGAGGCACCAGTATTCAGCACCCTGTATGGACCCTCGTACATCTGCTGCAACGGCGAGCAGTGAGCATCTCTACGGAGAAAAACATAAGCACAATCCCATAACATAGTAGGCACATGCGCCGCAGACGAACCATGCTGGGAAGTGGGAACCGGGACCAGAGCAGCGCCCGCTCGCGAAGGTCAGCTAACAACGCCGAAGCCGGGACCTCTTGATCCGTGCCGTAAACCCACTCGGCCGAAGAGGCTTTGAGGTCCTCCTGAGGCGTGGTTATGATGCCTAGGAGGACCCAAGGCAACTGGTCGACCCAATCTGGGCTGGTGAGTCGAACTTTCAACGCCGACTTGAGGTGCCTGTGGAAACGCTCAACCAAACCGTTGGACTCTGGGTGATACGCGGTGGTCTGATGCAGCTTCGCGCCATACAGCTGCGCCATACCGCTCCATAGGGAGGACTTGAACTGGGCCCCACGATCGGTGGTGATATCGGAGGGAACCCCGAAACGAGCGATCCAATTCGAGACAATGGCTCTCGCGCATGCCTCAGTGGAGGTATCCGTTAACGGTATCGCCTCCGCCCAACTGGTAAACCTGTCCACGATAGTCAGTAAGTGAGTAGCCCCGCGCGAATACGGCAAGGGACCCACCAGGTTGACATGGATGTGCAGGAACCTGCCGTCCGTGACGGCGAAATCCTGTACCGGCGGGCGCACATATCTCTGTACCTTGGAAGTCTGGCATGGGATGCAGGAACGGGCCCATGCTGCGACATACTTCCTCAACCCATGCCAGACGAACTTCGCCGCGACCAAGGCAGAGGTGGCGCGAATGGACGGGTGCACTAGGCTGTGGATAGTGTGGAAAATCCGATGCCGCCAAGCAACCGGGACAATAGGACGGCTTTGCCCGTGGAGATATCGCAAAGGACTCGCACGCCGGCAGCGCCGCAAGGCACCTTAGCCAGCTTGAGACCTGATTCAGCATTGCGGTAAACCTCCATACCGGCATCTGCCTTTTGGGCTGCGGCCAGCTCCTCATAATCTGAAATGTAGGCGAGGTGCCGTTGTTGTCTGGCAGACCAGGGGTCAGATACCTTGGTCAAGGCGAACGTTAGTGGCTTGTGGTCTGTGAATGCGGTGAAAGCACGCCCCTCCAGGGAATAACGAAAATGGCAGATCGCTAGGTAGAGCGCAAGGAGCTCCCGGTCAAAAGCGTTATACTTAACTTCAGGGGCTCGCAGCTGCCTGCTGAAAAATGCCAGCGTCACCCAGCGATTACCTATGCATTGTTCGAGGACGGCGCCTACCGCAAAGTCAGAAGCGTCCATGGTGAGGGCCGTTTGGGCTGATGCCCTAGGGTGTTCTAGCATAGTGGTGTTGGCCAATGCAGTCTTAGCCCCCTCGAACGCCTTCTGCGCCTCCTTGGACCAGACCAGGTCCTTAGGCTTCCCGGCCAGGCATTGGAACAATGGCCGCATGATGGCGGCTGCTAACGGGACGAATCGGTGGTAGAAATGAACCATCCCGATAAACTCCTGTAGACCCTTGACCGATAGGGGCCTCGGGAAGCGACGGATAATGTCGACCTTCTCGGGCAGCGGCTGTGCAGCATGGGAGGTGATGCTGTGACCCAAGAATGAAATGGAACGCAATCCGAACTGGCACTTCGCAGGGTTGATCACCAACCCGTGTTTGCGCAGCCGTTCGAAAAGCAGGCGGAGGTGCCTGACGCTCTGCCTGCGAGCTGCTGGCCACCAGAATATCATCGAGGTAGATGAATATGAACGGCAAACCCTGACCGACCTGAATCATTAACCTTTGGAACGCCCAAGCAGTGTTCTTCAGGCCAAAAGGCATTCTAAGCCATTCGAAAAGGCCGAAAGGGGTGATGGTGGCCGTCCTAGGGACGTCGTCGGGATGGACTGGAATTTGATTTTACTCGCGAATAAGGTCAACCTTCGAGAAGAAGGTTGCGCCTTCCAGATGGGCCGAGAAATCCTGGATGTTCGGGATTGGCTACCGATCGGCTGTGGTTACCGTGTTCAAATGCCGGTAAACACCGAAAAGGTCACCAACCCCCGCATGCTTTGGGCATCATGTGTAGCGGGGAAGCCCAAGGGTTATCCGACTGCCGGACAATCCCCATGTCCTCCATTAGCTGGAACTCATCTCGTGCGATGCGCAGTTTATCGGGCGGGAAATGGCGCGCGTGGGCGTGTACCGGTGGGCCCTCGGTGGGTATGTGGTGGACCACGCCATGACGAGGCGCGGCCCTGTTGAACCGGGGCATGAGCAACCCTGGGAAGTCAGCGAGCAGGGCTGCGAAACGTTGCTGGATCTCAGCTACCTCGTCGAGTTGCTGTAGGGGCATGGACGGAACGCGTGGCTTCGCAGGGCACAGGTCCGACACAGGGACCATGCGTTCACCTCGCACGTCGACTAGCAGGGAGAACGCGCGCAAGAAATCGGCACCCAGAATCGGTTGGGCGACGTCAGCAACGATAAATTTCCACCTGTACTGGCGGGAGTCTAAATTTAAGTCCATGGTCCGCGTACTGTAAGTGCGAATGTCACTCCCACTAACAGCCGCGAGGACGGGTCCTACCTTACTGGCGCGAATATCTCGGGCGCTCGGCAGCAGGATGCTGGCATGGGCACAGGAGTCCACCAGGAAACGGTGGGCGTTATGGCGATCGGGGACCTAGAGGCATTAGTTTGGGCTGATCACATTCGCCTCTATGGACGATCGGCCGAGGCATTTCCCGGGTATGTGCAGGGGCTCCGACATCTTCGGGCTTCGGGTCCATATCGTTGATGGTAGTAACACCAGCGACGTTGGCTGTAGACCACTGGCCGCGGCGATTCTTCTTCGGCGCTCGGCTGGGCTT
Source organism: Malacoraja senta (assembly GCA_038087875.1). Classification (NCBI taxonomy): domain Eukaryota; kingdom Metazoa; phylum Chordata; class Chondrichthyes; order Rajiformes; family Rajidae; genus Malacoraja; species Malacoraja senta. Next base: position 185,028,321 of record CM075977.1, read on the forward strand.
CTTCTTCCTCGCGAGGTCGGTTTGGCTGCACCCGCTGTGTGTACCAGGGGGCGGGCGAAAGCAAACACATCCTGCCGTCTGTGTGCCCACAGTTCATCAGCTCTCTCCGCGAGTTGTTGCGGGTCGCTGAATTCGGCTCTGGCGAGCCTTTTGTTGGACTTCGTCAGGCATCTGCTCCAGGAACGCCTGTTCGAAAAGCAGATATGGGCGGTGCCCGTCCATCAGGGCTAACATCTTCGCCATGATGGTGGAATGCCGCCGATCGCAGACACAGTCCATGTGCAGCAACTTCGCTGCCTTGTCTCTGCGGCTGAGACCGTAAGCGTGGAGCAGCAGGGCCTTCAGCCCTTCATGTTTGGCGATGGACGGCAGGTCCCTGATGTAGGGCAACAGCCTCGAGACACAGTCCTGCGGCAATGCCCCCACCACATGGAAATACATTGTGTCGTCCGCAACGATGCGATGGAGGTGAAACTGTGCCTCAACATGGGCGAACCACACCTGAGGTTGGTCAGGCCAAAACGATGGCAATTTGAAGGCCGGAGAGCCCTGCCACGTGCTGGCTGATTCTGCGGGAACGCTCTCTTCCTGCATATTTCTCTTGTCTAACGACTGCTAGACTGGTCGGGGTCACCAATTTGGCGGTCTCAAGAACGACAACTGAAGTTTCAAACGGATCTTTATTCAAAAGTTTGGTTTTCAGTACACAGGTTCTCAAGACACGTCTGGCCACATCGGTGGTCAGCGCTGAACTACCGCCCGAAAGCAAAACTGCGCGAAAACAAACAGCCCCTCCCGAGTCACGTGACCGCGGCTTCCGAACGCCGGGTTCGATACCTGCGTGCGCCAATAGGCGCCGCTACAGGCTGACATTTTGGGTCGAGACCCTTCTTCAGACAGGTTTTCTGACAAAGCTGTGCAATGTCAAGATTGCAAAACAATACTAAAAAGGCTTCTCCACTTCCCAGGGAAATAAAAATCATAGATTTGTAAATTTTGTCTGCATACTTACAGTAAGTTTATTGTTAATGTCCAGACTTGGTCCCATATAAATGTAGAAACATGATTGATGCGATGATTTAAATTATTTTATAGATCCCCAGGAGCCTCCCGCTCTTTCAGTCTTGTTCATTAAAAACAAAATCTAATTTGGAGAGAAGAGTGGGCTGACACAACTAAGTGAGAATGTCAGTAATGATGAGAATGCAAAAGCATTTCAAGGATGGTATAGACAAGCTAAGCAAGCAGGATACACCGTGGCAGATGGAGTACAACATGGGAAAATGTGGTGATAGACAAAAATCCTGGTGTAACTCAGAGGGACAGGCAGCATCTCTGGAGAGAAGAAATGGCTCATGTTTCAGGTCAAGACCCTTCTTGAAACGTCACCCATTCCTTCTCTCCAGAAATGCTGAATGTCCCACTGAGTTACTCCATCATTTTGTGTTTATCTTTGGTTTAAACCAGCATCAGCAGTTCCTTCCTACACATGGAAACATGTGAAATTCGTCACTTTAGTGGAACAACAGAAATGCTGCATACACTTACAATGCTGAGGAATTGGGAATTGCTAGCTCAAAGGGATCTGGGTATTTATGTCAATGTAAGCTAACATGCAGAAGCAGTAGACAATTAGGAACGTAAATACTATGTTACATTTTGAGTATAAAGTGTCTTACTAAAATTATAACTTCTTCTTCGGCCCCTGAGGGTTGCGGAGTATTTGCTTCCACTCTGGCCTTATAGACAATAGACAATAAGTGCAGGAGTACGCCACTCGGCCCTTCGAGCCAGCATCGCCATTCAATGTGATCATGGCTGATCATCCCCAATCAGTACCCCGTTCCTGCCTTCTCCCCATATCCCCTGACTCCGCTATCTTTAAGAACCCTATCTAGCTCTCTCTTGAGAGTATCCAGAGAACCGGCCTCCACCGCCCACTGAGGCAGAGAATTCCACAGACACACAACTCTCTGTGAGAAAAAGTGTTTCCTCGTCTCCGTTCTAAATGGCTTACCCCTTATTCTTAAACTGTGGCCCCTGGTTCTGGACTCCCCGAACTTCGGGAACATGTTTCCTACCTCCAGCGTGTCCAAACCCTTAATAATCTTATATGTTTCAATAAGATTCCCTCTCATCCTTCTAGAGTATACAAGTCCAGCCGCTCCATTCTCTCAGCATATGACAGTCCCGCTATCCTGGGAATTAACCTTATACACCTACGCTGCACTCCCTCAATAGCAAGAATGTCCTTCCTCAAATTAGGGGTCCAAAACTGCACACAATGCTCCAGGTGTGGTCTCACTAGGGCCATATACAACTGCCGAAGGACCTCTTTGCTCCTAGACTCAACTCATCTTGTTCTAAAGGCCAATATGCCATTTGCTTTCTTCACTGCCTGCTGTACCTGCATGCTTACTTTCATTGACTGATGAACAAGGACCTCCAGATCCCATAGTACTTCCCCTTTTCCCAACTTGACACCATTTTGATAGTAATCTGCCTTCCTGTTTTTGCTACCAAAGTGGATAACCTCACATTGATCCACATAAAACTGCATCTGCCATGCATCTGCCCACTCACCTGTAGCTTCTGCATGGCTAATGATGGCAATGAGGAAACTGCAGACTCTTCCACTGTATGTTTGATTGCTGAATAGTTTGTGCACTCCTGATGTATGACCTTGAGGTTCCCAATACCATCCTGAACAATTCCCCATTTTGTGTGCTCGTGGGTCAAAGTTTCCCAGGAGTCAGTGGGGATATAACATTTTTTCAAGGATCTTTGAGAACTTTGAGATCTTTTTTGCAGCATCTGGTGATATGCTCCCAAGATAAAGCTTGAAATAGATTGTCTGCTTCAGCAGTTCTGGTAACAGATATTCCCAATTGAATTACTATGAGTAACCAAAGGATGAATGTCTGGGATTTAATGCTATGTTGGCTCACTTATTCTTTTACTAATTACAAGGATGTTGCTGAGTCAGCATTGGTAGTATCTTGAGGTGTAGGTAGTCAAGGACTCAGACACATTTAGGAAGGCAGGAATCTTTGCTGCTTGTGAACCATGTTATTTGTGCCAGTGAGATATCAAAGTGGTCCACCTCCTTTTTAAGGTCATGCTATGAATCATTATTTTTGGAAAGCAGTGTGGTGTACCAGGACCAGGTCAGTAGAGGACCTTGCATTGCTGGTGTTGAGTCTAAGACTCATCCGTATATATGACTTTGGCTAAGAAGTTGGCTATGTCCTAGTTTAGTTTAGTTTAGTTTATTATCAAGTGTACCGAGGTAGAGTGAAACATTTTTTGTTGTGTGCTGCCTGGTCAGCAGAAAGACTATACATGATTACAATTGAGTTGTCCACAGTGTACGGATAAAGGATAAAGGAAATCATAGAGCTCAATTTCCAAGCATGTGCAACTGCAAGCAAATTGTGCTGGGGTTTGGCTTACCCTAGTTTCAGAGAGTAGTTTCTCAAATGTTCTGAAGATTAGTTCCACTCCCAAGAAGGTTTGCTAGTGGTGAGGTGCAACATTGCACTGAGCAAGAGTGCATGACACCAGCCTTCACTGACACCTGGTTTGGAAAAAAACCCTATATTGAAGGGAAAGGAACAGCCCTACAATAACCTGGACCCTGTGTTCCAAGAGAAAATCCTCGATCTAAAGAATTGAGAGAGAGAGAATAGGAGGCTCAGCAACATGCTGACAGCCATGACATGCATCGGTTCTGATGGAAGTCCCTCCAGCACAAAACCTTGCCTCATTAACCAATCACACTGAAGTACTGTGAAACAACAATTGAGAGCCTGAAATAGGAAATGTAAGCTTGGATGCTGAATCATGTCCAAAAGCTAAATAATTTTTTTAAGTAAATGTTTAATGTAACAAGAGCAAAGAAAGATGGGTTTTAGAAAGAATAAAAAGAGATAAAGATTCAATCTCATTAAGCCAGTACTAATTAAATGTTGATGGAATAAGGCTCCAATTAATTTGTCAGAGCGATTATTTGCCAATCAATGCACTAAAAATAGAATTATTGTTTCAGGATGGAGACGAAAAGTGTCCGATAGACAGAAGAAACTATCATTCAGTCCCTCTGTTCTCCTCTCCTTCATGGGCTATGCCTTTGTTCTCTGCACTACCCTGTCTTTGCACAAAACATTATTCATTTCTAAACTTTCCCAGTTCCCATGAAAGATCATTGACTTGAAATATCCTCTGCACAGATGCACCCTAAGCTGCTAGGTATTTCCAGCCTTTCATGCTCCTATTTCAGATTTCCAGCATGAACATTTTTTTTGTTCAGCTATTTGAATACACCCTTAAAATAGTTCTGAGGTGAGTTTAGCATGTGCCTACATTTTAAGAGTAGAGACTTCACGCTGCTCAATGCATCTGAGAATGGTGTGAGCTTATATATGTTTGAAACTTGAACCTGAAGCAGTCAAATATCTTCACAGGGAACACTGGAAAGGCTTTTGAATAATTTGGCAAGGGAATAACACACATATAGATGAACAGTTAAGGGAGAGAGGCAAAAACTGAAGAAAAAACTAACCAATTCCAGCAGGCAGAGCAGACGGACAAGTAAAGGTGTCTGGGGAGATTAGAAGGCTAAATTGTATCCATTTTAATCCAAGGACAATGATGGATAAGGCACGAAGATGGACACAAAAAGCTGCAGTAACTCAGCGGGACAGGCTGCATCCCTGGAGAGAAGGAATGGGTGACGTTTCGGGTCGAGACCCTTCTTCAGACATGGATAACATGATAAGGCCCAGTGACTTAAAGGTGTTGATCAGCACATAATACTATTGGAATCACCGAGACATGGTTGATAAAAAGGCAGGAGTGACAACTCAATGTTCCAGGGCACAGAAACTTCAGGCATATGATAGGAAGGAAAAGATGAGAGAATATTACAATATTGATTAATGAGACCATCACTGCAGTGATGAAGGAGGGTATTCGAAAATATTCTTCATATGAGGCCATAAGGGTACAGCCTAGAAATAAAACAGAGTGCACACTTTGCTGGAGTTGTACTCTAGGCCTTCCAATGGTCAACAGGATCTAGATATGCAGGAAAATTGCAGAGGTGTAAGAACAGTAGGGATTTTTAGTTTCCCTGATATTAACTGGTTGCACTTATAAGAGTATATTATATATGCTCTGATATTAAGAGAAGCATCCCTGATGGACTGGGCTGCATCCATAATGATGTAATTTCTTGTAATTATGAGGCGGGCCATCAAGAGCGATGGACTGAAACCCTGTGACATTGGAGATTGATGCCACATTCAGCAGTGACCCACCAATACTCGCAGTAGGGTGAACTCATATGATTTATTTTGTTTGCAGTGGTGAAAAAGTCCAGAACCACATGGGGGCGCAGTCCCTTGCCATCAGTGCATGTGCAATGATGCTGGCGATCTCGGGTTTGTCCCAGCAGCTTAGTCATGGTCTTTGGAGCAGGACGCATGGCAATCTCAGGCTTCTTTCTACAGTTTACTCTTGCCTCGAGAGGAAGTGCTGGCAGTACAGGTTTCTTCCTGGCAGCTCAGCCTTGGTCATGGAGAGGCCACACTGTTGATTATGACAGTCGCCGCCAGTCACCTAAAAATAGTATAAGTGGGACAGACCCTTAAGGGTAAAATGCTGAGGCTCTATAAGGTGCTGGTCAGGCTGCATTTGGAATATTACGAGAAATTTTGGGCACCATATCTGAGGAAGGATGTGCTGGCTCTGAAAAGGGCGCAGAGGAGGCTTACAACATTGATCCTTGGAATGAGTAGGTTAACATATGATGAGCGTTTGATGGCGCTGGGCCTATATTCACTGGAGTTTAGAAGAATGAGGGGGGACCTCATTGAAACATATAGAATAGTGAAAGGCTTGGATAGAGTGGGTGTGGAGAGGATGTTTCCACTAGTGGAAGAATCTAGGACTAGAGATCATAGACTCAGAATTAAAGGATGTTCCGTCAGGAAGGAGATGAGATGGAACTTTTTTAGTCAGACGGTGGTGAATCTGCGGAATTCGTTGCCACAGAAGGCTGTGGAGGCCACATCAGTGGAATTATTTGCCACAGAAGGCTGTGGAGGCCGTCAGTGGATATTTTTAAGGCAGAGATAGAGATTCTTGACTAGTACAGGTATCTGAGGTTATTGGGGGAAGGCAGGAGAATGGGGTTAGGAGGGAGAGATAGATCAGCCATGATTGAATGTCGGAATAGACGATGGGCCGAATGGCCTAATTCTACTCCTATCACTTATGATCTTATGATCTGTTGTCAGGTTCGAACGCAGGTCCCTGGCGCAGTAAGGCAGCAGCTCTACCGAAGGTGATCAGAGCGACATCCAAGGGAGAGGGTGCTGTCACACCACCAAATTAGACAAAACAAAACCTGTGCCTCATATCAAAACTAGACATGGGTGTTCTTCCCAGAATCCCGATTGATCGCTATTCTACAATCATATCAAGTTAACAGTTTATTCCTTCACCTTGAAGATTGGTGAGTCTTGCTGTGTGTCACATTGGCTGTGGCTTTTCCTGTATTACAATCATTACAGCTCAGCAATGCCTCATTGGCTGTAAAGTGCTCTGGGTATTGTAAAGTTCCAAAATATGCGAATAAATACAAGCCTTTTTTTGTGTCTCTTCCAATTCTGGCTCAATTAAATAGAAACGTGCTTAAATATCACATAACAGATCTGAATTTTGTTTTACCATTAAGATCCAGTAAATGCTTTAGACAAAATGTTCTTCATATTAAATAAAATATTCTGGTACAGTTTTAATTTCCCCATTCAACTACGAAGAACCACAATGACTTCTGAATCATTACCATAATTTGAAAACAATGTGTATTTCCCATCAGTAAAAATATGTTAACAAATTCAGCATCTGCACACTGAAGCCAAACCACAAATCTAGCCCTCTGCCTTTGAAGTGTTCGATTTAGCCTTTCTTTCATTATGACCTTTTCCAGAACTGTTACATTCTGAGATCTGTGCATTATCCAATTCTGACCTCTATTACTCCCTGATTTTAATTGCTCCATTGTTGCAATTGAACATCAACCCTAACCTTTGGAACTGTTGCATCTCCTCACCATTATTTAAGATGTCCCTAAAGATCTCTCTCTCTGATTATGCTGCTGAACACTTGCCCTAACATTTTGAAGAAAAGCAGCATGGATATAGGGCTACAAAGTGCTGGAGTAATTCAGCAGATCAGGCAGCATCTCTGGAGAACATGGATAGGTGACATTCCTGCAGACATGATATGAAAGGACACCTATCCATGTCCTCCAGGGACACAGCCTGATCTGCTGAGTTACATAGATACATAGAAACATAGAAAATAGGTGCAGGAGTAGGCCATTCGGCCCTTCGAGCCTGCACCGCCATTCAATATGATCATGGCTGATCATCCAACTCAGTATCCCGTACCTGCCTTCTCTCCATACCCCTTGATCCCTTTAGCCACAAGGGCCACATCTAACTCCCTCTTAAATATAGCCAATGAACTGGCGTCAACTACCCTCTGTGGCAGAGAGTTCCAGAGATTCACCACTCTCTGTGTGAAAAAGTTTTTCCTCATCTCGGTCTTAAAGGATTTCCCCCTTATCCTTAAGCTGTGACCCCTTGTCCTGGACTTCCCCAACATCGGGAACAATCTTCCTGCATCTAGCCTGTCCAACCCCATAAGAATTTTGTACGTTTCTATAAGATCCCCTCTCAATCTCCTAAATTCTAGCGAGTATAAGCCAAGTCTATCCAGTCTTTCTTCATATGAAAGTCCTGACATCCCTGGAATCAGTCTGGTGAACCTTCTCTGCACTCCCTCTATGGCTATAATGTCCTTCCTCAGATTTGGAGACCAAAACTGTACGCAATACTCCAGGTGTGGTCTCACCAAGACCCTGTACAACTGCAGTAGAACCTCCCTGCTCCTATACTCAAATCCTCTTGCTATGAAGGCCAACATACCATTTGCTTTCTTCACTGCCTGCTGCACCTGCATGCCTACTTTCAATGACTGGTGTACCATGACACCCAGGTCTCGCTGCACCTCCCCATTTCCTAATCGGCCACCATTTAGATAATAGTCTGCCTTCCCGTTTTTGCCACCAAAGTGGATAACCTCACATTTATTCCAGCACTTTGTGTCCTTTTGTGTACTAACCAGTATATTCAGTTCTTTGTTTCTACATCCGGATCCTGCATTAACACACAGATTATATTATGAAAGCATAGAGTGGGACAAATGATATTTCTTGCCTAAAAATAAGTGGGACCTGTTTTGTGCAATAGAACACAGAGTAGCACAGTGGCACTGTTTGAAGAGTCACCGCCCACAGGTCCAATAATCCAGGTTCACTTCTGACCTCTGGTGTTGTCCATGTGGAGTTTGCATGTACTCTCTGTGACAGCATGGGTCTCTGATTCCCCCCCACCCACCCACATGTGGATGAGTAGGTTAA
>CM075977.1:185037011-185058704 GCA_038087875.1 Malacoraja senta
GGAGAAAGGGAGAGAGGGAGAGAGGGCGAGAGAGGGAGAGTAAGAGGACGAGTAAGAGAAAGGAGAAAGGGAGAAAGGGAGAAAGGGAGAAGGGAGAAAGGGAGAAAGGAGAAAGGGAGAGGGAGAAAGGGGAAAGGGAGAAAGGGAGAAAGGGAGAAAGGGAGAAGGGAGAAAGGGAGGGAGAAAGGAGAAAGGGAGAGAGGGTGAGAGGGAGAGAGGGAGAGAGGGAGAAAGGGAGAGAAGGGAGAAAGGGAGAGAAAAGGGAGAGGGAGAGAGGAGAGAGAGAGAGAGAGAGAGAGAGAGAGAGAGAGAGAGAGAGAGAGAGAGAGAGAGAGAGAGAGAGAGAGAGAGAGAGAGAGAGAGAGAGAGAGAGAGAGAGAGAGAGAGAGAGAGAGAGAGAGAGATATGTTGCTCATGTCAAATTCTTTTCTAAGATGTTTTTACTATATCAACAGTGCTAAATATGAGGTGCATTGACTCTCTTCATCTTATTACAATGAAATAGTTGTACTGCACTGCAGCGTCATACAGAAAGCTCTGGCTCTCAATATAGATTTCTTCCTTCCAGCTTGTGAACTTGGAAATGAAAGGCCAGACACACTAGCAGATGGCACACTGGTGCAGCTCATGAAGCTGCTGCCTCAATCTGGGTTTGATCTAGACTGGTGCCAAGTGTGCAGAGTTTGCATGTCCCTTCAATCTTGTGGCTTTCCTTCGGGTGCTCTGGTTGTCTACACAGCCCAAAGATGTTTAGTTTAGTTTAGTTTGGAGATACAGCATGGAAACCGGCCCTTCGGTCGACCAAGTTCACACCGACCATCAAACACTAGTTCATGCTTAGGAAAGAGCTGCAGATGCTGGTTTAAATTGAAGGTAGAGACAAAATGCTGGAGTAATTCAGTAGGACAGGCAGCATCTCTGGAGAGAAGGATAGGTGACGTTTCGGGCCGAGACCCTTCTTCAGGCTGATGTCAGGGGAGTGGGCAGGACTGAGATAGAATGTAGTCAGAGGCAGTAAGACTGGTGGAGAACTGGGATGGTGGAGGGGATGGAGAGAGAGGGAAACCAAGGGCTATTTGAAGTTGGAGAAGTCAATGTTAATACCGCTGGGGTGGAAGACGCCCAAGCAAAATAAGAGGTGCTTTCCTCCAAATTGCACTCTGACAATGGAGGAGGCCCAGGACAGAAAGGTCAGATTGGGAATGGGAGGGGGAGTTAAAGTTTTGATCAACTGTGAGATCAGGTAGGTTAAAGCAGACTGAGCAGAGGTGTTCAGCGAAATGATCTGCGAGCCTGCGCTTGGTCTCGCCGACGTACAGAAGTTGACACCTGGAACAGCGAACACAGTATATCTTGCCCTCACCTGAATAGACTGTTGGGGTCCTTGGTTGGAGCCGAGGGGGAAGGTAAAGGGACAGGTTTTGCAGCTCCTGTGGATTGCAGGGGAAAGTACCTGGGGAGGGGCGGTTTGGGTGGGAAGGGATGAGTTGACCAGGGAGTTGCGGAGGGAACGGTCTCTGCGGAAAGCAGTAAGGGGTGGAGATGGGATGATGTGGCCCGTAGTGGGATCCCGTTGGAGGTGGCAAAAGTGTTGGAGGATTAATGCAGTCTATAGCTAGTATATAACTAGTAAACACTAGTTCATGCTAGTTCTATGTTATCTCAGTTTCTCATCTACTCTCTACACACTGGGGGCATTTACAGCGATCAGTTAGCATACAAACCTGCATGTCTTTGGAATATGTGTGGAAACTGGAGCACCTGTCAGGACCAAACCCAGGTCTCTGGCGTTGTGAGGCAGCAACTCTACCAGCTACACCACTGTGCCGCCCTGTGTGGGTTAATGCGTTATTTGAAGGATAAGTTCTGCCTTTGTATCGAGATGAGTGATAAAATTCAGAAGTTGAGTGTGGAGTGAATGATATTTAATTAGTGTAGGATTGGTGTATATGGATGGTTATTGGTTGGTGTGAGTTTAATGGGCTGAGGGAATGCTTCTATTCTTTGTGGCTTTATGACACTAATGGCTAGAAAGATGCTTGAATATAAACAGTAACAGTAAATTTGTGACACATTCAGATGGAACATGCGGAGGGGTGTTTTATTCAAAATGTACTGATGTGTTGCATATTCCTTCCCTTGTATTGTTACACTTGGTAATGATTGCATTGAGCTACTCTAATGATTACTGGTTTTCTGTTTGCTTGCCATGAAATAAAGACAGACTTGGGTTTATTTGGAATGTTTCATGACCCCAGGATATCCCTAAGAGCTCTACAAACAATCGAGTTGTTTGAAATGTAGTCACTCTAGTAATGTAGGAAATATAACCACCAATCCTCCCATCCCAAATTTCAGCAAATAATAATGACCAGATAATCTGATTTAATGTAATTGCCAGAGGGATAAACAACAGCCAAGGCACTGGATATAATCCCTGGTTTTCTTCAACTTGAGCCATCAAACCTTTTGCTTCCACCTTGTGGATGGGCAGGGGCTCAGGGTAACACCTGAGCAGAAAGCCATTGTCTCTTTCTGCTTAGTACATTATCAGTTCATAAGGAGCACAATTAGGCCATTTGGATCCTCAAGTCTACTCCACCATTCAATCATGGCTAATCTATCTTTCCCTCTCAATCCCATTCTCCTGCCTTCGACCCAAAACCCCTGAAACCCTTACTAATCTAGAATCTGTCATCTCCGCCTTAAAAATATCCATAGACCTGGCCTTCACAAATGTCTGTGGCAATGAATTCCATCAGGACTGCACTGGGCTGTCTGCCTCAATATTAATACACTGGATATGTCTCTGGAGAGGAGCTGGAATCCATAATGCTCTTATTCAAATGGAAGAGGCCTATCTACTCAAACATGCTAAAACAATCAATAACTGTTGATAAGGTTCCACATGGTAGGCTGCTCTAGAAAGTTAGATTGCAAGGGATCCAGGTAGAATTAGCCAACAATATGAACAATTAGGGGAAGGAAGGAAGGAAGAATTGGCTGCATGGATACGACAGGTTTTGGAGGGATATGGACCAAATGTGGGCAGGTGGGACTAGTGTAGCTGGGACAAGTTAGCCAGTTATGGGCGTAGGGCCGAAGGGCCTGTTTCCACACTGTATCGCTTTATGACTCCATGACTCTAGAGGGTGATGGTGTTAGTTTGTTTTTTAGACTGGAAGCCTGTGACTAGTGGTGTGCCTCAGGGATCGGTGCTGGGCCCATTGATGTTTGGGATTTATATCAACGATTTGGATGAGAATGTACAAGGCATGATAGGAAAGTTTACAGATGATACTAAAATGGGTGATATTGTAGACAGTGAAGATAGTCATCAAAAATTACAGCATCTTGATCAGTTGGGCACCTGGCGGATTAATGGTTGATGGAGTTTTAAGTTTTAATGCAGATAAGTAGAGGTGTTGCATTTTGGGAAGTCAAACCAGGGCAGGACCTTCACAATGAATGACAGGGCCCTAGGGAGTGTTGTAGATCCAGGAGTGCAGGTATACTGTTCCCTGAAAATGACGTCAGAGGTAGATACAATAGAGTTGTCAAAAAAGGCTTTCGACATATTGGCCTTCATCACGCAGGGTACTGAGAATAGAACTTGAGATGTTATGTTATAGTTATGCCAGATGGTGGTGAGGCCACACTGAGAGAATTGTGTTCAGTTTGTGTTATGGGTTCAGTATTGGAAGGATGTTATTAAGCTGGATAGTGTGCAGGGTAACTTTCCAAGGATTTTTGCAAGGACTTGTGAGCTTGAGCAGTCGGGAGAGGTTGGGCAGACATGGACTTTATTCTGTGGAGCGCAGGAGACAAAGGGCTGGTTTTATACAGGTGCATAAGATCATGAGTGGAATAGATAGGGTGAATGTCCAAGCTTCTAACAAGAGTAGGGGAATCAAGAACCAGAGATCATAGGTTTAAGGTGAAAGGGGAAAGATTTCACAGGAACCTGAGGTGCAACATTTTCACACAGAGGGTATTGGGTGTATGGAACGAGCTACCGCAGGAGGAAGTTCAGGCAGGCACCACAACAACATGTATAAGAGATTTGGGGAAGTATATGGATAGGAAAGGTTTAGATGGATATGGGCCAAATGCAGGCTGGTGGGACCAGCATAGATGGGGCATATTGATTGGCTTGGGCAAGTTGTGCCGTTGGGTGTGTTTCTGTGCTGTGTCACTCAATAATGGTTCTCTTTTTACCAGAGACTTCCACAGGTTGCTTGAAAAAGATTATGGCTCAAAGAAATAATTATTTAGTTCAGAATTAAAGCATTTAAGTTACACTCTTGTGTAAGTATTGAGCAGTATGATTTTACTTTGGGGGTTCAGAATCTAATTGAAGAAACACTTGCACCCAGTATCTCCAATAGATGAGGATTCAGAACTAGGGCATGGGCTCAAATCTGGGCTGTGTGAAATTATTTTTGATGGTTCAAGTATACTGTAGGTGATACTACTGTGGAGCAGACTGCCAAATAAAGCAATGGGGGCTGATTGTGTCACCAAAGCCATTAGACTTGGATGTGTGCCTGGCAAAAGAGATTAATTATAAGGACTTGAGAAGTATTTGTTCCCTTGACAATGAAATCAGCAGATGGACTAGAAACATTATTCCAATCCTGTACAATTCTATGTTCTTTTGCAATAAGAAATGTAATACTTCAAAAGGACTTTTTATTCCAGATTACAGAATTAAAAGACCTTTCAAATTGGCAACTTCACAGATGATTACATTTTATGTACAAGCAGTTTTATCTACTCTAATCCTATTGAAAGGCCATTAAGCATATGCAGCCGTAAGTAATTAATTTTTAAAGATCGTCCTGTGAATTGTTTCCAAGAAAACAAACAAGAACTTCAAAGAAGTAAGAGCCAATTCATCAGTGGACTACAAAAAAAAGAGCTGGGACCATGCATGTGATTCCTTTAAGGTTCTTTCAAAGGATGTAAAGTAAGAACTGACTTTCTCCTCCCACTATCAGTGTCAAACATTTTACCAAGGTAAAACAACTGATTCACGTGAATTTCGTGCGATTTTATGGACTGAATTTACAGATCACCATACAATCTCCTCATCATCAGGGAAATCAACTGGAGGATGGCTTTTCTGGAGCCCTTCATTTGTGAGGTATCAGTCACTTTAATTCTCCACCCTGTTTCAACTCTATACTCATGACTCCTATTCTAATGAAGCTCAATATAAGCTTGAGGAAGCATACATAACTCATTATTTGGATAAACAATCTACACTGATTTCAATTTCAGATGATGATTTCAGACAATTTCAGATGATGATTTCAGACAATTTCAGACAATTCCCATTTCCATCTTTATTTTGTTCGCATTAACTTTCCCTTTTACCTTACACTATCACCTCTTGAATTATTTACCCTCTTCTGTGTTCCACCCTAGAGCAATTTGTTTTCCTGCATCCTCATGCCTTTGTGAACTTGTTTTACTTCCAGATTTTTCAGTTCAGGTGAGGAGTTTTGAAGCAGAAATAGAGACTCAAGAGATTGCAGATGCTGGAATCTGGAGTAAAAAACAAACTGCTAAAGAAACTCAACAGATCAAGCAGCATCTGTGGAGGCAAAGGGATGGAAAAGGTTTCCAGTCAGAGTTATGAATTAAATTCAGATCCATTTGTCTCCATTGATGCTGCTTAATCTGCTGAGTTCCTACAGCAGGCACTCAGAGTCTGAAAAAGAGTTTTGACCTGAAACATCGCCTATCCATGACCTCCAGAGATGCTGCCTGGCATACTGAATACCACCAACAGTTTGTTTTTTGTTAAGAAAAAACATAAGTTCTGATTCACTCTCAACTGATGCAGCTTAACCTGTTGAATCTTTCCAACATTATTTGTTAAGTTTAATTTAGAGATATGGCTTGCAAACAGGCCCTTCAGTCCACCAAGTCCATGCCGACCACTGATCACCCATTCATACTAGTTCCATCTTATCCCTGTTTAGTATCCTGCACACTAGGGGCAATTTATAGAAGCCAATCAATCTACAAACCTGTGTGCCTTTGGGATGTGGGTGGAAACTGGATGACCCAAAGAAAGCCCACACACACAACCTCTGTACTGACAGCACCCATTGTCAGAATTGAACCCTGGTCTCTGGCACTGTAAGTCTGCATCTCTATAGCTGCACCAAAGTGCCGCACTGATAAACTAATCTTAGTTTATTGTATTGCATTGCATATTTGTTGTTTATCGTACAATATTATTGTTGTTATTGTTGCTATAGTTATTGTTATATAACTACTATAGCAGAGCTCCTCCAAACCGGTAAGTAAAAAACCTGAAGGTAAGTTTTTACCTACGGTTTTCAGGCGATTTAAAAGACGTAGTAATAAAATACAAGTCATAATGAAGAAAATTGTGGAGGTGTACCGCAGAGTGCTCAGACAGAGCAGCCGGTCTGTGAGCAGCGGGCTCCCTTTTAAAAAAAATGTTAATTTTTTTTTTTTAAAGGCTGCCGTTTAGCGCTATTGAGATCGCATTGATAAGAGGTTGCCGTTAAAGAAGTCAGACTAGATCCCCGTTTCAGGTAACTAGTTGGTTATATTTAAAACCTAGTTACAAGGTAAAAACCTAGTTGCAGGGCAATGCAGGGAATGTCTGGGGAATGTCCAGGTTAACTGTTTGGTCTAAACAGAGCCAGCATATGAAGTGCCTTGGGAAGGTCCGGGCTTTGTGTTGGGCTAGAGAAGGCCAGTGTATAAGTGCCTGGGGAAGGTCTGTTTTAACATTGTCCCTACAGGGCCAGTGCAGGGGTGTCTGGTGGAGGTCCAGGTTTAGCGTTGGCCTAGAGGAGAGCCAGTGCATGGAGTGCTTTATAAGGTCCGGCTCAATGTTGGCCTAAAGGGTGAGCCAGCATAGGAAATATTTGAGAAAAAATCCGGTTCAGCGCTGGCCTACAGGTGAGCCAGCGTGAGCAAATGGTTGGTCTACAGGAGAGCCAGCGCCAACAGCACCTGAAAGAGGGCTGCCTTTGATGGGCCTACAGGTGTGCCCGCATGGAGAGCAACTGGAAGGGTTGTTATGCGTAGGCCTATGGGAGAGCCAGCGCTAGAGATACCTGAAGCAGGATGTAAATTCGCCCCTCCATGAGGTTTACTTTATACAAAGATTCAAGTAACGGATTATATGAGGCCTAGAGCCCAATACAGAGCCAAAGGACCAGAGTTGGCACAATATATTAAAGTTGTGGTTCCAAAAAAGATGAGGGTACCATTGGGAGATAAATAAACTTTGTCAATAAAATACTTACTCTCCCAGCAGCCCCAGGTTCTAACCAGGTATGAGCTGTCTACAAAAATAAACCCGCAGTATTGAGTATGATAAGCAAGTCAGCGGGGGAGAGGGTATTGAAATTACTGGTCAGGCGTTAAGGCATTTTTGACCAAAGGTTGGATGGAGAGCATGTGTTTATATCACAACAAGGTTGAATTAGCACTCATGTAGTAGTGCGCACTTTCAAATAATTGTTTTATAAAAGTGCTATAAAACCTAATATATACCCTACGTTTGGGGGCTCTGTACACCATGTATTATTTAAATTGTTTATTAATCTGTTTTTAGAAAGATCTAGCCTAAACAGGTATGATCCTGTGTGATTAACAGACAAAATTAAGTCAGTTTTCCCTACCAATATGTGGTGACTGGGGATAGTAAAGTATCAATTCTGTCTTTCCCATATGTGTGTTATAGGCGCACTCCTCCTGAGTTATGTGGAAGTTATAATATTCCACTAAGATCAGGGGATAACAATTGCCATAGGCAAACCCTGAGGAGGAGGGCTGGTTCTGTAAGAAACATATTAAATGTTTTACACTTACAAGTTGGGGAAGATTACGTTTCTTGCTAAAAAATGGCAAATTGATATTATACATAGAAACATAGAAACATAGAAAATAGGTGCAGGAGTAGGCCATTCGGCCCTTCGAGCCTGCACCGCCATTCAATATGATCATGGCTGATCATCCCTCAGTATCCTGTACCTGCTTTCTCTCCATACCCCCTGATCCCTTTAGCCACAAGAGCCACATCTAACTCCCTCTTAAATATAGCCAATGAACTGGCCTCAACTACCTTCTGTGGCAGAGAATTCCAGAGATTCACCACTCTCTGTGTGAAAAATGTTTTCCTCATCTCGGTCCTAAAAGATTTCCCCCTTATCCTTAAATTGTAACCCCTTGTTCTGGACTTCCCTAACATCGGGAACAATCTTCCTGCATCTAGCCTGTCCAAGCCCTTAAGAATTTTGTACGTTTCTATAAGATCCCCCCTCAATCTTCTAAATTCTAGCGAGTACAAACTGAATCTATCCAGTCTTTCTTCATATGAAAGTCCTGACATCCCAGGAATCAGTCTGGTGAACCTTCTCTGTACTCCCTCTACGGCAAGAATGTATTTCCTCAGATTAGGAGACCAAAACTGTACGCAATACTCCAGGTGTGGTCTCACCAATACCATGTACAACTGCAGTAGAACCTCCCTGCTCCTATACTCAAATCCTTTCGCTATGAATGCCAACATACCATTCGCCTTCTTCACTGCCTGCTGCACCTGCGTGCCTACTTTTAATGACTGGTGTACCATGACACCCAGGTCTCGTTGCAGTATTGTGGGGTTTAGAATGTAGTTCTACCCATATTTGGTTTCTTTTACTAAGGTAATTTGAAACCAGACACATATTTTCTCAAAATAAGAGAATATGTAGATTCAGACAAAACATGAAATATTGTGGGAAAGAAATGATTAAGAAGTCAGTTCACCATTACCATCAATTAATGCCAAATATGTTATGAGAGCAAATAAGGATGGTGGGTGTAGATTTATTCTAGATGTGACAAATTTTAACTATTTTGTACAGTATAAACAGTGGGTAACATTTGTTAATGTTATGCAGCCAATTTCACAAATAAGCCTTTTATTATGTAAGTGTGTATGATTATAATAGATTTTTCTATTTTATCTGGATAAACCAATGATGGCAATTTAAAGCATTGTATTAATGTTTAGTCTCAGCCTTGAGACTATTTGACAGGTTGTTGGATTTAATATTAGCTTTACTAGTACTCAGGGCCATTTGGTAATGGTCTATTGCCATATTCTGATTGAAGGAAACATTCAGACTACAACAGAACCATGAGTGTTAGAATAAAGCTCACTTTGGAGATTTGTTAACCATCGAGATAAATCTAAAACAGTTTCCAAACACAGTTATTGATTATTTGGGTTCCATTATTAAATGAGAACACATGGTCATGATCGGATTGGAGGATTAAGGCTGCATTTAAGTGAAAGTTATATGTAGCTCATTATAGAGCATCAACCATTGTATAAAGGTCAATATAGAGCACTAATCCTTAATTAGGCATTTAATTGGAAGTGGTATTAAGCTCATTATAGAGCACCAACCTTCAATTAGGCAGGAAACAAGCCTATGTTACAAATTTTTCCTTATTTTCAGCTGTAGAATTTAGATTGCGGTATTATCAAAGTTTATAGTAAGCATTGATAGAGGAATGGATAATACAATTTATGGTAAGTTTGCCAGTCCATGTATTTGCCAGTTACAGTTATTACTAGAATTTTAATGAATTAAGAGTGTCTCAAATGTCTCCAGAGAGATTCTGGCTAAACACCTTCCATTATGCTACACACTAAAGGCTCTGTCTCACGGTGTTGCGGTCATCGGTGGTGAAGCGCGGCGTCGCCGGTAGAGGGGACCGCACGACAATGACGAGAGCGCCGAGCCTATGCCGCGGGAGCGCCGCACGGATGCTGCGCGGGGGCCGAGTGATTTAAGTACGGCTGGTCCCACGTGCTTGCGGTAAGTTAAAAAAAAGGGCGGGCCGACTGCGATGACGTAATTTCGGATCTGCGGGGCTGTGGCGGCGGCAGGTCTGATCGCGGCGCTGTGGCGGCGGCTGTGGCGGCGGCCGTGCGGCACACGTGCCTCACTAGCGGAGGCTGTGGCGGCGGCCGTGCGGCACACGTGCCTCACTGGCGGAGGCTGTGGCGGTGCAAGTTCGACGCACGGCGCTCGTGCCGCACTGGCGGCGGCTGTGGCGGTGACCGTGCCGCACTCGTGCCTCACTGGCGGCGGCTGTGCGGTAGGAACATATTTTTGAACAGTTTTGGTTTTATTTTAGCACCGTGCGGTGTTGGGAACAACGCCGCTCGGCCCCGGTGGTGGGCATTTGACCGAGCCCGCGGTCTCTGGCGGCCCAGGAGCGGTAGATTGTTCCTGTTTTGCCGCCAATGACCGCAGACTCGTGAGACAGGCCTTTAATGGTAGTGCTCTAAGTTGAGGTCATACTTATAAGTATTTTCAGCTGTGGAGGTACATGGACTATGGAGAAAGTACCTTTTGATCAAATAACAAGGGATCATTATGTAAGTTTTAGGAACATTTATGACCTAAAGCTTATTTGCTTTTATATGCAAAGTTGCATGTTTAGACATAGTTTGAGATTACGGAATAGAACATATGTCAATCATTCGAGTGGTTTAAGTCAGTATCTTGTAATAGACTGGCTAATGTGATCTGGATCTGGTATTTACCAGAAATATTGGATTGGCAATCTACCTATGAGGTAGATTCAATATAGTTGAAGATTCAAAAGTCATGTAAATCAATGATAATATAGAATGTATGTTGGATCGTGAGAAATTTAACAATATTATAGCACGATTGATGACTTGTTTGTATCCAGATTTAACCACCAATTACCTAAATATATGTTATAAAGTCTGATACTGGGGTAGTAGTGGTGAATGTTTTTTGCTGCATTGAGGTAAAATGTTTGTATACATTTTCCATTTTTCTCATTTAACAGTATATACAGAAGAGCAAACAGGATTCCGTTTCGGGAGTATTGGTGGTAGTAGATTGGATCTACAAAACCATGGTACCCTGAGTTGTTTAAAATGATCACAAAAGCCTCTTATGATTTCCAAACAGAATTAATCTGTTTGTGCACTCTATAACTGATGATTCACATCCTTTACATAATCATATTGGTTGTTGATTTACAGATTTTAAGGAGTGACATTTATCGGAAGAGGACTATCAGATTGTACTGTGGATATTATTGCAATCTGGAGGGATGTACCCAGAAGTAGTACATTTCTTACATAAATAAATGGGATATGTTTTGTTTAAGCAGATTATTACATATCACACTATAGACATATCAGTAGTGTTAGAATTCTGTAAACTCTTTATTTTATTAGCAGGTAAGCTATAATGCTATGAATACTGCAATGAGTGCTGTTACTGCATATCTATGGAGGAATCAGAACAAAATGTGGTAGGGTTACACCCTTTGGTCTGCAAATTTATGAAAGGATTTTAATTCTAAAACCTCTTAGACACAAGTATACAATAATCTGGAATGTAAAAGGCCTGTCTCACGAGTCTGCGGTCATTGGCGGCGAAACAGGAAGAATCTACCGCTCCTGGGCCGCCATAGACCGCGCACTCGGTCAAACGCACAATTCCGGGGCCGTGCGGCGTTGTTCCCAACACCGCACGGTGCTAAAATAAAACCAACACTGTTCAAAAAACTTTTCCTACTGCACAGCCTCCGCCAGTGAGGCACAAGTGCAGCACGGCCGCCGCCACAGCCACCGCCAGTGAGGCACGAGCGCCGTGCGTCGAACTTGCATCGCCACAGCCTCCAACCAACACTGTTCAAAAATATGTCCCTACCGCACAGCCTCCGCCAGTGAGGCACAAGTGCGGCACGGCCGCCGCCACAGCCGCCGCCAGTGTGGCTCGAGCGCCGTGCGTCGAACTTGCACCGCCACAGCCTCCGCCAGTGAGGCACGTGTGCGGCACGGCCGCCGCCACAGCCACCACTACAGTGCCGCGATCAGCACAGCCGCCGCCACAGCCACCGCTAGTGAGTCACGTGTGCGGCACGGCCGCCGCCACAGCCACCGCTACAGCGCCGCGATCAGCACGGCCGCCGCCACAGCCCCGCAGATCCAAAATGACATCATCGCAGTCGGCCCGCCCTTTTTTTAACTTACCGCAAGCTCGTGGGACCAGCCGTACTTAAATCACTCGGCCCCCGCGCAGCATCCGTGCGGCGCTCCCATGTCATAGGCTCGGCGCTCTCGCCGTTGCCGTTTGGTCCCCTCTACAGGCGAAGCCGCGCTTCACTGCCGATGACCGCAACACCGTGAGACAGAGCCTTTAAGAGATATGCTATATTGTTTGTTTATGGACTCCTATTACAGTGCTGTCCTTGGCTTGAATGATCATTAAGGAAGTCAAGTTCAGGGGACTGGTTTATGCACAGAGATTGCAACTATTGCAGAAAGTAAGAATAGACATGATGGAAAGAGATAAACAGTTACTATTGTGTTCTATGTCTATGAATTGCTTAAACAGAGTAGCATATCATACGGATCCACGTCTATGTGTGGTATCACATTTACAATGTTAGATTGAAGCTATCAGAGGTTCAGTATGAGTATTTATTAGCCATAAATAGCTGCATAGGAAAGTGTCGGTTTAGACTATTTTAAAAATGGCTAAAGCATATGTTGCTTGATGTAGGTATGGATACTGAAAATTTTTAATCTTATTTCACCAGGGCACCATCAAGTTTGACGGCCAAGGAATTGGATGTTCTAATAAAACATATCCTCGTGGCTGCAGGCATAAGTGAAAGAATTCACCTATTACCATAAGGAGATTATAATACCTGTGGTTATTGGGTGGTGTTATTTTTGGGATTTAGTATTAAATATTCCTCTTGTTATAAAGGGGTTACTATTATGGTGATAAATTAACCATTAATTGGTTGCATCCATGTTATGGTTGTGCATTGTTGATTATTTTACTTATTTAGAATCAATCAATGCAGTGAGCGCCTGGATTGAATCTACGGCCTGAAATCACAGAGCTTTGAAATCTTCACGTAGTCACTCACGTGACTCCGAAGTAAAATAGTAAGATTAAACGAGATCTTACCAGTTTGAAGTTTGATCTTTATTTTATGAGGAGTTACGTTGAGGGATTACGTGTACTCCGCTCCCACCCTCATAAAAGATCGAGCTGGTAGTTCTAGTCTTTATGTATTTAACTATCATACTTCAGTAATTGTCGTCTGTGATTTCACTCCGCTGCTTTGAAGATTGACGCGTGTGCGGCTGGACGGGCTCTTCTTCACGTAATCCCTCAACGTAACTCCTCATAAAATAAAGATCAAACTTCAAACTGGTAAGTTCTCATTTAATCTTACTATTTTATTATTATTGTTGTTGTTTATAAGATTTGTATGAGTCAATCAAACTCACATTCATTTTAGTTTCTACTAGGAGCATAGTTTAAGTAGCGCAGAGAGTCCTACATAGATACATAGATACATAGACTAATAGGTGCAGGAATAAGCCATTCGGCCCTTCGAGCCAGCATCGCCATTCAATGTGATCATGGCTGTTCATCCACAATCTGTATCCCGTTCCTGCCTTCACCCCATACCCTTTTGAATGCATCCAGTGAATCGGCCTCCACTGCCTTCTGAGGCAGAGAATTCCACAAATGTTTCCTCATCTCAGTTGTAAATGGCCTACGCCTTATTCTTAAACTGTGGCCCCTGGTTCTGGAGTTCCCAAACATCCGGAACATGCATGTCCAATCCCTTAATAATGTTATATGTTTCTATAAGAGAAAGGTTAAACAAGATAGGTCTTTATTCTTTGGAGCGCAGAAGGGTAAGGGGGGACTTGATAGAGATCTTTAAAATTATGAGAGGGATAGACAGAGTTGACGTAGATAAGCTTTTTCCATTGAGAGTAGGGAAGATTCAAACAAGAGGACATGATTTGAGAATTAAGGCACAAAAGTTTAGGGGTAACATGAGGGGGAACTTCTTTACTCAGAGAGTGGTAGCAGAGCTGGATTTAGATGAAGAGAGGCCCTAAGCTATTTCACTTGTGAGGCCCCCCCCCTCCCAATCCCCCACCCCCACGATTAGAGGTCCATGACTAACCGACAGTGACAGTGTGACACTTTTAGATCCTACTATATATTGTCATTAAACAGTTGGTTTTAAAATACATATTGGATTCACCGCGGAGCGGCCGATTCAGAAGACCAAGCCGCTGAGAATGTTCTCCCATTCCGACATCGGATGGTGACCCCCAAATTTAATTGTACCAATGGCCATGAGGGGGGGTCCAAGAGGAGGTGGTCCGTTGGAGACGGGAAAAGGGATCATCAATGGGGGCGAGGACATTCCCATGGAAGAACGGTGTGAGGCGGAGGCGACGGAAGAAGAGCTCCAAATCGCGGCGGGCTCAGAACTCATTGAGGTGGGGACGGCGGGGGGGCAAAGGTGAGGCCTCTGCTGAGGACAGACCATTCGGTATCTGAGAGGGGTAGGTCAGGGGGGATGGTGAACACACGGCAGGGATAGGGGGTTGGGGCCGGAGGAAGGCAGGTGAGTGGACTGAGGCCAAGGCGATGTCTGGTGGAGGGGTGGTGGGTGGTCAGGAGGTAGGGGGGTATGAGGACTGTAGTGTGGGTGGGGAAGAGCTGGGGTCACATGGTTTGAGGGGAATGGGGAAGACCCAGTGGAACAGCCACTGAGGTTACCAGGGTTGGGGGGCCTAGCACTAGGACCCAGCGCAGTCAAACCCAGGTGGGTAGCCACCAGTGCAGAGGGGAGGTGGGTAGGCCCTGTGCGGCGGGGAGGTGGGTAGGCCCCAGTGTAGCGGGGAGGTGGGTAGGCCCCCAGTGCGGCGGGGAGGTGGGTAGGCCTGGTGCGGCGGCGAGGTTCGGTGGGGAAAAAGAGTTAAATAAACGTCATACCTTTTGCTTTGTCCTGCACTTGCGATCCGTGATGTTGAAGGTGTTTTTATTCACGTAGAATGGATTTTCAGCATCAGGTCTGAGTAGCAGTCCAATCAAATCAAAGATCCAAGGATCTTTGGAGCAAATTCCTCTCCACAACGAATATAAACCTCACCTGCATTTTAATCCCGCCGCCCCCCTCACCACCGGGGGCCCCAGTGCGGCATCGGAAAAGCCTCCAGAATCGCAAGCACAGCGCCACTAATGGTAGGTTTTGTAACAATGCCACTATGTCAAACGTTTTATACACCTTGGTGGAGCGGGCCGAGGCCCCCCTAGATCTCGAGGCCCTAAGTTTAAGCTTGTCTAGCTTATACGTAAATCCGGCCCTGAGTGGTACCTGTGTGGAATGAACTTCCAGTGGAAGTGGTGGAGGCAGGTTTGATTTTATCATTTAAAAATAAATTGGATAGGTATATGGATGGGAAAGGAATGGAGGGTTATGGTCTGAGTGCAGGTAGATGGGACTAGGTGAGAGTAAGTAGTCGGCACGGACTAGAAGGGCCGAGATGGCCTGTTTCCGTGCTGTAATTGTTTTATGGTTATATGGTTATAAAAAACCCTCTCATCCTTCTAAATTCCAGTGAATACAAGCCCAATCGCTCCATTCTTTCATCATATGACAGTCCTGCCATCCCGGGAATTAACCTCGTGAACCTACCCTACACTCCCTCAATAGCAAGAATGTCCTTCCTCAAATTAGGAGACTAAAACTGCACACAATACTCCAGGTGTGGTCTCACCAGGACCCTGTATAACTGCAGAAGGACCTCTTAGCTCCTATACTCCTCTCATTAGGAAGGCCAACATGCCATTAGTTCTCTTCACTGCCTGTTGTACCTGTATGCTTACTTTCAGTGACTGATGTACTAGGACACACAGGTCTCGTTGCACTTCCCCTTTTCCTAACCTGACACAATTCAGATAATAACCCGTTCTTGCCTCCAAAGTGGATAACCTCACATTTATCCACATTATACTGCATCTGCCATGCATCTGCCCACTCACCCAACCTGTCCAAGTCACTCTGCATCCTCATAGCATCCTCTTCACTGTTCACACTGCACCCAGCTTTGTGTCATCTGCAAATTTGCTAATGTTACTTTTAATCCCTTCATCTAAATCATTAATGTATATTGTAAATTGATGCGGACCCAGCACCGAGCCTTGCAGCACCCCACTAGTCACTGGCTGCCATTCTAAAAGGGACCCGTTAATCCCTACTCTTTTTTTCCTGTCTGCCAACCAATTTTCTATCCATGTCAATACCCTACCCTCAATACCATGTGCTCTAATTGTGCCCACTAATCTCCTGTGTGGGACCTTATCAAAGGCTTTCTGAAAATGCAGGTACACTACATCCACTGGCTCTCCCTTGTCCATTTTCCTAGTTACATCCTCAAAAAATTCCAGAAGATTTATCAAGCATGATTTCCCCTTCGTAAATCCATGCTGACTTGGACCGATCCTGTTATTGCTATCCAAATGCGCCGCTGTTACATCTTTGATTATCGACTCCAGCATCTTCCCCACCACTGATATCAGGCTAACTGGTCTTTAATTCCCTGTTTTCTCTCTCCATCCGTTCTTGAAAATTGGAATAACATTAGTTACCCTCCAACTATCCATGTGTAAACATAGAAACATAGAAAATAGGTGCAGGAGTAGGCCATTCGGCCCTTCGAGCCTGCACCGCCATTCAATATGATCATGGCTGATCATCCAACTCAGTATCCTGTACCTGCTTTCTCTCCATACCCCCTGATCCCTTTAGCCACAAGGGCCACATCTAACTCCCTCTTAAATATAGCCAATGAACTGGCCTCAACTACATTCTGTGGCAGAGAATTCCAGAGATCCAACACTCTCTGTGTAAAAAATGTTTTTCTCATCTCAGTCCTAAAAGATTTCCCCTTTATCCTTAAACTGTGACCCCTTGTTCTGGACTTCCCCAACATTGGGAACAATCTTCCTGCATTTAGCCTGTCCAACCCCTTAAGAATGTTGTAAGTTTCTATAAGATCCCCCCTCAATCTTCTAAATTCCAGCGAATACAAGCCGAGTCTATCCAGTCTTTCCTCATATGAAAGCCCTGACATCCCAGGAATCAGTCTGGTGAACCTTCTCTGTACTCCATCTATGGCAAGAATGTCCTTCCGCAGATTAGGAGACCAAAACTGTACGCAATACTCCAGGTGTGGTCTCACCAAGACCCTGTACAACTGCAGTAGAACCTCCCTGCTCCTATACTCAAATCCTTTCGCTATGAATGCACCATTCGCTTTCTTCATTGCCCGCTGCACCTGCATGCCCAGTTTCAATGACTGGTGAACCATGACACCCAGGTCTCGTTGTATCTCCCCTTTTCCTAATAGGCCACCATTCAGGTAATAGTCTACTTTCCTGTTTTTGCCACCAAAGTAGATAACCTCACATTTATCCACATTATACTGCATCTGCCATGCATTTGCCCACTCACCCAGCCTATCCAAGGCATCTTGCAGCCTCCTAGCACCCTCCTCACAGCTAACACTGCCCCCCAGCTTCGTGTCATCCGCAAACTTGGAGATGTTGCATTCAATTCCCTCGTCCAAATCATTAATATATATTGTAAATTGCTGGGGTCCCAGCACTGAGCCTTGCGGTACCCCACTAGTCACTGCCCGCCATTCTGAAAAGGACCCGTTTACTCCTACTCTTTGCTTCCTGTCTGCCAGCCAGTTCTCTATCCACATCAATACTGAACCCCCAATACCATGTGCTTTAAGTTTGTATATTAATCTCTTATGTGGGACCTTGTCGAAAGCCTTCTGAAAGTCCAGATATAACACATCCACTGGTTCTCCCTTATGAACTCTACTAGTTACATCCTCCAAAAATTCTATAAGATTCGTCAGACATGATTTAGTTGTGGATTTCAGGAGGAGGAGGAGGAGGAGATAGTTGTGGATTTCAGGAGGGGGAGGAGGAGGACTCAACCAACACCAATCACCATCAGGGGCACTGAGATGGAGGTGGTCGCCAACCACCGGTACCTTGGTGTGCAGCTTGACAGTGAGCTGGACTGGAAGAGTCATATGGAGGCGGTGTACAGGAAGGGACAAAGTCGTCTGTATTTTTTAAGGAGGCTAAGGTCATTCAACATCTGCCAACCCCTACTGTGCAGTGTCTACCATTCAGTGGTGGCCAGTGCTCTGTTTTTTGCTGTGGCCTGTTGGGGAGAAGGATCCCGCATAGCGGACAAAAACAGACTGGACAAGCTGATTAGGAACGCCGGCTCAGTGGTCGGGGCTGAGCAACTAACGGTCCAGCAGGTGGCAGAGGCCAGAACTCTGAACAAACTGGGTTCAATAATGACCAACCCCACTCACCCACTCCACGCCCTGAAGGCGATTAAGAGCAGCATCTTCAGTCAGAGGCTGATTGCACCAATGTGCAAAACTGAGAGATATAGGAAGTCTTGTATACCAGCTGCTATAAGGTTTTATATTGCACAAAAATATTTTTTCATTTTTTAGTATTCATTCATTGTATTTAACTTATTAAGTATGGAAGCTATCTGAGGAAATGTGTGGTGTTATGTCTGTCTTGAAGCTGTTGTGGCACTGTAATTTCCTGTAAAGGATTATTAAAGGATCTATCATCATTTACCTTTCATAAATCCATGTTGACTTTACAATGATTTCACCATTTTCCAAATGTGCTGCTATCCCATCTTTAATAACTGACTCTAGCAGTTTCCGCACTACCGATGTTAGACTAACTGGTCTGTAATTCCCCGTTTTCTCTCTCCCTCCCTTTTTAAAAGTGGGGTTACATTAGTTACCCTCCAATCCTCAGGAACTACTCCAGAATCTAAAGAGTTTTGAAAAATTATCACTAATGCATCCACTATTTCTGGGGCTACTTCCTTAAGTACTCTGGGATGCAGCCTATCTGGCCCTGGGGATTTATCAGGCTTTAATCCATTCAATTTACCTAACACCACTTCCCGGCTAACCTGGATTTCACTCAGTTCCTCCATCTCATTTGATCCCCGGTCTCCTGCTATTTCCGGCAGATTAATTAAGTCTTCCTTAGTGAAGACAGAACCAAAGTAGTTATTCAATTGGTCTGCCATGTCCTTGTTCCCCATGATCAATTCACCTGTTTCTGACTGCAAGGGACCTACATTTGTTTTAACTAATCTTTTTCTCTTCACATATCTATAAAAACTTTTGCAGTCAGTTTTTATGTTCCCTGCCAGTTTTCTTTCATAATCTATTTTCCCTTTCCTAATTAAACCCTTTGTCCTCCTCTGCTGAACTCTGAATTTCTCCCAGTCCTCTGGTAGGCTGCTTTTTCTGGCTAATTTGTATGCTTCATCTTTTGTTTTGATACTATCCCTGATTTCCCTTGTTATCCACGGATGCACAACCTTCCCTGATTTCTTTTGCCAAACTGGGATGAACAATTTTTGTAGTTCATCCATGCAGCCTTTAAATGCCTTCCATTGCATATCCACCATCAACCCTTTAAGAATCAATTGCCAGTCTATCTTGGCCAATTCACGTCTCATACCCTCAAAGTTACCTTTCTTTAAGTTCAGAACCCTTGTTTCTGAATTAATTATGTCACTCTCCATCCTAATGAAGAACTCAACCATATTATGTACTTCGCACATGACTGCATGTTGAGTTACCTTCCACTGTGATTGCCTGTGATAAAAGAAAAGTAAAGAAAGCCAACTGTAGCCTGATTATTACCCATAGCTCAGAGTGATTGGAGTAATCAGGCACAAATGTAGGACTAAATTTGTATTTTGCACTTGAGTATTATCGTCTTATTGCTGAGATAGCAACTTTTAATTGACATTATCATCCCCAATTATTTAAAGATTTACTGACTCCAAATAAGATCAATACAAATCTGTAGACAGGGTCAGATTACCAGTCAAAACTCTGCTAATAAGTTTTTGTTTTAACCTCCCCTCAGTATGGTGTGGGGGAAGGATGACCTATGTTGTCTACTATCTGGCAACATGGTAAGAGGAGTTGATTGTAGCAGGGGAAAGGTTTGTAAAGCTGTCTGAATTAAGGGCTAATATTTGCCATGAACATCCACCCCATAATGTCATTAAAAAAGACGAAATCCACCCTAATCAAAATCTCCCTTACATCCTAACCCCCCCCCCCCCCTTACTCTTCCATTAGCATCCCTGATCCTTTATTCCCTTTATCTCCCGTGTGCAAATTCTCAGCTGCTCTTTGTCACTAAAATCAAATGGGCATTTATGAGCTTGCCTTCCCAAAGTCTTTCCTACTGACTTCCCAGCTTCCTGAATTTGGCTGTGTCAAAGTGTCTGAAGTTTGGTTTTGCGGGAGTTTCGTTTCTGAAGTTGAAGATGTTAATTTCAGCTGCAATGGTTTACATGTTTTGTTATTTTATGATTCAAGCCATTCAGCCCATCCACACATTGATTCAGAGCATTCCCATCAGTTCCATTCTTCCCCTTATTGTCCCGTACATGCTCCTCATCTCCCCCTAATTCTTACACCATTCACTTACTCTAAGGACAATGTACACTAGCCCATTAAACTTCTAGTGTGTCTTTGGGATGTATGAGTAAACTCGACGCTCCAGGGCAAACCCACATGGCATCACTCTGCTGTCCCAAAACAAATATGTCTGGAAGAAAGTGCAATGGTTCTCAGTCATTCATGTTGAATTCGTGTCGAAGAATGGCCCAAATCGCTTTCACTACTTGCAGATGTGAAAATCAATGGAGCACACATTCAGTGGCATTGATTAAAACTGGATGGATGTGTGAACATTGCATCTCATCTGCAATCAAGTAGCGATTCCATATCATTATGATTCAGATGATAAATTAGACTGATCTAAACATCCGTTCAGTGGTGGTAGGGCAGCAGGATTAGTATATGGTGACAAAGGCCCAGCTAATACAACTGCAGTTTCATGCTGAAGGGATCGGATTGCATTTTCCAGCACTGTATGTGTGGAGTTTGTGCGTTCTTCACATCCTGGCTCGGCAGGATGTGGCAGCTCTGATGGCAGCTGCTGAAGGCGAGGGGGAAAGTTGTGCTGTGAATGGACCGTGCCCTCGGATAGCGCCCAAAAGTTCAATGATGGACTTGGGAAGTTGGACATAATGACCTTGTCGAAAGAAGCAGAGAGATGACAGCTAGAGGTAACGGATGGTGCGTTTGTGGTGATCTAGAGATATGATGCTGGTGGAGGTGGAGGCGGCCTTAAGAACCCAACAGCAGCTGGGTGAACGAGTGAATAGCACGCAGCCTACTGTGGATACGTGGAGTGGTGGTGGAAGGACACAAAGGCATCACATTGGGTCAGGTGGATCAGTACATCATCGATACAGTGCCACCAGGACAGTGTAGCGACGTTACAAAACTACCTTCAGCGGTGCTGCAGTTCTGCCACTGGCCGTGTGCGCGACTTTGGCGCCTTTGAAGTGGGGGGGGGGGGCGGGATTAAAATGCCGTTTTCTCCTGCCTGTCGGAGGCGGATTTCCTCGGGCTGCTAGCTGCCGAAGAATAATCGATCCAACTTCCGTTCCCGATTTTTTTTTTTTTTAATCGCGAGACAATTTAATAATTTGATTAAAATAAAAGGCGATTTCTAACGGCCTCAAGGCCTACAACATGATGGATCGCAAGAATGGGACAAAACAAAGGGTAAGTCGTCTATTTTACATATAAACTTGCTTCTGGGGATGGCTTTAATCTAATTTTATGTTGCAAAAATGTGATTTGGGCCCCATACGAAC
>CM075977.1:185058904-185091032 GCA_038087875.1 Malacoraja senta
ACATGTGGTGACTGCATAGTCTCCTGCAGTCGCCAAAGTGGGACAGGCCCATAATGGGTCTGTCCCACTTAGGCGATTTTTTGGGCAACTACAGGCGACTGCGACAACATTTTCAACATATTGAAAAAATTTAGGCAACAGTGGCGACTATTTTTGCTGTCGTAGTTTGTCGTAGGTTGCCGTATGTTGCTGTAGGTGTTGTCATAGTTTGTCGTGGGTGCTGTATGTCGTAGGTTGTCGCCAGGTGTCGTAGGTGAATACCATTAAAATTACTCCTTGACAGTCACCTAAAGAGTCACCTATGTGGGACAGGCCCATAAGGCAGTGTGAATGCTAGGCTTCCTTTCAACAGAACTCTAACCAATGCTTTTAATCAGAGCTGCTTGAGAGTTAGGCTAACTTGATGTTATGGAGATAATTTCATTTACGCAGTGGTAATTAGCTTTGTTCCCTGATAAGTCTGTGGTCGGGTGCTTGCTGGAAAGAACGAATAACTTGCAAGAACAATGGGTAAATTTACAGGAATTGGGTGATGGAGTTGGCAATCTAAATGAAATTAAGCACGTTTATTTAATTTGTTGGCGAATGAGACATGCTATTTTTAACAAGTCGCTAGCAATAAACATTTCAGCATTTGGGAGGTATTACGCTCCAGCTAGGTGTGAATCCCAGGGCATCTTCACAGTGCAGCTACAGTCCTCGGTGACAGATAGAGCTCTGCAGGCTTCCTTGGATTTAACCTGCCGGCTGAAGTGTTCCAGATTCATCCGACACAAGTACAATGGCCCATTGGAATATATGAGAAGAAACATCTTTCGGGAAATGGGCATGTGGATCCTTTAAATTCAATTTAATTCAATTTGTTGAAGAGTAGTTTAGTTTAGTTTAGAGATACAGCGTGGAAACAGGCCCTTCAATCTACCGAGTCCGCACCGACCAGCGATACACACACATTAATACTGCCCTACACGCACTATGGACAATTTTACATTTACACCAACCGTATAACCTACAAACCTGTACGTCTTTGGAGTGTGGAAGGAGACCGAAGTTCTTGAAGAAAACCCTCGCAGGTCACGGGGAGAACATACAAGCACCACACAGATAAGTACCCATAGTCAGGATCGCACACCAGTCTCTGGCGTTGTAAGACAGTTGCTCTACCCCGGTGCCACTGTGCTGCTCTAATATTACTGAATTGTCTTTGGATGTCTGCGTGTTTTCTTAGCATTTTAATTAAAAATATATACTTTTACTGCATTTGTATGTTCTTGGAATTTACTGAATGACAAAGCTATTCACCATCTAAAAAGCAGCTTTAACGGCCAATGATCCTGGAGGCAGGGGGCTCACTGGCTAGTTTATTTTATTTTATTTCATTATTGTCACGTGAACCGTTAGTGAAAAGCTTTTTTTGTTGCATGCTCTCCAGTCAGCGGAAAGACTATACATGATTACAATCAAGCCATCCATAGTTTATAAATACAGGATAAAGGGAATAATGTTTAATGCAAAATAAAGTCCAGTAAAGTCTGATAACAGATTGCGAGTGGAGGTCAGGGCCACTCTCTACTGGTGGTTCTGTTGCCTGAGAACAGCCGGGTAGAAACTGTCATTGAATCTGTAGGTATGCGTTTTCACACTTCTGGACCTCTTGCCTGATAGAAACATAGAAACATAGAAAATAGGTGCAGGGTTAAGCCATTCGGCCCTTCGAGCCTGCACCACCATTCAATATGATCATGGCTGATCATCCAACCCAGTATCCTGTACCTGCTTTCTCTCCATAACCCCTGATCCGTTTAGCCACAAGGGCCACATCTAACTCCCTCTTAAATATAGCCAATGAACTGGCCTCAACTACATTCTGTGGCAGAGAATTACGGAGATTCACCACTCTCTGTGTAAAAAATGTTTTTCTCATCTCAGTCCAAAAAGATTTCCCCTTTATCCTTAAACTGTGACCCCTTGTTCTGGACTTCCCCAACATCTGGAACAATCTTCCTGCATCTAGCCTGTCCAAGCCCTTAAGAATTTTGTACGTTTCTATAAGATCCCCCCTCAATCTTCTAAATTCTAGCGAGTACAAGCAGAGTCTATCCAGTCTTTCTTCATATGAAAGTCCTGACATCCCAGGAATCAGTCTGGTGAACCTTCTCTGTACTCCCTCTATGGCAAGAATGTCCTTCCTCAGATTTGGAGACCAAAACTGTACGCAATACTCCAGGTGTGATCTCACCAAGACCCTGTACAACTGCAGTAGAACCTCCCTGCTCCTATACTCAAATCCTTTTGCTATGAATGCTAACATACCATTCGCTTACTTCACTGCCTGCTGCACCTGCATGCCTACTTTCAATGACTGGTGTACCATGACACCCAGGTCTCATTGCATCTCCCCTTTTCTTAATCGGCCACCATTCAGTTAATAGTCTACTTTCCTGTTTTTGCCACCAAAGTGGATAACCTCACATTTATCCATATTATACTGCATCTGCCATGCATTTGCCCACTCACCCAGCCTATCCAAGTAATCTTGCAGCCTCCTAGCACCTCCTCACAGCTAACACTGCCCCCCAGCTTCGTGTCATCAGCAAACGTGGAGATGTTGCATTCAATTCCCTCGTCCAAATCATTAATATATATAGTAAATAGCTGGGGTCCCAGCACTGAACCTTGCGGTACCCCACTAGTCACTGCCTGCCATTCTGAAAAGGACACGTTAACTCCTACTCTTTGCTTCCTGTCTGCCAACCAGTTCTCTATCCACATCAAAACTGAACCCCCAATACTGTGTGCTTTAAGTTTGTATACTAATCTCTTATGTGGGACCTTGTCAAAAGCCTTCTGAAAGTCCAGATATAACACATCCACTGGTTCTCCCTTATCCACTTTACTAGTTACATCCTCGAAAAATTCTATAAGATTCGTCAGACATGATTTACCTTTAATAAATCCATGCTGACTTTGTCCAATGATTTCACCACTTTCCAAATGTGCTGCTATCCCATCTTTAATAACTGACTCTAGCAGTTTCCCCACTACCGATGTTTGATTAACTGTTCTGTAATTCCCCGTTTTCTCTCTCCCTCCCTTTTTAAGTCTTTCTTAGTGAAGACAGAACCAAAGTAATTATTCAATTGGTCTGCCATGTCCTTGTTCCCCATGATCAATTCACCTTTTTCTGACTGCAAGGGACCTACATTTGTTTTAACTAATCTTTTTTTTGTCAGAGGGGAGAGGGGAGAAGAGGGAGTGTCCAGGGTAAGACTTATAACCCTGTCCCAATGTACGAGTTCATTCAAGTGCTCTCCCGAGTTTTAAAAAAAATCAAACTCGTGGTAAGCACGTAGAATGAACGGAGCGGGTACGTCGGAGCTCAGGGACGTCTCTTAGTGGCTCGTAACGCTAACGGCAGGTACTCGGGAAGACTCGCTAACGGCAGGTAAACTCGGGAAGACGTGAAGATTTTTCCACATGTTGAAAAATGTGCACGAGAGCCCCGAGTACTTACGAGCGCCCATTACCATAAATCTCCGAGTTCGAATCAGGGCAAACTCGGGGAGAACTCTTGAATGAATTCGTACAGTTGGACAGGGCTTTTAACCTTGATTATGCTGGTGGTCTTGCCCATGCAGCATGAAGAGTAGATGCAGTCAATGGAAGGGAAGTTTGCATGATGGTCTGGCATGTGTCCACACTTCTCTGCAATTTCTTGAGGTCTTGGTTGGCGAAGTTCCCAAACCATGTTGTGATGCATTCCAATAAAATGCTTTCTACAGTGCATCTGTGCAGCTGCTATTTAGTTTTGGAAAGGCCCTGTGTTACTGACAGGCTTGTCTCACAGAGGAAGATTGCATTTGGATCATGCTGGAAGAAGCAGTATGGTCCAAGAAGCTGGCAAATAATGAATTTGGATGGCATGAACATCAATGTGCATCGGTACAGGTGAATAGCATCAATGAATACAAGGGGAGAATTGCTTAGCACAAGAATCAGAATGAACATGAGAATATATTGATGGTGTTCGGCGAATTTGAGGTGGAGAATTTCTTTCCAAGGAAATTGTTACACTGTCCATTCTCTCAGGTTGGCATTCATAAAGAATCCCATAGTACTCAATTGAAGAGGGCCAGGGGAGACCTGACCAATAATTATCCTTTTCCTAATGTAACTAAAAGTAATTATCACAGAGCAGTATTTCTGATCTCATCGTAAAACACATAATACATATTTTGGAAGGATCCTTAATTCTATTAACAATAGAGGAATCCATTTGGTAATAAGTGCTGGTTTCTCATACCATATTCATAAACTAAATCTAAACTAAAAGCTGAAAAGCATCCTGGGTGCATATTTAATTTCTATAGGTAGGGAGATGATAGAGTCTCTCCCTGTACAAAGTGGGACCCGTTGGGTCCCATGTTTACATGGGAGGGCTGGTCCCCCAACCCAATATTGCACCTCTTCACCAATTCCAATATTGGTGGCCAGTGGTGGGGGGGGGGGGGTGGGGGGAGGCTTTATGAAGTACTAGTATGGGTGTTGTGGCCGAAGGGACTGGTTTACAGAGGGCTAGTATGGACATTGTGGGCCGAATGGATTCTTGGGCTGGCAGCTCAGTCACTCAGGCCTGGTGGGCTGGCAGCTCAGTCACTCAGGCTTGGTGGGCTGGCAGCTCAGAAACTGCCAGAAATTCTGCCCAAAACAGGTGAACGGCTGTGAGAGAGAAGGGGGAGAGAGTGGAGAAACAATTATTGACATTTTTTGTCTTTTTCTGCAGATCACAGCAATGAAGGAGTAAAGTCTATCCAGGCCTGGATCTCACAGGGAGCCAATGAAGGGAGGGAGAAAAATACTGGGGGAAGATTTTAATACTTACAGGAGGAATACTAGCGGATAGGCCGAAGGGACTCCTCCAGGGCTAGTACAGGCCTGTTGGGCTGAAGGGACTTTTAAAAAGTGAAGTCTCAGTGAAAGGCACTTTTTCTGGACTTTCCCTGGCCTGGCACGGGCCTTTTGGGCCAAAATGCTCTTCCTGGGATAATACAGGCATTTTTGGCAAAATAGACTGGTTTCTGTGCTAATAGGGGCCTTGTGGGCCAAAATGAGTGGTTTCAGGTTGGCCAAACAATTCTAAAAATGTTCATTTCAAGCACAGTGCAAGGCCAACAACATTTCATTTCCATTACAAGCACAGTGCAAGGCCAACAACTCATTTTATTTCCATTTCAAGCACAGTGCAAGGCCAACAACTCATTTCATTTCCATTTCAAGCACAGTGCAAGACCAACAACTCATATCATTTCCATTTCAAGCACAGTGCAAGGCCAAGAACTAATTTCATTTCCATTTCAAGCAAAGTGCAAGGCCAATAACTGATTTCATTTCCATTTCAAGCACAGTGCAAGGCCAACAACTGATTTATTTTCCATTTCAAGCACAGCGCAAGGCCAACAACACATTTCATTTCCATTTCAAGCACAGTGCAAGGCCCACAACTCATTTCATTTCCATTTCAAGCACAGTGCAAAGCCAACAACTCATTTCATTTCCATTTCAAGCACAGTGCAGGCCAACAACTCATTTCAACCACAGTACAGGGTAACAATTCATGTCAAGACTCACAGACTGGTTCACTCACGGCGTAGTCTCACGGATCTGGACTCAACTCTCACTCAGGTTCTTCCAGAGTGACTGACTCATGCCCGGCCTCCAGGGCTTTATTCTCCTGGGCCCCCAGAAGGGGCGTGACCTTCATCATGGTGACTGACAGGCAAGAAGACCAATCAGCTGATCTCATGATTTTTAAAACATTCATACATTTTTTATTATTTCACCGATCGGAAAAAAATCTTGGTGCGATTGGTGGAGAGGAGGACAGTGAGTAAGGGTGAAAAAATCATAGCGATATAGGATAGCGCTTTTTCTAAAATGTATTTACAACGTAGACAGGAAGTGGTCAAGATGAGACTTTTAGTAATAGTATTAAAGATAGATAGATAGACAATGTTGGCAGCTTTCCTTTCAAATTTGGAGGCCCAAAACTCTGGCATGCCCTTTCGAAACCTCTGTAATTCTCCTTCTTTCTGAAAAACACTTGTAACTTAACTGAAGCTAAGCTTTTGGTGATTTATCTACTGATTGTCTTGGAGTCATATTTAATTTGATGGCATTTCCTTGAAATGCGTGTTACAGTTTTCCTCTTTGAAGGTTCCACGCAGGTATAAGTTGTTGGTATTCTGCAACAATAAATGATTTAAATGCCATGCCATTCATAAAACAAATCTGGCAGATTTGTTGCAATCTCTGTCAATATAACTACTGAAATATAATATCATTTATACTTTAAGTAACACAAGCCACTTTATATGAATTTTCCCTTGAGAGACATTGTTCATTATTATCAAATCAACGTGGAATCCACAACGCTGTACATAAATCACATTGCAAGGCCCTTAGTTTACACTGACAGTTAGCTAAAATGTTTTCACCAATGTTGGCAGGCATCCAGTGAGTTAATTTTATTCTGGTGGGCATGATCTCCATCTTCAGATTTTTTTTAGTTTTAGTTTTAGAGATACAGCGCGGAAACAGACCCTTTGGCCCACCGAGACCGTGCCGACTAACGATCACCGCACATTAACGCTATCCTACACACACTAGGGACGATTCTCATTTAAACCAAGCCAATTAACCTACAAACCTGTATGTCTTTGGGGTGTGGGAGGAAACAGATGTTCTCAGAGAAATCCCACGCAGGTCACGGGGAGAACGTATAAACTCCATACAGACCACACCCGTAGTCGGGATCAAACCCGGGTCCTTGGCACTGAATTCGCTGTAAGGCACCAACTCTACTGCTGCGCCACCATGCCACCCATTCTGAATTTTGCAGAATGATTGGTGAGAGTCCCAAGACAACTAGGTGTCCATTTAATTTCAGGAATCAGACTCATGACTGAGCAGGAATTCATTCAAACATTTGCTCTTTGAAATGGGTGGGTTGTTTAAGAGGTGATGAGTGTAATCACAAGATGGACTGCTGGGAAGAAAGGGGAAGCGCGGGAAATGGGAAATTCAAAAATTCCATTGGAGAAAATCCTAGCCGAGAGAAAATCCATTAAAAAATCATTAGATTTCTTAAAAAATACTCAAAATATTTTGCAGATAGGAATGTCTGAGACATGTGCCTTTCACAATTACAGACCTAACCTAACAAATGATTTCCTGCCTGTGACTCCGATCCATTTTCCTGCCAGTTTTAAAAGTTTGCAAAATTTTCCCAAACTAAAAGATGTAACCATTGGACGCTATCAATAGCGGACACAAACTAACCATAATTGAGGAGTTAAAGTCATACAGTTCCAGCATCTCTTGTTCCCGCAAGAAGACTAGCATTTCTTCTCCCGAAGTGCTTCAAATCTAATTTAAAATGTATTTTTACTGAGCTGTAGCTATGGCAACAGTGGAGTGTGGGCTAGGTGCTGAAGTCTGAACAGATTCCTGAGATAAAATTGCTAAGTCTTCCACTTCAACCCTGTTCACCCAAGGGTCAGGTCTCTACCATTTACACTTTTTGCAGCAACAGTACCAACCATCAGAATGAATGAAAGTCCCAACCTGAAACGTCCATTCCCTCCACAGATGCTGCCTAACCTCGTGAGTTTGTCCAGCATTTTTGCATTCTGCTCAAGATTCCAGCATTTGAAGTTCCTTGTGTCAACAATATTAACCTGCGTGTGCGAACGTGGCGTTGAAGCATGAGAAGCCGAAGCAAAGAAGTGGAAGCCAAATAACCGAAAGCATACAAAGCCGAAAAGTCAACTATCCGAAAGGGCGGGACCCCTAAAAGATAACTAACCGAAAGGGTGGGACGCCTAAAAGCAAACTCACCGAAAGACTGCTTCGCCAACAAGCCAACTCACCGAAAGACCGCTCTACCGAAAAGTCAAATAACGGACATAACGTCGCCGGGGGTGCGGGACTTGTCAGCGATTGGTCCAGACCCCCGCGTTCATCACATCACTGGCCGATGGAGACGGTAGGGTGGCGGTCACTTTCCCACACAATCCATAGGTGACTGGGCAATCTGAACCTGAGCACCAAGTTGTAAGCGGCCTAAGGAGCGCATCCCTCGGGACAGCCCCCACTCTCCCACGGCCACGGCCGCCCTCCGCCTCGTCTCCCCCATGCGGTCGCACTGTGATGGGCTGAGTGTCGGCAGTGCATGCGCACACTCACTGGGCCAGGATGAACAAAGGTGTGGGACAGGCTGGTCCCTCCGCCGACCCAGAGTCACTGAACGCGATGCACCGCCATCGGATCCCAACCCCCACACCAGGGTGATTCACGCCCCTGACCCACGGACCCAACCCACACACGGGGTGATTCATCGGTTTTATCCGAAGATGGACTCAAAAAGCTGGAGTAACTCAGCGGAACAGGCAGCATCTCTGGAGAGAAGGAATGGGGGACATTTCAGGTCGAAACCATTCTTCAGACCTGAAGACTGAGGGTCTCGACCCGAAACGCCACCCATTCCTTCTCTCCAGAGATGCTGCCTGTCCCACTGAGTCACTCCAGCATTTTGTGTCCATCTTTGGTGCGACAGTTGTCTCATTTCATCGGCTGAGACCATTCAGGCACCATTGTATTCCAGTGACTGTGAATCCGTAGCATTGTGCCATGCAGAACGGAGTATATAATTGCTTTGACATGGCGGTCTTAATCACAATAGCTTTTATAGACAATAGACAATAGGTGCAGGAGTAGGCCATTTTGCCCTTTGAGCCAGCACCGCCATTCAATGTGATCATGGCTGATCATCCCCAATCAGTACCCCGTTCCTGCCTTCTCCCCATATCCCCTTGACCGCTATTTTTAAGAGCCCTATCTAGCTCTCTCTTGAAAGCATCCAGAGAACCTGCCTCCATCGCCCTCTGAGGCAGAGAATTCCACACTCACCACTCTCTGTGAGAAAAAGTGTTTCCTCATCTCCGTTCCAAATGGCTTACTCCTTATTCTTAAACTGTGGCCCCTGGTTCTGGACTCCCCCAACATCGGGAACATGTTTCCTGCCTCTAGTGTGTCCAAGCCCTTAACAATCTTATATGTTTCAATAAGATACCCTCTCATCCTTCTAAACTCCAGAGTGTACAAGCCCAGCAGCTCCATTCTCTCAGCATATGATAGTCCCGCCATCCCATTAGTTCATTGTATCAAAAGACTTTTCTTTATCAGAGTGTGCTTGTTGGTGACATTTTCATTCTCTTCATACAGTTCCTTTGCAAAATGGCCGTTCCCAACCATCTTATCTTCACAAGGCTATACTGCCTAGCAATTAAATTACGTGCAGCTCTGTTCTCACCAGATGTTCATCATGTGACCATTTTCACAGTGTTTCTTTGTTCACAAGTTCCCAGGGTTTTTATCTGTCTGTCTCTAGCTAGTAGCATCCTCCCGAACCCTGTCGGGATACATAACATCCAGTCCCAGGCTATAGGATGTTTCCACTGGTGGGAGAGTCTTCGACCACAGGTCATAGCCTTGGAATTAAAGGGTGCTCTTTAAGAAAGAGGAGATGGAAGAACTTCGTTAGTCAGATGGTATTTAATCTGTAGAATTCTTGGATAGAAGTCAGTGGATATTTTTAAGGCGGAGATAGACACATTCTTGATTAGAACGGGTGTCAACGGAGATGGGGAGAAGACAGGAAAATGGGATCAGGAGGCAGAGATCAGCCATGATTGAATGGCTGAATTGATAGGTATATGGACGGGAAAGGAATGGAGGGTTATGGTCTGAGTGCAGGTAGATGGGTCTAGTTGAGAGTAAGTGTTCGGCATGGACTAGAAGGGCTGAGATGGCCTGTTTCCATGCTGTAATTGTTATATGGTTATATGGTTATACCAATAAACACTAGTTCTATCCTACACATTAGGGACAATTTACAGAAGCAAATTAACCTGCAAACATGCACGTCTTTGGATTGTGGGTGGAAACTGAAGCACCCAGATAAAACCCAAATGGTCACAGAGAGGACGTAAAAACTCTGTACAGGTAACACAGATAGTCAGAATCAAACCCGGGTGTAAGGATGCAACTCTACCACCATACCATTGTACCCCCTGTGTTATCTTACTTCACTCCAATTTAGCGACAATAACTGGAATTGCTACTTTTAATCTTCCTGTCCTTGCTTTGGAATACTACCATGGTTTCACTCCTTCTACTGTATATCCTATATTCTCCTCCTTGCAAGAAAACACTTTGAGATATCCACATCTAATTCTGGCCTCTTGATTCCTCTTGAACAAATTTGCATTCCCGTTGATGGCCTACCTTTCCTGAACTCTGTGCAACAGAAATAGACTTCAGTTTTGTTTATTGTCACGTGTACCGAGGTGTAATGTAACCCCACTCTTTAAAAAGGGAGGGAGAGAGAAAACGGGGAAGATAGTCTAACATCGGTAGTGGGGAAACTGCTAGAGTCAGTTATTAAAGATGGGATAGCAGCACATTTGAAAAGTGGTGAAATCATTGGACAAAGTCAGCATGGATTTACGAAAGGTAAATCATGTCGATGAATCTTATAGAATTTTTCGAGGATGTAACTAGTAGAGTGGATAGGGGAGAACCAGTGGATGTGTTATATCTGGACTTTCAGAAGGCTTTCGACAAGGTCCCACATAAGAGATTAGTATACAAACATAAAGCACACAGTATTGGGGGTTCAGTATTGATGTGGATAGAGAACTGGCTGGCAAACAGGAAGCAAAGAGTAGGAGTCAACGGGTCCTTTTCAGAATGGCAGGCAGTGACTAGTGGGGTACCGCAAGGCTCAGTGCTGGGAACCCAGCTATTTACAATATATATTAATGATTTGGACAAGGGAATTGAATGCAACATCTCCAAGTTTGCGGATGACACTAAGCTGGGGGGCAGTGTTAGATGTGAGGAGGATGCTAGGAGGCTGCAAGGTGACTTGGATAGGCTGGGTGAGTGGGCAAATGCATGGCAGATGCAGTATAATGTGGATAAATGTGAGGTTATCCACTTTGGTGGCAAAAACAGGAAAGCAGACTATTATCTAAATGGTGGGCAGGTTAGATGCTCAAGGGGTTGGACAGGTTAGATGCAGGAAGATTGTTCCTGATGTTGGGGAAGTCCAGGACAAGGGGGTCACATCTTAAGGATAGAGGGGAAATCCTTTAGGACCTAGATGAGAAAAACTTTTTTCACACAGAGAGTGGTGAATCTCTGGAACTCTCTGCCACAGAAGGTAGTTGAGGCTAGTTCATTGGCTATATTTAAGAGGGAGTTAGATGTGGCCCTTGTGGCTAAGGGGATCAGGGGGTATGGAGAGAAGGCAGGTACGGGATACTGAGTTGGATGATCAGCCATGATGATATTGAACGGTGGTGCAGGCTCGAAGGGCCGAATGGCCTACTCCTGCACCTATTTTCTATGTTTCTATATTTCTAGGTACAGTGAAAAGCTCAGGTAGATGAACCTTCATGAGAACTGACAAAGCATCTTCATCCCAGAAAGTTAACTCTGTTTGTTCCTTCCACAGATGCTGCCTAACCTGTTGAGTGTTTCCAGCATTTTCTGTGTTCATTTGATCACTTTTTGTATCATCAGCCTTAAAATCGTATTTGTCCCAGCATCTAACTATTGGCTGATGTGATTCTTGCGATGCACCAGGGGTGGTTTACACTGTTACAGGTGTTATGTAAAACTCTTTTGCTATTTGTTTGCCAGGACTAAACACCACAAAACCTTAACTTCAAAAATCCACAATTACCATTTTGATTGCAAGCTCTCTCCTGAAAACACCCATAAATCATAATTGCAACTACACTTAAAGGCACTTCAACAGCCAAAAGACAATGTGTAATGCCATGTGGATATAAAACTATTTTTTTTAATTTGTTTTCAAAATGTCGACATTGTAAGTAATGCCTGTATTTACTGTTCAGCCCCAATTGGTCCCAAATTAAGGAGGCAGTTAAGAGTCAATCACCTTAATCTGAAGTAACATAACCATCAGGCTGGATTTGGATGGAACATTCCCATCCAAAAGAGGTTACTGGTCTGTTTAAAACAGTAAAGTAAGTTACTCTTACTGAATCTTCTTTTTAAAATCCAGGCCTCTGGCAGCCGGTGCTGCATTTTAACTATTCTGCTAACATACCTGTGCTGTAAAGTATAGAAATTGAAGTCTTCAGGGTTCATAATTTAGCAATGATCACAACTAGCTCTCAACTGCTGCCAAAAGCTGGTGGGTCAGTACAATGTCACAAAAACAAATATGTCAGATAAGAATTTGCTAAGGGGAAGAGTAAATCCCAGCAGAGGGGACTAAAAGTCTTGGCCAAGACCGAAATATCTGACCAATAAATTTACCTTCAAACAGTAACACTATTTCCAAGCACAAGGAATTGAGATTACTTTAACTGTAGTCAACCGTAACAGCAACCGACTCAAAGTGATAGGCCCAATTTCAAGATCTGTTAGACTTTATATATAAAAACAAATTTCACTGGGCATTGAGGGCTACAGGCTGAGCTCAAAGGTACTGAAACCACTTTATATCTCATGATTTCAATATATTTGCTGCCCAGAATATTTGCCTCGTTCACATTTCAATAGAACTAATTAAATGACTTAGATACGATGATTCCAGACTCCAGGGACCATTTAATTAGACCACTCTGAAAGTAAAGGCTTTCACTAACCAATGTTGGCATTGCACATTGACTAATCTTTCATATGTCCATATACGTCTGCCTCAGCATTATTCGATTTTGAGCCTAATTGCAGCAAAGTAGTAGCATTTCCTCACAGTTTCACAGAATCTCCTCAATGCATCTTTCAATTGAAATTGTTAAGTCTGGATAACAATTTAGCTCCATCTAGGTTAGTTTATGAAGATTGTGCCTTTGATGTACACTTCTGAAAAAAATCCTCTGGGTGGTCTGGTCAAATTAGTAACAGTCCACAGCATACAAGGGAAATTTTAATACAACTATCTCAACAAATAATAAAGATGTTTCTTTATTGCTTATTATTTTATTTATTTCTCAAACTTAAGGAGTTTTGCAAGGCTCAGTGCCAGGTCTCTTTCTTCATACAGTATGGAAACAGGCCCTTTGATCCATTATGTCCACATTGGATATCAAATAGCCATTTACACTGATCCTACACAGATTCTATTTTATTGTTCCCACATTCCCATCAACCTTCCCCGATTCTACCACACAAGTGCAGCAGTTTACAATGATCAACCTGATAGAGAATGTTAACATAGAAACATAGAAAATAGGTGTAGGAGGAGGCCATTCAGCCCTTCAAGCCAGCACCGCCATTCATTGTGATCATGGCTGATCGTCCCCAATCAATAACCCATGCCTGCCTTCTCCCCATATCCCTTGATTCCACTAGCCCCTAGATCTCTATCAAACTCTTAACAACATATCACGTTGTTTTAGACTTTAACGTAGGGCCCACGATTAAATTGTTTGCGAAAATAAAACATGTCCATGTGGTTGACAGTGAAGATGAAAGTGAACACCCATTGCAGAACAATAGCAAAGGACTCCTTAGAAGGGTGGCAAGATGGAATTCAGTCATAAGATGTGCAAGCTCATGCATTCGGGGGGAGGGGGGGCAGGGCAAGTGGATAAGGCAGTAAAAATAAGGATATTGAGAAGTTAAGAGAAAAATAGAGAGACCTTAGAGTGAATGTCCACGGATAATTAAAGGAGGCAAGATAGAAAGACAAGGCGGTTGGACATATAGGGTCTGTTGTCCATAGTTAATCTCTGTGAGATGTAAGT
Source organism: Malacoraja senta (assembly GCA_038087875.1). Lineage (NCBI taxonomy): Eukaryota > Metazoa > Chordata > Chondrichthyes > Rajiformes > Rajidae > Malacoraja > Malacoraja senta. The sequence goes on from CM075977.1 coordinate 185,072,749, forward strand.
AACATCGATATAATGACAAGGTAAAATGATTTTGGAATGTTTTTCAAGGGTTAAATATTAGATGGGAACTTAGCAATAACTCCTCCATCCTCTCAACATATCATCACAAGATCCCTTTACATCCACCATAGAGGACAGGCGAGGTCCAGATTTAAATGTTCAAAACCACCAACTCTGATGGTGAATTATCCAAATCAAATTTCCCCTGTGGGCTGGATTTGTTTCCCTTGGAGTGAAAAGGGCAAAGGAGAAATCTTATAGGAAGTCTACAGATAAAGGAAACTTCTCCCTTTCACAGAGAAGTCTAAAACCAGGGGCCATCTGTCTAGGATAAAGAATCAGAGGTTGGGAGGGGATTGGAGGAAAGATATCTTATCAAAGGATTGTGATCAAAGGTTGGATTGTGAGATACTGCCTGAGGAGAATGGAGATAGACAAACACAAATGTCTCAGTGAGCACTTGTATCATCAAAGGATGATAGAAGGAAATGGGTCCTGTTGGTAAATGGGATAAATACAGATGAATACTTAATGGTCAGCATGGAGATTCTGAGATGAAGGGCCTGTTTCTATGCTGTAAGATTAATTGACAGCCTCTCAACCCCCTTCCCCCCCCACCCCAAGCTTCCAGTTTCCTTGCCTGTTGGGTGATGTTTTGTATTGTTGCTTAATAACTGCATCAAATAAGCCTCTCTTGTTTGCTTTGCTCTGTCTCTGAAGGAAACACAAGAGTAGGTTTGCTTTAAGGAAATAAGTCCTGTAAGAATTGTATACCCAACCCTTAAAGGAGATATTTCAATTAAAAATCCCAAATATACATATGCCAGACGACAGGCATCTCATTAGTATCAATAAATCCTGTTGCAGAAATATTGCTGACAGAAAACAATCAATTCAGTTTAATATTTTCTCCGAGTTTGGAGTTATTAACTTCCAGCTCTCTGTCCCAATGGACCTGTCTGTTTATTTATCTTTGGTAACTAACTCAAAGATTGATCATTCCTTTGAGAAATACATCATAATTTTAGTTACTTTCCAAATATTATATTTTGTATGCCTAAACACAGAAATAATTTGAAAACAGAATATTGTCAAAGCCTAATTTTTTCATACATCCTATTTTGCAATGATCTACTTCCATGAAATTATTTCAGCAACTAATAATATAACTCTTATTCATTCAGCTAGGTCTTATACTTAATCAAGTTACAGAAAGACATAGCGATGGCACTGGAAGGAAAGTAATGAATAATGAGACACCGGACAAAATGTTCTTCAGACCTTGGAACATCATTGGTGGGAGATTAAAGAAAATGATTTTCAAATGACAAGTGAAGACACAGAGTGACACTAGGGCTGCCTCATTCAAACTGGTCACAGTCTCCTGTATACGGAACAGGCTTAGAAATGGCAACACCACAACTTAAAGTGAATTCACTCTCAATAACCCCTCAGCAATAGTGGACTTCCCCCTGAACAAAATGCTTTGCCCTCACAAAAGGAAGGTTATTGAGTGAGTAGGACTGCAGAAGTCCTCCAAGATCAAAACATCAAATAGTCGAGGACAGAGCTTTATGGTGAGATGGGCAAAGTTTAAAGAAGTACAGGGCAAGTTTTTTTTTAACACAGAGGGTGGTGAGTGCCTGGTATGTGATGCAGAGGGCAGCGGTTGAGGCAGATTCAATAGTGGTATTTAAGAGACTTTAGGGTTGGTGTATTAAAATGCAGGGAATGGAGGGATATGGATTATGTGCAGGCAGGTAAGAGTTGGTCTTGACTTCATGGTTAATTTCTCCAATCTTTATCGTCAATTTCTTTCGTCAGAGGGTAGTGCATCTGTGGAATTCTTTGCCGCAGAAGGCTCTGGAGGCCAAGTCAGTGGATATATTTAAGGCAGAGATAGATAGATTCTTGATTAGTACAGGTGTCAGAGGTTATGGGGAGAAGGCAGGAGAATGAGGTTTGGAGGGAGAGATAGATCAACCATGATTGAATGGCGGAGTAGACTCAATGGGCCAAATGGCCTAATTTTGCTCCTATCACATGATCTTATGATCTTATGTTTGTCACATACATTGTTGTCCAAAGGGTCTGTTTCTAAGTATACTGTTCTATCTTCTCAGTATGAATTTTAGCAGAGAACAGAGTTTAGAGATTTTCCAGCTTTAATTCATTTGTGGATAGCCATCATTCAGTGGAGTGCTTGGGACACCTGTTCATGCCACCATCAGCATCTGTCAACTCCTCATCACACCAAACCACTGCCCTTCTTAACACTGACTCCATCCCATTATCTCCTATTCTGCCACTCACAATTGAAGGTAGCAAGGTAGAAAGACAAGGCTACACCAATCTCACTCCATTCCACTGCCAACTTTCGGATGTTCCTTCCCCTCTCCACAATGCTTTCTTTATCTTCATGCTGCACCCCCCTCCCCCTCCTCCAATGTTCCACCCATTCACCCATTCCACCACTCTTCTGCCACCTTCAGTCCTTTCCCACTCCGATCTTCCCAGCACTCCTCAATTACTCCCTCTCCATTTGATCTGCCCTCTTCAGACTTTGTGGATGCAATAGGGCACCATATAATGGTCTATCCATGGATTTGGGATGTCTGCCTAGGCTTAGTCTTGAGGTTCTGGGTTCAGACCTTGGCAGTCTTAGGCCCAGCTCTCCAAGAACATGCTACGGTCACTGATTTCCCAAAGTCCAAGAGCATGGATATTCAACTTAAAATGATAAAACACCCATTGTAACATTGACTAAGTGAAACTACAGACTATGTGATTTCATTCCATGGGGGACTTTGATCTTTGGGAAAAAACAATTGGAAATGGTTTAGGAATGTGCTATTGTAACCATGATATTCACAAAGTTTAGATTTAACATTGAACATAACAGTGACAGGAGGAGCCAGAATCTACACGTTTAAGGTTAACACCAATGTACTGATATATCACCCAGCTGAGAGTTTTGTATGCCTCATTTGGATCATTTCTGTCAGACTTCCTCCCCTGTGATCTTCCATGCATAGCGCTGGTCTAATAAAACATATTCTCATTGAAGCTTTAGCAGCATTGTGTATTTCTGAGGACCATTTGACAAGTGGCAAAGCAGGACGAGAGGCTGCCACTGTCACTGGGAAGCTCTGTGGTTGTGGCCTCCTCACAACCTGCTCGGAGAGCTGGAATCCTATTGCAAGGCCAAGCTGGAGAGCATGATGGGGGAAACTGCACCATCGCAGGGTGGGTGGCTGGGAGGCTGGAGCAGCTTATCCGTCACCACTGGGTGTCCAGTGTAGAAGAGATTTGGCAGCTTTATTTGCAGGGCAATGAAAATTTAGAAAAAAAGGAGATACTCTAAATCTGAAAGAAAATTTGTGGAGAAACTCAGTTTGAAGGACATCCATAAATTCTGTCACAGATTTGTGAATTACAAGGTTGAAATGAAATGCAGGACTGTTAAAGGTCACCATGTAGCCACATCATTGATATAATCCCCCTTTCCCTCCCTCCCCTCTCCTCCCTTGTGCGCCACCTTATTTCTCCCCTTTTCCCCCTCCCTCCCACTATGTTCTTCTTTCTTTTTTTTTTTTGATTAATATTTTTATTAGAAGCAAACATATTATAAGGTATGGTAACATATTATAATAGAAATAAAAGCTTTTCATATACATCAATCATACATTATTAAAATTGTCAATTGTCGATTAATTCTGCTTCTAGTGTTTTTTCTAATATAGATAGAAAAAGAAAGATAGAAAGAAAAAAGCATGACAAATATCATGAGAAAAAAAAAAGAGGTGGAATGAACTACTTATAATACGTCTTTGGAGATAAGTTCGTAGGTTATGAAGTATATTTTTACATCTAATCCTGAGTTCAAGCTTCAGTTGGGTTTTCGTGCTTGGCCCATCTATCCCTTCAAATAGGTAATGAATGGAGCCCATATTTTAACAAAAAGTTCTTGTTTGTCCATTAAGACAAGTCTAATTCTTTCCAGGTGTAGGGTCTCCGACATTTCCACAATCCACATTTTAATTGTGGGGGTTATAGGACCTTTCCAAAATTTTAATATTAATTTTTTCCCTGTTATTATACTGTAGTCAAGGAAGTTTCTTTGGTTTGTTGGGAGTGTTAAACTTTGTTCTGATATCCCAAGTATTATTAATTTTGAGTCTGGATCCAATTTTGTATTAACAACTTCAGAAATTATTTCAAAAATATCAATCCAGAAGTTTTTAATTTTTATACAATTGGCAAAAGTATGTGTTAAATTGGCCTCTAGATGTAAGCATTTATCACAGATAGAAGAAATATGTGGGAAGATTCTATTTAGTTTTACTTTGGAATAATGTAATCTGTGTAAGACTTTAAATTGTATTAAAGCATGTCTGGCATTTAACGAGCATTGATATATATGTTGTAAACTTTCGTCCCAAATGTCTTTCGTTATAGAATGACCTAACTCATTTTCCCATGTGTGTCTATATAGTTCCATCGGTGGTACCTCATTGTTTAAGAGGGTGTTATAAATATAAGCTATTAATTTTTCAATGTTAGGATGCTTATTCAAACATTCATCAAGAATTTCTGGTTCCCTAGTCCTATATACTTGTGTATTAGATTTAACATAATCCCTAATTTGTAGATATCTAAAAAAATTATTTGAGTACAGTCCATGATTCTGTTGTAACTCTTGAAATGACAAAAACATGCCTTCCCTATAAAGATGTCCAATCTTTTTAATTCCATAATTTTTCCATTGTATAAAACCTCTATCCAATATGGATGGCTTGAATAAAGGATTATTTACAATGGGAAGACATAGTGGTATATTATTCAGTTTTAAAGCTTTCTTTAATTGTTTCCAAATTCGTATTCCACTATGTATTATACGGTTTTCCTTATAGGTTTTTTTATGCAATTTTGTTGGAGCAAATATAATCGAACCAATTTCAAAAGGTGAACAGTCTTCCTTTTCCATCCTTAACCAATCTGGATATTGATCCATTTCTTCCAGCCAGAAATTCATGTTTTTAATATGGACTGCCCAAAAATAAAATAAGAAATTTGGCAAAGCCAAACCTCCGTTGCTCTTTGACTTACATAAATGTTTTTTGCTTATTCTATGATACTTATAATCCCAGATAAAGCTTGTAACAATAGAGTCGACTTTTTTGAAAATGTTTTTTGGGATATATATCGGAATTAATTGAAATAGGTACAGTAGTTGAGGTAAGAAGATCATTTTTATAGCATTAATTCTACCAAGCATTGAAATGGGAATTGTTTTCCAGTACTGAATATTTTTGTGTAATTTATTAAGTAAAGGTGGAAAATTTAGTTTAAATAAAGAGGTATATGTCTCAGTTACATTGTTTCCTAAATATTTAAGTTTATCTTTAACTATTTTGAAAGGGGATTGTTACAATGTATTTAAATTGAATTTTGTTATTGGCATGATTTCACTTTTATTCCAGTTAATTCTATATCCTGAGAACTGACCAAATTGAGTTATTAGATTTAATAGATTTGGAATACTAATTTCTAACTTTGTAATATATATTAGTACATCATCTGCATATAAGGACATTTTATTCCTTGTATCTCTCGTGTTGTACCCATGTATTCCTGGATGGGTTCTAACGCTTTCTGCTAATGGTTCAATGGCAAGAGCAAATAATAGTGGAGATAGGGAACATCCTTGTCTGCAACCTCTAGAAAGATTAAATGTAACTGATAACATTTGGTTTGTTGGTATTCTAGCTGTTGGATTGGAGTATAACAGTTTAATCCATGTACAGTACTTCTCTCCAAGTTGAAATGTTTTCATTACCGAAAATAAATATGACCATTCTACCTGGTCAAATGCTTTTTCAGCATCTAACGATATAATTGCTAGGTCTACATTAGGAATTCTATTTGTATATATAATATTGAATAATCTTCTCAAATTATAAAATGAGTAACGTTTTGGAATAAAACCAGTTTGGTCGGGGTGTATTAATTTGTTAATCACTAAGCTCAATCTATGAGATAGGATTTTGGTTAATATTTTTTGATCAGTATTTAAGAGAGCTATTGCTCTATATGAACCTGGGTCTTCAGGATCCTTATCCATTTTTGGTATAAGTATGATTGTAGATTCATTTAGAGTTTCTGGGAGTTTCTGTTGAGTATAAATGTATTTGTATAGTGTCTGTAGGTGTGGAGAAATCAGATCATAAACTTTTTAATAAAATTCAGAGCTTAGACCATCAGGACCTGGGGCCTTTCCGTTTTTTAAAGATCTAATTAACTCTTCGATGTCTTTTACCATAATTTCTGCATCTAGTGATTCTCTCTCTTTCTGATCTAAACCTGTAAGGTTACATTTCTGTAGAAATGTTTCCATTCCTGCTGATTGTTCTGTCATTTTAGATGAGTACAGTTTTTGATAGTTTTGTAAAAATCTATCATTAATATCTTTAGGCAGTGTTAATATTTCTCCCTTGTCTGATCTAATTTTGTAAATTGTTTTTTCCCCGTCCAGTTTACGAAGTTGACGCGCTTATATAGTTTTTGTGGTTTATCACCAAATTCAAAGTTTAATTGTTTTGTATGTTGATATAGTTTTATAACTTGGTCTGAGTACATCTTATTTAACTTATATTTCAGTACTGCAATTTTATTGTGTTTTGCCATAGATGGTGCTATTGCATTTTCTATGTCTAATTGCCTTATTTCCATTTCCAAAGTCTGTCGTTTAGCCCTATTCTCTTTGTTAAGAAATGATTGCGAAGAGATTAATGCTCCTCGCACAAATGCTTTAAATGTTTCCCAAAAAAAGAGAGGCAGAGATTCCAGGGCTATTCCAGGGTTGGTAGTATTAATATATGAATTTAGAAATTCACTTGACTGAGATTTTAATTTTCTTTGAGTTGATGATCTATCCAAGTAAGCATCCAGTGTATAGTTTAAGTCTCCACCGATAATTAAGTTATGTTGTGTACATTCCGGGATAGTGTTAAGTATTCTCTTAAAAAACAGGGGGCTATCAAAATTTGGTCCATACACATTAAGGAGAGTTACTTTTTTTGAATATAACTCCCCTACTAATACAATATATCTGCCTTCAATATCTTCTATCGTTGATATATGTTTAAAGGGTATTCCTTTACGAATTAATATTGCAACCCTTCTAAATTTATGTGAGAATGAAGGGTGATACGCTTTAGCAATCCATTTTGTTTTCAATCTATGTTGTGCTTCCTTTTTAAGATGTGTTTCCTGTAGAAATATTATATCTGCTTTAAGTGACTTTAAATGAGCTAATACTTTACCTCTCTTGATTGGTTCATTAATTCCCTTAACATTCCAACTACAGAATTTAATTCCTTCGCCCCCAATTTTCCTATTAACGTCTTGCATCTTGTGATTAAAGTGGTCTATGTTAGAGCAGATGGCTCAGCACATTAAACCCTACCTTATACCCAAACATCAGGTAGATGAATTTTAAGTCTCGTCGGTTTTCCATCCGGACATATCTCCCTAAATAAAATATATAATTCCATTCCAAATACAAAATATAATATAACATAAGATAGAAAAAGTAAAAAAAAGTTACATTAATAGCGTGTAAAGAGTAAAAAAAGAAGAAAACTACAACTATAATTAGTGCAGTTAGTGATAGCCACCCTAATGTGGCTAAGCATCTAAGGACTTCCGTAGCTTTTGGTAAAAAAAAAAAATGTTACTAGCTCCATACTTTCCTTAGAAGGAAAGTTTCAATTACAATGAAAACAACTTATGGGGGGGATGGAATCAATAGTTATATTCCATAATTGAAATAATTATTAGTCTCCAATTGAAATGTTAGTTGCAAAAAATTAAAAAGAACACATTGTTAAAGAGTAAAATCAAAAATATCAAAGAGAAAACTTCCTAAATTTGTATTAATAAATTACCTGAATCACACTATACTTATATTTCATACTTTTAATTAACTCAGTTGATCCAGTTAACAATAATTAGTATTGATTAATATTCATGATTAGTAATAGTTGTTAGAAATTAGTACTAAAATGTAAATATTATATATTAGTAGCAATCTAATTGCCCAATTCTTATTGCAGATTTTGGACAGTTCTTAAGTATAATAGTTTAGAGTTCCATTTCTTCTCTCCATGGTGACAATGTCCGATATCTTCAGGTGATTGTTGGGTGTAGTGTATTATTTAATCTTCGGTCTTATTCACGATGCTCTGGGCGAATTCAAGTGCTTCTGTGTGCTTGATGAAAAAATGTTATTTCCGTTCGTAAGCTACTCTTAATCGTGCGGGATATAACAGTCCATATCTCAAATTGTTTATATTCTTAAGTATTCTTCTTGTTTCTGTAAACAGCGCTCTCTTCTTGGCGACTTCCACAGGATAATCTCTAAATATACTGATCTTGTCTCCTTCAAATTCAAGGTTTCTGCTTTGAACAATTATCTTCATCATATTATCCAAAACATGGTCATATTGCACCTTCACTATCATTTGTCTTGGAGGGGCGCCCTCCCTTGGGCGACGTCTCGATACTCTGTGCGCTCGGGCAAGTAGTGGTGCTTGATCCAGATTCAAGACTTTTTTCAGTAGATCTGCAGCAAATTCACGGGGGTCACGATTCCCCTCTCTGCCTTCCTGGACGTCCACAATTCTTAAATGTTGGCGTCTCTGTCGTCCCTCCAAGTCAATACATTTTTCGGTTATTTGATGCAATAACTTTGATAGGCGTTTATTCTCGGCAATAAGTTTATCTGTAGTTTCCGTGCTCGCCTCAGCAATTTCCTCTAATTCCGTTACGACCTGGAATTTAATGTCTGGAGGATAGGCTCCAACTTAGAATCAAATCTAGATTCCATCGAATTCAGTTTATCATTTACTTCTCCAATATTTTGTTTCAAATTTTCTTCCATATCTAACTTCCAATCTTCCAGAACTTCATGTACAGAAGCAGTAAACTTCTTTAATTTGTTCTTTAATTTCCTCTTTTAAAGAAGTCAAATCCTGTTTGAGACTTTTAAATTCTTTCATTATGTTAGAGATTTCCTGTTTGAGGAAGATTTTTAACTCTTCCACTTCTGTCTTTTTCTTCTGTGAGATATCTTCTCGGGATGCTGTTAAAACTGAGGCCGAGGCTTCAGTTGGGCCTACCTCTTTTCCCTTGCCGGTTTTTCTCGCCTTGGGGGGGGTATGTTGAGTCGACATGCTGCCGGTGTCGCACGCCTGATGACGTCACGGACTTACTGCAAACAATCGGTGCAGGTAGGTCCCGTCTTTTTCCCCCGTTTTCAACGTTTTTTTCACGGAGCTAGTCGGCGCGAGTCTCTCCTACTCCATAGCGCCACCGGAAGTCACGTTCTTCTTTCTAACATCATAATTCACAAATCTTCAATTCTTTCTCACACCTGCTTTTATCTCTGGCCTTTGTTGGTACTATCTGCCTCTCAAACTCCCCCCTCCCCTGCGTTCACCTATTACCTGCCATGCTTTGTCCTGCCTCTCCCCTCTTCCAGCTTTCTTCTCCCCCTCCCCCTACAGTTAGCCCAAAAAATGGTCTTATCCCAAAATGTCACCAATCCATGTTCTCCATGGATGCTGCCTGACCTGTTGAGTTACTCCAGCACTGTGTCTTTTTGTGGGTGTTTTAATGTTAGAGTCAGTGATTTATTTTTGAAGACATAAAGATACCAGTAGATGCCGTTAATTAATGATGATTTTATTTCGATGTCACGTGAGTGACTACGTGAAGAGCCCGCCAACCCGCATGCGTGTCAATACGTCGACGCATGGCGCAGGAATCGGAGCAGTTCGAAACTGCTCTGGCAGGAACGGGCCGCTGCTCAGAAAACAGGGGCAGCTGGCCCGGAGAAGCTGGCACAGCTTGTGCAGCTACCGCTGTGGAGGCAGGATAAAAATAGCAACAGCTGGCGCGGCCGGCAGAGCTCAACGCTATGGAGCCGTGGGAGCTCCCATTCTAAAAATAGCAATGGCCGGCGTGGCTGGCAGAGCTGAACGCTGAGGAGCCGCGGGAGCTCACACTCTAAAAATAGCAACGGCCGGTGCGGCCGGGGTAGCTGAACGCCATGGAGACTCCGTGGGAGCAAGTTCTAATTATAGCAGCGCCCGGCGCGGCCGGAGTAGCTGAACGCCGTGGACGTCCCGTGGGAGCTGCCGTTTAAATCTAGCAGCTATCGGCTATAGACCGGACAGCAACCGCTGTACAGGCTCCATGCACTGGAGGCATTAACAGGCGGCTTCAGCCAAATGCCTGTGGCAACATCTGGCTCAGGGTTGCAGTATTTCTCCCACTCTGTTGAGGGGAGTATCAGAGAGAGGTGACTCTGATTATGATGCCGGCTCGACCAGGTCATATGGGGGCAGAGGCTGAGGAAGCAACACCTGGTTTAGGGTTGCGCTCTATTTCCTCCCCTGAAATACTCCATTGAGGCTCCAGAAGGGAGCAAGGACTCGAAATCACTAGCAGGCACAACGTGTCTGGTAACTACAATAAATAAATGAATAAGCAAACAAACAAATATTTAAAGGGGCTGCTGAGAAACCAGCAGCAGAGGACCGCGGCAGTCCGAAAAGCCGACGGCCATCCGTTTCCTCTTCGGAGTCGCTGGCAGCCGCGATCTGCACAGAGGCCCGAGAGCCGTTGGAGAGGTCGCAGAGGGAGGAGCTACACCTGAGTGGTAGGATTTAAAGAGGAGCGCGGGGCTTGCTTCTACAGAGGCCCGAGAGCCGTTGGAGAGGTCGCAGAGGGAGGAGCTACACCCGAGCGGTAGGATTTAAAGAGGAGCGCGGGGCTTGCTTCTACAGAGGCCCGAGAGCCGTTGGAGAGGTCGCAGAGGGAGGAGCTACACCCGAGCGGTAGGATTTAAAGAGGAGCGCGGGGCTTGCTTCTACAGAGGCCCGAGAGCCGTTGGAGAGGTCGCAGAGGGAGGAGCTACACCCGAGCGGTAGGATTTAAAGAGGAGTGCAGGGCTTGCTTCTACAGAGGCCCGAGAGCCCTTGGAGAGGTCGCAGAGGGAGGAGCTACACCCGAGCGGTAGGATTTAAAGAGGAGCACGGGGCTTGCTTCTACAGAGGCCCGAGAGCCGTTGGAGAGGTCGCAGAGGGAGGAGCAACACCCGAGCGGTAGGATTTAAAGAGGAACCGACATCTGTAATGTTCCAAGTTCCACTTCAAAAACAAGTGGGTTTGAGGAAGCTGCTGATTGGCGGAAGCAGACAAGAGGGAGCAGCTGATTGGGAGTCAGATCCCTGCTATTTGTACTGTATTGTAGCAGTTTGTTTTGTATTCTAGCAGTTTGTTTTGTATTGTATCCTAGGTAAGGGGAGTATGAGGGCCAGGGCAGTTTACTGTTCTGGATGTCAGATGTGGGAAGTCATGGAGTCTGATAGCCTTCCAGACATCCACATCTGCGCCATGTGTATCGAGATGGGGCTCCTAAGGGACCGTATTAGGAACCTGGAGCAGCAGCTCGATGACCTCCATCTGGTCAGGGAGAGCGAGGAAGTCATTGAGAGGAGTTACAGGGAGGTGGTCACTCCAAGACCACAGGAGGCAGGCAAGTGGTTCACGGTTGGGAGAGGCAAGGGGCACAGGCAGGGACTAGAGAGTACCCCAGTGGCTGTACACCTTGACAATAAGTACTCCTGTTTGAGCACCTTTCGGGGGGACAGCCTACCTGGGGGTAGCGACAGCGGCCGGGCCTCCGGTATAGAGACCGGCCCTGTTGCTCAGAACGGTAAGGAAAAGAAGAGGAGGGCAATACTAATAGGGGACTCTATAGTTAGGGGGTCAGACAGGCGATTCTGTCGTCGCAGTCGGGAGACCCGGATGGTAGTTTGCCTCCCTGGTGCCAGGGTCTGTGATGTGTCTCAACGTGTCCAAGATATCCTGAAAGGGCAGGGAGAGGAGCCCGGGGTCGTGGTACATATAGGTACCAATGACATAGGTAAAAAAAGAGAAGAGGTCCTGAAAGGAGAATTTAGGGAGTTAGGAGGGGAGTTAAAGAGAAGGACAGCAAAGGTAACAATCTCGGGATTACTGCCTGTGCCACGCGACAGTGAGAGTAGGAATGGAGTGAGGTGGAGGATAAATGCGTGGCTGAAGGACTGGTGCAGAAGGCAGGGATTCAAATTTCTGGATCATTGGGACCTCTTTGTGGAAGGTGCGACCTGTACAAAAAGGATGGGTTGCACTTGAACCTGAGGGGGACCGATATCCTGGCGGGGAGATCTGCAAAGGCTACTGGGGAGACTTTAAACTAGAATGGTTGGGGGGAGGGACTCAAATAGAGAATGCTATTAGACAGTGTGTGAGGCAGGAGGCAGAGAAGGAAAGCACTCAGACCCAACATGTAGGGGGGAAAGAAGAAAACAATAATAAACAGAGAATAAGAGGTGATGGGGTTCTTAAATGGGTGAGCAGAGAAACAGAGGGGTGTAAAAAGCGGGCGGAAGCAATAGGTAGCAAGGTGAAAAGTAAAAGTGGCAGGCAGACAAATCCAGGGCAAAAATCAAAAAGGGCCACTTTTCAACATAATTGTATAAGGGGTAAGAGCGTTGTAAAAACAAGCCTGAAGGCTTTGTGTCTCAATGCAAGGAGCATTCGTAATAAGGTGGATGAGTTGAACGTGCAGATAGCAATTAATGATTATGATATAGTTGGGATCACGGAGACATGGCTCCAGGGTGACCAAGGCTGGGAGCTGAACAACCAGGGATATTCAATATTCAGGAGTTTTAGAGAGAAAGGAAAAGGAGGTGGGGTAGCGTTGCTGGTTAGAGAGGAGATTAACGCAGTGGAAAGGAAGGACATTAGCTTGGAGGATGTGGAATCGGTATGGGTAGAGCTGCGAAACACTAAGGGGCAGAAAACGCTGGTGGGTGTTGTGTACAGGCCACCTAGCAGTAGTAGTGAAGTTGGGGATGGCATCAAACAGGAAATTAGAAATGCGTGCAACAAAGGCAAAACAGTTATAATGGGTGACTTCAATCTACATATAGATTGGGTGAATCAAATTGGCAGGGGTGCTGAGGAAGAGGATTTCTTGGAATGTATGCGGGATAGTTATCTAAACCAACATGTAGAGGAACCAACGAGAGAGCAGGCTCTTCTAGACTGGGTATTGAGTAATGAGGAAGGGTTAGTTAGCAGTCTTGTTGTGCGTGCCCCCTTGGGCAAGAGTGACCATAATATGGTTGAGTTCTTCATTAGGATGGAGAGTGACATTGTTAATTCAGAAACAATGGTTCTGAACTTAAAGAAAGGTAACTTTGAGGGTATGAGACGTGAATTGGCCAAGATTGACTGGCAATTAGTTCTAAAAGGGTTGACGGTGGATATGCAATGGAAGGCATTTAAAGACGGCATGGATGAACTACAAAAATTGTTCATCCCAGTTTGGCAAAAGAATAAATCAGGGAAGGTAGTGCATCCGTGGATAACAAGGGAAATCAGGGATAGTATCAAAGCAAAAGATGATGCGTACAAATTAGCCAGAAAAAGCAGCATACCAGAGGACTGGGAGAAATTCAGAGACCAGCAGAGGAGGACAAAGGGCTTAATTAGGAAAGGGAAAATAGATTATGAAAGGAAACTGGCAGGGAACATAAAAACTGACTGCAAAAGTTTTTATAGATATGTGAAGAGAAAGAGATTAGTTAAATCAAATGTAGGTCCCTTGCAGTCAGAAACAGGTGAATTGATCATGGGGAACAAGGATATGGCAGACCAATTGAATAACTACTTTGGTTCCGTCTTCACTAAGGAAGACATAAATAATCTGCCGGAAATAGCAGGGGGCCGCGGGTCAAAGGAGATGGAGGAACTGAGTGAAATCCAGGTTAGTCGGGAAGTGGTGTTGGGTAAATTGAATGGATTAAAGGCCGATAAATCACCAGGGCCAGATAGGCTGCATCCCAGAGTACATAAGGAAGTAGCTCCAGAAATAGTGGATGCATTAGTGATAATTTTTCAAAACTCTTTAGATTCTGGAGTAGTTCCTGAGGATTGGAGGGTAGCAAACGTAACCCCACTTTTTAAGAAGGGAGGGAGAGAGAAAACGGGGAATTACAGACCAGTTAGCCTAACATCGGTAGTGGGGAAACTGCTAGAGTCACTTATTAAAGATGGGATAGCAGCACATTTTGAAAGTGGTGAAGTCATTGGACAAAGTCAGCATGGATTTACGAAAGGTAAATCGTGTCTGACGAATCTTATAGAATTTTTCGAGGATGTAACGAGTAGAGTGGGTAGGGGAGAACCAGTGGATGTGTTGTATCTGGACTTTCAGAAGGCTTTCGACAAGGTACCACATAAGAGATTAGGATACAAACTTAAATCACACGGTATTGGGGGTTCAGTATTGATGTGGATAGAGAACTGGCTGGCAAACAGGAAGCAAAGAGTAGGAGTAAACGGGTCCTTTTCACAATGGCAGGCAGTGACTAGTGGGGTACCGCAAGGCTCAGTGCTGGGACCCCAGCTATTTACAATTTATATTAATGACCTGGATGAGGGAATTGAAAGCAACATCTCCAAGTTTGCGGATGACACTAAGCTGGGGGGCAGTGTTAGCTATGAGGAGGATGCTAGGAGACTGCAAGGTGACTTGGACAGGCTGGGTGAGTGGGCAAATGTTTGGCAGATGCAGTATAATGTGGATAAATGTGAGGTTATCCACTTTGGTGGCAAAAACGGGAAGGCAGACTATTATCTAAATGGTGGCCGATTAGGAAATGGGGAGATGCAGCGAGACCTGGGTGTCATGGTACACGAGTCATTGAAAGTAGGCATGCAGGTGCAGCAGGCAGTGAAGAAAGCGAATGGTATGTTGGCTTTCAGAGCAAGAGGATTTGAGTATAGGAGCAGGGTGGGTCTACTGCAGCTGTACAGGGTCTTGGTGAGACCACACCTGGAGTATTGCATACAGTTTTGGTCTCCAAATCTGAGGAAGGACATTATAGTCATAGAGGGAGTGCAGTGAAGGTTCACCAGACTGATTCCTGGGATGTCAGGACTTTCATATGAAGAAAGACTGGATAGACTTGGCTTATACTCGCTAGAATTTAGGAGATTGAGAGGGGATCTTATAGAAACGTACAAAATTCTTATGGGGTTGGACAGGCTAGATGCAGGAAGATTGTTCCCGATGTTGGGGAAGTCCAGGACAAGGGGTCACAGCTTAAGGATAAGGGGGAAATCCTTTAAGACTGAGATGAGGAAAAACCTTTTCACACAGAGAGTGGTGAATCTCTGGAACTCTCTGCCACAGAGGGTAGTTGAGGCCAGTTCATTGGCTATATTTAAGAGGGAGTTAGATGTGGCCCTTGTGGCTAAGGGGATCAGGGGGTATGGAGAGAAGGCAGGTACGGGATACTGAGTTGGATGGTCAGCCATGATCATATTGAATGGCGGTGCAGGCTCGAAGGGCCGAATGGCCTACTCCTGCACCTATTTTCTATGTATCTATGTATCTATAGTTCCGATTCAGCTCCTAGAGGGAGCAGCTTGGCAGCCCCGAGTCGGGGCAAAGCCAAAGCCAAGTCTGTGAGACAAGTCCTGTCGGACGATTCTGGACAGGAGGATTCTGTCCCAACATCTATGGCAGATGTGATTGGCCATTTGTCTAAATTGGAACATCTTATGGAACAAATGGTGGCACAAAATATGCTCCGTGTTATGGAGGCATTCACAGGCAGCTCGAGCCATATGCCTGTGGCAACACCTGGTTCAGGGTTGCAATATTCCTCCCACTCGGATGAGGGGAGTGTCGGAGATTTGTATAGAGCTGACTCCGATTATGAGGATGTGCCTGAATCCCATGCTTTAATGCATGATATGCGGGAGTCGCATAAGGAAAAGCTACCTGCTCTTGCCTCTAAATTTGCTGTTCCCTCGGTGACGGGCAAGCCACTACAAGAGGAGTTGGCCAGCAGCATCAGCTATCTAACATCACACCAGCTTCTTCCTTAAGAAGTTATGCTGGAAACAGCTGGGAGATATCCCAGCCCGGGAAATTGCAAAACCTTGGATGTTCCCATAGTCAATGCTACCATTTGGGAAAACATCGGGAGCAGAACAAGGTCCAGAGAGATGAAATTACAGCGGATCGTGAGACTATTGTCAGCAGGTATTACGGCCTTTGCTAGGTCAATGGATGGGGTTCAGCTGTCGGAAGCACAGCAGTATGCGATGGCACTGTTGTGCAATACTATTTCGAGATTAACTACTTCTGTAAAGATGGCATTAAGCCAGAATTAAAACCCAAATTTGCACATTTTTGCAGTAATGGCAGGTGTGACCTGTCCAGTGAGTCCTGCTGAGGCTCCATAGGAACAGCTGGCCAAAGGAGCAGCCTGTCTAACCACGCTGGGAATAAACTGGTAGCGTGGCCTGCACAATAAAGCTCCAGCAAGGCCTGTAGGTCGAAGAAGTAGTCTGTCCCATTCGGCTCAGGAATGCTGGCAGGCATGCCTTGCACAGCAATATCACTTTTGAGCTCTGGATACGAGCTGTTGGCAAGCATGGGGCTGAAGATGTGGCCAGACAGGGTCTGCAAATGGAACTTCGCTGAAACTCCAACAAGCAGGTCGACCCGGGTTCAGAGACGCAGGCAGGTAAGGTCTCTTTATTAACCTCCATAAAACTCCAAAATGGAGCAGTCTGTTGCCCAGGTTTGGATTTACAGGCAGCATGGGCTGACTAGTATCTTTTCACTGTCTCTGGAGTAGACAGATTGATGCAGAGACATTGGCAGGGTGCCTTGCATACTAACCTATGTAACTTCCAAGTAGGAACAGCTTGGTTACCCCGGTTCAGGGTAGACCATCCTGGAACTGGCTGGCCGTATGGGCCGTATGGGTCATATTGACCAGGGAAGCACTGCCTCAACATCTGTGATTGAGATTATCAGGCTGCTCAGTAGAGCGAAGTAGTTGAAGTCTCCCTCAACACATGATTAAATTTCTGCTCAGTTAGTGGAGTTACCAGTTCATTGAAAACATCATTGCCATCCTCTCTGGGATAGGTAGCTACTAGCAGAAAGCTGGTCTGGCATATAGTATTTTATCTGACCTGCAGGTTCATGTTGTGAATCAAAAATGTATATATAATAATCTGTAGGCTCTCAATACCAGTATTCCTGATTGAGTGGCTGGTCGAAGAGATTGTGTTGCGCACACTGGCGACTCATACAGGTGGTTTCAGTCAGAGGACTGCAAAGCAATTCCTGGTTCAGTCTTGCATTAGGCTAATTTCCATTCTGAGGAAGAACGCTGAGGATTCGTGGTGACTCTAATAGTCAAGAGTTGACGGGGAACACGTATTCCCACATCAAGTGGATATGGTGCTTCAGCTCTAGTCATAAGGTTCTGATTATATGTTATCAGCGAATTGAATGAATAACTAGATAATGCATCCTCCGCAGCAAGAGAAGCCAAAAAACTTCCGTCCATATGGTCAATAGAGGAACGGTGGTTCCAAGTGGAATCAGTGACATCTCACAGAGGATGGGTAGTCTGCCCAAGAACAAAAGGGGTATATTTCTGATATTTCTCAAGATTGTAGGAACATGGAGCATGCCAAATCAGGTTAGGATTTGGCTAATCTGATCATGTGTTTGGTTACCCAGATTGAGATGGATGATTGGCTTTCTGCAATTTAGCTGATTCAGAGAATCGATCTTGAAGATGCATACTTTGCCATATCTCTACACAAGAGGTACAGATATATTTGGTGTTTGATAACAAAGCCAGTGGTGGAAGCTAATGCGGCCCTACTCAGATCAAAGGGCATTGTGTCATCAAGTTTTAGATGACATGCAAAATTTGCAGCTGATAAGACTTAGGGGTTTATCAGTAGATGCCTCTTACGATATTAAGGATGAGGCAACATGAAACTTAATTGTGCCAACTTTGCCTATTCATTCAGGGCATGGTAAGGCTGCTGAAGAAGCTCCTATTTAATCGAAGTCACGAGTGATGGCTGGTGCATCCTTTTTCTCGGGCAGCTAGCTCTCCACAATTGTATGGGAAGTTTGTGAACAAGATATGTGAGTTAATTTTGAACGGAAGTAACAGAGGTTTGTGTTGCTTTCAGTTTGGGCTTAGAGAAGCGATTATATGATAGCACAATTGACACTGCTTGTGCTGTTTTGTCATTCTTTATAATTCCATAAGTGGGACAATAAATGATTGGCTATTCACCCACTGTTCACTAACGTTATGCAAGGTGTTTTTT
>CM075977.1:185091232-185123806 GCA_038087875.1 Malacoraja senta
ACCTCCCACGGCGCACAGCCGCTGCCCGAGAAGGTCGACGCTATCCGTCGCTTCCCGAGGCCCCTATCGGTCAAGGGTCTAAAGGAGTTTATAGGGATGGTTAATTTCTACCACCGATTCATCCCATCAGTAGCCGCCATCATGCGGCCGTTGTTCCAATGCCTGGCTGGTAAGCCTAAGGACCAGGTCTGGTCCAAGGAGGCGCAGAAGGCGTTCGAGGGGGCTAAGACTGCATTGGCCAACGCCACTATGCTAGAACACCCTAGGGCGTCAGCCCAAACGGCCCTCACCATGGACGCTTCTGACATCGTGGTAGGCACCGTCCTCGAGCAACGCGTAGGTAGTCGCTAGGTGCTGCTGGCATTTTTCAGCATTTCCAAATTCACGTCCGATATTCGGCATGTGGCAGGGAAGCTGAACGTTGTGGCTGACGCGTTGTCCCGTCCAGCGCTGCCCGAGGTTTCAGCGTTTAGTCTACACGTAGATTATGAGGAGCTGGCCACTGCTCCTCATATGGAGGTTTACTGCAATGCTGAATCAGGTCTCAAGCTGGCTAAGGTGCCTTGCGGCGCCGTCAGTGCGCGGGTCCTTTGCGATATCTCCACGGGCAAAGCCCGTCCCATTGTCCCGGTTGCTTGGCGGCGGTGTATTTTCAACTCTATCCACAGCCTAGTGTACACGTCCATTCGCGCCACCTCTGCCTTGGTCGCGGCGAAGTTCGTCTGGCATGGGTTGAGGAAGCAGGTCGCAGCATGGGCCCATTCCTGCGTCCCATGCCAGACTTCCAACGTACAGAAACATGTGCACCTGCCGGTATAGGATTTCGCCGTTCCGGGCGGCAGGTTCCTGCACATCCATGTTGACCTGGTGGGTCTCTTGCCGTGTTCGCGCGGGGCTACTCACCTACTGACTATCGTGGACAGGTTTACCAGGTGGGCGGAGGCTATACCTCCGCTAAGGCATGCGCGAGGGCCATTGTCTCGAATTAAATCGATCGTTTCGGGGTTCCCTCTGATATCACTACCGATCAAGGGGCCCAGTTGACGTCCTCCCTGTGGAGCGGTATGGCGCAGCTATACGGCGCGAAGCTGCATCAGACCACTGCGTATCACCCAGAGTCCAACAGTTTGGTTGAGCGTTTCCACAGGCACCTCAAGTTGGCGTTGAAAGCTCGACTCACCGGCCCAGATTGGGTCGACCAGTTGCCTTGGGTCCTCCTAGGCATCAGAACCACGCCTAAGGAGGACCTCAAAGCCTCTTCGGCCGAGTTGGTTTACGGCTCGGTTTTGCGAGTTCCTGGGGATTTCCTGCCTGTCCCCCGGGATCAAGAGGTCCCAGTTTCGTCGTTGTTAGCTGACCTTCGCTAGCGGGCGCGCGCTTTGGTCCTGGTACCCACTTCCCGGCATGGTTCATCTGCGGTGCATGTGCCTACTATGTTACGGGATTGTGCTTAAGTTTTTCTCCGTAGAGATGCTCACTGCTCGCTGTTACAGCGGGTGTACCAGGGTCCATACAGGGTGCTGAATACTGGCGCCTCGACGTTTACGTTAGACATGGGTGGCAAGGAGGAGATCGTCTCCCTGAGCTGCCTTAAGCCAGCACACGTCGACAAGGATAGCCCAGTGACAGTGGATACTCCGCGGTGTAGAGGACGTCCACTGACCGTTTTACCGGCCTCTGCACCTATTACCCCCGGTCATGTTTCTCCGGTCCCATTTGTTACGCCCGTCCCTCGTTCACGTTTTTTGTGTACCTCCAGTTCTGTTTGCCGGCCCCTACTGATACTCTCGCCCCCCGACCTCGGACTGTGCATTCCGGTCGAACCGTCCGGTTACCCGTGCGTTTCCGTACCACGGATTCTGGGGGGGGTTCGATAACTGGCGCTCGCACTTATCGAACCAGGCGTTCAGAAGCCGCAGTCATGTGACTCGGGAGGGGCTGCGCGGTTTTGCTTTTGTGCGGCAGTTCAGCACTGACCACTGATGTGGCCAGACGTGTCTAGAGAACCTGGGTACTGAAAACCAAACTTTCGGATAAAGATCAGTTTAAAACTACAGTTGTCATTCTTGAGACTGCCAAAATGTATCAAATTTTGTTTGTCTTCTGAGGAACTAGAGGTGCTGAAGTGCTTTTGTGGCCATAAAGGTAATAATCTCTGGATTACTACCAGTGCCACGGGCTAGTCAGAGTAGAAATAGGAGGATATTGCAGATGAATACGTGGCTTGAAAAATGGTGCAAGGGGGAGAGATTCAAATTTCTAGGGCATTGGAACCAGTTCTGAGGGAGGTGGGACCAGTACAAACAGGACGGTCTGGGCTGGAATGGATCCAATGTCCTTGGGGGAGTGTTTGCTAGTGCTGTCGGGGAGGATTTAAACTAATGTGGCAGGGGGATGGGTGCAAGAGCAGAGAGGCAGAGGGGTGTAAAATGAGGGTAGAAGCAATAGGTAGCAAGGTGAAAAGTAAAAGTGGCAGGCAGACAAATCCAGGGCAAAAATCAAAAAGGGCCACTTTTCAACATAATTGTATAAGGGGTAAGAGTGTTGTAAAAACAAGCCTGAAGGCTTTGTATCTTAATGCAAGGAGCATTCGTAATAAGGTGGATGAGTTGAATGTGCAGATAGTTATTAATGAATATGATATAGTTGGGATCACGGAGACATGGCTCCAGGGTGACCAAGGCTGGGAGCTGAACATCCAGGGATATTCAATATTCAGGAGGGATAGACAGAAAAGAAAAGGAGGCGGGGTAGCGTTGCTGGTTAGAGAGGAGATTAACACAATAGAAAGGAAGGACATTAGCTTGGAGGATGTGGAATCGATATGGGTAGAGCTGCGAAACACAAAGGGGCAGAAAACGCTGGTGGGAGTTGTGTACAGGCCACCTAGCAGTAGTGGTGGAGTTGGGGATGGCATCAAACAGGAAATTAGAAATGCGTGCAACAAAGGTAAAACAATTATAATGGGTGACTTCAATCTACATATAGATTGGGTGAATCAAATTGGCAGGGGTGCTGAGGAAGAGGATTTCTTGGAATGTATGCGGGATAGTTTTCTAAACCAAGATGTAGAGGAACCAACGAGAGAGCAGGCTATTCTAGACTGGGTATTGAGTAATGAGGAAGGGTTAGTTAGCAGTCTTGTTGTGCGTGGCCCCTTGGGCAAGAGTGATCATAATATGGTTGAGTTCTTCATTAGGATGGAGAGTGACATTGTTAATTCAGAAACAAGGGTCCTGAACTTAAAGAAAGGTGACTTTGAGGGTATGAGACGTGATTTGGCCAAGATAGACTGGCAAATGATTCTTAAAGGGTTGACAGTGGTTATGCAATGGAAGGCATTTAAAAACTGCATGGATGAACTACAACAATTGTTCATCCCAGTTTGGCAAAAGTATAAATCGGGGAAGGTAGTGCATCCGTGGATAACAAGGGAAATCAGGGATAGTATCAAAACAAAAGATGAAGCGTACATTTTAGCCAGAAAAAGCATCATACCAGAGGACTGGGAGAAATTCAGAGTCCAGCTGAGGAGGACGAAAGGCTTAATTGGGAAAGGGAAAATAGATTATGAAAGAAAACTGGCAGGGAACATAAAAACGGACTGCAAACGTTTTTATAGATATGTGAAGAGGAAAAAATTAGTTAAAACAAATGTAGGTCCCTTGCAGTCAGAAACAAGCAAATTGATCATGGGGAACAAGGACATGGCAGACCAATTGAATAACTACTTTGTTTCTGTCTTCACTAAGGAAGACATAAATAATCTGCCGGAAATAGCAAGGGACCGGGGGTTAAATGATATGGAGGAACTGAGTGAAATCTAGGTTAGCCGGGAGTGGTGTTAGATAAATTGAATGGATTAAAGGCCGATAAATCCCCAGGGCCAGATAAGTTGCATCCCAGAGTACTTAAGGAAGTAGCTGCAGAAATAGTGGATGCATTAATGATAATTTTTGAAAACTCTTTAGATTCTGGAGTAGTTCCTGAGGACTGGAGCGTAGCTAATGTAACCTCACTTTTTAAAAAGGGAGGGAGAGAGAAAATGGGGAATTACAGACCAGTTAGTCTAACATCGGTGGTGGGGAAAATTCTGAAGTCAGTTATTAAAGATGGGATAGCAGCACATTTGGAAAGTGGTGAATTCATTGGACAAAGTCAGCATGGATTTATGAAATGTAAATCATGTCTGACGAATCTTATAGAATTTTTCGAGGATGTAACTAGTAGAGTGGATAAGGGAGAACCAGTGGATGTGTTATATCTGGACTTTCAGAAGGCTTTCGACAAGGTCCCACATAAGAAATTAGTATGCAAACTTAAAGCACACGGTATTGGTGGTTCAGTATTGATGTGGATAAAGAACTGGCTGGCAAACAGGAAGCAAAGAGTTGGAGTAAACGGGTCCTTTTCACAATGGCAGGCAGTGACTAGTGGGGTACCGCAAGGCTCAGTGCTGGGACCCCAGCTATTTACAATTTATATTAATGAACTGGATGAGGGAATTGAAGGCAACATCTCCAAGTTTGCGGATGACACTAAGCTGGGGGACAGTGTTAGCTGTGAGGAGGATGCTAGGAGACTGCAAGGTGACTTGGATAGGCTGGGTGAGTGGGCAAATGTTTGGCAGATGCAGTATAATGTGGATAAATGTGAGGTTATCCACTTTGGTGGCAAAAACAGGAAAGCAGACTATTATCTAAATGGTGGCCGATTAGGAAAAGGGGAGATGCAGCGAGACCTGGGTGTCATGGTACACCAGTCATTGAAAGTAGGCATGCAGGTGCAGCAGGCAGTGAAGAAAGCGAATGGTATGTTAGCTTTCATAGCAAAAGGATTTGAGTATAGGAACAGGGAGGATCTACTGCAGTTGTACAGGGTCATGGTGGGACCACACCTGGAGTATTGCGTACAGTTTTGGTCTCCAAATCTGAGGAAGGACATTATAGCCTTAGAGGGAGTGCAGAGAAGGTTCACCAGACTGATTCCTGGGATGTCAGGACTTTCATATGAAGAAAGACTGGATAGACTTGGCTTATACTCGCTAGAATTTAGGAGATTGAGAGGGAATCTTATAGAAATGTACAACATTACATAGATACATAGATACATAGAAAATAGGTGCAGGAGTAGGCCATTCGGCCCTTCGAGCCTGCACCGCCATTCAATACGATCATGGCTGATCATCCAACTCAGTATCCCGTACCTGCCTTCTCTCCATACCCCCTGATCCCTTTAGCCACAAGGGCCACATCTAATTCCCTCTTAAATATAGCCAATGAACTGGCCTCAACTACCCTCTGTGGCAGAGAGTTCCAGAGATTCACCACTCTCTGTGTGAAAAAGTTTTTCCTCATCTCGGTCTTAAAGGATTTCCCCCTTATCCTTAAGCTGTGACCCCTTGTCCTGGACTTCCCCAACATCGGGAACAATCTTCCTGCATCTAGCCTGTCCAACCCCATAAGAATTTTGTACGTTTCTATAAGATCCCCTCTCAATCTCCTAAATTCTAGCGAGTATAAGCCAAGTCTATCCAGTCTTTCTTCATATGAAAGTCCTGACATCCCAGGAATCAGTCTGGTGAACCTTCTCTGCACTCCCTCTATGGCTATAATGTCCTTCCTCAGATTTGGAGACCAAAACTGTACGCAATACTCCAGGTGTGGTCTCACCAAGACCCTGTACAACTGCAGTAGAACCTCCCTGCTCCTATACTCAAATCCTCTTGCTATGAAGGCCAACATACCATTCGCTTTCTTCACTGCCTGCTGCACCTGCATGCCTACTTTCAATGACTGGTGTACCATGACACCCAGGTCTCGCTGCATCTCCCCATTTCCTAATCGGCCACCATTTAGATAATAGTCTGCCTTCCCGTTTTTGCTACCAAAGTGGATAACCTCACATTTATCCACATTATACTGCATCTGCCAAACATTTGCCCACTCACCCAGCCTATCCAAGTCACCTTGCAGTCTCCTAGCATCCTCCTCACAGCTAACACTGCCCCCCAGCTTAGTGTCATCCGCAAACTTGGAGATGTTGCTTTCAATTCCCTCGTCCAGATCATTAATATAAATTGTAAATAGCTGGGGTCCCAGCACTGAGCCTTGCGGTACCCCACTAGTCACTGCCTGCCATTGTGAAAAGGACCCGTTTACTCCTACTTTTTGCTTCCTGTTTGCCAGCCAGTTCTCTATCCACATCAATACTGAACCCCCAATACCGTGTGATTTAAGTTTGTATCCTAATCTCTTATGTGGTACCTTGTCGAAAGCCTTCTGAAAGTCCAGATACAACACATCCACTGGTTCTCCCCTATCCACTCTACTAGTTACATCCTCGAAAAATTCTATAAGATTCGTCAGACACGATTTACCTTTCGTAAATCCATGCTGACTTTGTCCAATGATTTCACCACTTTCCAAATGTGCTGCTATCCCATCTTTAATAACTGACTCTAGCAGTTTCCCCACTACCGATGTTAGACTAACTGGTCTGTAATTCCCCGTTTTCTCTCTCCCTCCCTTCTTAAAAAGTGGGGTTACGTTTGCTACCCTCCAATCCTCAGGAACTACTCCAGAATCTAAAGAGTTTTGAAAAATTATCACTAATGCATCCACTATTTCTGGAGCTACTTCCTTAAGTACTCTGGGATGCAGCCTATCTGGCCCTGGTGATTTATCGGCCTTTAATCCATTCAATTTACCCAACACCACTTCCCGACTAACCTGGATTTCACTCAGTTCCTCCATCTCCTTTGACCCGCGGCCCCCTGCTATTTCCGGCAGATTATTTATGTCTTCCTTAGTGAAGACGGAACCAAAGTAGTTATTCAATTGGTCTGCCATATCCTTGTTCCCCATGATCAATTCACCTGTTTCTGACTGCAAGGGACCTACATTTGATTTAACTAATCTCTTTCTCTTCACATATCTATAAAAACTTTTGCAGTCAGTTTTTATGTTCCCTGCCAGTTTCCTTTCATAATCTATTTTCCCTTTCCTAATTAAGCCCTTTGTCCTCCTCTGCTGGTCTCTGAATTTCTCCCAGTCCTCTGGTATGCTGCTTTTTCTGGCTAATTTGTACGCATCATCTTTTGCTTTGATACTATCCCTGATTTCCCTTGTTATCCACGGATGCACTACCTTCCTTGATTTATTCTTTTGCCAAACTGGGATGAACAATTTTTGTAGTTCATCCATGCAGTCTTTAAATGCCTTCCATTGCATATCCACCGTCAACCCTTTTAGAACTAATTGCCAGTCAATCTTGGCCAATTCACGTCTCATACCCTCAAAGTTACCTTTCTTTAAGTTCAGAACCGTTGTTTCTGAATTAACAATGTCACTCTCCATCCTAATGAAGAACTCAACCATATTATGATCACTCTTGCCCAAGGGGGCACGCACAATAAGTCTGCTAACTAACCCTTCCTCATTACTCAATACCCAGTCTAGAATAGCCTGCTCTCTCGTTGGTTCCTCTACATGTTGGTTTAGATAACTATCCCTCATACATTCCAAGAAATCCTCTTCCTCAGCACCCCTGCCAATTTGATTCACCCAATCTATATGTAGATTGAAGTCACCCATTATAACTGTTTTGCCTTTGTTGCACGCATTTCTAATTTCCTGTTTGATGCCATCCCCAACTTCACTACTACTGCTAGGTGGCCTGTACACAACACCCACCAGCGTTTTCTGCCCCTTAGTGTTTCGCAGCTCTACCCATACCGATTCCACATCCTCCAAGCGAATGTCCTTCCTTTCCACTGCGTTAATCTCCTCTCTAACCAGCAACGCTACCCCACCTCCTTTTCCTTTCTCTCTATCCCTCCTGAATATTGAATATTCCTGGATGTTCAGCTCCCAGCCTTGGTCACCTTGGAGCCATGTCTCCGTGATCCCAACTATATCATAATCATTAATTGCTATCTGCACGTTCAACTCATCCACCTTATTACGAATGCTCCTTGCATTGAGACACAAAGCCTTCAGGCTTGTTTTTACAACGCTCTTACCCCTTATACAATTATGTTGAAAAGTGGCTCTTTTTGATTTTTGCCCTGGATTTGTCTGCCTGCCACTTTTACCTTTCACCTTGCTACCTATTGCTTCCGCCCGCATTTTACACCCTTCTGTTTCTCTGCTCACCCATTTAAGAACCCCACCACCTCTTATTCTCTGTTTATTATTGTTTTCTTCTTTCCCCCCTACATGTTGTGTCTGAGTGCTTTCCTTCTCTGCCTCCTGCCTCACACACTGTCTAATAGCATTCTCTATTTGAGTCCCTCCCCCCAACCATTCTAGTTTAAAGTCTCCCCAGTAGCCTTTGCAGATCTCCCCGCCAGGATATCGGTCCCCCTCAGGTTCAAGTGCAACCCATCCTTTTTGTACAGGTCGAACCTTCCACAAAAGAAGTCCCAATGATCCAGAAATTTGAATCCCTGCCTTCTGCACCAGTCCTTCAGCCACGCATTTATCCTCCACCTCGCTCCATTCCTACTCTCACTGTCGCGTGGTACAGGCAGTAATCCCGAGATTGTTACCTTTGCTGTCCTTCTCTTTAACTCCCCTCCTAACTCCCTATGGCGTTGGACAGGCTAGATGCAGGAAGATTGTTCCCGATGTTGGGGAAGTCCAGGACAAGGGGTCACAGCTTAAGGATAAGGGGGAAATCCTTTAAGACCGAAATGAGAAAAAACTTTTTCACACAGAGAGTGGTGAATCTCTGGAACTCTCTGCCACAGAGGGTAGTTGAGGCCAGTTCATTGGCTATATTTAAGAGGGAGTTAGATGTGGCCCTTGTGACTAAAGGGATCAGGGGGTATGGAGAGAAGGCAGGTATGGGATACTGAGTTGGATGATCAGCCATGATCATATTGAATGGCAGTGCAGGCTCGAAGGGACGAATGGCCTACTCCTGCACCTATTTTCTATGTATCTATCTATGTAAAGAGTAGGAGTAAACAGGTCCTTTTCAGAATGGCAGGCAGTGACTAGTGGGGTACCGCAAGGCTCAGTGCTGGGACCCCAGCTATTTACAATATATATTAATGAACTGGATGAGAGAATTGAATGCAACATCTCCAAGTTTGCGGATGACACAAAGCTGGGGGGCAGTGTTAGCTGTGAGGAGGATGCTAGGAGGCTGCAATGTGACTTGGGTAGGTTGGGTGAGTGGGTAAATGCATGGCAGATGCAGTATAATGTGGATAAATGTGAGGTTATCCACTTTGGTGGCAAAAAGAGGAAAGTAGACTATTATCTGAATGGTGGCCGATTAGGAAAAGGGGAGATGCAACGAGACCTGGGTGTCATGGTACACCAGTCATTGAAAGTAGGCATGCAGGTGCAGCAGGCAGTGAAGAAAGCAATTGGTATGTTAGCATTCATAGCAAAAGGATTTGAGTATAAGAGCAGGGAGGTTCTACTGCAGTTGTACAGGGTCTTGGTGAGACCACACCTGGAGTATTGCATTCAGTTTTGGTCTCCTAATCTGAGGAAAGACATTCTTGCCATGGAGGGAGTACAGAGAAGGTTCACCAGACTGATTCCTGGAATGGCAGGACTATCATATGAAGAAAGACTGCATAGACTCGGCTTGTACACGCTAGAATTTAGAAGATTGAGGGGGGATCTTATAGAAACTTACAAAATTCTTAAGGGGTTGGACAGGCTAGATGCAGGAAGATTATTCCCAATGTTGGGGAAGTCCAGAACTAGGGGTCACAGTTTAAGGATAAGAGGGAAGTCTTTTAGGACCGAGATGAGAAAATCATTTTTTACACAGAGAGTGGTGAATCTGTGGAATTCTCTGCCACAGAAGGTAGTTGAGGCCAGTTCATTGGCTATATTTAAGATGGAGTTAGATGTGGCCCTTGTGGCTAAAGGGATCAGGGGGTATGGAGAGAAGGCAGGGATGGGATACTGAGTTGGATGATCAGCCATGATCATATCGAATGGCGGTGCAGGCTCGAAGGGCCGAATGGCCTACTCCTGCACCTATTTTCTATGTTTCTATGTTTCTATCATTGAAGTGGTTGTACCAGGCCAAATTGTTGGTGATATGTACACATAGGAACTTGAGGCTCTCGACCATCTTCACTTCAGTACCATTGATGCAGACATTGGTGCGTACTCCACCGTGCTTTCTGATGTCAATGGCTAGCTCTTTGCTGACGTTGAGGAAAAGATTGCTGTCTTGACACCATGCTATCAAGCTCTCTTTCTCCTTCCAAGGAGATTGATAGAATTTTCATACAAAAGAGAGCATGGGGTTAGAGGACGGAAGTGGTGCTGAGGTAAAAGATTAACCATGATCTTATTTAATACAGATGCAGACACAAGGGAGGCAAATGGCCTTTATTTTATGAACTTCCTTTTCTTATGGTCTTATAACCTTGCTCTTCTGAGCTGCTATCCTGCTATGAGAATGATTTAGGCTATCAGTCCTACCATTTTATGAGTAGTTATTTGTTCTTAATTATCTGAGGAGAAGCTAGAAAGCACATTCCAAATTTACTCAGCTGTACCTTGAGGACATTGCGTTAATTGGGTACATTTCAGAAAAGATATTTAGAGAAGGTGCATCATAGACTTGCCAAATAATAATTGTGCATAGAAATATAATGTACGATGTAAAAACATTCATAAATAAACTGGGGTAAATCAGACTGTTTAAAGCAGTGAAATGATTAGATAAGATAGATCGGAGGTAACAATTTAATCTCATCAAATAAACATAAATATAATTGGAAACATGGAGGTAAGTTATTCAATGCCTCTGCTAGGTCATCCCTCAGCTTTGCTTTTCAAGAGAAGAGATATATCTATTTAGCCTTGCCCAAGTGGTAGCACAACAGTGGTTAGTTCTGCTGCACGGCTACAGAGAACTGGGTTTGATCCTCGACTGGTGACTGTTTCAGGTTTCCATGTACTGTTTCTGAACACCTTTGGGTGCTCTGGGTTCCTCCTACATCCCAAAAATATACAAGCCGGTAGTTTTATTGCAACTATTAATTAGCTCCTGTGTAAGTGCACGGCAACAGAATTGGGAGGGCAGGTAAGGCTATGGTGCAGATAAGTGCTTCATGGGTGGTGTCAATATTTTGGGCTGTAGGACCAGTTTCAATGCTGTATGACTAAGGTCACAAAGCATGTTTTTGTCAAATAAATCTAGAACTGTGCACAATAAAAGATTGTAAATTCAAGGGCAATTGGAGCTCCCATGATAGGGAAGACGTTTGATTGTGTATGAGTTTCAAATGATATGCAAGAACGTAAGAAGTAGAATCAGGAGTAGGCGATTCTGCTCCTTACATCTGTGGTGCCATTTAATAAGGTCTTGGCTCATCCAACTTAGTGTCATTTGGTAAACAAGGCAAAGAAGGATATGGTCCTAATGTGGGCAAATGTAATTAGTGTAGATGGTCAAATTGGTTTGCACAGACATGATGGGCTGAAGGGCCCCTTTCTGTGATGCCCACCTATGATTCTGAGCACTGTAAGAATGCTATATTTTTCAATGAGATCACCTCATTCTTCTAAACTCAACATAGATGGTGGAAATGGCTGCAATGGAAAATATATTTATTTTTTAATTTAATAAACTCAAAATAGGGGCTTGAATTTAAATTTAAAGGAAAATATTGTGCAGGAACAGAAGATTGTGAGCAAGAAATATTGGCAAGATTCATGACCAGGGTATGGGTAAGGTAATGAAAGACGTTCCATTGACTTCCTAGTTATAATTGGTTAATTCAATTATAACTGGGAAGTAGATGCAACATCTTTAATTATTTATGGCGAGCTTTTTAATTAAGGTCAGTGACTGTAAGGTGTTTATCAGCAGGGATGTTGTCCTGGCATTGCTAGCAAACAAGAGATTTATCTTCAGTACTCTTGCATGAGCTATACACAATACTGTGTAGACATTGGTTGAACGTTCCTTAGAGTATTGTGTATAGTTCTGGAAAGATGTGGTAGCAATTGAGAGAGTGCCAAAGAGATTCATCAGTATTTTGCCTGGAATAAAACGCTGCAGTTAGAAGGAGAGTCTAGGTTTATTCTCATTGGAACTCGGAGGCGTAATGGGTGACCACATCAGGGTTTATAAAATTATGAGGGTTTTTTTTCTCAGAGGAAGGAAGTCTAGAACTACAAGGCATGGTGTGCCAGTAAGAGGGGGAGAAACTTAGAGGGGATCTTTGGAGTACGTTTTTCACACGGAAGGTGGTGAACATTTGGAACAAGCTGCTAGAGATAGGGGGTGCAAGCAGACAGCTGGCCAACTTTGTGCAGCCTTCTACCAAGTGCTGTTGCTAAAGATACTTTAGCGTGGTTTTGTAATGAATAAATGCAGCAGAGCCCATGATAATTTGACAGAGAGGGATCTTATAAATTCACAGAAATCTCCATATTCTCCGGTTCCCCTCCTTAACCCCTACTCTCTCGGCCAAGCATCCATGTCAACAAATGAAAATACATCAAGTGATACAGATTTGTCCAAATCCAGATGCAACAGTGAACAGTTTAGTGCCATAGTTTAGAACGAGGGAGTTAAACTTATCGTATAGTGAAAGGTCTGGATAGAGTGGATGTAGAGAGGTTGTTTCCACTAGTGGGAGAGTATAGGACCATAGAAACGTAGAAAATAGGTGCAGCAGGACATTTGGCCCTTCGAGCCAACACCGCCATTCAATTTGATCATGGCTGAACATCCAAAATCAACAGCCCGTTCCTGCTTTCTCCCCATATGCCTTGATTCCATTAGCCCTTAGAGCTATATCTATCTCTCTTGAATACATGACCAGAGGCCATAGCCTCAGAATAAAAGGACGTATCTTTAAAAAGGGGACGAGGAGGAATTTCTTTTGTCAGAGGGTGGTGAATCTGAGAAATTCATTGCAACAGAAATACTGCAGAGGCCAAGTCAATGGATATTTTTAAGGAGGAGAATGACAGATTCTTGATTAGTACGGGTGTCAGGGTTATGGGGAATGGGGTTCAGAATGAAAGATAGATCAGCCATGATTGGATTGTCAAGTCAAGTTTATTTGTCACATACACATACAAGATGTGCAGTGAAATGAAAGTGGCAATGCCTGCGGATTGTGCAAAAAACTACAGAACAGAATAGAACAGAATCAGTATTTACATATTCGAAAACCCCCCAGCAATTTTAAAAAGACACAACACAACAGTAAATTGGCACAGTAAATTAGTCCCAGGTGAGATAAGAGTTTACAGTCCTTATGGCCTGCGGGAAGAAACTCCGTTTCATCCTCTCTGTTTTCGCAGCATGACAGCGGAGGCGTTTGCCTGACTGTAGCAGCTGGAACAGTCCGTTGCTGGGGTGGTAGGGGTTCCCCATGACGTTGCTGGCTCTGGATCTGCGCCTTCTGATGTATAGTTCCTGCAGGAGGGCAAGTGTAGTTCCCATAGTGCGTTCGGCCGAACGCACTACTCTCTGCAGAGCCTTCTTGTCCTGGGCAGAGCAGTTCCCAAACCAGATTG
The DNA here is from genome assembly GCA_038087875.1 of Malacoraja senta. Taxonomy (NCBI): domain Eukaryota; kingdom Metazoa; phylum Chordata; class Chondrichthyes; order Rajiformes; family Rajidae; genus Malacoraja; species Malacoraja senta. The sequence goes on from CM075977.1 coordinate 185,104,753, forward strand.
TGATGTTGCTGGACAAGATGCTTTCTACAGCCCCTGAGTAGAAGTGCTGATGGATCCTCAGAGAGACTCTGAATTTCCTCAGCTGCCTGAGGTGGTAAAGGCGCTGCCTTTCCTTACCAGAGTGCCAAATCAGCCACCTCCTCCCGGTAGGTCTTCTCAATGTTATTGGAGATCAGGCCCACCACCATAGTGTCATTGGCAAACTTGATTATAGAGTTGGAGCTGAACCTGGCCACACAGTCATGTGTGTACAGGGAGTACAGTAGGGGGCTGAGGACGCAACCCTGGGGGGATCCTGTGTTCAGGGTGAGGGTGTTCGATGTATTACTTCCCATCTTGACTACCTGGGGTCTGGCGGTGTGAAAGTCCAGGACCCAGGCACACAGGGGAGTGTTAAGCCCCAGTTCCAGCAGCTTCTCAGCAAGTCTGGTGGGGACTATCGTATTGAAGGCTGACTGAAGTCAATGAACAGCATCCTCACTTAGCCCCCCTTCTGGCTATCAAGGTGAGAGAGAGCGGTGTGCAGAACCTGGGAGACCGCATTGTCCGTGGATATGTTCGGACGGTATGCGAACTGTAGCGGGTCCATGTTGCGAGGGAGGAAGGCGCAGATGTAGTTCTTGACCAGCCTCTCGAAACATTTCATGACTACCGAGGTGAGGGCCACCGATCGGTAGTCATTCAAACAAGCTGAAGAGGCATTCTTTGGTACAGGTACAATGATGGATCTTTTGAAGCAGGCAGGGACCACAGACGTGGCCAGGGAGAGGTTGAATATTGGATGACGGAGTAGACTTTATGGACCGATGAACAGTGAACAAAATTTTGTACTGATTCTTGTGAATTGAATTTCTTATCAGGCATTGTATGTATTTTTCCCATTTAATTTTTTTTTTTGTTTACAGATTCACATAAGAGAACCGGACTATAGTGGAAAAACACTCAAAACAAAATCTAGCTATGATCTGAATTGCAGTGTACAGATAAATGCGCAAAATGATCTTACGACGTTGCCCTGGGATGTTCTAAATATGTTTTTAATGTAGAAAATTTCATAATAGGTAAGTATTTTATAAGGTCTCATATGTTTTGAAGAGAGCGTGTAATGTGTGAGTAATGGTGTTAGAGAGATGCCTGAAGAAAGGACCCAGCTGTGCTCAGGAAGGTTTATTGACTTGAATGTCATAAACAGTTTCAGGGCATGAAAATACAGCAGCTGATAAATCTTTACCACCAGAATTAAACTAATACATTGATACCTTATTAAAAATTTCACCTTAGTTAGATATTTTTCAGAAAGTTATGATGACATTTCAGGAAAAGTAATTTTTACCCATGTGGAAGATTAATTCCATATACGGTAGAAATAACTCTGCACAGTGCACAAACTAGAGATGATGTGAATATAGAGCATTTGTACATTTTCAACAATATAAAGGCCTGCGGCCCAATGATGCAGCTATTTGAGCTGATGCCTCACAGCTTCAGTGACCGGATTCAATCCTGACCTTTGGTGCTGTCTAAGTGAAGTTTGCATATCCTCTCTGAAACTGCTTTTGTTTCTCTCGTGTGTTATAGTTGTAAACATTCCAAACTCATGCAGGTTCATTGGTTATTTGCCCATTGTGAAGTACCTCTAACTTACCTGGGTGGTAGAAGCTGGGAATGTTGGTGGAAACATACCCAGGTTGGAAATCTTCTTGGAACTTTCTTGATGGAATGATAGAAACTTTCCTTTAGGAAGGAGATGAGGAGAAATTTCTTTAGTCGGAGGGTGGTGAACCTGTGGAATTCTTTGCCACGGAAGGCTGTAGAGGCCAAGTCAGTGAATATTTTTAAGACAGAGATGGATAGATTCTTGATTAGTATGGGTGTCAGAGGTTATGGGGAAAAGGCAGGAGGATGTGTTTAGGAGAGAGAGATAGATCAGCCATGATTGAATGGCGGAGTAGACTTGATGGGCCAAAAAGCCTAATTCTACTCCTATTCCTTATGACCTAATGACCTAACATGAGGAGGATAAAGCAAATATGATTAATTTACAGGGATGCTTGTTTGATCTCTGGTATTGGTTTGATCGGCCAAAGGGTTTATTTCTATGCTCTGGCTCCAAGCCTCTAAATAGTGATACAGAATGAAAGGTTTGATACGTGCCAACTTCCATTGCAGCAAACCTCAGTGGTGCTTCATGCCTCTAAACTGAGGTTTCCCTTCATATGCTGTTGGTTCTCATTGGGGAAAACAGCATCCAGCACCAAGAGGGGGTTTGAGAGGTTGGAGCTGAGTGAATAATGCCAACAGTCGGCAGCCCGATGAGGATTGAATTTGGAGTGCATGGCTTTAATTGGCAGCGTGTGGACTGGGGGCTGCAGATCAGGACCTCGAAAGGAGGGTTTGTGATTTCATGAAGTCGGGAGTGGGGGCCTGGGCTGAATGGGAGATCAGAGGCAAGGGCTGTGGGTAAGTGATTTGGTACCATTGGTGGGACATGCCCAAAAGATCTAAGGTAAGAAATGGAACATACTCTAATCGACTTGCAGTCCACCATTTTGCTATTGTAATTCACATGCCCTAGGAGTGGATTAATTCCCAGCAGCACTTCAAAACGATACACAAAGAACAACAGATGCTGGAATTTTGCACAAAACACAAAGTGCTGGAATAACTTAGTAGGACAGGCAGTATTTGTGGAAGGAATTGATAGGCGATGTTTTGGGTTTTACTCCTCCTTTGTCCTGTGTCTTCTGACCTAAATCCAAGACACCTCACATGCTCTTCAGTAATTTCCAATTCCTAGACCCCTATCACCTCATCTTTACCATGGACGTCCAGTCCCTTTAACCCTCCATTCCCCACCATGGAGGTCTCAGCGCCCTCCGATTTTTCTTTGAAGAAAGACCCAATTAGTTCCCCTCAACCAACACTTTCTTCCACCTGGCCGAACTTGTCCTAACCCTCGACAATTTCTCTTTTGACTCCTCTCTCACTTTCTTCCAGTTAAAGGTGTGGTCATGGGCACTCACATGGGCCCTAGATATGGCAGCCTTTTTGTTAGTTACATTGAACAGTCCTTGTTCTAAACATACGCAGGCATCATCCCACAACACTTTCTCTGCCACATTGATGACCACAATGGGGCTGCCTCCTGCACCCATGCCAAACATTGATTTCATCAACTTTACCATTAACATAACCTTCCATCAAATTCACTTGAACTAACTCTGATACCTCCCTCTCATTTCTCGAGTTCTCTGTCTCCATCAAAGGCTGTCGACTGACATATACTACAAACCCACTGATTCCCATAGTTACCTTGACTACACCTCCTCCCACTCTGCCTCATGCAAGAATGCCATCCATTACCCTCACAGTTCCTAAGATGAGGCTTTCCACTCCAAGATATCCTCTTTCCTCAGTAAACTTGGGTTCTTCACTTTGGTTATGGATGGATCCCTTACCCATATCTCATCCGTATCCCACAGTTCTCCCCCTACCTCCTACATGGAATAAGGATAGAATTCCCCTGGTCCTCACCCTTCACCACCAGCCTCTTATCAAACACAGTATTTTCCGACATTGCTGTTACCTTCAATGTGAACCCACCACCACTCACATCTTCCCATCCCCATCATTTTTGCCTTCTGCAAAGAGCGTTCCGCCTGCAACACCTTGGTTCACTCATCCCTTCCCACCTAAACTGTTCCTTCCCCAGGTATTTTCCCTTGAAACCAGAGGAGATTTAACACGTGTCCATATATCTCCTCCGTTACCTCCACCCAGGACCTGGAACCATCCCTTCAGGTGAGGCAGAAGTTCACATGCACCTCGCCAAACCTCATCTACTACTTTCTGTGCTCCCAATATGGCCTCCTTTACATCGCCGAGACTAAGCATTTACTAGGTGACTGTTTCATCGAACATTTGCGCTCGGTCAGCCATGGTCTGCTGGATCCGTTAGCACCAGGAGATACAATACGATACAATATGATATGATACAATACGATACAATAGAACTTTATTTATCCCAGGAGATCAATTATCCTCCTGGGATAAATAAAGTTCTATCATATCGTATCGTATCTCCTGGTTGCTAACCATTTTAGCTGCTGAGTTGCTCCAAGTCTTACACAACATTCAAAAGGAGAGTTCCATATGGAATGATTTATATCTCATACCAGAATCACATCTAGTACATGAGCAAAATTCACATCAGGAAGAGCTCAAGCAAACTTCCTGGGTAACAGAATGGACCATGAACCAGTAGCTGTTACAAATCACTCTGGAAAATATGCCTTTTCAATACTGCAGCAATTAAACAATCACATTTCTAGGGCAAGGCTTGTGAACCAGCAATGTGAACATGTCACAAAAAGAAATCTGACTGCATTTATTTAAATTCTTCACAGCTTCATGGCACTTAAAAGTGCTTTATAGTTAATATATTACATGGGATTAGATCACTGAAACAGATCATTCACCTTGGGTACTCATTGGTCACATTCACTCTTTTCTTCTATTTTTTCATGAGATGTCCCAGTATAATCCTGCATTCACTTATTTCTGAAATGCTTCTCAAGCTTCTCCTTAAATGCATCTCCACTGTTTTATTCAACTGCTCCCTCTGGCAGCAAGTTGCACATTATCTTTGAATTCTCCAGTATCTTCTGCTGATAGTCTCCAGTTATAGTCTTCCCCACAAATGGAAACAGTCAGTGGCCTATACATTCTTCCATGCCTCAAGAGTCCAATTACATTGGTGTAGTATGGGGTTGAGTAATGTAATATGCAAAGGAGGTAATATAGGCCCCAGTTATGAAAGGGTGGATGGCCATGGCCATGGAGCCATTGGTATCAAGGATTTAATAGCATCATAGAAACATAGAAACATAGAAAATAGGTGCAGGAGGAGGCCATTTGGCCCTTTGAGCCAGCACCACCATTCATTGTGATCATGGCTGATTGTCCCCTATCAATAACCCGTGCCTGCCTTCTCCCCATAGTCCTTGACTCCACTAGCCCCTAGAGCTCTATCTAACTCTCTCTTAAATCCATCCAGTGATTTGGCCTCCACTGCCCTCTGTGGCAGGGAATTCCATAAATTCACAACTCTCTGGGTGAAAACGTTTTTTCTCACCTCAGTCTTAAATGACCTCCCCTTTATTCTAAGACTGTGGCCCCTGGTTCTGGACTCGCCCAACATTGGGAACATTTTTCCTGCATCTAGCTTGTCCAGTCCTTTTATAATTTTATATGTTTCTATAAGATCCCCCCTCATCCTAAACTCCAGTGAATACAAGCCTAGTCTTTTCAATCTATCCTCGTATGACAGTCCCGCCATCCCAGGGATCAATTTCGTGAACCTACGCCGCACTGCCTCAATCACAAGGATGTCCTTCCTCAAATTAGGAGACCAAAACTGTACACAATACTCCAGATGTGGTCTCACCAGAGCCCTATACAACTGCAGAAGAACGTCTTTACTACTATACTGAAATCCTCTTGTTATGAAGGCCAACATTCCATTAGCTTTCTTCACTGCCTGCTGTACCTGCACGCCAACTATCAGTGACCGGTGTACAAGGACGCCCAGGTCTCGCTGCACCTCCACCTTACCTAACCTAGCCCCATTTAGATAAAAATCTTCCCCCTTGTTTTTGCCCCCAAAGTGGATAACCTCACATTTATCTATATTATACTGCATCTGCCACGCATCTGCCCACTCACTCAACCTGTCCAGGTCACCCTGCAACCTCCTAACATCCTCTTCACAGTTCACACTGCCACCCAGCTTTGTGTCATCCGCAAACTTGCTAGTGTTGCTCCTAATTCCCTCTTCCAAATCATTAATATATATGGTAAACAGTTGCGGCCCCCACACCGAGCCGTGCGGCATTCCACTCGCCACTGCCTGCCATTCTGAAAAGGACCCGTTCACTCCTACTCTTTGCTTCCGGTCTGCCAACCAATTTTCTATCCATGTCAACACCCTACCCCAAATACCATGTGCTTTAATTTTAGTCACCAGTCTCCCTTGCGGGAACTTATCAAAGGCTTTCTGAAAGTCTAGATACACTACATCCACTGGCACCCCTTCATCCATTTTACGTGTCACATCCTCAAAAAATTCCAGAAGATTAGTCAAGCATAATTTTCCTTTCATAAACCCATGTTGACTTGGACTAATCCTTTTGCTACTATCCAAATGCCCCATTATTACATCTTTAATAATTGACTCCAGCATCTTTCCCACCACCGAAGTCAAGCTAACTGGTCTATAATTCCCTGTTTTCCCTCTCGCTCCTTTCTTGAAAAGTAGGATAACATTAGCTATCCTCCAATCCACAGGAACTGATCCTGAATCTATTGAACATTGGAAAATGATCACCAATGCGTCCACTATATCTAGAGCCACCTCCCTGAGGACACTGAGATGCGGACCATCAGGCCCAGGGGATTTATCATCCTTCAGTCCCATTAGCCTACCCAATACTATTTCTCGCATAATGAAAATTTCTTTCAGTTCCTCTACCCCCTTAGATCCTCTGTCCTCCAGTACATCTGGGAGATTGTTTGTGTCTTCCTTAGTGAAGACAGATCCGAAGTACTTATTCAACTCTTCTGCCATTTCCTTGTTGCCCATAATAATTTCACCCGTGTCTGCCTTCAAGGGACCCACATTTGACTTTGCTACTCTTTTTCCCTTAACATATCTAAAGAAGCTTTTACTGTCCTTTATATTCCTGGCCAGCTTCCCCTCGTACTTCATCGTTTCAGCGCGTATTGCCCGTTTTGTTTCCTGCTGTTGTCCTATGAAAGTTTCCCAATCCTCTGGCTTCCGGCTACTCTTTGCAGTGTTATACATCTTTTCTTTTAGTTTTATTCTATCCCTAACTTCTCCTGTCAGCCACGGCTGCTTCCTACTCCCCTTCGAATCTTTCTTCCTTTATGGAATAAAATGATCCTGCGTCTCCCAGATTATGCCCAGAAATTCCTGCCATTGCTGTTCCACCGTCATTCCTGCTAGGATCCCTTTCCAGTCTACTTTGGCCAGCTCCCCTCTCATGCCTTCATAGTCCCCTTTGTTCAACTGCATCACTGCCACTTCTGAGTTAACGTTCTCCTTCTCAAATTGCAGATTAAAACTAATCATATTATGATCACTACCTCCAAGCGGTTCCTATACCTCGAGTTGTCTTATCATATCTGGTTCATTGGGCAACACTAAATCCAGAATTTCCTTTTCTCTGGTCGGCTCTATTACAAGCTGCTCTAAGAATCCATCTCGGAGGCATTCTACAAACTCGCTTTCTTGGGGTCCTGAACCAACCTGATTTTCCCAGTCTACCTGCATATTGAAATCCCCCATCACCACAGTGGCATTACCTTTGTTACATGCCAGTTTTAACTCCTGCTGCAACTTACTTCCTACATCCGGGTTACTATTTGGGGGTCTGTAAATAACACCAATTAGTGTCTTCTTGCCGTTACAATTCCTCAACTCAATCCACAGTGACTCTACCTCATCAGTCCCTATGTCTTCCCTCGCAAGGGACTGAATTCCCGCACCAGCAGAGCTACACCCCCCCTCCTCTGCCCACCTTTCTATAGGATGTATAACCCTGAATATTAAGTTCCCAGGCCTAATCCTCCTGCAGCCACGTCTCAGTAATCCCCACAATGTCATATCTACCAATCTCTTTTTTTTTTTTTTTAATAATTTTTTTAATAGAAGTACGGTAGATTACAGTAATGTACAACACGTATATATTAATACATTTTTTGTACCGCTTCACTTTTTTAAACTTTAAGAAAGAAAAAGAAAGAAGTAAGAAAAGTGAAGAAAGTGCGCAAAGGTTGTGAAGTGCAAAAGAGTGTTGGGAAAAGAAAGCCCCTTAGAAAAGAAGTTAGAGAAGGAAGTAAAGTTAGAAAATAGACCCTAGAAAAGAAAGAGAAAGAAAGAAGGAACAATCGCTCTATTATAACTCTTATAACATACTTCATAGAGAAGGAACTACCAACCAAGTCTGTTTTTGTTTTACCTCCCATTACCAGGTCCAGATACCTTTTATTCCTCAACTCAATCCACAGTGACTCTACCTCGTCAGTCCCTATGTCTTCCCTCGCAAGGGACTGAATTCCATTCCTCACCAACAGAGCTACCCCCCTCCTCTGCCCACCTGCCTGTCCTTTCTATAGGATGTATAACCCTGAATATTAAGTTCCCAGACCCGATCCTCCTGCAGCCACGTCTCAGTAATCCCCACAATGTCATATCTACCAATCTCTAACTGAGCCTCAAGCTCATCTACTTTACCTTTTATACTTCGTGCATTCATATACAATACTTTTAATTCCTTACGCATCTCACCTTTCACATTGATCCCTATTACACTTGGCCATACTCTCCTATCCCTTTGTGAGCTTTCTTTCCCGTTAATTGCAGAATATTCATCCCCTTCTTTCCGACATCGTTTGTGCCGACATGCACTACCACTTCCGGCTGTTCACCTTCGCCCTTGAGGATTTTCTGCACTCTGTCCGTTACATCCTGGATCCTGGCACCAGGAAGGCAGGACACCATCCTCATATCCCATCTGTGCCGCATCAGAGAAAGAAATATTTTAAAGGATGATACAAAGGACGTTCTTTTAGGAAGGAGATGAGGAGAAATTTATTTAGTCAAAGGGTGGTGAATTTGTGGAATTTTGCCACAGAAGGCTGTGGAGGCCAAGTCAGTGGATATTTTTACGGCAGAGATAGATACATTTTTTATTAGTACAGGTGTCAGAGGTTACGGGGAGAAGGCAGGAGAATGGGGTTCGGAGGGAGAGACAGATCAGCCATGATTGAATGGTTCAGAAATGATGGGCCGAATGGGCTAATTCTACTCCTATCACTTATGACCTTAGGACCATATGACAAAGTCAATTTTGAGCTTTATTATTATATGCATGTTAGTAAATTTTAGAGAATGAATATATACTTTAAAATAGCCTGTTAGTGCTCCAGTGGTTGGAAAGCAAGATTAATTTCGAGAGCAGACAAAAATGCTGGAGAAACTCAGTGGGTGAGGCAGCATATAATTTTGTGAGCCCTTGTATCACATGCAGTGGGCTGTAATCTAGAGAGCATCTTCTGCCAACAATGCTTCCATAGTGTACTCACCCTTTTCACACTTTCTCCTGGCCAGACCATGCCAGTCTGAGCGATAATCTCGAACAATATAACTGAACGTGGGTGAGCCTGGACCGATGCCACTTACAGAGCTATTCTGATGAATGTTGACCCACTGAAAAATGTGCTTTGTCAAAGTTGTGATGGTTGCTGTATATGTCCATGACATTTTAAAACTATTAAAAAATGAAATAAAGAATTTAAAAAATTATTATTGCAAACTCAATCAATCGCCTACAACACTTAAATTCTCATAAATAATTACAAATATAACTGCAAATAAAAATAATTGTAAAATCGAAATCTACTTTGTTTGTTCCTTGCAGCTGTGAAATCTCCATTCAAATGATTTAGCTCACAAATCCTGAGCCACATCGAACCTGACAACATATCCAAGAGTAGATTCCCCTGTGTGGCTGGTGGTGGTTCAGCAACCTCCATGGACATGGTGCAAATTCCACTGGTGGAGCACAACAGGGGAAGCTGGCAGCTCAGCCAGCAAGTTTGCAACTTTCACCCTGGAGTCCCTGTCATGTCAGCCAAAGCGGAAGCATTATTTTTGCCTTTAGGCATGACTGATCTTTGTGGAGAGAGAGTATCTTTGTGGAGAGAGTACAGCATCATTAATGTTTGGGAAAACAGGGTTTACATGTGTGAATGTAATTCCTTAAACTGTTTGCACTTGTATGATCTTTTTGGCAAGATTGGCTTTGCTGACCCAAGCCAAGCACTAATCTGTTTAACAGATGATTGTGGAGGGATGAATATTGTCCAGTGCTCAGGAATGAAATCACCTTGGTACTGGTCTGAGAGGACATAGAAGGTCTTCATTTCACATCTCATCCAAATGCACTTCTGACAATGCAGCACTCCCCGGCACCGAAGTTTGTAGACTACAATAATCCTTTGATTTATGAACATTCAATTTAGGAAATGTTCAATATAACTCCATTGATACATTGTCTTTGATTTTCAAATGTATTGTTAGTGTTTTGAACAGCATGCCGCTCTGTGCCTTAGAAATGCCCAATATCGCAGTTGCCTATGAAACATTTCCACCAGCCTTTTGATTTGTGAGATTTTGCTTTACTAATTTTTTACCAATAATGCATTCCTTTTGTAAACTGAGAATTGACTGTGTTATGGATTAAAACTACTGGAATGAGGTTTGAACACATGACCTTTAGATATAAACTTGCTTGCTATTAACTGAGTTAAATGTAAAACTATTTCTCTTCAGAAATGGATAAGGTCAACATAAACAAGATTCAATGTTAAATGTTATTCTGAGCAAAACCTCTACTGATGAAAAAGCCAAAAGTGCTTCAAACTCTTCATTTATTTTCTTCACAGCTGCATACCAGGATTCCAAGTAGTCCTCTTTTTTTCACCTACCAATACTTTTCCATGTCGCTGTGTAAATGATAACTTAATAACTCATTCATAGTAGGCTTCAAGCATTGTAAAGCAAGCAGCTGCTGCTTACAATTCTATTCATTATATTGGCCCAACTCAGAAGACAAGCAGTCACTTTTTATAACAGGACATTCTGCTGGCGCATCTAAAATATTTTTACTATGTTCCTTCGGGTGACCGTTAAGCAGAAGTCCATTAGATGTAATTCATCATTCAACTACACTTGAACACAAAACAGGTCCAATTCTATGGTACGAAGAATGTGCTGCACTGTTAGAAGTACAATCTTTCAGTTGAAACACTAAGCTGCCTGGTTTCTCAGTTGGACATAAAGGATCTCTTATAGATTTTAGAGATACAGTGCAGAAACAGGCCATTCGGCCAACCGTGTCCGCACCGACCAGTGATCACCCCGTACACTAGCACTCTTCTACACACTAGGGCCAATTACAATGTTACAGGAGCCAGTTAGCCTACAAACCTGCACATCTTTGGAGTGTAGAGTGTGGTAGAAATTGCTGCCTCTCCAGCAGTCTGATTGGTCCCTTCTCTGTTTTTATTATTTTAAGTATGTCTTGAATGTTTGATTTAATGTCTCTTGGTATGTTTCATGTGGGGAGTGCGGTGGGGGGGAATCGGGGGAAACCTTTTTCAGTCACTTACCTCGACGGAGATGCGATTTTTCTCCATGTCGCATCTCTGCCCCCCCTTTGCGGCCTACAACGTGGAATGGTGCGGCCTTTCCTGGAGACTGGGCCGGAGCGTCAAGCGCGGGTGCAGCACAGACTTATCATCTTGGAGCCTGGAATCTTTTGCCGAGGATCGCCAGTGTTGGAGCGCCAGTATCAACTCACCTGTACCAATCATTACCTGCCTGGCCCATCTTTCTTCTGCACCCCCCCCTCCACATTAAAGCTGAAGATGGGTCCCGGTATGACCTACTTGGAGTACTACCTGCACGAAGGAATGACACATATAGTTTGGTGATGGTGCAGAATAGATGCACTGGATTGATCCGGAGTTGAGGAGGGATGAATAGGATTGCCCTGCCCTCATGAAGGAACTGAGGTGCTCCCTGAGAGATGCGGATGTCACTAACAAACCCAGCATTTATTATCTGTCCGCATTTGTCTTGAATAGAGTAACCTATAAGGCCACTTCAATGGTCTGCAAGTCGAGAGTATTTGGTCGTCATATGTACCTAGCAATGGAACAATGATATTCTTACGTGCTGCAGCTTAAAAAGCCCATTAGTTCAGTAACACACGAATAAATATATAATAATCAACATGACTAATGACATATTGGCCTTAATTGCGAGAGGATTTGAGTTTAAGAGCAAAGAGGTCCTATTGCAGTTGTACAGGGCCCTAGTAAGACCTCACCTGGAGTATTGTGTGCAATTTTGTTCTCCTAATTTGTGGAAGGACATTATTGCTATTGAGGGAGCTATCAGCGTAGGTTCACCAGGTTAATTCCCTGGAAGGCAGGACTGACATATGATGAAAGATTGTGTCGACTGGGCTTTACTGTTCACTGGAATTTAGAAGGATGGGAGGGAATCTTATCTATATTACTAAAACTCTGATCTTGACCACTTCCTGTTTTTCTGTTTCATGATTTTAGAAACAATGCTGCCACATACGGCTGTGATTTTTGGCCATCTTACTCAGAGTCCCCCTCCACTGTGCAGGTCAAGAGGATTTTTCCCATCGGTGAAAAATAAAAGAGTTATTCATGTTTTTAAAATGTTGAGATTCTCTCTACGGCCCCTGCTGGTGGGAGGGGGAGGGACTATAAAACCCGGACGTGTTGTGCCGCAGTCAGTCTCTGCAAGATGGAGGAAGTGAGAGGGTCATGTCACTCTGAGCTGTGAATAACACTGAACACATGTCTACTCAACTGTGGTTAATGTGGTTTGAAAATGAAAATGTGGCTTTGAAATGCTGCACTGCAAATGGTTGTTGGCAGCGGTCGCTTTGAAATGCTGCACTGCAAATGGTTGATGGCGGTGGTTGCTTTGAAATGCTGCACTGCAAATGGTTGTTGGCGGCGGTTGCTTTGAAATGCTGCACTGCAAATGGTTGTTGGCGGCGGTTGCTTTGAAATGCTGCACTTCAAATGGTTGTTGTTGGTGGTTGCTTTGAAATGCTGCACTGCAAATGGTCATTGGTGGCGGATGCTTTGAAATGTTGCACTGCAAATGGTCGTTGGCGTCGGTTGCTTTGAAATGCTGCACTGCAAATAGTCGTTGGCGGCGGTTGCTTTGAAATGCTGCACTGCAAATGGTCGTTGGCGGCGGTTGTTTTGAAATGCTGCACTGCAAATGGTCATTGGTGGTGGTTGCTTTGAAACGCTGCACTGCAAATGGTCATTGGTGGCGGTTGCTTTGAAATGCTGCATTGCAAATGGTTGTTGGCAGTGGTTGCTTTGAAGTGCTGCACTACAAATGGTCGTTGGCAGCGGTTGCTTTGAAGTGCTGCACTGCAAATGGTCGTTGGCGGCATTTGCTTTGAAATGCTGCACTGCAAAATGGTTGGTGGTGGTTGCTTTGCTGCACTGCAAATAGTTGTTGGTGGTGGTTGCTTTGAAGTGCTGCACTGCAAATGGTTGTTGTTGGTGGTTGCTTTGAAATGCTGCACTGCAAATGGTTGTTGGTGGTGGCTGCATTGAAATGCTGCACTGCAAATGGCTGATGGTGATGGTTGCTTTGAAATGCTGCACTGCAAATGGTTGTTGGTGGTGTTTGCTTTGAAATGCTGCACTGCAAATGGTTGTTGGTGGTGGTTGCTTTGAAATGCTGCACTGCAAATGGTTGTTGGTGGTGGTTGCTTTGAAATGCTGCACTGCAAATGGTTGTTGGTGTAAACTTGACAACTTCCTGTTTGTACTGTATATTGATTTTAGATAAAACGCTACCACTTACAGCTGTGATTTTTGGCCATCTTCCTCAGTCCCCCTCCGCTCATCAGCTGCAGAGGATTCTTCCCATCAATGAAAAATAAAAGTGTTATTAGTGTTTAAAAAATTGTTGAGAATCTCTCTCCTGTCAATCACACCATGAAGACCACGCCCCTTCCGGTGGGAGGGCGGAGGGATTATAAAACCCGGAAGTGTGGGTGTGGCTCAGTTTCTGCAAAATGGGGTAGGGAGAGGTCACGACTCTGTCTGAGCTGTGAATCAACTGAAAACACTGAATGTCTACTGAACTGTGAGTGTGGTGTTTATTTGGTGTTTTGTGTGGTTATATGGTGGTTTCACCCTGCTTGAAATGGTATGAAACTGCATTTGAAATTGGTGGCCTTGCACCCTGCATTAAATGGTATGAAACTGCATTTGAATTTGGTGGCCTTGCACCCTGCATGAAATGGTATGAAACTGCACTTGAATTTGGTGGCCTTGAACCCTGCTTGAAAAGGTATGAAACTGCACTTCTATTTGGTTGTCGCACCCTGCTTGGTGGCATGAAACTGCACTTGAATTTGTTGGCCTTGCACCCTGCTTGAAGTGGCATGAAACTGCACTTCAATTTGGTGGCCTTGCACCCTGCTTGAAATGGCATGAAACTGCACTTGAATTTGGTGGCCTAGCACCTTGCATGAAATGGCATGAAAATGCACTTGAATTTGGTGGCCATGCACCCTGCTTGTAATGGCATGAAACTGCACTTGAATTTGGTGGCCTTGCACCCTGCTTGAAGTGGCATGAAACTGCAATTGAATTTGGTGGCCTTGCACACTGCTCGAAGTGGAAGAAAACTGCACTTGAGTTTGGTGGCCCTGCACCCTGCTTGAAGTGGTATGAAACTGCACGTGAATTTGGTGGCCTTGCACCCTGCTTGAAGTGGTAGGAAACTGCACCTGAATTTGTTGGCCTTTCACCCTGCTTGAAGTGATATGATACTGCAATTGAATTTGGTGGCCTTGCATCCTGATTGGTGGTAAGAAACTGCACTTGAATTTGGTTGCCTTGCACCCTGTTTGAAATGGTAGGAAACTGCATTTAATTTTGGTGGCCTTGCACCCTGCTTAAAATGGAATTTCAAGGAATAGCCGTGGGTCAATTGCTAGCCCACCAACACGTGAGTGAGCTGCCAGCACATCAGGCTTGAGTGACTGAGCTGCCACCCCATGAATACATTTGGCCCACAATGTCTATACTAGCCCTCTGGAAACCAGTCCCTTCAGCCCACAATACCCATACTAGCGCTCCAGAAAGCCCCCCCCCCCACCACAGGCCGCCAATATTGGAATTGGTGGAGATGTGGAAAATTGTGTTGGGGGACCAGCCCTCCCAACGGGTCCCACTTAGTTGAGTGGAAACATGTAAAATTCTTAAAGGATTGGACAGGCTAGATGCAGGAAAAATGTTCCCGATGTTGGGGGAGTCCAAAACCAGGGGTCACAGTTTAAGAATAAGGGGTAAGCCATTAAGGACTGAGATGAGGAAAAACTTATTTACCCTGAGAGTTGTGAATCTGTGGAATTCTCTGCCACAGAAGGCAGTGGAAGCCAATTTACTGGATGTTGTCAAGTGAGAGTTAGATTTAGCTTTTAGGGCTAAAGCAATCAAGAGATATGAGGAAAAAGCAGGAACGAGGTACTGATTTTAGATGATCAGCCATGATCATATTGAATGGCAATGCTGGCTTGAAGAGCCGAATGGCCTACTCCTCCACCGATTTTTCTATGTTTGTGTGCAATTAATTAATCCCAGCAATACCAGGTAACCATAATAGTGGAAACTGAAGTCCATGGTACAACCAAAGGCACGGTCCATAGAAGACCATAGTTGCTGAGGTAGATGTTAGTGTTGTGCAGTGTTCCAGAGCCAGTTGGTTATTGGGAACTGTTGGAGTAAATTTTGGAACCTGTGAGGATATTGGGATACTTGACCATGTGGACTCTGCTAAAACATTAACTTTGCTGGCTAAATTACTCAGTGGAGAATGGTGCATAGCTAATTCACAAGGCCAGATGCTGAGCGCGTGCAATAGCCAAAATATAGATACAGTTGTGCCACAATGACTGAAAAACATGATTAAGCAACTGAGGTGTTGCTCAGGGTTGACTGGCTAATAAGTTGCCAAGGTATTGATTTGCTCGTGAGTTGCTGAGGGGTTGACTGGCTCCTCACCCAGATAATGGAAACACCTTCCATTGTTTGTATAAAAATATGTATATAAACCAACTGTAAGGATCAGTCGGGGAGAAGGTGCTCACAGACTTGTCACAGTCTGGTATGCAGAGTGAAGGTGCTCACAGTCATGACTCTTTTTCCAGAGCTCCGTCGACAATAAAGTTGCTGCTTTTCGCTTACTCAGGTCTCAGTGAATATTTTCAGTCTGAATAAGGGTCTCGACCCAAACGTCGCCCATTCCCTCCCTCCAGAAATGCTGCCTATCCCGCTGAGTTACTCCCGCATTTTGTGTCTACCTTCGAATAGTTTCATCGACGGGAACAAGCTATTCTTGAACCTGGTGATCAAAGTTTCCGAATGGTAATGTATAATGAGAGTGTGGACAATGTGGTGTGGTTCACTTTTGAGGCAGCACCACGAATTAATGTCTTTCGATGGTGGAGAGGTCAGTACCTGTGATGAACTGGGCAATATCTTCCATTTTCCGTAGCCGCCATCACTCTTCAGAATTTGAGTTGCCGGACAAGGCTGTGATGCAACCGAGTCAACCATATTTTCTAGGTAAACTACATTATGTGTCTCTAATCACATGTGGGTGGTGTTAGCGATTGACAGGACATATTCTGAAAGGTTTTCCGCAATGGTTTTCCCTACATGGTTTCCTCACGCATCCCAAATTTGTGCAGGTAAGTAGGTTACTTGTCCATTCTATTTTGCTCCTAGTGTGTGGGTGAGTGATGGGAAGAGTTATTGGGATGGGGAGAGAAAGAAATATGGGCTTGGTGAGTTGAAGGCCCTGTTTTCATACTCTATAACTCTGTATGACTAATAACTTTGTAATGCTGAGTGGGTCAAATACAGTTGCCACTGAGGTACTCCAAATACTTGGACAACACTTCAGAAGCAAGCCCATTCATATTTCAAGTTCAGCTGCAGCATGCAGACAATGCTTGCATTTATGTGTGTTCAGAATAAAAGCTCCAAATCATTATCAGTTCTTTCTCTGAAGCAAACGAGAAGTTGGCATAATGTTTAATATCTGCAAGACCAAGGTCTTCCATCAACCTACCCCTGTCTCTTCCCCTGTTGTATCACTCTGCTTTTTTCCCACAATGGCATTTCATGGTGAGATCCTAGAATATGTGAAACACTTCCCATTTGTTAGCAGTGGTGAAAGCAGATACCTATGGTGAAATGCATTCTGCTTCAAACAATTTGGGAAAACAATTTCTGAAGATCAAAATCTCAGACCAGGCACCATTGGGCAGCAAAGATCCCTGCCCTCCTATATGATTCTAAATCCGAGACTATCAAAAGAAGACATTACATTGTTGGAAGAAAATTATCATCCCTGTTTCCACCAGATCCTCCAAATCAGCTGGAAAGAGAATTAAACCAACATCAGGGTACTTTCGGAGGCACAAGGTACTGCAAGTGCTTGAATCTTGAGAAGAACACAAGGTTCAGCAGTAACTCAATGGGTCGGGCAACATGGATGTGGAGGACATGGATAGACAATGTGTCAGGTCAGTACGTTTCTTCATTCAGACTGATTGTAGAAATCAATCTCTTTGATTGAAGAAGAAAGCTAGAAAAGAGATGGGTGCTGGACAAAGCCTGGCAAGTGATAGGTGGATACAGATGATGAGGATTTGTTTGGCAGATGGGTGGACAAGGGTGAGAGATGAAAAAGAGATAAAAGGATGTCAAATAAGGAGCGAAATGTAAAGACAGAGAAAGGGATATAAGTGAAAGGAGGCAGGGGAGCAGATGCGGTGGCTGGATAGTGGGATCCTGTGGTGCATTCGTTTCTCCCACTATCCTACTCCCCTTCACCCTTGCTACCATCCCCTTGCACCCATATCTATTATGTAGCCGCTTATGCTTCTTTATTTGTGTGGTGTGTTGCTAACATGCAGGCTGCGGAACATGGCCAGCAGGCCAGAAAAGCAAATAGAAAAAAGAAAATCTGACCCAAAATGGGGATGGGTAAGAATGGCCAATTCTGATGCAACATGAAGAAAGAGTATGTTACCCAAAGTTAGAAAGTACAATATCGAGTCCTGATGTCTGCAACTTGCCCAGACAGAAGATGAGGTGTTGTTCCTTAAGTTTGCATTGTCTTCATTGTAACAGTGCAGGAAGCCATAGACAGAAAGATTAAAAATGAGAGTGGGATGGTGAATTAATGTGGTAGGCAACCTGAAACTCAGGGCCACTGCTGCTGACTGAATATTGGTGATCCACTAAGCGATCAACTAATCTGCGTTTGACTTCTCCAATGCAAAGTTTACCACAAAGCACTGGAGGAACTCAACGGGCCAGGCCGCATCTGCGGTAGGAAGTGGACTAGACATCATTTTTGGTTGGGATCCTTCTTCAGAAGTTTGCTGTTTAATTCAAAGTTCCAACATCTGCAGTTTCTTGTGCCACCAGAATAGACCACATTATGAACACCTAAATACAGTTCACTAGATTAGATGAAGTGTATTGCTGTTTCATGTACTGTAGATAGGCTGTTTAGGTGCTGGGTGGTGGGAAGAGAAAAGGTTAAAGGACAGGCATTGCACCTTCTCCAAATGGGTGTCCATTCTAATGGTGTTCTTCCACATCAAGAAACACTCAGAAGATATGTTTACTTTGGAGAAACAATCAAAAATAAAAATTGACTGAGATAACAATTGGGCTGTCAGCTTGCTTCTGGGCAAGGTCAGATCTATTGCCATTCTTCCTCCACTGCTTGTGATCTCTTTGCATCTGTCCATCACTTCATTTATATGCACCTCAAGCTTCATTTTAGCCTTGGTAATGCAGAGCACAGTTTTGATATTGATTTCAGAGACATTGATAATTTATAAGTAAGTTAAACACTTTTCCCTGCTGAACATTTGTTAGTTTTGCAAATTAATTATCGTTTTACTGCTATAGATTAACAAAATTGGACACATCCACATTAAAGCCACAATTAGCTATCGATAACAGCTGGTGCCTGGATAGGGTGATGTGTAGCTGGGAGACCTGGTTTTAATTGCTGTTTGTGTTTTACTCTGATAGTAAGGTAGTGGTACAAAGCATCGCAGGCATTGTCTGATGGGAAATGCAAGCCTCAGAAAGTGAGTGCTTCATTATTTAGGGGGATTTTGGACTGCAAGAGTCCGAATTGACGTCCATTGTAGGAGCCATTTAGCTTAAATTTGTATCATTATCATGTCTGATGTTTTTTGTTTTAGTTTTTATCTGCCTGTACTTTTGTAGGTGGGATTTGATAGGTAGTAGGGGTGTATTCTTTTGTTAGAGGAGTCTGGCGCAGACTGTCAGTTTAGAC
>CM075977.1:185124006-185162606 GCA_038087875.1 Malacoraja senta
TTAATCAATCTTAACTCTGGTTTCTTGACTCTTAAAATGTCAACTTTGTTCTTCTCACTGTATATACTTCCATACCCGTGTAGTATTTCCAGCATCTTCTGCTTTCAACTCCAATCTCAAAGAAATGTCCACACCTCCATTGCCAGGGTGAGGCCAAATGCAAACTGAAGGAACAGCACATTGCATTCTGCCTGAGTATTATACTACCCAGTGGCATGAACATGGAATGTGATGTTACTGAGACACATGTGAAACTTTGTTTTGCTTGCTATCCAGCCACATCATACTGTACATGAGTACCATCAACCCATTACAGAAGCAGAACAGATAGCACAAAAAGAAAAATAACCAGTGTGCAGAATGTACTGCTATGGCATAATAGTGTTACAGCTGCAGAACCATATAACCATATAACCATATAACCATAACATCACGGAAACAGGCCATTCGGCCCTTCAAGTCCGTGCCGAATGTTTAAATTTTTTTTTTTTTTTTTTATACTTCCCCCTAGTCCCATCTACCTGCACTCAGACCATAACCCTCCATTCCTTTCCCGTCCATATACCCATCCAATCTATTTTTAACGGATAACATCGAACCTGCCTCCACCACTTCCACTGGAAGCTCATTCCACACAGCTACTACTCTCTGAGTAAAGAAGTTCCCCCTAATGTTACCCCTAAACTTCTGTCCCTTAATTCTCAAGTCATGTCCCCTTGTTTGAATCTTCCCTACTCTCAATGGGAATAGCTTATCCACGTCCACTCTGTCTAACCCGCTCATAATTTTAAAGACCTCTATCAAGTCCCCTCTTAACCTTCTGCGCTCCAAAGAATAAAGACCTAACTTGTTCAACCTTTCTCTGTAACTTAGTTGCTGAAACCCAGGCAACATTCTAGTAAATCTCCTCTGTACTCTCTCTATTTTGTTGACATCCTTCCTATAATTAGGCGACCAAAATTGTACTCCATACTCCAGAATTGGCCTCACCAATGCCTTGTACAATTTTAACATTACATCCCAACTTCTATATTCAATGCTCTGATTTATAAAGGCCAGCACACCAAAAGCTTTCTTTACCACCCTATCTACATGAGATTCCACCTTCAGGGAACTATGCACTGTTATTCAGGGCAAATCCAGGGCAAAAATCAAAAAGAGCCACTTTTCAACATAAT
Source organism: Malacoraja senta (assembly GCA_038087875.1). Lineage (NCBI taxonomy): Eukaryota > Metazoa > Chordata > Chondrichthyes > Rajiformes > Rajidae > Malacoraja > Malacoraja senta. The sequence continues at coordinate 185,125,185 of CM075977.1, forward strand.
TGTATAAGGGGTAAGAGCGTTGTAAAAACAATCCTGAAGGCTTTGTGTCTCAATGCAAGGAGCATTCGTAATAAGGTGGATGAGTTGAACGTGCAGATAGCAATTAATGATTATGATATAGTTGGGATCACGGAGACATGGCTCCAGGGTGACCAAGGCTGGGAGCTGAACATCCAGGGATATTCAATATTCAGGAGGGATAGAGAGAAAGGAAAAGGAGTTGGGGTAGCGTTGCTGGTTAGAGAGGAGATTAACACAGTGGAAAGGAAGGACATTAGCTTGGAGGATGTGGAATCGGTATGGGTAGAGCTGCGAAACACTAAGGGGCAGAAAACGCTGGTGGGTGTTGTGTACAGGCCACCTAGCAGTAGTAGTGAAGTTGGGGATGGCATCAAACAGGAAATTAGAAATGCGTGCAACAAAGGCAAAACAGTTATAATGGGTGACTTCAATCTACATATAGATTGGGTGAATCAAATTGGCAAGGGTGCTGAGGAAGAGGATTTCTTGGAATGTATGAGGGATAGTTATCTAAACCAACATGTAGAGGAACCAACGAGAGAGCAGGCTATTCTAGACTGGGTATTGAGTAATGAGGAAGGGTTAGTTAGCAGACTTGTTGTGCGTGCCCCCTTGGGCAAGAGTGACCATAATATGGTTGAGTTCTTCATTAGGATGGAGAGTGACATTGTTAATTCAGAAACAACGGTTCTGAACTTAAAGAAAGGTAACTTTGAGGGTATGAGATGTGAATTGGCCAAGATTGACTGGCAATTAGTTCTAAAAGGGTTGACGGTGGATATGCAATGGAAGGCATTTAAAGACTGCATGGATGAACTACAAAAATTGTTCATCCCCGTTTGGCAAAAGAATAAATCAGGGAAGGTAGTGCATCCGTGGATAACAAGGGAAATCAGGGATAGTATCAAAGCAAAAGATGATGCGTACAAATTAGCCAGTAAAAGCAGCATACCAGAGGACTGGGAGAAATTCAGAGACCAGCAGAGGAGGACAAAGGGCTTAATTAGGAAAGGGAAAATAGATTATGAAAGGAAACTGGCAGGGAACATAAAAACTGACTGCAAAAGTTTTTATAGATATGTGAAGAGAAAGAGATTAGTTAAAACAAATGTAGGTCCCTTGCAGTCAGAAACAGGTGAATTGATCATGGGGAACAAGGATATGGCGGACCAATTGAATAACTACTTTGGTTCTGTCTTCACTAAGGAAGACATAAATAATCTGCCGGAAATAGTAGGGGGCCGTGGGTCAAAGGAGATGGAGGAACTGAGTGAAATCCAGGTTAGTCGGCAAGTGGTGTTGGGTAAATTGAATGGATTAAAGGCCGATAAATCACCAGGGCCAGATAGGCTGCATCCCAGAGTACTTAAGGAAGTAGCTCCAGAACTAGTGGATGCATTAGTGCTAATTTTTCAAAACTCTTTAGATTCTGGAGTAGTTCCTGATGATTGGAGGGTAGCAAACGTAACCCCACTTTTTAAGAAGGGAGGGAGCGAGAAAACGGGGAATTACAGACCAGTTAGTCTAACATCGGTAGTGGGGAAACTGCTAGAGTCAGTTATTAAAGATGGGATAGCAGCACATTTGGAAAGTGGTGAAATCATTGGACAAAGTCAGCATGGATTTACGAAAGGTAAATCGTGTCTGACGAATCTTATAGAATTTTTTGAGGATGTAACTAGTAGAGTGGATAGGGGAGAACCAGTGGATGTGTTGTATCTGGACTTTCAGAAGGCTTTCGACAAGGTACCACATAAGAGATTAGGATACAAACTTAAATCACACGGTATTGAGGGTTCAGTATTGATGTGGATAGAGAACTGGCTGGCAAACAGGAAGCAAAGAGTAGGAGTAAACGGGTCCTTTTCACAATGGCAGGCAGTGACTAGTGGGGTACCGCAAGGCTCAGTGCTGGGACCCCAGCTATTTACAATTTATATTAATGATCTGGACGAGGGAATTGAAAGCAACATCTCCAAGTTTGTGGATGACACTAAGCTGGGGGGCAGTGTTAGCTGTGAGGAGGATGCTAGGAGACTGCAAGGTGACTTGGATAGGCTGGGTGAGTGGGCAAATGTTTGGCAGATGCAGTATAATGTGGATAAATGTGAGGTTATCCACTTTGGTGGCAAGAACGGGAAGGCAGACTATTATCTAAATGGTGGCCGATTAGGAAATGGGGAGATGCAGCGAGACCTGGGTGTCATGGTACACCAGTCATTGAAAGTAGGCATGCAGGTGCAGCAGGCAGTGAAGAAAGCGAATGGTATGTTGGCCTTCATAGCAAGAGGATTTGAGTATAGGAGCAGGGAGGTTCTACTGCAGTTGTACAGGGTCTTGGTGAGACCACACCTGGAGTATTGCGTACAGTTTTGGTCTCCAAATCTGAGGAAGGACATTATAGCCATAGAGGGAGTGCAGAGAAGGTTCACCAGACTGATTCATGGGATGTCAGGACTTTCATATGAAGAAAGACTGGATAGACTTGGCTTATACTCGCTAGAATTTAGGAGATTGAGAGGGGATCTTATAGAAACGTACAAAATTCTTATGGGGTTGGACAGGCTAGATGCAGGAAGATTGTTCCCGATGTTGGGGAAGTCCAGGACGAGGGGTCACAGCTTAAGGATAAGGGGGAAATCCTTTAAGACCGAGATGAGGAAAAACTTTTTCACACAGAGAGTGGTGAATCTCTGGAACTCTCTGCCACAGAGGGTAGTTGAGGCCAGTTCATTGGCTATATTTAAGAGGGAGTTAGATGTGGCCCTTGTGGCTAAGGGGATCAGGGGGTATGGAGAGAAGGCCGGTACGGGATACTGAGTTGGATGATCAGCCATGATCATATTGAATGGCGGTGCAGGCTCGAAGGGCCGAATGGCCTACTCCTGCACCTATTTTCTATGTATGTATGTATCTATTCCTAGATCCCTCTGTTCAACTGCATTCCTCAATTCGCTACCATTTACCATGTACGTCCTATTTTGATTTGTCCTGCTGAGATGTAGCACCTCACATTTGTCAGCATTAAACTCCATCCGCCATCTTTCAGCCCACTCTTCCAAATGGCCTAAATCTCTCTGTAGACTTTGAAAATCTACTTCATTATCCACAACACCACCTATCTTAGTATCATCTGCATACTTACTAATCCAATTTGCCACACCATCATCCAGATCATTGATGTACATGACAAACAACAGTGGACCCAACACAGACCCCTGAGGCACCCCACTAGTCACCGGCCTCCAACCTGACAAACAGCCACCCACCATTACTCTCTGGCATCTCCCATTCAGCCACTGTTGAATCCATCTTGCTACTCCACCATTAATACCCAACAATTGAATCTTCATAACCAACCTTCCATGAGGAACCTTGTCAAAGGCCTTACTGAAGTCCATATAGACAACATCCACTGCTTTACCCTCATCAATTTCCCTAGTAACCTCTTCGAAAAATTCAAGAAGATTAGTCAAGCATGATCTTCCAGGCACAAATCCATGTTGACTGTTCCTAATCAGACCCTGCTTATCGAGATGCTTATATATATTATCGTTAAGTATCCTTTCCATTAATTTGCCCACCACTGACGTCAAACTAACAGGTCTATAATTGCTAGGTTTACTCTTGGAACCCTTTTTAAACAACGGAACAACATGCGCAGTACGCCAATCCTCCGGCACTATTTCCGTTTCTAATGACATTTGAAATATTTCTGTCATAGCCCCTGCTATTTCTACACTAACTTCCCTCAATGCCCTAGGGAATATCCTGTCAGGACCTGGAGACTTATCCGTTTTCATATTTTTCAAAAGTGTCCGCACCTCCTCTTCTTTGAATCTCACAGTTTCCATTGCTACTCTGCATGTTTCCCTTACCTCACATAATTCCATATCCTTCTCCTTGGTGAATACCGAAGAAAAGATATTGTTCAATATCTCCCCCATCTCTTTTGGCTCTGTAGATAGCTGTCCACTCTGACTCTCTAATGGACCAATTTTATTCCATGTTATCCTTTTGCTATTAATATAGCTGTAGAAACCCTTTGGATTTACTTTCACCTTACTTGCCAAAGCAACCTCATATCTTCTTTTAGCTTTTCTAATTTCTTTCTTAATATTCTTTTTACATTCTTTATACTCCTCAACCACCTCATTTACTCCATGCTGCCTATAATTATTGTAGATCTCTCTCTTTTTCCGAACCAAGTGTCCAATTTCCCTTGAAAACCATGGCTCTTTCCAATTTTTTACTATTTCCTTTCAACCGAACAGGGACATAAAATTTCTCTACTCTTAAAATGTCACCCTTAAATGTCCTCCATTTCTCTTCTACATCCTTCCCATAAAACAACATGTCCCAATTCACTCCTTTTAAATCCTTTTGCATCTCCTCAAAGTTAGCCTTTCTCCAATCAAACATCTCAACCCTAGGTCCAGTTCTGACCCTCTCCATAATTATATTGAAACTAATGGTATTGTGATCACTGGACCCGAAGTGCTCCCCGACGCATACCTCCGTCACCTGCCCTGTCTCGTTTCCTAACAGGAGGTCCAGCACTGCCCCTTCTCTAATAGGTACCTCTATGTATTGCTGCAAAAAACTATCCTGCACACATTTTACAAACTCCAAACCATCCAGCCCTTTTACAGAATGTGTTTCCCAGTCTATGTGTGGAAAATTGAAATCTCCCACAATCACTACCTTGTGCTTACTACTAATATCTGCTATCTCCTTACATATTTGCTCTTCCAATTCTCGCTCCCCATTTGGCAGTCTATAATACACCCCTATAAGTGTTGCTACACCTTTCCCATTTCTCAGTTCCACCCAAATAGCCTCCCTAGATGAGCCCTCTAATCTACCCTGCCAAAGCACTGCTGTAATATCTTCCGTGACAAGCAATGCAACAAGCTCTAAGCTCATCCACCTTTCTTACAATGCTCCTAGCATTAAAATATACACATTTAAGAAACTCACCACCACTTATTCTCTGTTTATTATCTTTTTCTTCTTTCTCCCCTACATTTTGGGTCCGAGTGCTTCCCTTCTCTGCCTCCTGCCTCCCACATTTTCCACTAGCTTTCTCTATTTGAGTCCCTCCCCCCAACCGTTCTAGTTTAAAGTCTCCCCAGTAGCCTTTGCAAATCTCCCCGCCAGGATATTGATCCCCCTCGGGTTCAAGTGCAACCCGTCCTTTTGCAATGAGGAAGGCTGGCAGATTGGGACTACACTCTTAGCTCATGAGGGGTCTGCTCAGTAGTCTGATAACAGTGGCAAAGAAGCTGTTACTGAATCCAGTGATACATGTTTTTATGCTTTTGCATCTTCTGCCTGACGGGATAGAGAAGCAGAGGGAATAACTCGGGTGTAAGTGGTCATTGATTATGTTGGCAGCTTTTCAGAAGCATTGTGAAGTGTGGATGGAGGCGATGGGAAAAAGGCTGGTATATGTGATGGACCAGACTGCATCCATAATTGGGACATAGAACATAGAACAGAACAGCACAGAAATGGGCCCTTTGGCCTACAATGCTTGTGCCAAACATGATGCCAAGTTAAACTGATCACATCTGCCTGTACATGATCCCTGTCCCTCGATGCCCTGCACTTCCATGTGCCTATCCAAAAATCTCTTAAACCCCACTATTGTATCTGCCTCCACCACCACCCCTAGCAGTGAACCCCAGACCCCAACACTCTCTGTGTTATAAACTTGCCCCACTCATCTCCATTAAATTTGCCCTTCACAGCTTATAGCTCTGCCCTCTAGTGTTAAATATTTCTACCCTGGGAAAATGTTCTGTCCACCCTATCTATGCCTCCCACAATTTTATATACTTCTTTCAGGTCTCTCCTCAAACTCTGATGCTCAAGAGAAAATAATCCAAGTATCCAATTGCTCCATGAAGCGGAACCCCGTTAATCCAGGCAGCATTCTGGTAAACCTCCTCTGCATCCTCCCCAAAGCCTTCTCATCTTTCCTGTAATTTCCAGAACTGCATACAGTATTCCAAATGTGGCCTAACCAAAGTCCAATAGAGCAGGTTATGACTTGCTGACACTTATATTCAATGCCCCTAACAATGAAGTCAAGCATACAGTATCAGACACCTTCTTAACCATCCTATCTTCTTGTGCTGCCGCTTTCAGTGAGCTATGAACGTGGACTCCAAGGTCCCTCTGCACATCTATGCTGTTAAGCGTTTTGGCTTTATCTGCATACTCTCTCCTTATGTTCAACCTCCCGAGTGCAACACATCCAAATTTGCTCAGGTTAAACTCCATCTGCCATTTCTCCAGCCAAGTTGACTGTGCCTGAACCCCTCTCTCAGTGGATCACCAGCTTCCTGACAGACAGGAAGCAGCATGTGAGGCTGGGAAAGCACATCTCGGACTCACAGACCCTCAGCATAGGAGCAGCGCAAGGCTGCGTACTCTCCCCTCTCCTCTACTCTCTCTACACCAATGACTGCACCTCCACTGACTCCTCTGTCAAGCATCTCAAAATTGCGGACGACACAACCCTGATTGGACTGATCCAGGATGGGAAGGAATCTGCCTATAGACAGGAAGTGTCACAGCTGGCGTCCTGGTGCCATCGCAACAACCTGGAGCTCAATGCTCTTAAGACAGTGGAATTGATTGTAGACTTTCGGAGAGCTCCCCCTCCCCTCACCCCACTCACCATCAAAAACACTACAGTCATGGCTGTGGAGTCTTTTAAGTTCCTGGGAACCATCATCTCCAAGGACCTTAAATGGGGGGCTACCATCGACTCCACAGTCAACAGGCACAACAGAGAATGTACTTCCTGCGGCAGCTGAGGAAGCACAATCTGCCTCAGGCAATGATGGTCCAATACACTATGGCCATCGTAGAATCTGTCCTCACCTTCTCCATCGTGGTCTGGTTTGGCTCAGCCACCAAGCACGACATCCGGAGGCTGCAGCGAATCGTCCGATCAGCTGAGAATGTTATTGGCTGCAACATTCCCTCCAGTGCCGAACTGTACACTGCAAGGGCCATGAAGTGAGCGGGTAAGATCATCTCTGACCCCTTTCACCCTGGCCACAAACTCTTTGAATCACTTCCCTCTGGAAGACGACTCCAGACTGTCAAAGCTGCCACAGCCAGACATAAAAACAGCTTTTTTCCACGAGTAGTAGCTCTACTCAATAAACAAAAATCTGTAGTCTCCTTTTGCTCTGGTATTTTATTTAATTCACATGTTTAATCAATAATGTTTTATTATAAATGTTTAATGTTTTATGTGCCATGCTTAACTGTCACTGTATGTCATGCTGTCACTTGCGGGCAGAGCGCCAAGGCAAATTCCTTGTATGTGAATATTTGGCCAATAAACTTATTCATAAACTTATTAGTTAATTAATTAATTAATTAATCCATTAATTGATTAATTAATTAATTGACTGATTAATTTATTCATTCATTCATTTCTGCAGCTGATCTATATCCTTCTGATTCTTCTGGCAGCATTCTTCACTGTCTGCAACTCCTCCAATTTTGGTGTCTTCAGCAAACTTTCTCACCAACACATCTACATTTACTGGTACAGAAGAAGGGTCTGGACCCGAAACTTCACCTATTTCCTTCACTCCATAGATGCTGCTTCACCCGCTGAGTTTATCCAGCATTTTTGTCTACCTTACATTTACATCTAGGTCATTTATATAAATCACAAAGAGCAGACATCCCTGCACTGATCCCTATGGAACTCCTCTGGTGATTGATCTCAAGCCAGAATATCTACCTTCCACCACAACCTTCTGTCTTCCATGGATAAGCCAGCTCTGAATGCAATGACCACGTAATTGTGAATCCCATATATATTAATCTACCGGATCAGTCTACCATGAAGAACCTTATCAAAAGCCTTACTAAAATCCATCTTTACAACATCCATCATCCTATCTTCATCAATCTCCTTCGTCACCTCCTCAAAAAACAAAGGCATTGAACTTTGTAATTGGAGAAATAAGCAAAAGAGAGTGTGTGCAGGTCTTCATAAATAAAGAAGTGGCATTGAAGACACAGTGATCTTAAAGATGGATAGGTCCACAGAGCAGGGTGGGATTTAACCAAGGCAGCTACTGGAGGCAAGTTAAAAGATTGCTGGGGCCTTGGCTAAGATTTTAAATGTTTCACTGGCCACAAGTGAGGTACCGGATGGCTGGTTGACAGCAAATATGGTTCCCTTGTTCATGAAAGTGGATAGGGAAAGCCGGTTAATTACAGGCCAATGAGCCGAGCACCAGTAGCAGGGATGTTATTGGGAAAAAAATTCTGAGACAAAAAATTAATAATTACATAGAAAAATAGAAACATAGAAAATAGGTGCAGGAGGAGGCCATTCGGCCCTTTGAGCCAGCACCAACATTCATTTTGATCATGGCTGATCGTCCCCAATCAATAACCCGTGCCTGCCTTCTCTCCATATCCCTTGATTCCACTAGCCCATAGAGCTCTATCTAACTCTCTCTTAAATCCATCCAGTGATTTGGCCAACATTGCCCTCTGTGGCAGGGAATTCCACAATTTCACAACTCTCTGGGTGAAAAAGTTTTTTCTCACCTCAGTCTTAAATGGCCTCCCCTTTATTCTAAGATTGTGGCCCCTGGTTCTGGACTCGCCCAAAATTGGAGGAAAAAAATCCTGCATCTAGCTTGTCCAGTCCTTTTATAATTTTATATATTTCTATAAGATTCCCCCTCATCCTTCTAAACTCCAGTGAATACAAGCCTAGTCTTTTCAATCTTTCCTCATATGACAGTCCTGCCATGCTGGGGATCAATCTCGTGAACCTACACTGCACTGCCTCAATCACAAGGATGTCCTTCCTCAAATTAGGAGACCAAAACTGTACACAATACTCCAGATGTGGTCCTACCAGAGCCCTATACAACTGCAGAAGAACCTCTTTACTCCTATACTGAAATCCTCTTGTTATGAAGGCCAACATTCCATTAGCTTTCTTCACTGCCTGCTGTACCTGCACGCCCACTTTCAGTGACTGATGTACAAGGACACCCAGGTCTCGCTGCACCTCCCCCTTACCTAACGTAACCCCATTGAGATAATAATCTGCCCCCTTGTTTTTGCCGCCAAAGTGGATAACCTCACATTTATCTATATTATACTGCATCTGCCACGCATCTGCCCACTCACTCAACCTGTCCAGGTCACCCTGAAGCCTCCTAACATCCTCTTCACAGTTCACGCTGCCACCCAGCTTTGTGTCACACCTGGAAAAGTAAGGACTAATCAAAGATATCCAGAGTGCCAGGCGCAAATTGGAGGAACCTATTTCCCATCGCCATACTGACTTTTCTGTCCTGGGCCTCCTCCACTGTCAGAGACAGGCCAAACGCAAATTAGAGGAACAACTCCTCATATTTTGTTTGGACAGCTTACAACCCAGCAGTATGAATATTGATTTCTCTAATTCCAAGTAACCAGTATATTCCCTCTCTCTCCGTCCCTCCCCCACCCAAGTTGTCCTACTAGTTTCACTGTTCATATCTCTCCATTATCACCTCCTCCGCAGCCAACAATGGACCATTGTAGGCTCTGTGGCTGTCAGTGCCATCTCTAATTAGGTCTGTGCCTTCATGTGATAAAGTGACCCCTCAGATTCATATTAAATCTTTCACCCTTCACCTTAAACCTATGTTCTCCAGTTCTCAATTCCCCAACTCTGGGAAAGAGACTGTGCAGCTATCCGATCTATTCCTCACATGATTTTATACATCTCTATAAGATCACCCCTCATCCTCCTGCATAGACCTGAGCTATATATTTGTAGATAGTGGACAGTGTAGTCATGCTTCATTGGTGGAGGAGGGATGGATGTTTAATGTCAAAAGTAGTGTACCAGTCAAGTGTCGTATGAAGTCCCACATATATTTGAACTTTATAAATCATCTTGGAGTTGGTAAATGTTGAGTTTTCCACCAATTGCCTTATGAGGCTTTGAATTTCAGGATTTAAAGCATGTTCAAAATAAGGTGGGTGTGGACTGCTTCCTTAAGTGAAGGACATGACTGGAGATAAGCAGCCCAACTTCTGACACGTTGAAATAAAAAATATAACTTTAGCTTTTTCTCTCATTCATTTAGAAACATCATGTTCCCACTTCAAACTCTGCCTCTGAAATTCATTGTTAATGTTTAATGTTTTATGTGTCATTCTTAATTGTTTACTGTATGTCGTGTTGTTACTTGCGAGCGGAGCACCAATGCAAATTCCTTGTATGTGTACATACATGGCCAATAAACATAAACTTATTCATTCATTCATCCATTCATTCATCCATTCATTCATTGACAAAAATGAAATCAATTTTGAGAAGCAGAGTGCTCTATGTCAATACCACAAGAAAGTTCATTTACTTCCACAAATTTGAGTGGAATTTCAAAGCAATACTGCTTTACAGTGATGTCCTTTATTGCAACGTCTTCTTGCAACTTAAGGACGTAGTACAGGTATTGACCCGCAGTTTAATGCGTGCATCAGAAACATTGAGATGCAATTAAAGGTAAGATAAATGTGCATTCAGTCTCGACTTGAATTGAAACATTTTGATGTGCCTCTAGCTTATAACGCAGAGGCCTGAGAGACTAGTTTAGGATTGTTTTCTTCGGAGGGAAGGAGGATAGGGAACACCTGATAGAAGCATACAAAATTATGAGAGGTAAGGACAGGCTAGATACAGTAATAGGAAACTATTGGCAGAGGTACCAGAAATCTGTATGACATGGGTTTCAGGAAAGGGATAAATATTTAAGAGGACCTGAGCAGTGTTAGGAGATGGAACATACTACCTGAATGGGTGAGGCAGGTAGGTACTCACAGTGTTTAGTAAATACCTAGACAAGCACTTGAATCATCAAGGTATCGAAGGTTTTGGACCAAATTAGGTTAGTACAGATAGAAAAATTTGAAGAAATGTCCCCACCTGAAACTTTGTCTGTCCATTCCCTCCTCAGATGCTGCCTGACCCATTGAGTTCTGCCACTACTTCATTTTTTGCTTTAGTATGGATAGTATTTGATGATCACCATAGACATAATAAACTGAAGAGACTGTTTGTAAAACAGGTTAGGAGTAGGACAGAATAGGACTGTACAGGAACAGGCCCTTTGGCCCACAATGTCTGTGCTGATCATGTTGCCAATTAGACTAACCCTGTGTGCTGCAAATTATCCATTTCCTTCCATTCCCTGCATGTTCACATGCCTGTCTGAATACAACTTAAACACCACTACCATGTTTGCTTCTACCACTATCCTTGGCAGCATCTTCCAGGCACTTCGCAGCCTCTGTAAGTAAAACAAAACCCCCTCTCACCTTAAAGCCATGCCGTCTAGTATTTGATGTTTCTCCCATGGGAAAAAGACTGATTATCTATCCTGTGTATGCCTCTCATAATTTTATAAATTTCTATCAGTTCTCTCGCGCGGCCTCCAATGCACCAGAGAAAGAAATCCAAGTTTGCTAACCCTCTCCTTGTAACTCTTTGGCTACATCCTGGGACCTGCAGTGACTGATAGACTCTCTCTGGGTAAGGAAATCAATTATTGCACAAGAAAGGCAGCAACCACCGTTGGGAAGCTAATCAAGTGGGCATTTAAGAACGTAATCAAAACTCATAATCAAGACCAAGATAAAGGTCCACAAAGCATGCACGTTGAGCACATTACTGTACAACCAATCTACATCATGAATGGAAGTTGCACTATTTTCATCTCTACTGTTTTCGTCGCATCCTGGGAGTTTCTTAGCAGGACAGAATCACCAATTAATCTATCCTCTCCCTGACCAACATGCCTAGTATCCCTATGATCCTTGAGCAGAAGTATCTCCGCTGGCTTGGACATGAACACAGGATGGAAAATGGATGCACCTCCAAATCTGTGCTCCACGAGGAGGTCAGCAATACATGGAGACCAAGAGGAAGACCAAATCTTCGCTACAAGGATATGATCAAAAGAGATATGACAGATTTTAACATTGGCACTGACACCTGTGAAGCAGCTGCTGAGGACCAGATTGTGGAGAAACAACACGTGGTTCAAGACCTTAGAGACCAGGTGCTGATGCCACAAAATGATCAATGGTAAAATCACACTCCCCAATGCAACACTTTGAGATGCAATTAAAGGTAAGAGACAACTTCACCTGAGGAAGCTGTGGGAGGACCTGTAAAGGATAGGCCTAGTCAGCCACAGCAGGAAATGCAACCACAAATGAAACATTCCCCTCTGGGCAACATCAAAGCCGCACCATCATCTCTCGCAAATGGATGGATGCTAATCCTGGTGAACTTCTTCTGCATGTATCCAAATCCATCTTTCCTATAACGAGACGAAAAAGAACTGCACGCAATTCTCTGCCACATTACAATGCGATTCTATGATTCTGACTTGAAAACTACCCTTGTTTTTCACTGAGATTAGATTTAGATTCAGTGGTCCTGACTCCCGATTGTGTTCTTCATGTCTCTGGCATAATCAGTGGTATTCATTATGCATTTGACAGTGATCGTGTGATATTACACCTATTGCTTGTGTCAGAGTAGCATAGATATGAGTAAGATAATTAAGATTCAAGAGATTCAATCTTTAATTGTCATTGTGCAGTGTACAGTACAGAGAAAACAAAATGCAGTTAGCATCTCACCCAGAAGAGCGAACATAGAATAATGGAACAGCAAAATGTATTAATGTACAAACGGTATCAGTAGTGCAATGTTTACTGGGGGAAGGAGTGTCAGGGGGGGGGGGGGGAGATCAGTCACTGGGGGAAGGAGTGTCGGGGGGGGGGGAGATCAGTCACTGGGGGAAGGAGTGTCGGGGGGGGGAGATCAGTCACTGGGGGAAGGAGTGTCAGGGGGGGGGGAGTTCAGTCACTGGGGGAAGGAGTGTCAGGGGGGGGAGTTCAGTCACTGGGGGAAGGAGTGTCAGGGGGGGAGGGAGAGATCAGTCACTGGGGGAAGGAGTGTCAGGGGGGGGAGTTCAGTCACTGGGGGAAGGAGTGTCGGGGGGGGGGAGATCAGTCACTGGGGGAAGGAGTGTCGGGGGGGGGGAGATCAGTCACTGGGGGAAGGAGTGTCAGGGGGGGGAGTTCAGTCACTGGGGGAAGGAGTGTCAGGGGGGGAGGGAGAGATCAGTCACTGGGGAAGGAGTGTCAGGGGGGGGAGATCAGTCACTGGGGGAAGGAGTGTCGGGGGGGGAGATCAGTCACTGGGGGAAGGAGTGTCGGGGGGGGAGATCAGTCACTGGGGGAAGGAGTGTCGGGGGGGGAGATCAGTTCCTGGGGGAAGGAGTGTCAGGGGGGGAGGGAGAGATCAGTCACTGGGGGAAGGAGTGTCAGGAGGGGGAGAGATCAGTTAATGGGGGAAGGAGTGTCAGGGGGGGTGACTGGCAATCATCAAGGTGCAGAGTTGAGTAGTGTAACAACCGCAGGGAAGAAGCTGTTCCTGAACCTGCTGGTCCGGCAACGGAGAGACCTGTAGCGCCTCCCGGATGGGAGGAGGGTAAACAGTCTGTGGTTGGGGTGAGAGCGGTGTTTGACGATGCTGCGCGCCCTTCACAGACATCGCTTGCTATGGACAGACTCAATGGAGGGGAGTGAGGAACCGGTGATGCGTTGGGCAGTTTTCACCACCCTCTGCAGTGCTTTCCGGTCAGAGACAGAGCAGTTGCCATACCATACTGTGATACAGTTGGTAAGGATGCTCTCGATGGTGCAGCGGTAGAAGTTCACCAGAATCTGAGGAGACAGATGGACCTTCTTTAGTCTCCTCAGGAAGAAGAAACGCTGGTGAGCCTTCTTGACCAGTGTTGATGTATTGTGGGTCCAAGAGAGGTCATCAGAGATGTTGACCCCCAGAAACCTGAAGATGGAAACACGTTCCACCTCCATCCCGTTAATATGGATGGGGGTGCCGCCCCTAGACCTTCTGTAGTCCACAATGAGCTCCTTGGTCTTCTTAGAGTTAAGGGCCAGGTTGTTGTCAGCGCACCATGCTGCTAGGAGCTGAACCTTCTCCCTATAGGCCGACTCATCATTGTCGCTGATGAGGCCAATCACCGTTGTATCATCTGCATACTTGATGATGGTGTTAGTACCATGAACAGGTGTGCAGTCATAGGTGAAGAGGGAGTAGAGGAGAGGGCTGAGCACACAGCCCTGTGGAACGCCGGTGTTCAGGGTGAGGGTTGAAGAGGTGTGGTTGTCTAACCTAACAGACTGGGGTCTGTTAGTTAGAAAGTCCAGTATCCAGTTGCAGAGGGAGGGGTCGATGCCCAGGTCGCTGAGTTTGGTGATCAGTTTTGAGGGGATAATGGTGTTAAATGCTGAGCTAAAGTCGATGAACAGCATTCTCACGTAGGTGTCTCTGTTGTCGAGGTGGGAGGGCGGAGTGAAGTGCCGTTGAGATGGCAACCTCCGTACTCCTGTTCTTGCAGTAGGCGAACTGATAGGGGTCCAGTGTGGGAGGTAGGCAGCCTTTGAGGTGTGCCAGGACCAGCCTCTCGAAGCACTTGCTGATGATGGGAGTAAGTGCAACTGGGCGGAAGTCGTTGAGGCTCGCCGCAGTGGAGTGTTTTGGCACCGGCACGATGGAGGTGCTTTTAAGGCACGTGGGGACAACTGCTTGGGCAAGTGACAGGTTGAAGATGTCAGTCCAGACGTCTGTCAGTTGCGCAGCACAGGCCCTGAGGACGCTCCCGGGGATGCCGTCAGGGCCAGCAGCCTTACGCGCATTAATCCTGCTCAGTGCCACATACACGTCGTAGGGGGTGAGTGTGAGGGGCTCGTACATTATGCAAACACTGTACAAGGCAGAAGGTGGCAGTAGGATTAGATTCAGATTATTTTATTATCATGTACAACCGAGTGCAAGACAATTCCTTGTTCACATGAAGCTCACCGAACCCGACAGATAAAAATAACAATAAATACACCAACAGGAGCAAAACGGCAGAATGGTGCAAAGATTGTTGTGCGAATGTGAGCAGTGCAAAAAAAAAGTACAAATATGGAATAATGAAACAAGGTAGAGATAAGAGCAAGAGTATATGGTAGAACTCTGAATAGGAAGTGCAATCGATAATTGGTTCAGGGGTTTGATAGCAGTAGGGAAGAAGCTGTTCACTCAGTTGTTACCTTAGTCAATAACCAACTCTTTTACCTTGCTGACGTTAAGGCTCGATCTCTTTCCTGTACTTTGTCTCATTGGTGTAGTTGATGTCACTGACAATTGTGGTGTGGTCGGTGAACTTATAGAATGATTTGGCAGGTCACGGGGAGAATGTACAAACTCCATACAGACAGCACCCGCCATCAGGATCCAACCCGGGCCTCTGACGCCATAAGCCATCAAATGTACCACTGCCCCACTGTGCCGGTTTAAAGGGAGTCGAACTAGGAACTAATCACACAAGCCAGAAGTAGGTCTCATATCCTTTTGCCTCTTCTTTTCCCTCCATCCAGGGACACAAACAGTCCTTCCAGGTGAAGCAGTGATAGACTTGCACTTGTTCCAATTTAGCATACTGCATTCGGTGTTCATACTATGGCCTCATTTACTCCAGAGAAACCAAACACAGCATAGGTGATCAGCTTCCTGTACTCAGACCGCAGAAGTGACCCTGAGGTTACAATTGCCTGCCACTTTAATTTCTCATTCCATTCCCACTCTGACCTCACTGCCTGTGGCCTCCTGTATGGGGAAAGACATGTAGAATATATAAACATTGAATCAGCTGAATACATTGTGAATTTTGATTTGGAACCATTTGGACAAGGTGACAGTTCTCCAATCAATGTTATTGCTGCTATGCCAAAGTTAAGCTTGCATTCATCAGAAAAACAGCAAGAAAAATTCAAACTTCCTTCCTATAAGAGGCCATTTTAGGTTCTTTAAAAGAGGCGTGAAAATCAGTAACAATCAGTCCCATCTTCTTAGCTCCGGTTCCTATGTCAGTATGGTTTTAGACTTATTGCCACAGTCTTAAGAGCGTCACATGTATTAATACACTCAGGTTACATGCAGAATCAACTGGCAGTCCAATCTCAGCATGGACTGCCAGTTCTGCATTTAATTCAACATTTTTCAAATCCAGTATTTGAATCAAACTGAGCTAATGCCTAAACAACATGTCACAGACTATGTTAATTTACTGATACATACAATCTGTGAAATTAGACTTGAAAAAATAACTCTGTTTAATCTTCAGTACAATAAGTAGAAAGTTCTCGATGGTGGAAGTAGCTTCTCTCAGATTAGACTTAAAACCAAGGTTCACTCTCGTTCAACTGAGCATCAAAAATCACACAGTGCTATTTTCGAGATGAGAAAATATTTTTTCTCTGCTGCTTTTCCACATATTTATCTATGAACAAGTAACAATAGAACGAACTGACTACTCCACTCACCTCTGCTGCATCCATTGACTGCATTCCAGATGCTGCTTTGCTGCACACATTGTAATCTGATTCTCCTTGTCTGCCAGATGGTAAACATCAACAGTGCATGCAGGTGTTAAATTACTGGACAAACAAATCCTGAGTTCAAAGCTCACCAGAGTAACGGTGGAAATTAAATAGGAATTTAACAGAAAAACCTGTCAATATTAACGATGACCACTAAATTACCAGATAATGAACATACCAACCAAGAGCAGAGAAGGTCACTTAGGCCCATTGAGCCTGATCTGCCATTCAATAAGAGTCTGAAGAAGGGTCCTGGCCCAAAACATCACCTATCCATGTTCTCCAGAGATGCTACCTGATCTGCTGAGTTACTCCAGTAATTTGTGTCTTTTAAAAAATAAAACTGCAATTGGAGTTCCTTGATTCTTCAAGGTCGTGGTTGATCTGATTGTACCTTCAAGTGCACATCTCCACCACAGTTACCTTTTATCCTCTTGTTTGGATAGCATTCAAAGCAATTTTTTTTACTGTATATCAGTACACATGACAATAATAAACTACTACCAATACTGTTAGTAGAAAGAAATGAAAGAGCTTTATCTTCAAGCAGCACTGAACAACTTTTGTTCCCAGACGTAAGGTGCATCAGTGACAATTACATTGCAGCATGATAGGGAGAATGGGGACAGGCTCCCCAGAGCAGGACAACCTATCTGTAAAGGATCTAGAGTCCAGAGGAAGTTTACATTAATGGTCTCAGGAATGAGTAGGTTGTGGCGTCAGCTAATACACATACCACTTATGGTCGAACCCTCATCAATAGCTACGAGGGCTGGCACGTGACGTCACAGCCTAGGGGGAGTGTCCTCCTACTTATCTCACCTCGAGACCTAGGCAGTCAACAGGTAGCTGAACCCGAGAGAACAACCTCGCTCAGCTACAGCAGCAATGATAATTACATTAGCGGACCAACTTAACATGTAACACCTGAATAAAACTACTGTTTGAACCTGCCTGATGTCTGGCCTTATTCACCACGTTTGGTGCCGCTACAAGGTTAACCTATGATGAGCGTTTGTCAGCACTGGGCCTGTACTCGCTGGAGTTTAGAAGAATGAGGAGGGGACCTCATTGAAACGTACAGAATAGTGAAAGGCTGGAAGAGAGTGGATGTGGAGAGGATGTTTCCATTAGTAGGAGAGTCTAGGACTAGAGGTCATAGCCTAAGAATTAAAGGACGTTCTTTTCGGAAGGAGATGAGGAGGAATTTCTTTAGTCAGAGGGTGGTGAATCTGTGGAATTCTTTGTCACAGAAGGCTGTGGAGGCCATCAGTGGATATATTTAAGGCAGAGATAGATGGATTCCTGATTAGTACAGGTGCCAGAGGTGATGGGGAGAAGGCAGGAGAATGGGGTTAGGAGGGAGAGATAGATCAGCCATGATTGAATGGTGGAGTAGACTTGATGGGATGAATGACCTAATTCTGCTCCTATCACTTATGATCTTGTGATCTTATGAAACAAGAGGGAAAAGTGCATTAGCGGGAAATTCAAAAGAGTAAGGCTGTTTATGGAGTACCCCTCCCACGTAAACCTCCATGAACAAATGGACTTAGGAAACATTGCTTCACCAAGGAAATGGATGAAGAATTGCCACTTGCTGCAGTCACACCCTGAAATGCAATGTAGCAGGGTAAGGAACAAAACAGCTGTAGTCTCTACACACCTGGGGCCAATACTGTTCACACCACATGTTGCATTAGGGGGATCCCAAATATTCCCCATTCCAGAAAGGTAGAATTCACTCCACCTCCTCCAGCAGAGAGCATCATAGAGGGGGAACACTTTACCAGCATTGTGAACCAGCCCTCTTTATCAGAATGTCGGACAAATTATTGGCATGCCTCCAAATCACTTTGGATGATAAAGCATAGTGCTGTGTGTCTAAGCCCGGGGCAGGACTTCTCAGTATCCTTTGCCATATCATACACTGGGTGGCTGTAGGTTGTGTTATGGTGGAAGCTGGAAGGTGTATTACCCAGTGGTGTGCAGTGCGTTTGGAAGATGTAACATTCAAGAGTCAAGAGAGTTTTATTGTCATGTGTCCCAGATAGGACAATGAAATTCTTACTTGCTGCAGCACAGCAGAATATGTAAACGTAATACAAAATGTAAGATAATTCATTGCTGAATAGCCAGCAGCCTGCAGAGACTGTGAAATGGGGATGTGAGGATCCCCATTGGAAATGGTGACGAGTTTGTGGTGAGGTGTAGAATTGATGCTGCTGGGTAGGATGTGATGAATTGACCATTGCGCTTGGTGCAGATGGTGGGATGTGATATTTGAAGGTTCACATACTGAGATAGATGCAGCGGTACAGCCAGTAGAGTTGCTGCCTCACAACATAAATGATCCAGGTACAGTCCTGATTTAGAGAGCTGCCCGTAAGAAATCTATACATTCTCCCTGTAACCACGTAGGTTTCCTCCCATATCTCAATGACATGGGGGTTGGTAGGTTAATAGACCACTGTAAATTACTGCAGATGAGAGCCAGAGAATCTGGGAGGAGTTGACGGGAATGTGGTGAGATCAGATGGCAGCGGAAATTAAAGGAGGAACGGGATTGCTCTTTGAGGAGACATAAACTCAGTGGACCAAAATGGCCTCCAATTGTTAATGAAATATGAAAATGCATAGTGAAGTTATTAGATTTTGTAGTAATAGTTCCTGCATTGACGTCAGTGGCTGTCTTCCATTTCTGCTCCCCTGGCATGCAATTGGAGTGCTCTGTATGGATGGAGGACCCTATGGTACCCTTCTCCTGATCCGTTGGAGATCCAGAGCTGTCAGTGGGAATCAGCATGCCTGCTCTCACCACCGTCCATTTGTGCCTTCCAGCAGATTGCTCTAACTTCTGGACTTTCAACTGTTGTTCCAGTCAGTAAACTATTTTCCCTTTAAAATGTGAAGGCTGACTTTAATCAGTTCGATCTGATGCTGGCCACTCATAAAGTATTTGTTGATTCATTAAGCCAATGATCCCTTTGGTTAACATGGTCACTGAAATTCAAATATTAGAGACACAGGATTATGTGCGTGATCTGTACCTGATTCAACTGGCCTGCTTAGTGCAATATTCTCAATGCATGTTATTTAGTTTAGTTTAGAGATACAGTGGAAACAGGCCCTTTGGCCCACTGAGTCTGCACTGACCAGCGATCCCTGCACACTAATGCCATCCTACACTTGGGACAATTTTTACATTTATACCAAGCCAATTAACTGACAAACCTCTATGTCTTTGGAGTGTGGGAGGAAACCGAAGCTTTCTGAGAAAACCCATACAGTCACGGGGAGAAAGTACAAACTTCTTACAAACAGCACCCATACTCAGGATTGAACCCGGGGTCACTGACACTGTAAGGCAGCAAATCTACCCCTGTGCTGTCATGTGCTGTCTTATTTATCCATCTTAAACATCCACTATTTTAACCATCACATGGTTGTTTGTGAGACTTTATTGAGTGTAAGTTAGTTCCTGACATTATTATAATGTGCACAGTTCCAAAGTACTGACTGAAGAAGGGTCTCGTCCTAAAACGTCACTTCTTTATGTTCTCCAGCGATGCTGCCTGACCTGTTGAATTACTCCAGCACTTTGTGTCCAACGTATTCCATCGGTTGCAGAACTCTTTGGGGTATTCTTGAGTCAGGAAAGATACCGGACAAAATAAGATGTCTCCTTTTTAGAATCTTCTAGATTGTATTAATTTTGATTCTGGTACTTAATATGACACATTACTCCAGTGCACTTAAATATATAATGAAATGTAATAATATTATTTTTCTGCTGATTTTGACCTTGGCAGATATTCATTTTCAGGATTTGAAAGCACTTCGGCACAAATGGCACTCTGCTATTTGTACCTCTGTTAATTTCCACTCCGGTTGGAAGACTGTTTGAGAAAAAAGGTTCAAAAGCAGTAGGCTGCCATTTACTGCTCACCCTTCATTAACTTCAAACTGAGTGGTGTTCAAATACATTGCTGAGTGGATCTGGAGTCAAACTAAGGTCTGTCCAAGTCAAAACATTGGTGAAATGATGGGTTTTCAAATAACAATCTAGTAGTTTCATTTTCCATGTTACTGACATTTTATTTTAATTCCATCAAATTTTTAATTAACTGAATTTAATTACCGCAGCTGCTGTGGAGTGAGTTGGAGTCAGGCCTCTGGATTGCATGCCCAGCAATTTACCCACCAAACGTATTTTATGCCAGCATACTTTGCATTTCATCCTTTGAATGCCAGACGTTTTATTTGATTGAAAGATACGGCATGCAAATAGGCCCTTCGACCCACCGAGTCCACACCTACCATCAATCAGTCGTACAGACAAGTTCTATGTTATCCCGCATTCTCATTCAATCCTTACGCACTTGGGCATATTGACTTTTGGAATGTGGGAGGAAACCAGAGCACCCGGTTGGAAACCATGCAGTCATAGGAAGAATGTGCAAACTCCACACAGACAGCACCTCAGGTCCAAATTGAACATGGGTCTTTGGCTATGCCACTGTGCCACCCTTTTTATTTGGAAGATAACAAAGTATACATTGCAATTAATTGTATTATAGAAACGACCCATAACTCACCTTATCTCGTCATACTGACAGAAACTGTGCACCACAGGAAATCGTGACCTGCGCACTCATTAATGAACATTCATTTCTTCATCATGGGCAGTCCCTCAGACCTGTTCCCATTACAGTTTTGAGGATTTGATGCGGCCAATAAGCTTATTGTGGAATCTGCAGACTCGTCCACAGATGAGGCAAGTGGAGACTAGGTCGGTTGGGTAATTTGTGAGGTGGTGCGTTTGCTTCTCCACTTGCTCAGAGCTTCTCTGCTCTCCAGATATGTGGCCTTGAGACTCTCAATATCACCCTGATCGACCCTGCCCCATTCTGAGCAGTTGCGGGCCAGAGGTGGCCAGCAGTCAGTGGTGATGCTGCAATCTTTTAAGCAGTCATAGAGTTACAGAATCATCCAGCGCAGAGACGGATCAACTTGACTAAGATAATCCCATTCGCTCGTGTTTGGCCCAAATCCCTCTAAACCTTTCCTATTCACGCACATATCAGAGTGCCTCTTAAATGCCATTATAGTGCCTGCAGCTACTGTAAGTCCTCTGGCAGCTCATTCCATATATTCACCACCCACTGAGTGAAAAAGTTGCTAATATCTAAGCAATCAATGAGTGACCAGGTGGAATGTTTTATGATTCAAGGCAAGCCTTTAACGAGAGAATTATGAGAAAGCATAAGGAGAGAATTACTCTAGTGGCTTTTGATGCAGCAACTAGATAAAGACTTTAGTGAAGTTGTGTTGAGAACTGTGTTTCCATTAGAAAGGCTACGTGTACTTTGAGCGTATTTTCTGAAACTAGCAGACACAACTGTCAGGGGAAATCTTCATAGATTCCTTTACAGTCACTATGCAGAATAACCAAAGGAATTCTTGTCATCACTTGATGTATGACTTGCAAAGGAATTAGAGTAGTTGCATGTCCTTGCCACGTGACTGATAGAGTTGGATGTTCTCATTCATCATTGCCAATTTCAAGAGATTTGTTCAAGGTGTAGTTGATACTGCAAAGCTGGATCTATTGGCTTTATCTCGTTGCTCTGAGAAGTGAGGATAGTTGTTGGCACTGAACACATTGTTCACGCCTTGCAAAGACGTTGTTTAAACAAATGACTACAAATACTGGCGATTTAATCATAAGGACCACTGAGGCTATGTTCAAAGCCTGCCTAGTTTTTGGACATATTTCCTAATTACAAGGCTTAGGTACTGTGTCAACTACTATGAAGTGTCTGCTGACATTTTACCAAACTATTTAGCTGTATGTTTATGTTGATAATTATGATCAATGTTTCATGTCTTGCATGGCTGCAGGGGTTTACAATGTGCCTCTAATTGGTTACAGTGTCTATAATATTGCTCTCCTCAATTTAGATTAGACGAGTAGCAAATGCACAGTGGGAGATGCTCAACACTATTTGACCACAATGTCTTCCTAACCCTCTATCCCTGACCGTCATGCACTTTTTAACCAATACCCAGGGCATGATGAACAGGAAACTCTTTAGCTAAATACTGAAATAAGCAAAACACTTGTCCTTTGTCATCACCATAAATTTAGTTCTGTGAGACCCTGTCCCACTGTTTCCTCTCTGTGAATCGGCATCTGCAATTCCTTGTTTATACATTTTGACTGTTCCACTCCAAAATGGCCTGCTCTCTCTCATGGTAATTCTGTGAGACCATCTCTCCATGGTCCCCCTCTGTGGAATCAGTTTAAAGAAGGGGGCGGCATAATAATGCAGTGTTAGAGTTGCTGCCTTACAGCACCAGAGACACAGGTTCAATCCTGACTACGGCTGGTATCTGTACAGAATCTGTATTTTCTCCCTGTGACCGCGTGGGTTTCCTTTGGGTGCTCTGGTTTCCTCCTTCGTTCCAAAGACTTCTGTGAATTGTCTCCAGTGTGTAGAATAGAATTAGTGAATGGGCAATTGCTGATCAACGCGGTCTCAGTGGGCTGAAGGGCCTGTTTCCATGCTGTATCTCAAAAGAAATTAAAGGGTCCCAACTTGAAACTTCACTTATCCTTGTCCTCCAGGGATGCTGTCTGCCCGGCTGAGTTACTCCAGCATTTTGTGTCTATCCTTGTATTTGTCTATCCACTGACTCCATTTTTCTTCCTGGCAGTTATCTAAGCTAATCCAGCCTGCTTGCAGCCTTGGTGTCAGAGTTGACATAAGGTTAAGTTCTTCCTCATTACTCAAGTGGCTGGAAATTTTCATCTACATCTTTGTAATCTCCTGATTTAACTATTCCAGTTCTCCCAGTCCCAGGAAGAACTTAACCCATTACATCTGTACTTGCTGACATACATCAGAACTGCACTTTTAAAATACTCATCCATGATTTCAAATCTCTGCTTGGCCTTGTCTCCTTTTTCATTTCTGCATTTTGTTTTGCCCAACAATACTTTGCCTCTCCAATCCTCTACTCCTTGAATCCTCATATGAAGCACTCCATCATTGGCTCCAAAACCCAGAGCTAAAATTCTCTCCCTAAAGGGCCTGTCCCACTTGCATGCGATTGCATGCGTTTGGCGCGACCAAACGTGGTCGCTTGAGGCGTACGTGCACCATATGGCCACGCGGGGCTGGTCCCACTTAGAAGCGCGGAGTTGTGCGGGGCTGGTCCCGAGATCACGCGGGGCTCTGAAAATCTGACAGTGTCCGAAATCTTTGCACGCCAACGGCCTGTCGGCACGCAGGCGCATTGCGGTCGTATGCAGCGTCTTGACGGCATATGCAGCGTCTTGACGGCATACGCAGCGTCTTGACGGCGTACCCCTAGCACGTGGCGTTGTGCGATGACATCACCGCCCGGCGTGGCGTTGCGTGATGACATCACCGCCCGACGCCGTGCGACGCCCAAATTCAGTCGGCCCGCCTCCTGCCCAGCTGATTGGTAAGTATGACGCAAATGACGTCACGCGCGAACTTAGCACGTAC
Organism: Malacoraja senta; assembly: GCA_038087875.1. Lineage (NCBI taxonomy): Eukaryota > Metazoa > Chordata > Chondrichthyes > Rajiformes > Rajidae > Malacoraja > Malacoraja senta. The sequence continues at coordinate 185,149,265 of CM075977.1, forward strand.
TTAGCGCGTACTTAGCGTGAACTTCGCGTGAACTCTTCCCTTTGGTCGTGCCAAACGCATGCAATCGCATGCAAGTGGGACAGGCCCTTAAATCTCTCTGCCCTTCTCCTCCCATTAGATGCTCCCTAAACATCTGCTTCATTAACCAAATGTTTGGTCCTTCATGGTATCAACTCCTTAAGTATAGCACAGGCTAATTCTGAAAGGAATCACTCCTGTCGTTCGATCTTTAGACATGTATTCATAGAGTCTTAAATGCAGTCATATGTTGCCATGGTTAACATATGCTGCAATATTTGCAAGTCAGTGGAAGCGTAAGACTTTTGAAGCAGAGTGAAGAATATCGCAAGGGTCCATGTCTCGTGAAAAAAAAGGATACAGTATTGAGAAGACCATAAATGTTTTAGCTACTTTAACTTATTAAAGATTATTCAATGTCAAAAAACTGCCAAGTCTGATGAGTGTTATTGAAAGGGCCAACAACATCACACCCTTTTTTTTCATTTCTTCCTGTTTATTGATTTGGCTTAGTGATATAAAATGCTGTAATATCACAAATCCATCAGAAATTCGAATTCAGGCTATCAACAGGACGATTTCACTCTGCCAGAGTTATCTTCTTCTGGAAAAAATGAAACACAAACTGTGGACATTAAGGATGTACGAATCATTTCAGATTAATGACTGAGGGGATTTGTTTGCCATGCTGTTTACTTTTCAGCCCCAGAGCAAATTCCACAGTTCCTGTTCTTATTTGTTGCATATAACAGCCAATTTCCTTCTATCTAGCTGCTTAAAAAGTGGTAGAAATAAAAGTGTATAAACACACATTAAAATGTCACTTTAGTTCCGCTAGTGGAACTAGTGCTTCACAGTTCCAGTAACCTGCATACAGCCCTGACGTCTTGTGCTGTCTGTGTGGAGTTTATACACGCTCCCCATAATTGTTCGAGATTCCCACACAAGTTCCAGTTTCCTCTCATATCTGAAAAATATCCCGTGGATTGGTAGTTTAATGGGCCACTGTAAATTACCACTTGTGTGTAGGTAAGTGATGGAATCAAGGGGAATTGATGATAATAGATTACATGGAAGATGGGTGGGGAAATGGTATTACACTGTGAAGTGGGAGTAATCCCATAGTAATACTCTATGGAACTAGCTGCCAGAGGAGGTAGTTGAAGCAAGTACTATTGCAATATTTAAGAAACAGTTTTCAAGAGGGAGTTAGATTTAGTTCTTAGGGCTAAAGGAATCAAGGGATATGGGGAAAAAGCAGGAACGGGGTACTAATTTTAGATGATCAGCCATGATCATTTTGAATGGTCATTTTGTTGGCTTGAGGATCAAATGGCCTACTCCTGCACCTATTTTTCTATGTTTTCTAAGTGGCCTTCTTCTGCATTAAAAGGAAATATGAAAGTATAATTATGTGAGGCAGCTGCACTGATTTTGTGTAAGGACGCAGAGCAGTGATATTCAAATGGACATTACTCCCAATATGTCAGGTGCATTGGGATCATAAATCCTGAACTTTAATTATGAATACAATGTTCATTAGCAGCATAATGAACAAGATACATAAAAAATGCTGAAACAAGAAATGTTGTTTCCACTTGGGCCACTGTGAAAAGTATGAAGGTGAAAGAAGCTGATCTTAGTGATAGGGTTGACAACTGGTCAGGAGCTAAGCTCAGGGTCAAACGTGAATCTGTGGTGGAGAAAGATCTGGTTCAGTTTCAGGGTTTGGGATGAAGTGTTTTGGCTGATTCACAATGAATAGTAGGGCTCTCGGGAGTGTTGTGCAGCAGGGTGATCGAGGAGTGCAGGTCCATTGTTCCTTGAACGTCACAGGTGGATAGGGTGGTCAAGAAGGTTTTCGGCACATTGGCCTTCATCAGTCTTTGAATATTGAGTATAGAAGTTGGGACGTCATGTTACAGTTATATTAGACCGTGTGCGGACGTGGCGTCGAAGGACGAGAAGCCGAAGCAAAGAAGTGGAAGCTAAGTAACCGAACGGAAACAAAGCCGAAAGGCCAAATAACCGAAAGCGTACAAAGCCGAAAGGCCAACTAACCGAAAGGGCAGGATGCCTAAACGTCAACTAACCGAAAGGGCGGGACGCCTAAAAGCTAACTCACTGATAGGCCGCTATGCCGAAATGCCAACTCACCGAAAGGCTGCGTCGCCTACAAGCCGACTCACCAAAAAGCCGCTCAGCCGAAAAGTCAAATAACGGACATGACGTCACCGGGGGGCGGGACTTGTCAGCCACATGGGGGAGACGAGGCGGAGGGCGGCCGTGGCCGTATGAGAGTGGGGGCTGTCCCGAGGGATGCGCTCCTTCGGCCGCTTACAACTTGGTGCTCGGGTTCAGATTGCCCAGTCACCTATGGCTTATGTGGGAAAATGACCCCACGCTCACATCTCCATCGGCCAGTGATGTGATGGACGCGGGTCTCTGGAAAAATTGCTGACAAGTCCTGCCCCCCACCCCCCCTCCCCGGTGACATCATGTCAGCAATTTGACTTTTCAGCAGAGCGGCCTTTCGGTGAGTTGACTTGTAGGCGACGCAGCCTTTCGGTGAGTTGGCATTTCGGCATAGCAGCCTTTCAGTGAGTTAGCTTTTAGGCATCCCGCCCTTTCGATTAGTTGTCTTTTCAGCTTCATACGCTTTCAGTTATTTGGTTTTTGGCTTCGTTTCCGTTCGGTTATTTGGCTTCACTTCTTTGCTTCGGCTTCTCGTCCTTTGACGCCACGTCTGGGTACCATATAAGACATTGGTGAGGCCACATTTACAGTATTGACTTCAGTTTTTTCAGCATGTTATAGGAAAGACGTTGTCAAGCTTGAAAGCATTTGGAGCAGATTTACCAGGATGTTGTCAGGTCTTGAGAGACTGAGCTATAGGGAGAGGTTGAGCAGGCCAGTTCTTTATTCAGGAGTGCAGGAGAATGAGGAGTGATTTTATCGAGGTGTACAAAATCATGAGAGGAATAGATAGGGTAAACACGCAGGGTCCAGGGTGTTAAAGTTCATTTCACTAGGATGGTAGAATAAATTAAAGTAAAAAATCTCTGTAAAAAGGCTTTACTACATCACCAAGGTGAAATAGAAAAACAGCCAGTGATGTTTACAGGGCGTGCACACCAAAGGCTGGCGCTGTTCAGACTGGCGATACAGAGGATTTTACACACATCTTTATACTCATAAAACAGCCATAGGCACATGGTTAATAACAAAGGAGCTTCAGTTAAACACAATGGATCCCCTCAGCTACATTGGGGAAGAAACAAAGTATAATTATAAATATACTGAGTTGGATGATCAGCCATGATCATATTGAATGGCGGTGCAGGCTCGAAGGGCCGAATGGCCTACTCCTGCACCTATTTTCTATGTTTCTATGTTTCTATAACTATTAGTCTGGGAAACAGAACAGCTGCAAGGGAAGAACAGGCCTATTGTTCTTCTTACAGCTTGCTGGTATCAGTAGACGCCCGGGAACAAACATTATCTTTATTCTCATTGAGACCGCGAAGGTCGTTTACAAGCTCTGTGCTCATCATTAACAGTCTTTTGCAGCCTTCTAAATTGGCCAACATTTTAAACTGTTACCAGCATGCTGTGTACCAAATGGAGGTTAATAGCAAATATAACTAATTAAGCTAAATAAGATGGAGAATAACCGCACTAACTTCCATATTCCCCCCTTTTGATTGTCTCAATCAATTTATCAAATAGTGCACCCAGCGAGGGTGTCCTTCAACTTTAGCAGCTGTAGGAATGGACTTCAGTTTTTTCAGCATGTTATAGGAAAGACGTTGTCAAGCTTGAAAGCGTTCGGAGCAGATTTACCAGGATGTTGTCAGGTCTTGAGAGACTGAGCTATTGGGAGAGGTTGAGCAGGCTAGTTCTTTATTCAGGAGTGCAGGAGAATGAGGAGTGATTTTATCGAGGTGTGCAAAATCATGAGAGGAATAGATAGGGTAAACACGCAGTGCCCAGGTTAGGGGAATCAGTACCAGAGGACATACGTAAAGGTGAGGGGGGGGGAAGATTTAATGGGAACCGGAGGAGTAACATTTTTACACAAATGAAGGTGGGAGTATGGAACTAGCTGCCAGAGAAGGATAGTTGAGGCAAGTACTATTGCGACATTTAAGAAACAGTTAGTCAGGTACATGGATAGGGTAGGTTTTTAGAGGGATATGGGGCAAAAGCTGGCAGGTGGAACTACCATGGTTGAGACATGTCAGTCAGCATGGGCAAGTTTGGCCGAAGGGCCTGCTTCCACGCTTTATGACTATGACTCTATGACAGTGGAGAATAAAGCTGATGGCTTCTGGCTCATGTTCAGAGATTCAGGGACAGTTTCTTCCCAGCTGTTATCAGGCAACTGGATCATCCTAGCACAACCAGAGGGCAGTGCTGAACTACTACCTACTTCATTGGTGACCTTCGGACTATCCTTGATTGGACTTTGCTAGCTTTACCTTGCATTAAACATTATTGCTTCATCATATATCTATGCACTGTAAATGGCTTGATTGTAATCATGTAATGTCCTTCTGCTGACAGGATAACATGCAACAAAAGCTTTTCACTATACCTCAGTACACGTAACAATAAACTAAACTGAACTGAGGTTCCAATGTCCTTTGTGGCTTTATTACAGATCAGAATGTTGGAGCGCTGTCTTCTCATTTTACATAGATACATAGATACATAGAAATTAGGTGCAGGAGTAGGCCATTCGGCCCTTCGAGCCTGCACCGCCATTCAATACGATCATGGCTGATCATCCAACTCAGTATCCCGTACCTGCCTTCTCTCCATACCCCCTGATCCCTTTAGCCACAAGGGCCACATCTAATTCCCTCTTAAATATAGCCAATGAACTGGCCTCAACTACCCTCTGTGGCAGAGAGTTCCAGAGATTCACCACTCTCTGTGTGAAAAAGTTTTTCCTCATCTCGGTCTTAAAGGATTTTCCCCTTATCCTTAAGCTGTGACCCCTTGTCCTGGACTTCCCCAACATCGGGAACAATCTTCCTGCATCTAGCCTGTCCAACCCCATAAGAATCTTGTACGTTTCTATAAGATCCCCTCTCAATCTCCTAAATTCTAGCGAGTATAAGCCAAGTCTATCCAGTCTTTCTTCATATGAGAGTCCTGACATCCCAGGAATCAGTCTGGTGAACCTTCTCTGCACTCCCTCTATGGCTATAATGTCCTTCCTCAGATTTGGAGACCAAAACTGTACGCAATACTCCAGGTGTGGTCTCACCAAGACCCTGTACAACTGCAGTAGAACCTCACTGCTCCTATACTCAAATCCTCTTGCTATGAAGGCCAACATACCATTCGCTTTCTTCACTGCCTGCTGCACCTGCATGCCTACTTTCAATGACTGGTGTACCATGACACCCAGGTCTCGCTGCATCTCCCCATTTCCTAATCGGCCACCATTTAGATAATAGTCTGCCTTCCCGTTTTTGCTACCAAAGTGGATAACCTCACATTTATCCACATTATACTGCATCTGCCAAACATTTGCCCACTCACCCAGCCTATCCAAGTCACCTTGCAGTCTCCTAGCATCCTCCTCACAGCTAACACTGCCCCCCAGCTTAGTGTCATCCGCAAACTTGGAGATGTTGCTTTCAATTCCCTCGTCCAGATCATTAATATAAATTGTAAATAGCTGGGGTCCCAGCACTGAGCCTTGTGGTACCCCACTAGTCACTGCCTGCCATTGTGAAAAGGACCCGTTTACTCCTACTCTTTGCTTCCTGTTTGCCAGCCAGTTCTCTATCCACATCAATACTGAACCCCCAATACCGTGTGATTTAAGTTTGTATCCTAATCTCTTATGTGGTACCTTGTCGAAAGCCTTCTGAAAGTCCAGATACAACACATCCACTGGTTCTCCCCTATCCACTCTACTAGTTACATCCTCGAAAAATTCTATAAGATTCGTCAGACACGATTTACCTTTCGTAAATCCATGCTGACTTTGTCCAATGATTTCACCACTTTCCAAATGTGCTGCTATCCCATCTTTAATAACTGACTCTAGCAGTTTCCCCACTACCGATGTTAGACTAACTGGTCTGTAATTCCCCGTTTTCTCTCTCCCTCCCTTCTTAAAAAGTGGGGTTACGTTTGCTACCCTCCAATCCTCAGGAACTACTCCAGAATCTAAAGTGTTTTGAAAAATTATCACTAATGCTTTGCTTATGGCTTTATGACATCCTTAAAACCAATCTCCAACCACTTCAAGAAGGGAAAAGCCAAATGACGTGGAGAAAAGATGTCGGATTGTTATTTAAGTTGTGATTGTTACAATTATCTTCCAGTTACCTAGCATGAGAATGTAGCTTAGCATAGGATTGCCATGAGATATGGTTATCAGGAGTTTCATTATCAATTCATTTGGAAGAAATCTTTGAACAAAATGAAAATCAGAGTGTATGTTATCATATTTATACAACATAGGAGCCTATGAGGAAAATCGTTGGCACCCAATAAAAAAATTATTACAAGCTGTGAAGGGAAGGAGATTGTAGTTGCATCCAAAATTATCTGAAATCAGACTTTGCCATTTCATTTGTAAAAGAATGGGATGAATGCGAGGGGTATCTAGGCCACAAGAATGACCTGAACTCCCAAATGCAGGTATGTATGGATCTAACTATGTGCAATGAATTTTTGATGTGCAGCTTCCAATATGACAATAGACAATAGACAATAGGTGCAGTAGGCCATCCAGCCCTTTGAGCCAGCACCGCCATTCAATGTGATCATGGCTGATCATCCCCAATCAGTACCCCGTTCCTGCCTTCTCCCCATATCCCCTGACTCCGTTATCTTTATGAGCCCTATCTAGCTCTCTCTTGAAAATATCGAGAGAACCGGCCTCCACCACCCTCTGAGGCAGACAATTCCACAGACTCTAAACTCTCTGTGTGAAAAAGTGTTTCCTCATCTCTGTTCTAAATGGCTTACCCCTTATTCTTTAACTGGCCCCTGGTTCTGGACTCCCCCAACATCGGGAACATTTCCTGCCTCTAGCGTGTCCAAACCCTTAATCTATATTACTAAAAGTCTGATCTTGACCACTTCCTGTTGTTCTGCATATTGATTTTAGAAAAAACGCTGCCACTTACGGCTGTGATTTTTGGCCATCTTACTCAATCCCCCTCCGTTGCGCAGGACAAGAGGATATTTCCCATCGATGAAAAATAAAAGTGTTATTAGTGTTTAAAAAATATTGAGATAATCCCTCCTGAAGGCCACGCCCCTTCCGGAGGGAGTATAAAACCCAGAAGTGTTGAGTGCCTCAATCAGTCTCTGCAAGATGGGGGAAGCAAGAGGGTCACGTGTCTCAGTCTGAGCTGTGAATAACACTGAACACATGTCTACTAAACTGTAAATCAACTGAATCAACTGCAAATGGCTGTTGGTGCTGGTTGGTTTGAAGTGAAGCACTGCAAATGGCTGTTGGTGCTGGTTTCTTGACAACTTCCTGTTTGCACTCTGTATTGATTTAAGATAAAATGCTACGACTTACGGCTGTGATATTTGGCCATCTTACTCAGTCCCCCTCCACTCATCAGGTGCAGAGGATTCTTCCCATCAATGAAAAATAAAAGTGTTATTATTGTTTAAATTTTTTTGAGATCTCCTGTCAATCATGCCATGAAGGCCACGTCGCTTCCAGTGGGGGGGGGAGGGATTATAACACCCAGAAGTGTGGGTGTGGCTCAGTCTCTGCAAGATTGGGGAGGGTGAGGTCACGACTGTCTGAGCTGTGAATCAACTGAACACACTGAATGTCTACTGAACTGTGAGTGTGGTGTTTTGTGGAGTTGTGTGTGGTTTTATGGTGGTTTTATAGTGGTTTCACCCTGCTTGAAATGGTATGAAACTGCATTTCAATGTGGTGACCTTGCACCCTGCATGAAATGGTATGAAACTGCATTTGAATTTGGTGGCCTTGCACCCTGCTTGAAGTGGGATGAAAATGCATTTGAATGTGGTGGCCTTGCACCCTGCTTGAAGTGGTAGGAAATGCACTTGAATTTGGTGGCCTTACACCCTGCTTGAAGTGGTATGAAACTGCACTTGAATTTGGTGGCCTTGCTCCCTGCTTTAAATGGTATGAAACTTTACTTGAATTTGGTTGTGTTGCACCCTGCTTGAAGTGGTATGAAACTACACTTGAATTTGGTGGCCTTGCACCCTGCTTGAAATGGCATGAAACTGCACTTGCATTTGGTGGCCTTGCACCCTTCTTGCAGTGGCATGAAACTGCACTTGCATTTGGTGGCCTTGCACCCTGCTTGAAGTGGTATGTAACTGCACTTGAATTCGGTGGCTTTGCACCCTGCTTGAAGTGGTCGGAAACTGCACTTTGACGGTGGCATTGCACCCTGCTTGAAGTGGTAGGAAACTGCACTTGAATTTGGTGGCCTTGTAACCTGCTTAAAATGGTATGAAACTGCACTTGAATTTGGTGGCCTTGCACCCTGCTTGAAATGGCATGAAACTGCACTTGAATTCGGTGGCCTTGCACCCTGCTTGAAGTGGTCGGAAACTGCACTTGACGGTGGCCTTGCACCCTGCTTAAAGTGGTATGAAACTGCACTTGAATTCAGTGGCCTTGCACCCTGCTTGAAATGGTATGAAACTGCACTTGAATTTGTGGCCTTGCACCCTGCTTAAAATGTATGAAGCTGCACTTGAATTTGGTGGCCTTGCACCCTGCTTGAAATGGCATGAAACTGCACTTGAATTTGGTGGCCTTGCACCCTGCTTGAAATGGCATGAAACTGCACTGAATTCGGTGGCCTTGCACCCTGCTTGAAGTGGTCGGAAACTGCACTTGACGGTGGCCTTGCACCCTGCTTAAAGTGGTATGAAACTGCACTTGAATTCAGTGGCCTTGCACCCTGCTTGAAATGGTATGAAACTGCACTTGAATTTGGTGGCCTTGCACCCTGCTTGAAGTGGTAAGAAACTGCACTTGAATTTGGTGGTCTTGCACCCTGCTTGAAATGGTAGGAAACTGCATTTCAATTGGTGGCCTTGCACCCTGCTTGAAATGGAATTTGAAGGAAATAGCTGTGAGTCAACTGCCAGCCCACCAGCCATGAGTGAGCTCCCAGCACATCAGCCTTGAGTGACTGAGCTGCCACCCCAAGAATCCATTGGCCCACAATGTCCATACGAGCCCTCTGGAAACCAGTCCCTTCAGCCACAAATATTGGAATTGGTGGAGAGGTGGAATATTGCATTGGGGGACCAGCCCTCCCATGTGAACATGGGACCCAACGGGTCCCACTTAGTCTAGTAATCTTATCTGTTCAATAAGATACCCTCTCATCCTTCTAAACTACAGAGTATACAAGCTCAGCGGCTCCATTCTCTCAGCATATGACAGTCCCTGCCATCCCGGGAATGAACCTTGTAAGCCTTGACTGCACTCCCTCAATAGCAATAATATTTCCTCAAATTAGGGGACCAAAACTGCACACAATACTCGAGGTGTGGTCTCACTAGGGGCCTATACAACTGCAGAAGGCCATCTTTGCTCCTATACTCAACTCCTCGTTATGAAGGCCAACATGCCATTCGCTTTCGTCACTGCCTGCTGTACCTGCACGCTTACTTTCATTGATTGATGAACAAGGACCCCCAGATCCCATTGTCCTTCCCCTTTTCCCAACTTGACACCATTTAGATAATAATCTGCCTTCCTGTTTTTGCTACCAAAGTGGATAACTTCACATTTATCCACATTAAACTGCATCTGCCATGCATCTGCCCACTCACCCAACCTGTCCAAGTCACCCTGCATTCTCATAGCATCCTCCTCAATGACCTCTGAACTATTCACAAGTCCCAGCTTCAAAAAACTTGCTAAAGACTGGCATAGCATTCTGATGAATTGTAACAAAGCCACGACTTCCAGCTTTATGAGATGCTACTTCATTATCTATAAATTACAATGTGAAATAATTAGGCCTACAGGATGCAGTAAATCTGGATACAATGGAGCTTTTCACTTTAGTTGGCTTTTGATTAAAATGGCACATAGATGAATGGATTGCTTCCACCTAAAACATGTAGACAATTAATCAGAATGAATACACTTTTCTCCCATCCAACTTCATTCCCAAAATGACTCAGTTTCTAGGGAACCATTGCAAATTACCATAATAAATTGTCGAAATTATTATCCAAATTACTATTAGCAAGAAGAAGATGACTTTGTTATACATTAAGGAGATTCATTTAGCTGTGCTATGGTACAAGTGCACACTAGAGTGATTGTTTGTATCTGAATAATGGTTACATAACTTCGCTCTGCAGAAAACATAATTTGAATGATTGCTTGAATGATGGCAACGTAAAATGAACTTTTTCCATGCAATAAAATAATAGAAATCTTGTGTTGCAGAAGGAAAGCATTTGGCCCATTGTGTCATCCTGCACAGATGAATCCATCTTCCACGGTGAGGTCCAAAGCCCTTTAGGCCATAGCTCTTCAAATACAAGTGAAGTCCTGTTTAAAGATGATGAGTGCTTCTGTCTTTCAGGCCTTGAATGCCATACTCCCACCACCCTCTGGCCTTGGAATATTTAGTTTTAGATTAGTTTGGAGATAAAGCATGGAAATGGGTCCTTCGCTCATTGAGTCCACGCTGACCATTGATCATCTGTTCACACCAGTTCTATGTTACCCCACTTTCTCATGCACTCCCTACACAGTAGGGGCATTTTTTTTAAAGAGACAATTAACCTACAAGCCAACACATCTTTGGGGTGTAGAGGAAACCAGAGTACCTAAAGGATACCTGTGTAGTGACAGGAGAACATGTAAACTCAGCACAGACAACACCCAAAGTCAGGAACGAACCCGGGTCTCTAGCGCTGTGTGGCAGCAGCTCCAACACCTGTGCCTCTGTGTGCCCTTAGACAGGTAAAAACAATAGAAATATAAATAATGTAAGGCCATTCTGCCCTTCTGCTCTGCAAGCCCCTAAAATCAGACCTGAAATGTCATCTGTCTATTTTCCTCCACAGATGCTGTTCCCCTAGTACCTTTGTGCTTTGCTACCCTGTTCCTGTTTCATTCAGAAATCCTTAATCACTTCTGACATTAGTATCATATACTGTATGTGTACTTCTTAAATACATTTCATTATTTAACCTCAGTTGTTTCTCTAACCAAGAATTTAAGGGTTCAACAATTTTTGGGTGAAGACATTTCTCCTCATCACAATCCAAAATGGTGTTCCCATAAACTTAGACATTGATTTACAATTCTGGAATGATGCACAATTCCAATGCACAAATCTTCCACTATTTGGAAGATTTCTCCTCCTAGTCTGTCCAGTCCCATAAGAATTGTATGAGTTTCAAGAAGTCCCCCTCTCATTCTTGTAAAGGTTTAGCAAAATATCAGCCTAATCACACCAATCGCTTCATGCTTCACTCAAATGCACATTATGCGATGAAGACACAAGAAGCCCCAGTTGCTGATTTGCAAAAAAAGACACAATGTGTTGGAATAACATTGCAGGTCTCTGGAGAACATGGATGGGTGATGTTTCAGATTGAGGACCCTTCTTCAGACTGAAATGAGACAGATATATAGTGCATTTAATACAATTGGCCCAAAAATGTACACCAGTGGTACATCATGGTACACCAGTCATTGAAAGTAGGCATGCAGGTGCAGGCAGTGAAGAAAGCGAATGGTATGTTAGCTTTCATAGCAAAAGGATTTGAAATAGGAGCAGGGAGGTTCTACTGCAGTTGTACAGGGTCTTGGTGAGACCACACCTGGAGTATTGCGTACAGTTCTGGTCTCCAAATCTGAGGAAGGACATTATTGCCATAGAGGGAGTGCAGAGAAGGTTCACCAGACTGATTCCTGGGATGTCAGGACTGTCCTTATGAAGAAAGACTGGATAGACTTGGTTTATACTCTCTAGATTTAGGAGATTGAGATGGGATCTTATAGAAACTTACAAAATTCTTAAGGGGTTGGACAGGCTAGATGCAGGAAGATTGCCTCCCCGATGTTGGGGAAGTCCAGGACAAGGGGTCACAGCTTAAGGATAAGGGGAAATCCTTTAAAACCAAGATGAGAAGAACTTTTTTACAACGAGAGTGGTGAATCTCTGGAACTCTCTGCCACAGAGGGTAGTCGAGGCCAGTTCATTGGCTATATTTAAGAGGGAGTTAGATGTGGCCCTTGTGGCTAAAGGGGTCAGAGGGTATGGAGAGAAGGCAGGTACGGGATACTGAGTTGGATGATCAGCCATGATCATATTGAATGGCGGTGCAGGCCTCGAAGGGCGAATGGCCTACTCCTGCACCTAATTTCTATGATTCTATGTTTCTATGAAAAATGGTTTTCTCAGGAACTATGCTTTATTCAAAAGATTAACATTTTATTTTCTTTATTCAGTTGATGGTGTATCTGTTGGGGTTTTTTTACTGTCCCCTTTTCAGTCCTGAAAATATCTTTATAACCAAAGCATTGCAGATGCTGTAAATCAAAATCCAAAGAGAATACATAGAAATAAATAACATCTGAGAGAAGGGATACCCTTAACTCTGCAGATCAGTGAACTTTCATAAGATCCCACAACTTCTTTTGAAGCGTTAAGCCATTTTTAATTCCTTGCAGGAAAACACAGAGGAAAGACTGGCCTGTGAGAGAATGTGTCTTTCAAATAAGATGCCAAGTTATACTGGGCGGCATAGTAGTGGAGCTGGTAAAGGTGCAGTCTCAAAGTGCTAGAGACCCGTTTTCAATCCTAATCTCAGGTGGCAGTTAGTGTGGGAGTTTGCACCTACTCCCTGTAGCTGTGTGGGTTTCCTCCTGTTGCTACCAGCTTCCTCTGACATCCCAAAGACATGTGCTTTTGTCGGTTAATTGGCCTCCATATTTTCTGCTTTGATGCGGTCCTTCATTGCATGCGAGATTTTGTGAAGCGAACGAACGCCAGGAATAACTTCTTTGTTGGTTACAAAGGTGTATTTTGTGGAAGCTTGCCCAGCTGATTGTAGTGTAACCATACTAACTGTTGCAACTCCCCCCTCCCCCCACCACAATGGATGTAACTTCGAGTTTGTATTCAGAACAGTTTAGTTGTTGTGAATTCTTTGGAAATCTGCCAGTGAGATCAGTTACACCTTGCCCCTGTGTCTATCTTAGCAGCAACCTTGGTGTTGTTGATACTGAGCATTGTCATGGGATCACCTGTCTGTAGCCACAGAATCGGGGAAAATATGTTTTGGCTGACTTCTTTCAGGT
>CM075977.1:185162806-185257806 GCA_038087875.1 Malacoraja senta
GGCCCACCGAGTCTGCACTGACCAGCAATCTCCACACATTAACACTATCCTACACACTCTAGGTGTAGATTAACCCTTATTAAGGTATAGTACCGCAATACCATGTAAAGGGTGGCATGCATATATATGTGATGAAGCTTATAAATGGCATGAATTAATAAGGGTTAATCTACACCTAGTGTGTGTAGGATAGTGATAATGTGTGGAGATTGCTGGTCAGTGCAGACTCGGTGGGCCAATGGGCCAGTTCCACACTGTATCTCAAAAAAACTAAAAAACTAAAGACTCACCTCCTGATGCTCAAAGGCATTCCTACTTGCCTGGATCGGAGCAGCTCAAACAACTTTTTTTAAAAGCCCGATGTCCACCAAGATAATGCAGACCGATTGATTGGTACCCCATCCATCAAGGTCCATTCCCTTCATCACTATCACAGAGCCTGCAGTGTGTGTCATTCCCAAAGCACACTGCAGCTTCTCCTCTAGGCTACTCTAAAAGTACCTCATAAACCTTCAAAGAAGGGCAACGGCTGCAGTCAAAAGGAGCACGTTCATCTTCAGGTTCCCCTCCAAGTTGCACAGTCTCATCAACATACATTTTCTTTTAGAAATATGTCATCCTTATTTCTTCTTTGCAGCCTCAATATTCTAATAACCTCTCTCACCAACAAGCACAAGCGCAGAAGACTGTGGGAGTTCCTTGACCAGAAGGACTGCAGAGATTAAATAAGACAGTTCTTCAACATCTTCTCCAGGGAAATTAAGGATGGACAAGAAATTATGGGATTGTCAGTGATGCCTACACCCTACAGAGGGGTTAAGGAAACCTGCAGTGTGGTTAATTTGTAGTTAATTAAGAAACGCCATTCCCGCTGTTTGGAAATCTGAAAGCTAGGTTGGATACACATTGAAGCAGTATGAGTTCAATTCATTGTAAAAGCTGAAATAACTCCTTTCCTCTACATTCTTAAGGTTACTTTTGGAAAATAAAGTAAGTTGTGAGTATATTTGGCAGACACAACAAATCAGGCGAACAACTCTGATGGCATGATTGAGATAAGTCAAAGTGAAGCTTCCTTGTCAGTGTTGCAACGAGTAGTTTGTAATTCCTTGCCCTGACCCTTCCACAGGAAACTAAAATAATCTGGAGCAAAGCCATGCATGCATATTGAGATAAACTTAAATCTGCCAGGTTTTAATCACCCAGAGATACATCTGCTGCCTTAACACTTGAGTTGCTCAATTCGAATTGTAGGAAACGTGCAAGAAAATTCGAAATAGACCTATCTCTTCATATTGGTCACCTTGATGAAGCTTGTTACTCCTGGGACCATGGTCTTTTCCTTTAATAGAGGAAAAGATTAGTTAAAACAAATGTAGGTCCCTTGCAGTCAGAAACAGGCGAATTGATCATGGGGAACAAGGACATGGCAGACCAATTGAATAACTACTTTGGTTTCTGTCTTCACTGAGGAAGACATAAATAATCTGCCGGAAATAGTAAGGGACCGGGGGTTAAATGAGATGGAGGAACTGAGTGAAATCCAGGTTAGCCGGAAGTGGTGTTAGGTAAATTGAATGGATTAAAGGCCGATAAATCCCCAGGGCCCGATAAGTTGCATCCCAGAGTACTTAAGGAAGTAGCCGCAGAAATAGTGGATGCATTAGTGATAATTTTTCAAAACTCTTTAGATTCTGGAGTAGTTCCTGAGGACTGGAGGGTAGCTAATGTAACCCCACTTTTTAATAAGGGAGGGAGAGAGAAAACGGGAATTACAGACCAGTTAGTCTAACATCGGTGGTGGGGAACATTCTGGATTCAGTTATTAAAGATGGGATAGCAGCACATTTGGAAAGTGGTGAGTTCATTGGACAAAGTCAGCATGGATTTATGAAAGGTAAATCATGTCTGACGAATCTTATAGAATTTTTCGAGGATGTAACTAGTAGAGTGGATAAGGGAGAACCAGTGGATGTGTTATATCTGGACTTTCAGAAGGCTTTCGACAAGGTCCCACATAAGAGATTAGCATACAAACTTAAAGCACATGGTATTGGGGGTTCAGTATTGATGTGGATAGAGAACTGGCTGGCAGACAGGAAGCAAAGAGTAGGAGTAAACGGGTCCTTTTCAGAATGGCAGGCAGTGACTAGTGGGGTACCGCAAGGCTCAGTGCTGGGACCCCAGCTATTTACAATATATATTAATGAGCTGGATGAGGGAATTGAATGCAACATCTCCAAGTTTGCGGATGACACGAAGCTGGGGGGCAGTGTTAGCTGTGAGGAGGATGCTAGGAGGCTGCAAGGTGACTTGGATAGGTTGGGTGAGTGGGCAAAGGCATGGCAGATGCAGTATAATGTGGATAAATGTGAGGTTATCCACTTTGGTGGCAAAAACAGGAAAGTAGACTATTATCTGAATGGTGGCCGATTAGGAAAAGGGGAGATGCAGCGAGACCTGGGTGTCATGGTACACCAGTCATTGAAAGTAGGAATGCAGGTGCAGCAGGCAGTGAAGAAAGCGAATGGTATGTTAGCATTCATAGCAAAAGGATTTGAGTATAAGAGCAGGGAGGTTCTACTGCAGTTGTACAGGGTCTTGGTGAGACCACACCTGGAGTATTGCGTACAGTTTTGATCTCCTAATCTGAGGAAAGACATTCTTACCATAGAGGGAGTACAGAGAAGGTTCACCAGACTGATTCCTGGGATGGCAGAACTTTCATATGAGGAAAGACTGGATAGACTCGGCTTGTACACGTTGGAATTCAGAAGACTGAGGGGGGATCTTATAGAAACTTACAAAATTCTTAAGAGGTTGGACAGGCTAGATGCAGGAAGATTATTCCCGATGTTGGGGAAGTCCAGAACTAGGGGTCATAGTTTAAGGATAAGAGGGAAGACTTTTAGGACCGAGATGAGGAAATCATTTTTTCACACAGAGAGTGGTGAATCTGTGGAATTCTGTGCCACAGAAGGTAGTTGAGGCCAGTTCATTGGCTATATTTAAGACGGAGTTAGATGTGGCCCTTGTGGCTAAAGGGATCAGGGGGTATGGCGAGAAGGGAGGGATGGGATACTGAGTTGGATGATCAGCCATGATCATATCAAATGGCGGTGCAGGCTCGAAGGGCCGAATGGCCTACTCCTGCACCTTTTTTCTATGTTTCTATGTTTCTATGTTTACTCCATCACATAATGGATTCCCCTCCATTGCCAACAACACTATCAGAAGCTTGGCACTATCCTGGACAAGTCTGGCTGCCTGATTATCACCCCACCCATCAGCTTAAACACTAATTTCCTTCACCATTCCAGCACCATGGTTACATTGTGTATTATCTACAACATGCATTGCAGTTACTCGGCAAAGTTACTCTAACAGCACATCCCAAAGAGAAAGGGACAGCAGGTTTAATTTAGTTTAGTTTATTATTGTAGTGTGCACTGAGGTACAGTGAACACATTTTTGTGGTATGCTATCCAGTCAGCGAAAAGACTATACATGACTATAATCAAGGTCCATAGGAGCACCACCTTCTGCTGATTTCCCTTCAAGTCAAACACTTGTCGTCTTGGAAATATATTGTTATTCGTTCATCATCACTGCATCTAAGTACTGGAGCTCCCAATCCTATAGAACTTCGATCACCTCGACGCAGCAGTTTGACTGCCTGACCACGGGAGAAGAACAGGGAATAGATAAGACTTTGGCCTTCCATCACAGTGAGGAGGTGTTTGGAGATTCACTGTGATGGATGTTTGTGTGGAACTGTGTTAATTGTGTGTTTTCTGTGTGCTGTTATGACTGCAGGGAATGAAATTTCATTCAAACCTTTGTTTGTTTGAATGACAATAAAGGCATTCTAATTCTAATTCTAATAGCATAGTGAAAGAATGGATTGACTGCACTTATGTTCACTGGAATTTTGAAGGATGAGAGGAGGATCTTATCAAAAAATAAAATTCTTAAGGGATTGGACAGGCTAAATGCAGGAAAAATGTTCCCGACGTTGGGGAAGTTCAGAACCAGGGGTCACAGTTTAAGAATAAGGGGTATGCCATTTTGGACTGAGATGAGGAAAAACGTTTTCACCCAGAAAGTTGTGAATCTGTGGAATTCTCTGCCACAGAAAGCAGAGGAGGCCAATTCAGTGGATGTTTTCAAGATAGAGTTAGATTTGACTCTTAGGGCTAACGGAATCAAGGGATATGGGGAGAGAAGGAATGGGGTACTGAATTTAGATGATCAGACATCGGCAGTCCTGTTTGTTTGTGTTTTATGTGTTGTTTATTTCGTTTTGGTTAGTCTAGTTTTTGGTTTTTAGTTTGTGTTTTGGGGGGGTGGGGGGTTGTAACGGGGTTTGCAGTCTCTCCCTGCGGGGGAATGCGACTTTTTGTCGTATTCCCCTTCTCTGCCCCCGTCTGCGCTGAGGCCTAATGGAGGTGGCGACCTCGAGGCTCCGGAGGCAGAGCCCGTCAGGACTCGCCCTAAGCTCGCTCCCGTGAGGGTGGTTTGGCTCAGGGCTGGAACAGTGCTCCCGTGAGCGCCCAAGTCGGGGCGGCCCGGCCCGGGGAAGAAGCGACGCCCATGTCGGGGCAGCCCGGCCGGAGGGAGAAGCGACGCCCATGTCGGGGCAGCCCGGCCGGAGGGAGAAGCGACGTCCATGTCGGAGCGGCCCGGCCCGGGGGAGGTTCGGCGCCCATGTCGGGGTGGCCCAGCCTGAGGCTGAAGACGGCACGGTACTCACGTGAGGGTGGCTGGGACAGTGTTCTGGCGGTGGTGGCCTGAGTCCGGGGTTCAGCTGCAGGCCAGCGGCTGCATCTGCAGGACTGGTGGGCGGCAGCTTCGACCACCCCGGGCCGCGGTGTTTGAGCCACGGGAAACATCGCCCGGGGGGTATCGCCTCAGCGCAGAGGGAGAAGAGGAGGGAAGAGACTGCAGACCTAAGACTTTTGCCTCCATCACAGTGAAGAGATGTTGGGTGGACTCACTGTGGTGGATGTTAATATGTGTTTATTGTTGTTTTATGTATGACTGTTGCAATTTTGTTCAGACTTCGGTCTAAATGACAATAAAGGGATATCTATTCTAATCTAATCATATTGAATGGCAGTGCTGGTTCGAAAGGCCAAATGGCCTACACCAGCACCTATTTTCTATGTTTCTATGTTCAGAGAAGGATGATATCTGTTCAAGAAGGTGAGCACCACCTTACGATACACACAAAATACTGGAGCAACTCAGCGGGACAGGCAGCATCTCTGGATAGAATGAATGGGTGGTGTTTCGCGCCCAGACCCTTCTTCAGACTGAGACTCAGGGGAGAGGGACACATAGAGCTATAGAGAGGTGTGAAAATGAGAAATCAAAGGGGATGGCTGATCAAGGAAAATGTAGAATAGATCATTGGTAGCTGAGGGGAAGGTGACAACGAGGCATATAATCAGTAAAATTTAATCAGGAAGACAGTGAAACTAGTCAGAGAACTAGGATGGGGAGGGATGGAGAGAGAGGGAAAGAAAGGGTTCAGAGTTCCTAATGGTGTGCAATAAATGCTGACAGTCTTTATAAAACCCCATTTAGATGTCTTTTATTCATTTAAGTCCCAGGCAAAAGAGAGAAATACATGGGGTGACACAGTTATTAAATATCTAAGACATGGGTGGTTAATAAGATAGAACAATAGTACACAGGAACAGGCCCTATGTCAAATATGATGATAAAATAAACTACTCCTACCTGCACATAATCCATATTCCTCCATTCCCCGCATTTTCATTTGCCTATCTAAATGCCTCTTAAATTTCACGATTGTATCTGCCTCCACCACCACCACTGTCACCGTATTCAAGGTACTCATCGCTCTGTGTAAAAAGTTGCCCGCACATCTCCTTTGAACATTCCCCTCACTCGTTTTAAAGCAATGACCTTTAGTATTTGACTAGTTCATTCTGGGTCGAAGGTTCTGACTGTCTACCCTATCTGTGTCTCTCATAATTTTATAACATTCTACCAGTTCTCCCTTCAGCCTCCAACACTGCAGAGAAAACAATCAAAATTGTTCCAACCTTTCTTTGTAGTTATTGCACACTAATTCAGTCAGCATCCTGGTAAACATTTTCTGCATCCTCTCCAAAGCCTCTGCATCTTTTAATAATTGGATGACCAGAACTGCACACTGTACTCCAAATGCACCCTAACCAAAGTTTTCTAAACCTCACACAGTCATAAAAACATTGAGTCATACAGCATGGAAGCAGGTTATTAGGCCCAACTTGTCCACACCAACCAAGATGTCCTATCTAAACCAGTCCCATTTGCTCTCACACGATCTATATCCCTCTTAACCTTACCTATCCATGCACCTGTCCAAATGTCATTTAAATATTGTTATTGCACCTGCCACAAATACTTCTTCAAGCAGCTCATTCCATATACTCATCACCCTCAGTGTGAAAAAAAGTATCCATCAGGTTCCTATTAAATCTATCCCCTCTCACTTTAACATGAAAAATGACCTCCTGACCAGAGATTCAATGCCCTAACTGATGAAGCCATGCATGCCATACACATTCTTTACCACTCAATCTATTTGTGTTGCTACTTTCAAGGAACTATGTATGAACTTGAACCCATTTTTTTTTCACATCAATGCTAGTAAGGGTCCTGCGATTAACTGAATATTTTCCCTGAGCACTTTATCTCTTAAAGTGCAACTATTCACACTTGTTTGGATTAAATCCCATATGATTTTTCAACTTAGGTCTGTAACTAATCTATATCCTGCTGCAACTTTTCACGACCCTCCACTGTCTGAATTTCCACCATTTTGGCATCACTGCAAACTTACTAATCAACCCATCTCAATCTTGCTGCATGTCATTTACTACCACACAAAGAGCAGAGGTTCCAGCATTGATCCCTGGAGAACACCATTGGTCAGACCTTCAGCCAGAAGGATACTCTCTGTCACCTATGGATACACCATCTGAGGAGGATGCTGAGGATGCAGGGTGACCTGAACAGGTTAGGTGAGTGGGCAGATGCTTGGCAGATGCAATTTAATGTGGATAAATGTGTGGTTAACCACTTTGGTGTCAAAAACAGGAAGGCAGATTATTATCTGAATGGTATCAATTGGGTAAAGGGGAGCTGGGGATCCTTGTTCATCAGTCTATGAAAGTAAGCATGCGGGTACAGCAGGCAGTGAAGAAAGCGAATGGCATGTTAGCCTTTATAACAAGAGGAATCAAATGTAGGAGCAAAGAGGTCCTTCTGGAGTTGTACAGAGCCCTAGTGAGGCCACACCTGGACTATTGTGTGCAGTTTTGGTCCCCTAATTTGAGGAAGGACATTCTTGCTATTGAGGGGGTGCAGCATAGGTTTACAAGGATAATTTCCGGGATGGCGGGACTGTCATATGCTGAGAGAATGGAGCAGCTGGGCTTGTATACTCTGGAGTTTAGAAGGCTGAGAGGAGATCTCATTGAAACATATAAGATTGTTAAAGGCTTGGACACGCTAGAGGCAGGAAACATGTTCCCAATGTTGGGGGAGTCCAGAACCAGGGGCCACAGTATAAGAATAAGGATTAAGCCATTTAGAATGGAGACGAGGAAACACTTTTTCTCACAGAGAGTGGTGAGTCTGTGGAATTCTCTGCCTCAGAGGGCAGTGGAGGCAGATTCTCTGGATGCTTTCAAGAGAGAGCTAGATAGGGCTCTTAAAAATAGCAGAGTCAGGGGATATGGGGAGAAGTCAGGAACGGGCTACTGATTGGGGATGAACAGCCATGATCACATTGAATGGCGGTGCTGGCTCGAAGGGCCAAATGGCCTACTCCTGCACCTATTGTCTATTGTCTATTGTATACACTGGAATTTAGAAGGATGAGAGGGTATCTTATTGAAACATATAAGATTATTAAGCGTTTGGACACGCTAGAGACAGGAAATGTTCCCGATGTTGGAGGAGTCCAGAACCAGGGACCACAGATTAAGAATAAGGGGTAGGCCATTTAGAACGGAGAGGAGGAAAAACATTTTCACCCAGAGAGTTGTGAATCTGTGGAATTCGCTGCCTCAGAAGGCAGTGGAGGCCAATTCTCTGGATGCTTTCAAGAGTGAGTTAGATAGAGCTCTTAAAGATAGCGGAGCCAGGGGGTACGGTGAGAAGGCAGGAACGGGGTACTGAATGTGATTGATCAGCCATGATCACAGTGAATGGCGGTGCTGGCTCGAAGGGCCTAATGGCCTACTCCTACATCTATTGTCTATTGCCTATTGTCAATTTATTCCCCTTATGTCCTTCCTAATGATGTTGCAATTTTACCTACCCAAATTTAATAATTTCCTGCAATATCCAGACGTATCCTTATTCATAACTCTCTTAAAACATTCGGAGTTGTGATCTCATCCTAAATTGTTCTCGCACTGAAACACCAGTCACCTGGTCAGGCTCGTTTCCCAGTGCAAGGTCCAGATATTCCTTTATCTCCCTCTGGCTACTTTGAGGCCTATACTATAATGCTAGCAGAATATTTGCACCTTTCTTTTTTTTTAATCTTCATCCATATCCCCTCGGTGGATAATACACCGCCATGTCCTCTCTTAGTGCAGCTACGACATTCTCCCTTATTAGTAATTCAACTCCTCCACCTCTTTTACCTCTTACTATCACGTCTGAAACATCGGAACCATGGAAGGTTGAACTTCCGTTCTTAGCTCTCTTGAAACCAAGTAATGGCTACAACATCATAGTCCAAGCACTAATCCAGGCTCAAAATTCATCCGTAATAAAACTATATTAAAAATAAACTGCAGATGCTGCTTAATGTCAAAGTTAGACACAAATCATAAATGCTGGAGTAACTCAGTGGGTCAGGCAGTATCTCAGGAGAAAATGGATAAATGGCATTTTGGGTCAGAACCCTTCTTCAGATTGTTTGTGGGGAGGGGGGGGGGTCTAGATGCAAGGAAGGACCAGAACAAATGAGGGGCAGGAACAGAAGACCATCAATGACTTAAGTAGCACATAAACACCTATGTATTTTTAGTGTTAATGGGAATTATAAAGCTTTACTTTAGGCTTCCACTAAACACAGATTTTGCATGTGGTAAGATGTTAGCTGAAATAATAAAACAAGATCATAAAGGCAAAGCCCTCAATACAGTTTGAACAGTAGAAGACCGATCAACTTTTCAGTCTTTTAATATGTTCATGATCAATCTTTTTTTCTCAATACCATATTCCTCCTCTCTTCCCATTCATTTACTAACAATCTACCTCCTTAAAAATATTTAGCAGCTCAGACTATAGACTGAATGCAAGTGATATATAAAGATTTAAAGTGATGAATTAATTTGAAGCCAGGGATTAAATCTAAATCTAAAAGTTAAATCTACATTTAAGACAAGGAAGAATGCAGTGTAAAATTTTTTAAAAATTACGGTGCTGCTGGTATAAAATCTGAAAATTATAAAAAATCCCGGTCAGGCAGCATCTGTGGAATGAGAAGCACAGTTAACATTTCAGCAGCTCATAGGCTCTGTTAGAATTAGGAAAGAGAGAAACAAGTTCACTTTAAGTTGCAGAGAGGGTGGAGGAGGTAGAAGGTGGACAGCATTTTCCAGCATCTGCAGTTCCTTCTTAGACATAAAAACAGCTTTGGTACACAAAAATGCTGGAGAAACTCAGCGGGTGCAGCAGCATCTATGGAGCGAAGGAAATAGGCAACGTTTCAGGCCGAAACCCTTCTTCAGACCTGCACCCGCTGAGTTTCTCCAGCATTTTTGTGTACCTGAGATTTTCTAGCAACTGCAGTTCCTTCTTACAACAGCTTTATACAAAAACAGCTTTATTCCACGAGTAGTAGCTCTACTCAATAACCAAAAATCTGTAACCTCCTTTTGCTCTGGTATTTTATTTAATTCACATATTTAATCAATAATGTTTTATTATTAATGTTTGATGTTTTATGTATCATTCTTAACTGTCACTGTATGTCATGTTGTCACTTGTGGGCAGAGCTCAAAGGTAAATTCCTTGTATGTGAATACTTGGCCAATAAACTTATTAATTCATTCATTCACTCATTCAAAATGCTGGAGTAACTCAGCGGGACAGGCACCGTCTCTGGAGAGAAGGAATGGGTGATGTTTTGCGTCGAGACCCTTTCTCTTTCCTGGAGGAGGCAGAGGCAGGTAATAAATCTGTGGCCATAGAGATACATTCTAGATGTCCCTTGATCTGTGGTTAATGGGGGGTGTTAGAGGATAATATCACAAAACAAAGAAGTCTATAAGCTTGCAAAATGTAGGGCTGGGCGACATGTCTTGCTGATCAGGCTGTGCTAATGAAGAAAAACTGAGCAAATATCATAGATGGCTGACTGATCGCAGAAATGACCAGTTCTGATACAGATGGAGAAAATGAGTTACCTGAAGCTGTAGAATTTGATATTGAGTTCAGAAGGTGCAGTGTGCTCAGATAGAAGATGAGGTGCTGTTCTTCAAATTTACATTAGGCCTCGTTATGACAGTGCAGACAAATAGGTTAATATAGGTGTGGGATGAAAAATTACATGGCAGGCAGTGGGAAGCTGAGGGTCACCTTTGATGACTAAATGAAAGTGCTCCACAAAGCAATCACTCAATCTGTCGCGTGATTGTGTTAAGGCAGGATGCAGAAATCACATAAAAGTTATGAGAGTAAACAAGTGTTTACTCACATATGTGGCTACCATTTAAGAAGTATTTCATAGTTTCCAGTAAATATATATCCCTTTAAGGCAAAATAAATAGAAATAGAGGTCCACTCGTGGCTAACAAAAGTTAAATATCAGATAAAAAGGCATGTATTGTTGCAAAATGAAGAATGAGTATGATGTTTAGGAAAATTTCTGAATTCACGAAAGAAGAACCAAGGAATGTATAAGGAAAGGGAAAGAAGTTTACAAGAGTAATACAGCATGTCATCTAAAAACAAGTAAAACCAAAATGCTAGAGAATCTCAACAGGTCAGGTAGCATCTGTAGAGGGAATGGATATGCAACTTTTTGGGTCAGGACCATTTTCTTGATCAGTTGGGCAAGTGGGCTGAGGAATGGCCTATGGAGTTAAATGTAGATAAGTGTAAGGTGTTGCAATTTGGTAAAGTCACACCAGGGCAGAACCTTCACAGTGAATGGTAGGGCCCTGGCGAGTGTTGGAGAGCTGAGGGATCAGAGTGGAGGAGCAGAGTTCCTTAAAAGTGGTGTCACAGATAAATAGGGTAGGGTACTGATCTCCGGATTGCTACCTGAGCCACGGGCCAAATCGGCGAGGGTACGAAAAATTAAAAAGCTGAATGCGTGGCTCAAAGACTGGTGTGGGAAAAATGGGTTTGGTTTCTTGGGCCACTGGCACCAGTACTGGGACAGGGGGGATCTGTTCTGTAAGGACGGACTTCACCTGAACGGTGCTGGGACTGGGGTCCTGGCAAATCATATAACTAGGGCAGTAGAGAGGTCTTTAAACTAAGTAGCGGGGGGGAGGTATCAAGGGGGGTAATAACGGCAGGGGTAGAGGACATAGAGCAGGGTATCAGTGGGGAAACGGAAAATCAAAATGTGACAGGAGGATCCAGAATGTGTGAAGATAAAGCTCTAGATGTAAAAGGGGGCAAAAACAGAAAGGAAGGGTAGTAAAAATCATCTGAAAGTGCTGTATCTAAATGCACGGAGTATTCGAAATAAGATAAATGAATTAACGGTGCAATTAAGTACATATAGTTATGATATCGTGGCCATTACGGAGACATGGCTGCAAGGGGATCAGGATTGGGAGTTAAATATAGAGGGGTACTCGACAATTAGAAAAGATAGACAGGAAAGAAAGGGAGGAGGGGTGGCCCTTTTAATAAGGGAGGGAATAACGGCAATAGAGAGGAAGGATATTGCGTTGAAGGATCAGGATAGTGAAACAGCTTGGGTACAGATAGAGAATAACAAGGGGAAAAAAACACTAGTGGGTGTAATTTATAGACCTCCAAATAGCTGTGACGCTGTTAGTCAGAACATAAATCTGCAAATAGTTGACGCATGTAAAAAGGGAACTGCTGTAATCATGGGGGACTTCAATTTTCATATTAATTGGGCAAACCAAACTGGGCAGGGTAGACTAGAGGAAGAGTTTATAGAATGTATTAGAGACGGGTTCCTAGAACAGTATGTCACAGAACCGACAAGGAGGGAGGCAATCTTGGATCTGGTCCTGTGTAATGAAGCAGGATTAATTAAAAATGTCATAGTTAGGGACTCGTTGGGAACAAGTGACCACAATATGGTCGAATTCCATATTCAAATAGAAGGGGAGCAGGTTGAAACTCAGGCTAGGGTACTTAGTCTAAATAAGGGGGATTATGAAGGTATGAGGACTGAGCTGATCAAAGTTGACTGGGATAGCAGACTCAAGAATAAGACGGTACATGAGCAGTGGTGTACGTTTAAGGATCTACTGTATAACCTTCAAGAAAAATTTATTCCTATGAAGAAAAAAAGGGGTAAGGGAAAGAACAGTCAGCCATGGCTCAGTAAAACTATAAAGGATAGTATTCGGCTGAAGGCAAGGGCATATAAGGTAGCTAGAGATAGTGGGAGGGTAGAGGATTGGGAAGCATTTAAAGGTCAGCAAAAAATAACTAAGAGATTAATTAAGACGGGGAAAATAGACTATGAAAGGAATTTAGCGAACAACATAAAAACTAATAGTAAGAGTTTTTATAGCTATATAAAAAGAAAAAGGGTGGCTAAGGTGAACGTTGGTCCATTGGAGGGTGAGACTGGAGAGTTGTTGGTGGGGAACATGGAAATGGCAAAGGCATTAAACGAGTATTTTGTATCAGTCTTCACCATAGAAGACACAAAAAATATTCCAACGCTGGATAAACAGGGGGCGGTAGGAATGGAGGAGCTAAATACTATTAAGATCACCAAGGAGGTGGTATTAGGGAAATTAATGAGACTGAAGGAGGATAAATCCCCTGGGCCTGATGGATTACATCCAAGGGTCTTGAGGGAGATAGCGGTGGGGATTGTGGATGCATTGGTGATAATTTTCCAAAACTCCCTGGAGGCAGGAACGGTCCCAGTGGATTGGAAAATGGCCAATGTAACACCTATATTTAAAAAAGGAAGTAAACAGAAGGCGGGTAACTATAGACCGGTTAGTCTAACATCGGTGGTGGGTAAAATGTTAGAGACAATTATTAAAGAAACACTAATGGGGCACTTGGATAAACATGACTTCATCGGACAGAACCAGCATGGTTTTGTGAAGGGGAAGTCCTGTTTAACGAATCTGCTCGAATTCTTTGAGGAAGTAACAACCCGGGTGGATAAAGGGGAACCGGTGGATGTGGTATACTTGGACTTCCAAAAGGCTTTTGACAAGGTGCCACATAAGAGACTATTGCTAAAAATAAAAAATTATGGGATTGGGGGTAATATATTAGCATGGGTAGAGGATTGGCTAACAAATAGGAAGCAGAGAGTGGGGATAAATGGTTCATACTCGGGATGGCAACCGGTAACTAGCGGGGTTCCGCAAGGGTCGGTGCTGGGACCCCAGTTGTTCACAATTTATATAAATGATTTGGAGGAGGGAACCAAGTGTAATATATCAAAATTTGCGGACGATACAAAAATGGGAGGAAAAGTAGGGGATGAGGAGGATAGGAAGAGTCTGCAAAAGGATATAGATAAGTTAGGTGAGTGGGCAACAACTTGGCAGATGAAATTTAATACTAATAAATGTGAAGTCATTCACTTTGGGAAAAAAAATGATAGGGCAAGTTATTTTCTAAATGAGGTGGAGCTGCGTTGTAATGCAACGCAAAGGGATCTAGGGGTAGTAGTACATGAATCACTAAAAGTTAGTATGCAGGTGCAGCAAGCAATCAGGAAGGCCAATGGAGTTTTGGCCTTTATTGCTAGGGGGATTGAGTATAAAAACACGGAGGTCTTGCTGCAGCTGTACACAGTATTAGTGAGACCACATTTGGAATACTGTGTACAGTTCTGGGGTCCATACTTAAGAAAGGATGTACTGGCCCTGGAGGCAGTGCAGCGAAGGTTTACAAGATTAATTCCTGCAATGAGGGGATTGACATATGAGGAAAGGTTAAGTAGGCTGGAACTCTACTCTTTGGAGTTTAGAAGAATGAGAGGCGATCTCATTGAAACATATAAGATCGTGAGGGGCCTTGATCGGGTGGATGCACCGAGGATGTTCCCAATGATCGGGGAAACTAGAACTAGGGGACATAGTTGTAGAATAAGAGGGGGCTCTTTTAAAACTGAGATGAGGAAGAACTTCTTCACCCAGAGGGTGGTTAATTTATGGAATTCACTGCCCCAGGGAGCAGTGGAAGCAGAAACATTAAATATGTTTAAGTCTAAAATAGATGGTTTTTTAGCTGCCAAGGGGATAAGGGGCTACGGGGAGAGGGCAGGGATATGGACCTAGGTATGGTTAGTATAGTAAGACCTGAGTGATCTCCTGGACAAGTGTCGATCGCCTGGATTGGGGTCGGAGAGGAATTTCCCGGATTTTTTTCCCGAATTGGACCTGGGTTTTTATCCGTTTTTTTGCCTCCTCCAGGAGATCACGCGGTTCTTGGGGTGGAGAGGGGTGATAGCGATATAAAGGGGAGGGTAGTGTCTTTTGTTCTGTGTCTTGTGTCTACTGTTTGTGGGTAAGGGTGTCTGTTTAGTGTTCAGCCATGAGCGAATGGCGGTGCGGGCTCGATGGGCCTGGTGGTCTACTCTCGCACCTACTTTCTATGTTTCTATGTTTCTATGTAAAGAAGGCTCTTGATAATTTGTGCATGGAACCTGGAGATGTAGGTTAGGTTCTAAATAAGTACTTTGAATCTGTTTTCACCATGGAGAAGGACATGGAGGACAGTAAGATCAGAATGGAGAATACTAGTGCAAGGGCAGTTTGAGATTAAGAAGAAGGAGGTGTTAGAGCTCTTGAATGGCATGAAGGTCAATAAATTTGATTCATGGGATGGAGATTGCAGGCGTCTTGATGAATTTCTTTGCATCTTCTCTAGAAACAGGCGAGGTCCCGGGGGACTTTGATTATAAGATGAAGACAACTTATTGAGATTAATATATATATATCAGTTGAGACTGCACCTGAATATTATGTACAGGTTTGGTCTCCCTACCTGAAGAATAGGATTGATCCATTTAAAAAAGTGCAACCATAGTTCACCAGCCTGATTCCTGGCCAAGTAAGTGTTCTATGAGCAGTGATTAAGCTGACTTGGCCTTTGACTGCTGGCGGAACTCAGCGGGGAGACGGCATATGTGGAGGGAATGATAGACCCATCTTCAGTCTGATTTCCTCCCACAGTTGCTGCCTGACCTGCTGAGTTCCTCCACTAGTTTGTTTTTAGGCTCAAGGCCAAATAGCTTACTCCTGCTTCGTGCTCATAGGACATCTGATCCAGCACCCACCAACTATTTTGAACTAATTTCCTCCCTGATAAAGATCAAGAAGCAAAGGCTACCATTCTGTGTTTTACTGAGAGACTGACAACAAAATGACAGTACATTTGGCAGCACAGCTTTGCAAAATGCAATGAGAGCTCCTCTCAATGACCATCTCTAAAGGCACGTTTTTTTGATGGAGGTGCTTGTGCTTTGATCATCCAAATATCTAACAAGTAAAGCAAACCAATCTCCAGCAAGACTTTGGCCATTATTCTTTCCAGAGGCCATAGACTACTTTTTCCCTGATTTTTATTATTCCAATAGTTAGATGTCTTTAATTCAATAATGACTTCCACCTTTACAATGCTTAGTTTTAAGTTTGGTTGCATTCAAGGCCTCTCCTTAACTCCATAATATTCAACAGCCTTCCAAGCACTTGGTACTCCACTAATTCCTGAGTGTTACATGGTTCTAATTTGTTTTGTTCCGTCATTGACTTTTGTGCCTTCAACTGCCTAAGATTTAATTCCTGGCATTTCTTCCATTATCATTTATTTCTCTTAACTTTTCTCTCCTGCTTTGAGTCACCATTTATAATCCATCTTTTTTAGAGATAAAAGGACACTTCATAAGTGTGTCTTTCTTGGGCAGCTGAAGGTCAGATATTATTGGTTGCTGTTTTGCTCCAATATTTATCACCTATTTTGGACTAACCTCCAAAAGACTCAATACAAAGATCAAGGAGAGAAAGCTATGATTCTGTGTATTTCTGAAGATTGAAAACAGAATGACAGTACATTTGACAGCACAACTTTACAAAAAGCAATGAGAAATGCGTAATATTCTCACAATATAAGATTTCTGATTCAATACATGTAAAGGTAGATTAGTTATCGGGTACCATGCAGAGAATGTTTTGGCTGAACAATGCTTCCTTTGTCTCTATATTAAATCGGGAGAAATGAATGAATAACTCTGAAGTTGTAGAGAAACATCCTGTTCTTGATTTGTTGAGGAAACAGAAAGATTGCCTTGTGGCGGTCCCTGGGGGATAGGCCACTCCTTGGATCATCCCCCTCGCCGGGTGAAGGACAGGGGACTGGTCTGCCACGGGGTTTCCAGACGACCCTGGATTTAGTGCTCTCGAGGTGTGTGTGTGGTGTACTCTTGCTGTAAGGATTAAGGTCTACTAATTGAACCCGTCTGGCGTCTGGCCTTTTACTGACCTTGTCAAGGCCGCTACACTGGTGACCCCCGACGTCCATCACGCGTCGTAATGGAGAATAACGCCGTTGCGTTGAAGCTCCCTACTATGTGGACCGAAGAAGCTGACATTTGGTTCCAGCAGGCAAAGGCACAGTTTTCTGTGAGAGGAATTACAGTAGATGAGACTAAGTATTTTTACGTGATTGGCGCGCTTGACCAAGCGACCGCAAGGAAAATTAAGCCTTTCCTCAAGAACCCCCCGGTAGCAAACAAATATAGGGCCCTGAAGGCATACCTTATCAGGAAGTTTGGCCTGGGTGACTCCGAGCGGGCAGCTCGGATTTTCAGAATGGAGGGTCTGGGCGACCGCCGGCCGTCTGCCCTCCTGGAGGACATGCTAACCCTAATGGGGGACCATGAACCTTGTTTTCTGTTTAAATACACCTACCTGCAGCAGCTACCGCCCGACATCCGTATGCAGCTCGCCAGGGATCCATTCACCGACATGCGGGAGCTGGGTGAACAAGCCGACGAACTGTGGATGTACCGCCATAAGGAGCTGGATGCGCTGAACGTCCTTCCCGCGGCGTTTGGAGGCACAGAGCAGGTCGGGACCGCTATCGACCGCGTCTCCACGGCTCCCAGTCGGCCCCCGCGGCAAAATCCGGCCGCCATTGCGCATCCCTCCATCCGGGCGACAACGGCCCTGGTTGCCTCCCGTTTCATGTGGCACGGGCTGCGGAAGGAGGTTGGACGCTGGGCGCGCACCTGCATCCCGTGCCAGACCGCCAAGGTGCAACAACACGTGCGCGCGCCGTTGCAGGAGTTCCCCATTCCAAGGCAGCGTTTCGACCACATTCACGTGGACATTGTGGGGCCGCTGCCGTCGTCCCAGGGCATGACATACCTATTCACCATGGTGGACCGCTTCACGCGGTGGCCTGAAGCCATTCCGCTACCGAATTCTGCAACGACTACTTGCGCTCGAGCCTTGGTGGCACACTGGATCGCCAGATTCGGAGTGCCACTGGACATAACTTCCGACCGGGGGCCTCAGTTCACGTCGGAGCTGTGGGCGGCCATGGCACATCTCCTGGGTGTTCGTCTGCACCACACGACGGCGTACCACCCGCAGGCGAACGGCTTGGTGGAGCGGTTTCACCGTCAACTTAAGGACGCCCTGAAGGCACGGCTCAAGGATCCGGACTGGGTGGACGCTCTGCCGTGGGTTTTACTGGGGATCCGCACCGCACCCAAAGAGGACTTGGCCTCCTTCTCCGCCGAGTTGGTATATGGGTCTCCGTTGACGGTGCCCAGGGTGTTCATCCCGTCAGCACGTGGTCAGGTGGAGCAGCCTTCGGACGCTCTGCAACGTCTTCGGCAGACGGTGGGCAAGTTGGCGCCGGTGCCAACGTCTCGTCATGGGTCTTTCCGTCCCCATGTTCCGCCTGCCCTGGTGGACTGCCAGTTCGCTTTTCTGCGCAGGGATGCGCATCGGACACCTCTCCAGCAGCCGTACGAGGGTCCCTTTCGGGTCCTGGAACATGGCTCATCCTCTTTCGTCCTGGACATGGGGGGTCGGCATGAGACTGTTTCAGTTGCGCGGCTGAAGCCAGCACATATTGATATTGATCAGCCGGTGTTGGTAGCGCGGCCCCGTAAGCGAGGGCGGCCTCTGTCTAGGGTACCCTCTTCTCTGGTTACTCGGTCCCATGCACCTGTTGGTCAGTTGCCTGTTCCGGGGCAGGGCATGGTGTGTACCTGCGCTGGCCGCCGTGTACGCCCTCCTGTCCGTTTCGTGTCTCGGGTACTTGGGGGGGGGGGGTTGTGTGGCGGTCCCTGGGGGGTAGGCCACTCCTTGGATCATCCCCCTCGCCGGGTGAAGGACAAGGGACTGGTCTGCCACGGGGTTTCCAGACGACCCTGGATTTAGTGCTCTCGAGGTGTGTGTGTGGTGTACTCTTGCTGTAAGGATTAAAGTCTACCAATTGAACCCGTCTGGCGTCTGGCCTTTTACTGACCTCGTCAAGGCCGCTACAGCCTCATGCTCTGATTCTTGTTAAAAATTCCACCTATATATAAACCTTTCATTCTTCAAAGACAGTTCTGAATTGTGCAAATGCTTTGAAGTTGACTGAAACCCAAAGTTTAAGCTCATTGAAATACACTGCAACAGAATAAAATCCATACAGTTGAATAATTTGAATTAAAGGAGTAGTACTGGGACAGTAGCACAGCTACTAGATCGTCACCTCATAACTCCACTGACCTGGGCTCAATACTGATCCCCAGTGTTGTTAATGTGCAGTTTGCATGTTCTACCTGTGACTGCATGGATTTTTTTCCCCTATGCTCCAATTCCCTTCCAAATTCCAAAGGTTTGTATGTGGGAAGATTAATCAGCCACTAAATTACTGTAGTATGTAGGTGGGTGATAGAACGTAATGGATTTGACCTGGTAGGGAAGAATTAAGTGGGATTAATGTAGAATTAGTATAAATAGGTCTGATTATTAGCATGGATTTAGTGGGTCAAAGTGCCTCTTTCTGAAGGGTATGACTCTATGACCTGCGGTTATGTTATTTTCAGTATTCTTTGCCCATAGAATTGAGCATAGGACCTAACTAGGAGTCTCCATATACAGTATTTCCACATACAAACTAGGCAGAGCCTGCCTTTCCATTGATCTAGAACAGCTAATGCAATGAATGGCACAAGATTTGAAAAATAAGCTTTTGGTCATTTCACGTAATACCATTTCACATGATTCAGTGTTAAATATTTGCTATTCACTTCTTCGAGTTTCCTGCCACTTCTTTGAGTTGCTGAACACCCGTGGGTTATAAACCTCAGTCTCTCATAGAAAGAGGGAACATTTGTCTTTCTGACGTATTTGCTGTTTATCAAATTGGCAGGGGTGCTGAGGAAGAGGATTTCTTGGAATGTATGCGGGATAGATTTCTAAATCAACATGTAGAGGAACCAATGAGAGAGCAGGCTATTCTAGACTGGGTATTGAGTAATGAGGAAGGATTAGTTAGCAGTCTTGTTGTGCATGGCCCCTTGGGCAAGAGTGACCATAATATGGTTGAGTTCTTCATTAGGATGGAGAGTGATATAATTAATTCAGAAACAAGGGTTCTGAACTTAAAGAAAGGTAACTTTGAGGGTATGACGTGAATTGGCCAAGATAGACTGGCAATTGATTCTTAAAGGGTCTGCGGTGGATATGCAATGGAAGGCATTTAAAGGCTGCATGGATGAACTACAACAATTGTTCATCCCAGTTTGGCAAAAGAATAAATCAGGGAAGGTAGTGCATCCGTGGATAACAAGGGAATCAGGGATAGAATCAAAACAAAAGATGAAGCATACAAATTAGTCAGAAAAAGCAGCCTACCAGAGGACTGGGAGAAATTCAGTCCGGCAGAGGAGGACAGAGGGTTTAATTAGGAAAGGGAAAATAGATTATGAAAGAAAACTGGCAGGGAACATAAAAACTGACTGCAAAAGTTTTTATAGATATGTCAAGAGAAAAAGATTAGTTAAAACAAATGTAGGTCCCTTGCAGTTAGAAACAGGTGAATTGATCATGTGGAACAAGGACATGGCAGACCAATTGAATAACTACTTTGGTTCTGTCTTCACTTAGGAAGACTTAATTAATCTGCCGGAAATAGCAGGGGACCGGGGGTCAAATGAGATGGAGGAACTGAGGGAAATCCAGGTTAGCCAGGAAGTGGTGTTAGGTAAATTGAATGGATTAAAGGCCGATAAATCCCCAGGGCCAGATAGGCTGCATCCCAGAGTACTTAAGGAAGTAGCCCCAGAAATAGTGGATGCATTAGTGATCATTTTTCAAAACTCTTTATATTCTGGAGTAGTTCCTGATGAGTGGAGGGTAGCTAATGTAACCCCTCTTTTTAAAAAGATTGAAAATGGGTAATTACAGACCAGTTAGTCTAACATCGGTAGTGGGGAAACTTCTAGAGTCAGTTATTAAAGATGGGATAGAAAACAGATTTGGAAAATGGTGTAATCATTGGACAAAGTCAGCATGGATTTATGAAAGGTAAATCATGTCTGACGAATCTTATAGAATTTTTCGAGGATGTAACTAGTAGAGTTGATAAGGGAGAACCAGTTGATGTGTTATATCTGGACTTTCAGAAGGCTTTCGACAAGGTCCCACATAAGAGATTAATATACAAACTTAAAGCACACGGTATTGGGGGTTCAGTATTGATGTGGATAGAGAACTGGCTGGCAGACAGGAAGCAAAGTGTAGGAGTAAACGGGTCCTTTTCAGAATGGCAGGCAGTAACTAGTGGGGTACCGCAAGGCTCAGTGCTGGGACCTCAGCTATTTACAATGTATATTAAAGATTTGGATGAGAGAATTGAATGCAACATCTCCAAGCTTGCGGATGACATGAAGCTGGGGGGCAGTGTTAGCTGTGAGGAGGGTGCTAGGAGGCTGCAAGATGACTTGGATAGGCTCGGTGAGTGGGCAAATGCATGGCAGATGCAGTATAATGTGGATAAATGTGAGGTTATCCACTTTGGTGGCAAAAACAGGAAAGTAGACTATTACCTGAATGGTGGCCGATTAGGAAAAGGGGAGATGCAGCGAGACCTGGGTGTCATGGTACACCAGTCATTGAAAGTAGGCATGCAGGTGCAGCAGGCAGTGAAGAAAGCGAATGGTATGTTAGCTTTCATAGCAAAAGGATTTGAGTATAGGAACAGGGAGGATCTACTGCAGTTGTACAGGGTCTTGGTGAGACCACACCTGGAGTATTGCGCACAGTTTTGGTCTCCTAATCTGAGGAAGGGCATTCTTGCCATAGAGGGAGTACAGAGAAGGTTCACCAGACTGATTCCTGGGATGTCAGGACTTTCATATGAGGAAAGACTGGATAGACTCGCCTTGTACTCGCTGGAATTTAGAAGACTGAGGGGGGATCTTATAGAAACTTACAAAATTCTTAAGGGGTTGGACAGGCTAGATGCAGGAAGATTGTTCCCGATGTTGGGGAAGTCCAGAACAAGGAGTCACAGTTTAAGGATAAAGGGGAAATCTTTTAGGACTGAGATGAGAAAAACATTTTTTACACAGAGAGTGGTGAATCTCTGGAATTCTCTGCCACAGAATGTAGTTGAGGCCAGTTCATTGGCTATATTTAAGAGGGAGTTAGATGTGGCCCTTGTCGCTAAAGGGATCAGGGGTATGGAGAGAAAGCAGGTGGATGCTGGGCAGCGTCGGTGGGCGGCGCGACTCTCGTTTGCAGCGGCCACTGCAGTCCGTCTGTCTTTTTATTATTTTTGTCTCGTTTTTATGTAGTTTTTTATTATTTTTTTTGTCGGGGTATGTGTGTGGGGTGGTGGGGGGGGAAACTTTGAAATCTTTCCCCTGCACGGGAGACCCGACCTTTTCTTTGTCGGGTCTCCGTTGTCGTTGGGGCTGGGCAACGAGGAGCGGCCTCCAGCAGGAACGACCTGGGGCTCCAGTTGTGGAGCTGCGGACTACTCACCGTCGCGGGGCTGGCCGAGTCCGGAGCGGGTGGAGCTGTGGTGGAGCGCTGCTGCGACCCGACCGCCGGAGATTCGGAGGCTACAACCGCGGGTCTGGCGGACGGCAACACTGGAAGCCCGCGGGTCCCTGGTGGGAGACCGCTTTTCGGGGCTTCCGCAGCGGCGACTTCTCCCGCCCGAGTTGCGGGGTTGAAGAGCTCCTGGAGCGGGGCTTTACATCGTCGCCCCGCGCGGCTTGGAATGGCTGCCGGAATTTGCGAGCGCGCGCCGGGGCTCTAACACCAAGACCCGGTGCGCGACCTTGCATCACCCGGCGTGGCTTTAATGGCCGCGGGATAATCACCATCGCCCGCCGGGGGCTTTGACTTTGACTCTGACATCGGGGGGGGAGTGCAGTGGAGAGATACGTTTTTTTTGCCTTCCATCACAGCGCTGTGATGGATGTATGTGTAAATTGTGTTGTGTCTCGGGTCTTCTTCGTTTTGTATTGTATGGCTGCAGAAACGACATTTCGTTTGGACCTCAAGGGGTCCAAATGACAAATTTGTCTAAAAGACAAATAAACAAATTGAAATTGAAAGGTACAGGATACTGAGTTGGATGATCAGCCATGGTCATATTGAATGGCTGTGCAGACTCGAAGGGCCGAATGGCCTACACCTGCACCTATTTTCTATGTTTCTATGTTTCTATGTTTATCCACATTGCACAAATGCGAGTTGCTATTACATAATCAGCACATAGTTTGAAAATTATATCACTTCATGATTCTACAGAAGATAGCATCTTCATTTTGTTTTTTTCATAGGTAGTATTATACTTGACTCATATCACATGGATGTGATATGCGGGGATGGAGGGGCATGGATCATGTGAATGCAATGAGATAAGTTTGTCTTGGTATTATGTTCTGCACAGAACAGCCGAAGGGCCTGTTCTTCTCCTATATACCTTTCTATGTTCTATGTAAAACCAATCATTGCCAAAGTCATACCTCTTGCAGTTAAAACTAAATATTTAAATATCTGCTGTCCTCACCAGTCCTGACATCTTAAGCGTTAATAAGGGAGAATTTTCAACACTCAGTACAGAAGCCAATGTTAAAATTGTTCATGTTATCCTTCACGCCTCTTGACAGTGACTCACTATGGATTGAAGCAGTGAAGCACTAAGAGACCTGTCCCTTCCACAGACTATTTTGACACCAGCTCTACTTCATCTAACCTTATCAACATATCACAGGACTGTGCCAGGAAAGTTATCCCCAGTCAGTAGCATTACATAAGCTATATAACAGCATCAATGTGTAGGACTTTGCCACTGAAATTGCTATCATCGAATTCAATGGATTGAGTTTTGCAGCATCCCACCACTGCTCCAACCAAGTGTAGGTAGTGTGCTATGATCTGGGATTAATTTCATGGCACATTTCAGTGTGCCGATGAGAAATATATTTCTCTCATTATTTTAGTCCACATGACAGCTGCTTTCTTTTAAATTGTATCATGCGTACCAAGCACAGCTAATAGTAGAAACAAATGAAAATGCAAAGAAGCAAATCATCCAAGTACTTAGGCTCTATTCCCAAAACCTCCTCTGCACACCATTCAGGGCATGTTATTTAGTTGTTACTATACTAAGTGGGACACGTTGGGTCACATGTTCACACGGGAGCGCTGGTCCCCCGACGCAATATTCCACCTCTCCACCAATTCCAATATTGGTGGCCAGTGGGGGGGGGGGGGGCTTTCTGGAGCGCTGGTATGGGTGTTGTTGGCTGCAAGGATAACTGGTCTCAAGGGGGCTAGTATGCACATTGTGGGCCAAATGGATTCTCACGCCTGATGTGCTGGCAGCTCACTCACGGCTGGTGGGCTGGCAGTTGACTCACGGCTATTCCTTGCAATTCCATTTCAAGCAGAGTGCAAGGCCACCAAATTCAAATCCATTTTCCTACTATTTCAAGCAGGGTGCAAGGCCACCAAATTCAAGTGCAGTTTCTTACCTCTTCGAACAGGGTGCAAGGCCACAAAATTCAAGTGCAGTTTCATACCACTTCAAGCAGGGTGCAAGGCCACCAAATTCAAGTGCAGTTTCATACAATTTCAAGGAGGGTGCAAGGCCACCAAATTCAAATGCAGTTTCATACCATTTCATGCAGGGTGCAACGACACCACATTCAAATGCAGTTTCATACCATTTCATGCAGGGTGCAAGGCCACCACATTCAAATGCAGTTTCATACTATTTCAAGCAGGGTGAAACCACCATAACAACCACCATAAAACCACACAAAACATCACACTCACAGTTCAGTAGACATTCAGTGTGTTCAGTTGATTCACAGCTCAGACAGAGTCGTGACCTCTCCCTCCCCCATCATGCAGAGACTGAGCCACACCCACACTTCCGGGTTTTATAATCCCTCCCCCTCCCACCGGAAAAGTTGTGGCCTTCATGGCGTGATTAACAGGAGAGAGATTCTCAACATTTTTAAAACACTAATAACACTTTTGTTTTTCATTGATGGGAAGAATCTTCTGCACCTGATGAGTGAAGGGGAACGGACTAAGATGGCCAAAAATCACAGCCATAAGTGGTAGCGTTTTATCTAAAATCAATATAGTGCAAACAGGAAGTTGTCAAGTTTAGACAAACAACCATTTGCAGGCAGTGCCTTTTCACTTCAACCAAAACCCCCCAAAGAACCATTTGCAGGCAGTGCTTTTTCATTTCAAATCAAACCCCCCCAAACAACCATTTGCAGGCAGTGCCTTTTCACTTCAACCCAAACCCCCCAAACAACCATTTGCAGGCAGTGCCTTTTCACATCAACCCAAGCCCCCCAAACAACCAATTGCAGGCAGTGCCTTTTCACTTCAACCCAAACCCCCCAAACAACCATTTGCAGGCAGTGCCTTTTCACTTCAACCCAACCCCCCCCCCAAACAACCATTTGCAGGCAGTGCCTTTTCACTTCAACCCAAACCCCCCCAAACAGCTATTTGCAGGCAGTGCCTTTTCACTTCAACACGAACCCCCCAAACAAACATTTGCAGGCAGTGCCTTTTCACTTCAACCCAAACCCCCCAAAGAACCATTTGCAGGCAGTGCCTTTTTACTTCAACCCAAACCCCCCAAACAACCATTTGCAAGCAGTGCCTTTTTACTTCAAACCAACCATATTTTCATTTTCAAACCACATTAAGGGCACTCACAGTTGAGTAGACATGTGTTATTCAGAGCTCAGAGAGACGTGACCCTCTGGCTTCCTCCATCTTGCAGAGACTGAGTGAGGCACACCACTTCCTGGTTTTATGGTCCCTCCCCCTCCCTCCAGCAGGGGCAGCAGAGAGAATGGCAATTTTTAAAAAAACATTAAGATCTCTCTGATTTTTCATCGATGGGAAAAATCCTCCGGTCCAGAAAGGCTGAGGGGGCTCTGAGCGAGGTGGCCAAAAATGACGGCCGTAGGTGGCGGCGTTCTCTCGGAAATCACAGCACAGTGAGCCAAAAGCGGTCAAGATCAGGCTTTTAGTAATATAGATTATGGTTATAATAACCAAGAGGGCTAGGCTGATGGCCCAGAGACAGGTTCTAATACAGCAAGCAGGGAAATGTAAATGTAATTAATTCAGTGAATCTGGATTAAAAAGCCACTATTCAAAAGTTACCAATGAACCTATTGGATTGTAAACTTTTTTGCATACCCTGTATCCTTCAGAGAACATTACGTCCTTATAGAACCAGACCTATATGTGACTCCGGATACATATCAGCACAATTGGTTTTTGCCTGTCCTTCGAAATGATCTTAAAAAACTTTGCAGTTCAGAGGCACTTAGGGATATAAATCATAAGCTGATCTTGCCAAAAATCATCACATCAGTATTTCTATACTTTACCTCATACGCTCTTATCAAACACACCTTATGTTCTTGTTAACAATGGATGGAGATGCTGTTGCTGCCTAACCTGGTGCGCATTGGTTAGATGAAGCCCTATTGCTTACAAGGAGACCAATGCCAGAGGGCATTTGTGAAAAATAATGTGAATAACATTGAGATGGTTATGTGTTTGCCAATTCAGGCCAATGTACAGGGGGCTTAAAAATCCACTTACAGCATCCATTTGCTGTTAATGGTGCAAACTAGTTTCAACACACTGCAGCAATGCCTGCAGGAAGAATGGCTAATGCTACCTCCCTTACTGTGACTGGGAGGCTGTACAAGTGAAGAATGTTTATAGCTCACAAATCCAAAAATTGACCAGAAATATAATCTCACCATGCCCTGAGAGAATGAAGCTTCTGTGAAGGGTACAAGCTGTGGGAACAGGATGATAGAGACGGGTTGAGAATTCTATCTGATTATTTGAGGTTATGATAGTCCACTGAGTAATACTATTAACAATCCTGTCATAAAACAGGCTCTAAACAGTCAAAATCATTGTGGCAGGAAGTGCTTCATAAAAGCCTCTGAAAAACACAAACACTGCAGTTATTCAAACAAATACAACTGCCTTATTGAAGCCAAGTAACTGGACACTGAGAAGATCCAGGGGTATTTTCAAACTTTGCATTTCCCCACTGTAAGGTACTTGTTTTTGTGTTTAATTATATTGTATAAATGAAAAAGTGTTGTGATTATTGAAGCTGTGTTTGACCAGCTGGAACATAATTCAGAGATTCTTGAACATTAAGAGTTATATCACACTGACACTTGCATCAGACAGGAGATGAAGGGATGAAGCTCATTTTCTCAGGGCCAACAGAGAATGGGGACTGCAAAACTCAAGTGTTCGTCCGATGGGAAGTTGCAATCACAGCTGTTTCTGACAATGGGTTTTACTATAATAATAAGATTTTCAGAAACTGCCGTTAGAGAAGGGTGACCTAATCACGTACCAATAGATATTGTAGATCGACCACTTTACCATTAGGTTTATTAATGTAACATGTAACAGTGAAAATCTTTGTTATCCAATCGGATGAGATATACCATACATAAATCCAATCAAGTCATACTCAAGTACAATAGGTAATGCAAAGGGAAAGATACAGAATTAAAAATATTGTAATCAGCATTGTAGCAGATCAATTCCATCGACAAAGTGGATGGGGTAAATGTGAATTGGACAGTACCCTAGCTTATTGAAGAACCATTCCGAGGCCTGACAGTAGAGTGGATGAAGCTGTTCCTGAGTCTGAAAGTTTCTGTACCTTTAGCCTGATGGAAGTAAGGAAGGAGAAGAAGGAATGACTGGGATGGCCCAAGTCATTGGGTTTGTTGGCTGCTTTCCCAAGGAGCATGAAGTGTAGATGGAGTCAATGGTGGGGCCTGATCTGTGTGATGGACTATGCTACATCTCCAACTCTGCAATTCCTTGCGGTCTTGAGCAGAGTTGTTCCCAAAACAAGCAGTGTTGCAACCTGAGAGTACGCTTTCTATGGCGCATCTGTAGAGCTTTGTAAGAGTCATTGGAGATATGCCAAATTTCCTCAGTCTCCTAAGTAAGTAGAATCTTTGATGCGCCTTCTTGATTGTGGCATCAATGTGTGAAACAGTCAGGAGAGGACAGTCAGGAGAGGACAGCCAGGTAAATGTTTCAGGTGAACCCTGAGATGGAGTCTCTGGTCAAGGGATGGTGGCCTGGTCATTCAATAGTGGATAGCCATCACTATACACAGGGTTCAGTTCGTACTGAGAGTGGTAAGGAAATCCTGGTAGTATGAGAAGGTAGGGTATGTAGTGTTACATAAAAGTGATCTAAGTAAGTAAGTAAGTACGTTTATTGACCAAGTATTCACATACAAGGAATTTGCCTTGTTGCTCCGCCCCCAAGTAACAACATGTCATACAGTGACAGTTACGAATGACTCAGAAAACTTTAAACATTAGTAATAATAAAACATTAATGATAAAACACCATTGATCAAGCATGTGAACCAACAAAATACCAGATCAAAGGAAGGCTACAGATTTTTGGCTGTTGAGTAGAGCAACTAATCGTGGATAAAAACTGTTTTTATGTCTGGCTGTGGCAGCTTTGACAGTCCGGAAGGAAGTGATTCAGAGAGTTTGTGGTCAGGGTAAGAGGGGTCAGAGATGATCTTGCCCTCTCGCTTCCTGGCCCTTGCAATGTACAGTTCATCAATGCATGGAAGATTGCAGCCAATAACCTTCTTTGTTGATCGGACGATTCGCTCCTGCCTCCAGGTGTCGTGCTTGGTGGCAGAGCCAAACCAGAACATAATGGAGAAGGTGAGAACAGACTCTACGATGGCCGTGTAGAATTGGACCATCATGGCCTGTGGCAGATTGTGCTTCCTCAGCTGCCGTGGGAAGTACATCCTCTGTTGTGCCTTTTTGACTGTGGAGTCGATGGTAGCCCCGCACATAAGGTCCTTGGAGATGATGGTTCCCAGGAACTTAAAAAACTCCACAGATGTGACTGTGGTGTTGTTGATGGTGAGTGAGGTGAGGGGAGGGGGAGCTCTCCTAAAGTCTACAATCAATTCCACTGTCTTAAGAGCATTGAGCTCCAGGTTGTTGCGATG
Organism: Malacoraja senta; assembly: GCA_038087875.1. NCBI lineage: Eukaryota > Metazoa > Chordata > Chondrichthyes > Rajiformes > Rajidae > Malacoraja > Malacoraja senta. Next base: position 185,191,592 of record CM075977.1, read on the forward strand.
GCACCAGGACGCCAGCTGTGACACTTCCTGTCTTTAGGCAGATTCCTCCCCATCCTGGATCAGTCCAATCAGGGTTGTGTCGTCCGCAAATTTGAGAAGCTTGACAGAGGAGTCAGTGGAGGTGCAGTTGTTGGTGTAGAGAGTGTAGAGGAGAGGAGAGAGTACGCAGCCTTGCAGTGCTCCTATGCTGAGTATTTGCGGGTCCAAGATGCGCTTTCCCAGCCTCACATGCTGCTTCCTGTCCATCAGGAAGCTGGTGATCCACCGACAGAGGGGTTCAGGTATATTCAACTCGGAAAATTTGGAGTGTAATAGCTCTGGCACAATGGTGTTGAATGCAGAGCTAAAATCAACAAACAGGATCCTCGCATAGGTCCCCTGGCGGTCTAGGTGCTGTAGGATGAAGTGCAGGCCCAGGTTGACTGCATCATCCACAGATCTATTGGCCCGATATGCAAACTGCATAGGAACTAGCAGGGGATCGTGATATTTTTCAGCTTGGCCAGCACAAATTTTTCGAATGTCTTCATGACTACAGAGGTCAGTGCGACAGGCCTGTAGTGATTAAGACAAGTAATCATAGATACATAGATACATAGAAAATAGGTGCAGGAGTAGGCCATTCGGCCCTTCGAGCCTGCACCGCCATTCAATACGATCATGGCTGATCATCCAACTCAGTATCCCGTACCTGCCTTCTCTCCATACCCCCTGATCCCTTTAGCCACAAGGGCCACATCTAATTCCCTCTTAAATATAGCCAATGAACTGGCCTCAACTACCCTCTGTGGCAGAGAGTTCCAGAGATTCACCACTCTCTGTGTGAAAAAGTTTTTCCTCATCTCGGTCTTAAAGGATTTCCCCCTTATCCTTAAGCTGTGACCCCTTGTCCTGGACTTCCCCAACATCGGGAACAATCTTCCTGCATCTAGCCTGTCCAACCCCATAAGAATTTTGTACGTTTCTATAAGATCCCCTCTCAATCTCCTAAATTCTAGCGAGTATAAGCCAAGTCTATCCAGTCTTTCTTCATATGAAAGTCCTGACATCCCAGGAATCAGTCTGGTGAACCTTCTCTGCACTCCCTCTATGGCTATAATGTCCTTCCTCAGATTTGGAGACCAAAACTGTACGCAATACTCCAGGTGTGGTCTCACCAAGACCCTGTACAACTGCAGTAGAACCTCGCTGCTCCTATACTCAAATCCTCTTGCTATGAAGGCCAACATACCATTCGCTTTCTTCACTGCCTGCTGCACCTGCATGCCTACTTTCAATGACTGGTGTACCATGACACCCAGGTCTCGCTGCATCTCCCCATTTCCTAATCGGCCACCATTTAGATAATAGTCTGCCTTCCCGTTTTTGCTACCAAAGTGGATAACCTCACATTTATCCACATTATACTGCATCTGCCAAACATTTGCCCACTCACCCAGCCTATCCAAGTCACCTTGCAGTCTCCTAGCATCCTCCTCACAGCTAACACTGCCCCCCAGCTTAGTGTCATCCGCAAACTTGGAGATGTTGCTTTCAATTCCCTCGTCCAGATCATTAATATAAATTGTAAATAGCTGGGGTCCCAGCACTGAGCCTTGCGGTACCCCACTAATCCTTGCCTTTTTGGGTACAGGGACAATAGCGCAGACTTTGAAGCAGGCAGGGACAGTACATGTTTGCAGGGACTGGTTGAAAATGTCTGTATAGACCGGTGCCAGTTGTTCGGCACAGAGCTTAAGAGTAGAGGGGGAAACATTGTCAGGTCCTGGAGTGATGTTGTGCAGCACAGAGGGTGTGGGTGATTGGGTGTGAAGTGGTGATTGGAGGGGGTTGGGTGTAGAAAGGCCCAGTCTTTGCAGACTGAGGTCAGGCTGTGAGTGGGTGTGAAGTGTTGGTTGGGGTGGGAAATGGTCCAGTCTCTTCGTACTGGAGTCTTGCCTTAAGTAGGTTTGAAGTGGTGAATGGGAAGCAGAGGGTGTAGGGTCCATTCTTTGTAGACTGGGTTCTGGCTGTGTTGGTTGTGGAGGGGGGGGGGGGGGAGGGGAGGAGGGGGTACCAGGGTTACGTTTCAGATTTTCAAATCTGCAGTAAAACTCATTCAGGATGTTGGTCAGCTGACTTTGTCCAAAGAGCAGGGGGCTTTCCTCTTGTAGCTGGTAATTTCTTGCAAGCCCTTCCAAACTGAAGAAGTGTCACTAGCTGAGAACTTGCTCCTCAATTTTTCAGATCTATCTATTCCTTGGCAACTCTGATTCCTCTTGTCAGCTTGTACTTGGCCTGCCTGTAGTCTGTATCCCCGCTCCTGTAGGCCTCCTCTTTAGACTGTCGGAGCTGTCTGAGTTCTGCAGTGAACCAGGGCTTGTTGTTGTTGAACCATGTCCGGGTCTTAATTGGAATGCAACTGTCCTCGCAAAAGCTGACATATGATGATACAGTGTCTGTATACTCATCGAGGCTTGTGGTTGCTTCCCTGAACACATTCAAATCCGTGCAGTCAAAGCAGGATTGTAGGTTCTCAATGCCCTCGCTTGTCCACCTTTTCGTTGTTCTGACCACAGGCTTAGCAGCTTTTAGTTTCTGCCTGTAGGTCAGAATAAGGTGAACTAGACAATGACCAGAGAGACCCAGACCCGCCCGGGGGACAGAGCGATATGCATTCATGATTGCCGTATAACAGTGATCGAGGTTCTCTCCCCTCTGGTGGGGCAGGTAACATGAAGTCTGTATTTTGGAAGGTCACGGCTGAGGTTAGCTTTGTTAAAGTCCCCCAAAACAATGACCATGGTGTCTGGGAAGTCACTCTCTATCCTCATTACCTGGTCAGCGAGTTGTGTTGCGCCTCACGTACGCAGGCTTGGGGGGAATGTAAAACTCCAGCGAGAATAAAGGAATTAAATTCCCTCAGAGAGTAGAAGGGTTTGCAGTTTATAAAGAGGGATTCTAGGTTGGGAGAGCAGAAATTTGACAGTACCGTGATGTCGCTGCACCAGTCCTGGTTGGTATAGAAGCATATTCCACCGCCTCTTGATTTCCCCGCTGCCTCCACTTCGCAGTCTGCTCTGTGAAGTTGGAACCAGCCAGTTGCAGCGCACTGTCTGGGGTCGACTCACAAAGCCAGGTCTCGGTGAAACACAGGGCAGCAGCTCGAGAGAAGTCCTTGTTTGTCCGATGCAGGAGTTGCAGTTCATCCACTTTGTTCTTGAGGGATCGTACGTTTGCCTGGAATATGCTCGGGAGTGGTGTGCGTGATCCTCGTCGCCGGAGTCGGGTGAGTGCTCCAGAGCGCTTCAGGGTCCTCCTCCATCTCAAGACCTTGAACGCAGCCACAGCCCGGCCGACGAATATGTCCAAATAATCCAGCGAGTGAGAGAAATCCGGAATGATGTTTGGAGGTACTGTACGTTCGATGTTTATGAGTACCTCTTTCGTGAAAGTAATCTTTGTCGGGTTTTCACAGACGACATAAACAAACAAACATACAAAACAGCAAGGAGCAGTACACCGTGGCCGCCATCGTCGGTGCCAGCAGCAGCAAGAAGCAGCAGCAGCTACACTGCAAGCAGCTCACTGTCTAGTTTCTCAACCTCAAAGGTATTTTGATCACAGAATAAGGAATTCTATATTTTGACATGAATAATCCCCAGTATGGGCTTCTGCACCACAGTTGGCAATTTAATTCCTGGACCATGTTCATATCAGAATGGCAGTTAGTCAGTGCTCTCTCAGAATTTAAACAACTGAAAGGGTACCTGTTTCACCACTTCAAGATGCACGAGTGTTTGTTTCATATGCAGCAGTTATGAACTGGAACAATGTAATTCTTAGAGCCACATTAGACCCAGTAGCAACAACAATGAATATACAATAAATTATCTGTTATTCTAAGTAAACCAGACCATGCCAGTGCGAAGACTAAAGTACATAGAGCGACCATAGTGGTACAAAGTGTGAGTGCTTCTGTGCTGAGGTAGTGTTGTGGTTAGGATTTTGCAGGATCTAGATGAGAGGATAGACACAAAATGCTGGAGTATCTCAGCAGGACAGGCAGCATCTCTGGATAAAAGGAATGGGTGACGTTTCGGGTCGAAACCCGTCTTCAGCTGCTCCTGATGGAGGCAGCAAGATGAGAGGATGTCGAGGAGATTCAAGATCAAGAATCAAGATTCAATTTAATTGTCACATGTACAAATTAAGGTACAGTGAAATTTGAGTTACCATACAGCCACACTAAGTAAAAAGCAAAAATACACACAGCACATAAAATAAAGTTTAACATAAACATCCACCACAGTGGAATCAACATTCCTCGCTGTGATGGAAGGCAATAAGGTTCAGTTATCTTCCTCCTTTGTTCACCTGTGGTCAGGCCTTTGAACAGGGCTGTTGCCAATGGTCCACTGTTCAAGCCCTCTCATCGGGATGATCGAAACTCCGGCGTCGGTATGGATGGGAACACTCCAGGGCATGGAGCACCCGAGTCGCTGCTTCTTACTGGAGACCGCTGTTTCACAGTGTTAAAGTCCACTGGCCCCGCGGTTGGAGCTCCAACACTGGCGACCCTCGACAAAAGATCTCAAGCTCCACGATGGTAAATCCGCGCCACACCCGCGGCTTGAAGCTCCGGGCCGGTCTCCAGGAAAGGCCCGCAACACTCCACGTTCTAGGCCACAAAGGGAGGGTGGAGATGCGACACGGAGAAAATCACATCTCCGTCGGGATAAGTGACTGAAAAAGGTTTCCCCCGATTCCCCCCCCCCCCACGCACCCCAACATAAAACATACCAAGAGACATTAAAACAAACATTCAAGACATACTTAAAACAATAAAAACAGAAAAGGGACAAGACAGTGCTGGCGAGGCGGCCATACGGGCGCCATCTGGGTGTGGGTCTTTGATGATATCAGCCACGTTCTTGTGGCAGCACCTCCTGTAGATTCTGTTGATGGCAGGGATGCATTGACAGAAAATTTCAAAAGAATTGGCGGTGTCTGGCAGCAAGAGTAAAGACCAATGATATATTGCACCTGCACTTTTGAAAAATCAGACATAATGTAATTAATCCAGTGAAAGAGAATCTGAACACATATATCATGAGAACATAGAACCTCAGAGGTTTTAATAACATTTCATGCTTCTTCAATAAAAGATCAACCTTAATAAATAATTGCTACGACATATGTTTCTTTTGTGACAAAGTTTTCATTTCCATTCAGAACCATCCTACTTTAGAAAGCACGTTTGCAAAATTGGGCACCCTCTATGAAAAAAAAACGTGCCACGCATCCCCTTTAAACTTGCCCCATCTTACCTTAAATCTATGCCCTTTAGTCTTTGACAGTTCATGGGATAAAGGGTTCTGTGTGTCTTCCCGTCAAAGCTTCTCATAATATTACACACTTCTATCAGGTTTCCCCTCAGCCTCCAATGTTCCAGGGAAAACAATTCAAGTTTGTCCAACCTGTCCTTATCGCTAATACCATCTGATCCAAGTAAAATTCTGGTAAACCTCTTCTGCACCCTCTGAAAAAGTTCCACATCTTTCCTGTAATGCAGTGACCAGGACTGCACACAATAAATTTAAACTTTAATTAAAAAAAAATAATGGTTTTAATTGTTTGAATTGTGTTATCTTTACAAATATATGTGAAAGTCTTTGACGATCTACTTAAACACTAGCATTAACAGTCAGTGAACCAGGGCTTAGCCTGCTGTGAAAGTCTTTTGGGGAATACTGCTTGCTGCACAGTCAGTGCTCATTGCACAATGCTGGACCTCACCGAATATCTGACTGATAGAAGAAGATTACATCCCAGCCATTGTTGGGGGTAAGAGCATGGTGCACAGGTATGCAGCCAGCCAGCAAGCTTGAACCAATATTAACCTCAAGAAGTGCAAGAAATATTAATACTTGGGAGCCATGGCTGTTGGAAAAAGCAATCGATGAAGGAGAGGTGAAGTAATAAAGCACAATTGGAACACGAATATAGGGCTGATAAAGATTACCATTAGTAGGTGTGACTGAAGACTTTTGTTATCAAAATCATTCTTTCATCTCTGGCAAAGTTATAATTTGACATTAGGGTTCAGAGCCACGACTCAAAGTGTTTTATTTTTCACTGTCTGCTTTTCTTTTTTTAGAATCATCAATCAGAAACTGGAATCCAGAACTATTTTTCAACTTCAAGTGCAGTTAACAGAAAAATGCGTATTGCACACATTAATCCATGTGATTCACCATCAGGCATCAATTTGAAAAATGCACTGAACGGGTTGATGGTAAGTGTTTGTGAAGTTGCATATTGTACATTATGTTCCAGTCCCTTGTGAGTCACAATAATCTTGTGGTAATAATCAGATTTAAACTGTAATTTTCTGCAAAACTTAAAGGGGGAATAATAAGCATTAAGTGTGTCTTAATGACTGCAGAGCCAATATTTGAGTTTTAAGTGATGGGACCATCAGGTGTGTGTAAGATGATTCACTATCCAGTTAATTCCAATTGATCCCATATCATAAATTCTAATTGTATCAAAGATATTGGAGTGGCGGAGGGGAGAAGTACAGTACACATTAAATTAGCTTCAAGTGTCCTCCACAAATATCTTCTGAGAAAATAATGGGAGGCATTGTTGGTTACTAACAAGTTGGTAATTATTATTGCTTTTAAATTTTAGTGTAACATTCTGAGAATGATGAGGATGTCTGTTACAAAAGATTTTTGAAGTACTTTTTTCTCAAATAGTTTCAAAGAATGTTATCGATGCTCAGTGGTACTAATTGTTTAATATGAAAACAACAACATAGATATTTACATTATTTCTCCAACAATGCTGCCTAACCTACTGAGTATTTCTGGGGTTTTTTGCATTTTGATCAGTAGTAGTTTGATTAATAATTTTATTCAAAAGCTGTTCTTGAGAAAAACAGAACAGGATGAGAAACAAACAATTACTAGACTAAGTGGGACCCGTTGGGTCCCATGTTCACACGGGAGGGCTGGTCCCCGACGCAATATTCCACCTCTCCACCAATTCCAATATTGGTGGCCAGTGGGGGGGGGGGCTTTCTGGAGTGCTGGTATGGGTTCTTGGGGTGGCAGCGCAGTCCCTCAAGCCTGATGAGCTGGCAGCTCACTCACGTCTGGTAGGCTGGCAGTTGACTCATGGCTATTCCTTGAAATTCCATTTCAAGCAGGGTGCAAGGCCACAAAATTCAAGTGCAGTTTCTTACCACTTCAAGCAGGGTGCAAGGCCACCGAATTCAAGTGCAGTTTCCTACCACTTCAAGCAGGGTGCAAGGCTACCGAATTCAAGTGCAGTTTCATACCATTTCAAGCAGGGTGCAAGGCCACAAAATTCAAGTGCAGTTTCATATCACTTCAAGCAGGGTGCAAGGCCACCAATTTCAAGTGCAGTTTCATACCACTTTCAGCAGGGTGCAAGGCCACCAAATTCAGTGCAGTTTCATACCACTTCAAGCAGGGTGCAAGGCCGCCAAATTCAAGTGCAGTTTCATACCATTTCATGCAGGGTGAAACCACCATAAAACCACCTTAAAACCACACAAAACACCAAACTCACAGTTCAGTGAACATTCAGTGTGTTCAGTTGATTCACAGCTAAGACAGAGTCGTGACCTCTCCGTCCCCCATCATGCAGAGACTGAGCCACACCCACACTTCCGGGTTTTATAACCCGTCCCCCTCCCACCGGAAAAGGTGTGGCCTTCATGGCGTGATAGACAGGAGAGAGATTCTCAACATTTTTTAAACACTAATAACACTTTTATTTTTCATTGATGGGAAGAATACTCTGCACCTGCTGAGCAGATGGGGACTGAGTAAGATGGCCAAAAATCACAGCCGTAAGTGGTAGCGTTTTATCTAAAATCAATATACAGTGCAAACAGGAAGTTACCCAAAGCACCCAAACCACCATTTGCAGTAGTGCCTTTTAACTTCAAGGCAAAGCACCCAAACCACCATTTGCAGTAGTGCCTTTTAACTTCAAGCCAAAGCACCCAAACCACCATTTGCAATAGTGCCTTTTAACTTCAAGCCAAAGCACCCGAACCACCATTTGCAGTGGTGCCTTTTAACTTCAAGCCAAAGCACCCAAACCACCATTTGCAGTAGTGACTTTTTACTTCAACCCAAAGCACACAAACAACCATTTGCAGGCAGTGCCTTTTTACTTCAAACCAACCATATTTCATTTTCAAACCACATTAAGGGGAATCACAGTTGAGTAGACATGTGTTCAGTCTTATTCAGAGCTCAGAGAGACGTGATCCTCAGGCTTCCTCCATCTTGCAGAGACTGAGTGAGGCACACCACTTCCTGGTTTTATAGTCCCTCCCCCTCCCTCCAGCAGGGGCAGCAGAGAGAATGGCAATTAAAAAAACAACATTAATATATCTCTGATTTTTCATCGATGGGAAAAATCCTCTGGTCCAGGAAGGCGGACGTGGGCTCTCAGCAAGGTGGCCAAAAATGACGGCCGTAGGTGGCGGCGTTCTCTCGGAAATTGCACCACAGTGGGCCAAAAGCGGTCAAGATCAGACTTTTAGTAATATAGATAGTCGATTAGCCAATCTAAGGGGATGAAAATGTTAATGGAGGCACAAACTGCTGGAGTAACTCAGCGGGTCAGGCATCATCTGTGGAGAACATTATAGGTGACATTTTGGGTCAGGACCCTTCCTCACACTGAATGTGGTGGTGGGGGGGGGGGGGAGGGAGAAAGATGGAAGAGAGGTAAGGGCAGGTCAAAGCCAGCTTCAACAATCCTCTTAAAAGGTGTTTAGCATGAATTTCAAAACAATGGAAATATCAACCGCCTCCTTGTTTCTCAGAATAAACGAGACAATGTTTCAATTCAGTTTTCACATTCTTCCATTGTCTCACTCCTCTCTACCTCTGTAACATTCTCCAGCTTTATAACTTTCCAGATAAACTGCTCCTTTGTTTCTGACCTCTCACATTCAGTTAATTTCTATAGATGATGAAGATGTGGAATTGAAAGACAAGAATTTTAAAGTCAATACCATTTGTTCCCAAGGTATAGTATGTAGATGAGGAAGAGAGATGTGCAGAGAAGATTCATCCAGCAGGTTCAATGGGTGGTTAATTGGTACGTGAGGAGAGATTGAGTAGATTGGGATTCCATGGTCTAGACTAGAGTTTAAAAGAATAAGAGGAGATCTCATCGAAACAAAACATATTTGTAAAAGAGTTTGGCACAGAGGATGTGTTCCCTGACTGAGGAGTTTAGAGCCAGAAGGTGAAGTTTGAGAATATGGGATAAGGGACAAACTGTTTTGGACTGAGATATGGAAAATGTTCTTCAGGCCGAGGATGGTGAACATTTGGAATTTGGAATTTGCTCTGGATGTTTTGACTTTGGTCACACAAGAAGTAGACAGTGGGAGAGGGTGAAGTAGGCAAGGAAGGATATAGGATCACTAAAAATGCCATCCTTAGCTTCAAAATTGTAGTTTCTCTGTTGCATTGGAAGTACACAAACAAGATACAGTGATTCAGCATGACTTGCAGGGTCTGCAGCAACCATCTATCATTTACGCTAACCCTACATTAATCCCATTTTTATCCTTCCCACATTCCTATCAACTCCATCAGTTTCTACCACTTTCCTACAGACAGCAGGGGTAACATGCAGTTGCTAATTACCCTACCAACCCATAAATATTCAGGATGTCAGAGGAAGCTCAAAGCATCTGGGGGAAACCAAAGCAGTCACAGGGTCAACTCGATACAGACAACACTCAAGGTTAGGATTGCACCCAATCTCTTCAAAAATAATCTGCAGGTAAGATGATGTGGATTTCTGGCTGATAAAGTGCCAGAAGTGGAAAAAAACTTCTGCCATTTTACAAAGAAAATGGAATTTGAAAATGGGCAGTACTTTCCATCTGCAGTGATGTTGAGAAAAAAATCTTACATTTGCTTTTCATAATCCGAGGACATCCTACAGTCATTTAAAGCAAATGAAATATATCTGAAGGAAGCTCACAGTTGTTAAAAAATAAAACAGCCATCAATTTTGTACACAGCTAGCTCCCACTAACAGCAATGTATGAGAATGATGTTGACAGAGGGATGTGAATTGGCCAGGTCACCCCTGCTGCTCCATAACATTATGTAAGGAAAATTGTTTTTAAGCTCTCATGAGAGGGAAAACAGGCCTTTAGCTTAATGTCTTCACTGAAAGGCAACAGATCCAAAGCTGCAGAACTCCCTCAAGATTATGTGTCAGTCCAGGTTTTATACACGTTGGTATTTTTAGGAATAAGGTGGGAGAGATGATACTGATTTTGAAGGGAGTGGGGCAATATCCAAAATCAGGAGAAGGAACTATAATGTTAACTGTCAAGTGGTGAAAGAAGAAAGGGAGCAGCCATCAGCAGTTTAGTGATGGTGAAGCAACGCTTGGAAGTGCATGCATGTTAGGGATGTTTGATGCACTGAGTGCCTTGCTGAGCTATAGTTAGTTAACCAGCTACAAAATATATTGCAGACATTTGGTAAGGATGTTTTTGACAAACTCTAAATCCAATATTTAATGCCACAGAAGGTAGTTGAGGCCAGTTCATTGGCTATATTTAAGAGGGAGTTAGATGTGGCCCTTGTGGCTAAAGGGATCAGGGGGTATGGAGAGAAGGCAGGTACAGGATACTGTGTTGGATGATCAGCCATGAGCATATTGAATGGCAGTGCAGGCTCGAAGGGCCGAATGGCCTACTCCTGCACCTATTTTCTATGTTTCTATGTTTCTATGTTTCTAATAGCTCAAGAAGAACACAGACAGCAGAAGAATGTAAATAGTGTAACCTAGAATCATAGTGTCATGGAATGGTTGCAGTGGAAATAGAGGTCATTCAGCCATTGAGTCAGTTCTAGCTTTAAGCAAAGCCATTCAGTCCATTCTATTCCACAGTTCTTTCCCCATTATCCTATATTTTTTCTCCCATTCTCTTCTGAATGCCCTGACTGGACCTATGTCCACTAAACTTTCAGGCAGTGCATTCCAGATCATAACCATATGTCATGTGAAATAGTTGGCCCAAATTATCAATGTGATGGCTCATATCCCCAGTTCTTGTCCTGCTTATCTCTCGCAGGCACACAGCTCCCAATGTCTGTGAGGTATTGTGTAGGAAGTAACTGTAGATGCTGGTTTACACCAAAGATAGACACAGCATGCTGGAGTAACTCATTGGGACAGGCAGCCTGTGCTGCTGAGTTACTCCAGCATTTTGAGTCTATCGTTTGTGAGGTACCGTATTGTCGGTGTTGCCAGCCCACAAAGCGGAGTGGTCCACAAACAGCAAGTGAGCTTTGGGTCGTGGAGTATGAAGACTACCCACATCAACCAAATATTTAATTTATTAAAAATCTGAAGAATAATTTGAACCTAAATAAAAGTGGACAAGAAAGCATTTGCTTAAAATATATGAAAACTAGGAATTAAAGTAAAATGAAATATAGGCTACATTTTTGTTCCTTTTTATGTTTGCTTTTAAATGAGGAGCAGAGACTCATTTGTTCACCTCCACTGAGGTAATTATCAATGGTCATTTGATCGTCTCTTGAGGACAGTTAGCAATGGTCAGTCAATGTTTTACACATCCTAAATGTGAACCATACTACTGCTTTGTGGAACATGGAAGGCTCCCAAGAGCTTTGGAGTAAATAAGATTAAGGTTTAAGGTGACGGGGGAAAGATTTAATAGGAATCTGAGGGATAACATTTTCAAACAAGGGTGGTGGGTGTATGGAACAAGCTGCCAGAGGAAATAGTTGAGGCAGGGACTATTGTAAGAAACAATTATAGACTGGAGTAACTTAGCGAGACAGGCAGCATCTCTGGAGAGAAGGAATGCATCTCTGGAGATAATTCTCTGGAGAGAAGGGATGCTGCCTGTCCCGCTGAGTTACTCCAGCATTTTTTGTTTATCTTTGGTTTAAAACAGCATCTGCAGTTCCTTCATATGCAAGAAACAATTATACAGGCACATGGATAGGACAGGTTTAGAGGGCCAAGCACAGGCATTTAGGACTGGTGTAGATGGGACATGTTGGCCAGTGGGGGCAAGTTGGGCTGAAGGGCCTGTTTCCATGCTATATCACTCTATGACTATAAGTATTCTCATATTGCAGTTATATTCCATGCGGTATATCACTCTATGACTATAAGTATTCTCATATTGCATATTATAGAAGGCCTTGTAGTAAATGCCTACTATGTTCTGTTGTGCTCAAGCAAAGCAAGAATTTCATTGTCCTACCAGGGACACATGACAATAAACTCACTTAACTTAACTTAACTCAGGTACAGTTTAAAGATTAAAACAATAATATACCATAACACGCTCAAGGGTAAATATGTCTCAGGAAAGAATGAGTTGGAAAAAAATATTGAGAGATGAAGCAATTACAGAAATTAAATTTTACAATTTTAATTTCACTTCACAATTTCTTTTAAGTAGAATCTTAGCTTTGGAACTGACCATTTGAACAGTGTGCCGATTAATAAATAAAGGTCTAGCCAGATAAAATGGTTTAATGATCAATAACCTGAGGGTAGAGATTCAGGATGTTTAGCAAAAGAGCCTAAGACAAAATTAGGAAAATATTTTTAAGCACTTCATGGTCAGAACTAGAATTAATTTCCTAATGAAATTGTGAATAAAAATAAATTGGATCAAATTTCAAAACAAGAAAGAAAATTCAGAGAAGAGATTGGGACCAGGTAGACGACTAATCTAAAATCCAGTACAGATTAAATTAGTTAAATGGTCCTCTACAATGCTGTATTATTTCAATATGTCATCATCATCAAATGCGCTTATACTGCTTCAACTGCACTAATCTGATTGAATCACACTTCATAACTATAATTTCCTGGCTTGCCGATACAGAATGGTAAGTCGTCAATTATATTTGTCAGGCTAATCACAACTGAAGTGAATTGACAAAATGCATTTAGTAGGTATGTTACAAAACTTACCTTCAGCGGCGCTGCAGTTCTCCCACTGGCCGTGTTCGCGACTTTGGCGCCTTTGAGAGGGGGCGGAATTAAAATGCAGTTTTCTCCTGCCTGTCGAAGTCGATTTTCTCAGGCTGTTTAGCTGCTGCAGAGAAATCGCTCCGACATCCGTTTTATCAAGTTTTTAAAAAACATCGCTGGATAATATAATTGCTGGAGTAAAATAAACATCGACTTCTAACATCGTCAACGCCGACAACGGGACGGATCTCCCGTATGGGACAGATAGAGGTATGCCGTTTATTTTATATATAAACATGCTTCTTAGGATTACTTTAATCCAAATTTTACGTTGCGAAAAGGTGATTTAGGCCCCATACGAACCAACATAATTGTATAAGGGGTAAAAGTGTTGTAAAAACAAGCCTGAAGGCTTTGTGTCTCAATGCAAGGAGCATTCGTAATAAGGTGGATGAGTTGAATGTGCAGATAGCTATTAATGACTATGATATAGTTGGGATCACGGAGACATGGCTCCAGGGTGACCAAGGCTGGGAGCTGAACATCCAGGGATATTCAATATTCAGGAGGAATAGAGAGAAAGGAAAAGGAGGTGGGGTAGCGTTGGTGATTAGAGAGGAGATTAACGCAATGGAAAGGAAGGACATTAGTTTCGAGGATGTGGAATCAGTATGGGTAGAGCTGCGAAACACTAAGGGGCAGAAAACGCTGGTGGGTGTTGTGTACAGGCCACCTAACAGTAGTAGTGAAATTGGAGATGGTATCAAACAGGAAATTAGAAATGCGTGCGACAAAGGCAAAACAGTTATAATGGGTGACTTCAATCTACATATAGATTGGGTGAATCAAATTGGCAGGGGTGCTGAGGAAGAGGATTTCTTGGAATGTATGTGGGATAGTTATCTAAATCAACATGTAGAGGAACCAACGAGAGAGCAGGCTGTTTTAGACTGGGTATTGAGTAATGAGGAAGGGTTAGTTAGCAGTCTTGTTGTACGTGCCCCCTTGGGCAAGAGTGACCATAATATGGTTGAGTTCTTCATTAGGATGGAGAGTGACATTGTTAATTCAGAAACAATGGTTCTGAACTTAAAGAAAGGTAACTTTGAGGGTATGAGACGTGATTGGCCAAGATTGACTGGCAATTAATTCTAAAAGGGTTGACGGTGCATATGCAATGGAAGACATTTAAAGACTGCATGGATGAACTACAAAAATTGTTCATCCCAATTTGGCAAAAGAATAAATCAGGGAAGGTAGTGCATCTGTGGATAACAAGGGAAATCAGGGATGGTATCAAAGTGAAGGATGATGCGTACAAATTAGCCAGAAAAAGCAGCATACCGGAGGACTGGGAGAAATTCAGAGACCAGCAGAGGAGGACAAAGGGCTTAATTAGGAAAGGAAAAATAGATTATGAAAGAAAACTGGCAGGGAACATAAAAACTGACTGCAAAAGTTTTTATAGATATGTGAAAAGAAAGAGATTAGTTAAAACAAATGTAGGTCCCTTGCAGTCAGAAACAGATGAGTTGATCATGGGGAACAAGGATATGGCGGACCAATTGAATAACTACTTTGGTTCCGTCTTCATTAAGGAAGACATAAATAATCTGCCGGAAATAGCAGGGGACCGCGGGTCAAAGGAGTTGGAGGAATTGAGTGAAATCCAGGTTAGTCGGGAAGTGGTGTTGGGTAAATTGAATGGATTAAAGGCCGATAAATCACCAGGGCCAGATAGGCTGCATCCCAGAGTACTTAAGGAAGTAGCTCCAGAAATAGTGGATGCATTAGTAATAATCTTTCAAAACTCTTTAGATTCTGGAGTAGTTCCTGAGGATTGGTGGGTAGCAAACGTAACCCCACTTTTTAAGAAGGGAGGGAGAGAGAAAACGGGGAATTACAGACCAGTTAGTCTAACATCGGTAGTGGGGAAACTGCTAGAGTCAGTTATTAAAGATGGGATAGCAGCACATTTGGAAAGTGGTGAAATCATTGGACAAAGTCAGCATGGATTTACGAAAGGTAAATCATGTCTGACGAATCTTATAGAATTTTTCGAGGATGTAACTAGTACCGTGGATAGGGGAGAACCAGTGGATGTGGTGTATCTGGACTTCCAGAAGGCTTTCGACAAGGTCCCACATAAGAGATTGGTATACAAACTTAAAGCACATGGAATTGGGGGTTCAGTATTGATGTGGATAGAGAACTGGCTGGCAAACAGGAAGCAAAGAGTAGGAGTAAACGGGTCCTTTTCACAATGGCAGGCAGTGACTAGTGGGGTACCGCAAGGCTCAGTGCTGGGACCCCAGCTATTTACAATATATATTAATGAACTGGATGAGGGAATTGAAGGCAATATCTCCAAGTTTGCAGATGACACTAAGCTGGGGGGCAGTGTTATCTGTGAGGAGGCTGCTAGGAGACTGCAAGGTGACTTGGATAGGCTGGGTGAGTGGGCAAATGTTTGGCAGATGCAGTATAATGTGGATACATGTGAGGTTATCCATTTTGGTGGCAAAAACAGGAAAGCAGACTATTATCTAAATGGTGGCCGACTAGGAGAAGGGGAGATGCAGCGAGACCTGGGTGTCATGGTACACCAGTCATTGAAAGTAGGCATGCAGGTGCAGCAGGCAGTGAAGAAAGCGAATGGTATGTTAGCTTTCATAGCAAAAGGATTTGAGTATAGGAGCAGGGAGGTTCTACTGCAGTTGTACAGGGTCTTGGTGAGACCACACCTGGAGTATTGCGTTCAGTTTTGGTCTCCAAATCTGAGGAAGGACATTATTGCCATAGAGGGAGTGCAGAGAAGGTTCACCAGACTGATTCCTGGGATGTCAGGACTGTCTTATGAAGAAAGACTGGATAGACTTGGTTTATACTCTCTAGAATTTAGGAGATTGAGAGGGGATCTTATAGAAATTCTTAAGGGGTTGGACAGGCTAGATGCAGGAAGATTGCTCCCGATGTTGGGGAAGTCCAGGACAAGGGGTCACAGCTTAAGGATAAGGGGGAAATCCTTTAAAACCGAGATGAGAAGAACTTTTTTCACAAGAGTGTGGTGATTCTCTGGAACTCTCTGCCACAGAGGGTAGTCGAGGCCAGTTCATTGGCTATATTGAAGAGGGAGTTAGATGTGGCCCTTGTGGCTAAAGGGATCAGAGGGTATGGAGAGAAGGCAGGTATGGGATACTGAGTTGGATGATCAGCCATGATCATATTGAATGGCGGTGCAGGCTCGAAGGGCCGAATGGCCTACTCCTGCACCTAATTTCTATGTTCTATGTTTCTATGATATGGGGTTTAAATTCACCACAAACCACAATGTTCCAATCGATCCCGTTCCACAAAATCCCACTCGCAAGATGATTAAAATGGCCATTAATTTACAGGAATTAAACACTAAATTACTTCCATTTGGCCTATAAATTCATGACAATGAGATTTAAAAATCATGTTATATTGTGAATTCTTGTGTGAATGTTATTTGGACACTTAGGCTATTTAAAAATGTTAACCATTTCTTAAGAAATGGATAGATGATTAGATCTAGTAATTGAATTTTGTAATCAGCTACAATTAGGTAACTAACTAATTATATGCTTTAATTTCAGGTCATCCAAGTAAGATTGTTTCATATTTGTTGCAGAATGCTTCAATCTATAATAACTGAAAATTTCATTCAGTTCTCTTAATTTTTAAGGAAGTTATGGGCTTTTGACTGTCCTTGATCACAGCATTTGAGTTAAGTCAATGGAAAAGCAATAGGGAACAAGATGCTAATTTCCGAGTATGAAAATGGCCATAACTTTTTTAATACTGAAGATATGAAAGTGAATTAGGTGTCAAATTAAACTTATTTTTATGCTTTATCTGATGGGATAAATTGCAGACTTGATTTTAAAGTATCAAAATGTTGTAACATTACTACATTTAGCTTCTTAATTTTTACTCTCTTACCAGTTATACTCATTATTTTCAACTGTAAATGTGGAATTAAGAATAGAATTTTACATGAAATTAGTACACTGCCTGGCTTATGTAATTATAGTGCTGGGTGCAATTCACGATTAAAGTTTTTCAAACTTTCTTTTGCAATCAATTGCCTGAAAATACGTTATTTAATAAACTGCCATTGATCTTCAAGTCGCCAATTAATCACCAATTAAAATGAACCATCTGCTAGCCATTTTTGAAATGAAGATGCTTTGTTACCAGAAAAGAACCTTCAAGTGTATTGATTTTAACTCTCTACATCATAATGCAACATACTTTTTAACTACCCAAGGCAAGACACCCCATGTGGTCCAGTTTCAAGGTAAGTCTGTGATACCATCTTAGAAGAAGATTTCCCCTCTGTTGAAAGTGCTCAGCACGTGACAAAGTAACGCAGTTCAACGTCTGAAATATAAGTACATCGATTTCAATGGATTAAATTTCTGAGGCAAAATTCAATATCAACATGTTACCACAATTGACACTTGTGAAAGTAAAGCACAGTTCAAATTGACATTAACTTTGTGGGGACATCTTGCAAAGACATTGGTAAGGAATAGGTAAGCAATACATTTGGTTTTCTGCTGTAAATTAATTACAATGTTGATCAGTCTTGCAGTCATAGATACAAGACAAGAATCAAGAGAGTTATGTCAAGAGTGCCTTATTGTCATATCCCGAAACAGAACAATAAAATTTTTACTTTCAATACAACAGATACGTAAACATAGTATTCCGTAAACACTACAATAAGCAACTGAGTTTTTTCTAATATATTTTCATAAATATATTAATATATATATATATATATATATATATATGTGTGTGTGTGTGTGTGTGTGTGTGTGTATATATATATATATATATATATATATATATATATATATGCACACACAGATACACACACACACACACACACACACATCCATCTGAAGAAGGGTCTCTTCCTGAAACGTCATCCATTCCTTCTCTCCAGAGATGGTAGACAAAAGTGCTGGAGAAACTCAGCGCGTGCAGCAGCATCTATGGAGTGAGGGAAATAGGCAACGTTTTGGGTCGAAACCCTTCTTCAGACAAGGTCTGAAGAAGGGTTTTGGCCCGAAACGTTGCCTATTTCCTTCGCTCCATAGATGCTGCTGCACCCGCTGAGTTTCTCCAGCACTTTTATCTACCTTCGATTTTCCAGCATCTGCAGTTCCTTCTTAAACCCTTCTCTCCAGAGATGCTGCCTGTCCCGCTGAGTTACTCCAGCATTTTGTGTCTATCTTCGATTTAAACCAGCATCTGCAGTTGTTTCCTACACATATATACTGTACATATATTATACACATATGTGTATGTATATATATACACACACATACACACCTATATATAGACATGTGTGTGTGTGTGTGTGTGTGTGTGTGTGTGTGTGTGTGTGTGTGTGTGTGTGTGTGTGTGTGTGTGTGTGTGTGTGTTTATAGATAAAAATAAAACAAACAAACAATGATAGTGCAAAGACAAAAACAATGCACCCAAGTCTACATAGTTCAGAGCTCAGACCAAAGTTGTGGTATTAAATGGCCTGATGGGGGTCAGAAAAAAACTGCTCCTGAACCTGGACATTACTGTTTTCAGGCTTCTGTACTTCTTCCCGATGGCAGAAGTAAAATAAGAGTGTGGCCAGGGTGGTGTGGGTCTCCGATGCTGCTGGTTGCATTTCTGAGGCAGCGACTCCTGTAGATCCCTTGGATGCTCGGGAGGTCAGTACCCATGATGGACTGAGGAATGTTCACTTGATGGCATTATCAAGGTCGTACCTGGACTTCTTGTATGAATTTGCGACACCAGACCTGAATGCCCGAGATCTGCTTCTCAGAAAATTGTGGACGTCTTGGTTCATCCAAAGCTGCTGGTTGGGGAACACTCAGACGGTCTTCATGGGAAGACACATTTCCTTATGAAGTCAGTAACAACTGTCAGGTCCGTTGCTGAGTCTACTAAATCCAAGCAGTACCAGAGTTGTTCCTCTGCCTCCCCTGACCAGCTCTGATCAGTCTGCATCACTGGGGGTGAGCTCTTCAGTCGCTGCCTATATGCAGGAAGAAGGTGGTTGGAAACTCACAGGTGAGGTTGAGGAATGGAGCAATAGGCATCCTTGATGGTGGTATAGCAGTCGTCAAGGGTATTTGCACCTCTGGTGCTGCAAGACATGTGCTGGTGGGAGTTGGTGAATGATTTCTTCAGATTGGCTTTGTTGAATCCCTAGCTATGATGGGAAAGGTGTTGCGGTACACCAAATAGTGTTGTTGACCATGGTGTGCAGCTCCTCCAGTGTGAGATGAACGTCTGTCTGGGGTGGGATGTAGACCATGGTTATGATGATGGAGGTGGTGCCGGTTCTGTACCCAATCACAGGTGACTTTCGGCATCTGGTAGGCACAGCTTATTTGATGAATAGGTGATAAAGCAGGTTCTTGGCTCCTATTGTGTAATAATGGTCCTGCTGCCTGCAAAAGGACACCCTGAGGAGGTTTGAGTTGTAAGTTGCCCTGGGTGGAGCAAACATCCTGGTGATTTTGTAGACATTTTGCCCTGGGTGGAGCAGACAATGGTGATGAAGCATGAGACTGCCACCAAACACCATTGAATTTTTAGTTTGGCTTAGAGATACAGCGCAGAAACAGGCCCTTTGGCCCACCAAGTCCGTTCCGACCAGTGATTCCCGAACACTAACACAATCCTACACACAATAGGAACAATGTACATTTATAGCACGCCAATTAACATACAAACTTGTACGTCTTTGGAGTGTGGGATCTCATAGGAAACCCACATGGTCACAGGAAGAACATACAAACTCCGTTCAGACAGCACCCGAAGCGGGATCAAACCCGGGTCGTGGGACCGACCCCGCGGGCATGCGCGGTCTCTGGCGGTCCACGAGCGGTCCCGACTTCCTGCTTCACCGCCAGTAACCGCATACCTGTGAGACAGGCCTTTAAGTTGGAATCAAAGATCCTCTGGTATCTTTGGTTGGAATTCCAAACACATGGTTGAATATGCTCTTATATTTATTATGTGACCTACATGCCACTGCTAGATAAATACCCAAATCTCTCTTTCATTATTTCATTATTGTCCCTAAAGTGGTAAGTCCCTAAAGAAAGCACAAATAAATGGCTGAAGAGGTTAAAGCATGATTTATTAACAAGCAGAAATTTCAGGGCAAAATTTCAGAGGTCAAGTCACTGATAAGCACTGATTACTGAACATTAACATATCTCTGGGTCATCAGTCTTCCTACTGCACAGTAAGATCATAAACCATGCATCTGCAGACTGAGCTTTAGTGATGTATTACAAGCATAGGGTCAGAGCTCAAACAAACCAAGAGTTTAATAGGGAGAATACTTTCTGGGTTCAGGCAGTTTCAGTACAGTTACAACACTGCAACAGCCCAATGTGTGGAATATTGCCCAGTGTGACATCATGAAAAATGAGGCAGATCCCATGCAGCTAAATACTACACAATCCATCTATTCTCAATCAACACAAAAAATGAAACTGTTTATGACATTCCATTATTTTGCTGAAGGTACATGAGACGATAGAAGCAGGAATCTTGAGCAAAAAACAAGCTACTGGAGAAACTCAAGGGGTCAGGCAGCATCAATGGGGGGAAACGGAGAGACAATGTTTCAGGTCAGGTTTAACATTGTGTGTCTTTTTCATCCACTGATGCTGCTTGACCCACTGAGTTTATCCAGCAGTTTTTTTTTTGTGCTCATTATTCCAGTATCTATAGTCTCTGTATCTTCAGTGAAATAATGGAACTTGTCATAAACGGTGCCTTCTAGCAAAACTTACTAACATGTTGATCACCAATGCACAGTTTGGGCATTGCCCGGACTCTTTATTTCCAGGCCTATTGCAACCAAATGATTGGCTAGCGGTGAAGAGGGAAGAGTGATTGTTCCTGATATTAATGGAAGATATATCAAGCCGAAGGAAATCACTACACAAGTTCCACATGTCAGTATACATACAACACAATGGAGGATATCCTTCATTTGGAGAATGGACGATGGCTCCATTGGGACTGAGCAGTAATCATTTCCGCCAGTGATATCATGGACAGATGCATCTTGTGAGGATAGACTAGTGAAGTTACGATCAAGCAGGTTTTATCCCATGTGTTGCTTCACTCATTTCCTGGCGTACAACCCACTCTGTCAGCTATGTCCTTTAAGGCTTAGTCTTTGCCTCTGGTAGAATTCTTAATGATGAACATTGAAATTCCCAGTCCATTCTGTGCCTTTGTTACTTTCAGCATTTCTTCCAAGTGTTCATTTATCAGATAGGTTAGGGCAGCTATGCTAATCAGCAGGTTCCTTGCCCATGTTTCACCTGATAAGACATTGTGCATGGGGCCTAGAGTTGATGTTGTGGATGCAAGGGCTACTCTGCCTCCCAGTACACCACTTTGTGTGGTTTTGACCTGCTGGTGGGACAAAGTATGCATAGGAATTATAATTAGGTTGTTTGGCACATGTCTGTAAGGTATGAATCTCCATGTATGACTACATTAGCCTGTACCTTACATTGTCTGTGGGACATTTAATTTGGACACCCAATGTATTTGTTTGTGAGGAGGAGTTTGCAAGGTTTGCTCCGTCCTTGGCAACTCTTGCTTTGAGTTTTTGGTTATTTATAGAGATCACAAAGGCCTTGCTGATGTGATGTGATTACTGATCAAGCAGACAAAAAAAAATACCCATTACCTAAATTGCTGAGACATTATGGGAGCCAATGCCACCTGCTGCAATGGTTTGTGGGAGTTGTTCTTTCCTTACACAATTGGCTTTGACATCCATTGGCAGCCGGATTGGATTTGAGAGGAGAGTACATGTGCAAACTCTATGCAGAGCCAAAATGTAAAAGCCCTTCTGCACCTCTCCATAAACAGATGCCTTCAGACTGGCAATCATGCAGGTTTATGACTTCCCTTGTGTACACATCTCTGGAGCTTGTGGTCTGAAAAGTCTTAGGTTCTGTGCAATGCACATTCCCAATTCCACTTGTATCTTTAACTAAAACGTATCCATAAGAATTTTTTTAACAGCCTCCCATTTATCAATCCCAGATGATTTGCAGCAACAGTAGCATTCAAAATAGTTTGGTTGCCACAAATATAAAACAAACTCTCTGAGGTAACCAAACTTCAAACATGCTCCCCATCAATGCATTTCAGGTTGTGACTTATTGGATCTCTAGGTGGCACTCATGAGCTGTTTCCTTCTGAATCTGAAATTGGAAAACACTGGGATGGCATCACAATGTATCCCTTTCAGGTCACATGCAAGAAGACAACTGGATGAATGTCCATTGTGTAAATTGACCACATTTTGCTTCAAGGTATTTTTTAATGAAATTGAGATCCTTTCTTCTGCATCGAGATCCTTCCTTCAGTCAGCACCTCCAAAGTTCTCTATCGGGATTGCATTTGGGTGTGCATGGTGGATGGTGCTACATGGGAGGTTGGCACATCCTTAAACATGCCCTGTGCAGGCTGGATATGAGAATATTCATTGTGGAGGAAATGATAGTGGATATAGAGTAAACAAAGTCCTACCTCTGTCTTAGATTATTCAAATTGCAAACCTGGCACTACTTCAGAGTAGAGCAATAATCAGCTTTGGTATCCTGGACTATGTTTATCAGTCAAACCAACTCAGGGGTGGAAAGCTTCAAATAAACGCAGAAGATTCTTAAAGTGCAAAGTGTCTGACATCATCTATCAAGAACCAAATGTCTTATCCAAACTGAAAAAAAAAATATTATAGCTGTTCAATAACTAAAATCCTTCCCCTTTGGTATTTGATTAGGTACACTGCAACCAATCTAGATTGGATATTGATAAACAATTTTAGTTAATGAGTAGTTATAGTATTTCCATTTGGGTTTCCAGCATCCACAGTATTTTCTTTGGCAGTTTGAAATAATAACTGCTTCTCCTGCTTGCATTTCCTCTGGACTCATAGAAACATAGAAACATAGAAAATAGGTGCAGGAGTAGGCCATTCGGCCCTTTGAGCCTGCACCGCCATTCAATATGATCATGGCTGATCATACAACTCAGTATCCTGTACCTGCCTTCTCTCCATACCCCTGATCCCTTTAGCCACAAGGGCCACATCTAACTCCCTCTTAAATATAGCCAATGAACTGGCCACACCTACCTTCTGTGGCAGAGAGTTCCAGAGATTCACCACTCTCTCTGTGAAAAATGTTTTTCTCATCTCGGTCCTAAAGGATTTCCCCTTTATCCTTAAACTGTGACCCCTTGTCCTGGACTTCCCCAACATCGGGAACAATCTTTCTGCATCTAGCCTGTCCAACCCCTTAAGAATTTTGTAAGTTTCTGAAAGACCCCCCCTCAATCTTCTAAATTCTAGCGAGTACAAGCCGAGTCTATCCAGTCTTTCTTCATATGAAAGTCCTGACATCCCAGGAATCAGTCTGGTGAACCTACTCTGTACTCCCTCTGTGGCAAGAATGTCTTTCCTCAGATTTGGAGACCAAAACTGTACGCAATACTCCAGGTGTGGTCTCACCAAGACCCTGTACAACTGCAGTAGAAACTCCCTGCTCCTATACTCAAATCCTTTTGCTATGAATGCTAACATACCATTCGCTTTCTTCTCTGCCTTTTGCACCTGCATGCCTACTTTCAATGACTGGTGTACCATGACACCCAGGTCTCGTTGCATCTCACCTTTTCCTAATCGGCCACCATTTAGATAATAGTCTACTTTCCTGTTTTTGCCACTAAAGTGGATAACCTCACATTTATCCACATTATACTGCATCTGCCATGCATTTGCCCACTCAATCAGCCTATACAAGTCAACTTGCAGCCTCCTAGCATCCTCCTCACAGCTAACACTGCCCCCCAGCTTCGTGTCATCCACAAACTTGGAGATGTTGCATTCAATTCCCTCGTCCAAATCATGAATATATATTGTAAATAGCTGGTGTCCCAGCACTGAGCCTTGCGGTACCCCACTAGTCACTGCCAGCCATTCTGAAAAGGACCCGTTTACTCCTATTCTGTGCTTCCTGTTTGCCAGCCAGTTCTCTATCCACATCAATACTGAACCCCCAATACTGTGTGCTTTAAGCTTGTATACTAATCTCTTATGTGGGACCTTGTCGAAAGCCTTCTGAAAGTCCAGATATAACACATCCACTGGTTTTCCCTTATCCACTCTACTAGTTGCATCCTCGAAAAATTCTATAAGATTCGTCAGACATGATTTACCTTTCGTAAATCCATGCTGACTTTGTCCAATGATTTCACCACTTTCCAAATGTGCTGCTATCCCATCTTTAATAACTGACTCTAGGAGTTTCCTCACTACCGATGTTAGACTAACTGGTCTGTAATTCTCCGTTTTCTCTCTCCCTCCCTTTTTAAAAAGTGGGGTTACATTAGCTACCCTCCAATCCTCAGGAACTACTCCAGAATCTAAGGAGTTTTGAAAAATTATCACTAATGCATCCACTATTTCTGGAGCTACTTCCTTAAGTACCCTGGGATGCAGCCTATTTGGCCCTCGGGATTTATCGGCCTTTAATCCATTCAATTTACTTAACGGCACTTCCCGGCTAACCTGGATTTCACTCATTCCTCCATCTCATTTGACCCGCGGTCCCTTGCTATTTCCAGCAGATTATTTATGTCTTCCTTAGTGAAGACAGAACAAAAGTAGTTATTCAATTGGTCTGCCATGTCCTTGTTCCCCCTGATCAATTCACCTGTTTCTGACTGCAAGGGACCTACATTTGTTTTAACTAATCTCTTTCTCTTCACATATCTATAAAAACCTTTGCAGTCAGTTTTTATGTTCCCTGCCAGTTTTCTTTCATAATCTATTTTCCCTTTCCTAATTAAGCCCTTTGTCCTCCTCTGCTGGACTCTGAATTTCTCCCAGTCCTCTGGTTGGCTGCTTTTTCTGGCTAATTTGTACGCTTCATCTTTTGTTTTGATACTATCCCTGATTTCCCTTGTTATCCACGGATGCACTACCTTCCCTGATTTATTCTTTTGCCAAACTGGGATGAACAATTGTTGTAGTTCATCCATGCAGTCTTTAAATGCCTTCCATTGCTTATCCACCGTCAACCCTTTAAGAATCAATTGCCAGTCAATCTTGGCCAATTCACGTCTCATACCCTCAAAGTTACCTTTCTTTAAGATCAGAACCCTTGTTTCTGAATTAACAATGTCACTCTCCATCCTAATGAAGAACTCAACCATATTATGGTCACTCTTGCCCAAGGGGCCAAGCACAACAAGACTGCTAACTAACCCTTCCTCATTACTCAATACCCAGTCTAGAATAGCCTGCTCTCTCGTTGGTTCCTCTTCATGTTGGTTTAGAAAACTATCCCGCATACATTCCAAGAAATCGTCTTCCTCAGCACCCCTGCCAATTTGATTCACCCAATCTATATGTAGATTGAAGTCACCCATTATCATCTTTTGTTTCTTTACATCTCATCTTGCCTCCCTCTGTCACCTTGTACCATTATTACTTTGGTTTACTGTCTTTTTGGTTCACACCTCATTATCATTTTGTACCAATCTCCTACACTCTGTTTCTTCAAAAAAAAAATCTTCTAAGACATTATCAGGCTCTTGAACCATCCTGCACAACTCTAACCACAGCCCTACCTCAACACCAAACTATCGTGGACTTTGTATTGCTGACGATTCACTGTGTTGGGTTACATTATTATTGTCTGGTTTACCGAGTATAATTGATCATTTATTGTACATTTATTTGTTATGTTGTTGCATTTAATGTGGCTGTCATGCTACAACAGGTGAAAAGGTCATCGTTCCGATTCCCTCACTTATGACTATTAATGACTGTTGATGTTAGTTTAGTTTAGTTTGTTCAGAAATACAGCGCGGAAACAGGCCCAGCAATCCCCCGTACACTAACACTATCCTACACACACTAGCGACAATTTACAATTTTTATCAAAGCTAATTAATTTAGTTGAAGACACACATGTATGTCTTTGTATTGTGGGACAACACCGGAGCACCCGGAGAAAACCCACGTGGTCACGGGGAGAATATACAAATGCCGCACAGACAATATCCGTGGTCAGGATAAAACCCGGATCTCTGGCACTGTGAGGCAGCAACTTTATTGCTACCCCACCATGCCGTCCCGATCTCTAACTTTCCCTACTTTTAGTGAAGAGCCATTGGCCTGAAACATTGTGTTTTTTTCTCCACAGGTACAGTTTCACCTGCTGAGATTTTCATCATTCTCTAATTTTATTATCTCATTGGTGTTTGTGCAATTTTTCCATAAAACTCTTGGCTGTGTTTACTATAGTACTCTTTAAAGCAATCAATTGTCTGTAAAGCACTTTGGAATACCCTGAGATAAAAAAAGGCACGAGAAAAACACATCTTTGTTTTCCCTTGAGCACGTGGATCCACCTCTATTATGCTGGAATGGAATAGAACGGGTTCATGGCCCACATCTCTCTGACTAATGTACGACGGTCCTGAAGGATCTATCAGCCACTCATGGCTTTGGAAGTTCTGGAATACCACGTATGCACAGTCAAATGCTTGCTGAAGGTTCACCCCATCTCTGCAATCAGCATTGAGCCCAGTGGAGTAGCAGAGACCAACTGAGGAGGTCGGCTTGCTGACTCTGCCTCAGCCTTACCATAGCTGGACTGGCAGAAGAACTGCAACCCTGGATCTTATAGAAACAAAAACATTTTTAAGGGATTGGACAGGCTAGATGCAGGTAAAATGTTCCTGATGTTTGGGGAGTCCAGAACCAAGGGTCACAGTTTAAGAACAAAGGTTAGGCCATTTCGGACTGAGATGAGGAAAAACGTTTTCACCCAGAGACACAGAAACATAGAAAGTAGGTGCAGGAGGCCATTCGGCCCTTCGAGCCAGCACCGCCATTCATTGTGATCATGGCTGATCGTCCCCTATCAATAACCCGTGCCTGCCTTCTCCCCATATCCCTTGACTCCACTAGCCCCTAGAGCTCTATCTAACACTCTCTTAAATCCATCCAGTGACTTGGCCTCCACTGCCCTCTGTGGCAGGGAATTCCATAAATTCACAACTCTATGGGTGAAAACGTTTTTTTTCACCTCAGTCTTAAATGACCTCCCCTTTATTCTAAGATTGTGACCCCCTGGTTCTGGACACGCCCCACATTGGGAACATGTTTCCTGCATCTAGCTTGTCCAGTCCTTTTATAATTTTACATGTTTCTATAAGTTCCCCCCTCATCCTTCTAAACTCCAATGAAAACAAGCCCAGTCTTTTCAATCTTTCCTCATATGACAGTCCCGCCATCCCAGGGATCAATCTCGTGAACCTACGCTGCACGGCCTCAAGCACAAGGATGTCCTTCCTCAAATTAGGAGACCAAAACTGTACACAATACTCCATATGTGGTCTCACCAGAGCCCTATACAACTGCAGAAGAACCTCTTTACTCTTATATTGAAATCTTCTTGTTATGAAGGCCAACATTCAATTAGCTTTCTTCGCTGCCTGCTGTACCTGTAAGGCAACTTTCAGTGACCGGTGTACAAGGACGCCCAGGTCTCACTGCACCTCCCCCTTACCTAACCTAACCCCATTGAGATAATAATCTGCCCCCTTGTTTTTGCCACCAAAGTGGATAACCTCACATTTATCTATATTATACTGCATCTGCCACGCATCTGCCCATTCACTTAACCTGTCCAGGTCACCCTGCAACCTCCTAACATCCTCTTCACAGTTCACACTGCCACCCAGCTTTGTGTCATCTGCAAACTTGCTAGTGTTGCTCCTAATTCCCTCTTCCAAATCATTAATATATATGGTAAACAGTTGCGGCCCCAACACCGAGCCTTGTGGCACTACACTCGCCCCTGCCTGCCATTCTGAAAAGGACCCGTTCACTCCTACTATTTGCTTCCGGTCTGCCAACAAATTTTCTATCCATGTCAACATCCTACCCCCAATACCATGTGCTCTAATTTTAGTCACCAGTCTCCCGTGCGGGACCTTATCAAGGCTTTCTGAAAGTCTAGATACACTACATCCACTGGCACCCCTTCATACATTTTACATGTCACATCCTCAAAAAATTCCAGAAGATTAGTCAAGCATGATTTCCCTTTCATAAATCCATGTTGACTTGGACTAATCCTTTTACTGCTATCCAAATCCCCATTATTACCTCTTTAATAATTGACTCCAGCATCTATCCCACCATCGAAGTCAGGCTAACTGGTCTGTAATTCCCCGTTTTCTCTCTCGCTCCTTTCTTGAAAAGTGGGATAACATTAGCTATCCTCCAATCCACAGGAACTGATCCTGAATCTATTGAACATTGGAAAATGATCACCAATGCATCCACTATTTCTAGAGCCACCTCCCTGAGGACCCTGGGATGCAGACCTTTAGGCCCAGGGGATTTATCATCCTTCAGTCCCTTTAGCCTACCCAATACTATTTCTCGCCTAATGAAAATTTCTTGCAGTTCCTCTACCCCCTTAGATCCTCTGTCCTCCAGTACATCTGGGAGATTATTTGTGTCTTCCTTAGTGAAGACATATCTGAAGTACCTATTCAACTCTTCTGCCATTTCCTTGTTGCCCATAATAATTTCACCCATGTCTGCCTTCAAGGGCCCCACATTTGACTTTGCTACTCTTTTTCCCTTAACATATCTAAAGAAGCTATTACTGTCCTTCTTTATAATCCTGGCCAGCTTCCCTTCGTACTTCATCTTTTCAGCCCGTATTGTCCGTTTCGTTTCCTTCTCTGTTGTCCAATGAAAGTTTCCCAATCCTCTGGCTTCCGGCTACTCTTTGCTGTGTTATACATCTTTTCTTTTAGTTTTATTCTATCCCTAACTTCTCTTGTCAGCCACGGTTGCCTCCTACTCCCCTTAGAATCTTTCTTCCTTTTTGGAATGAAATGATCCTGCATCTTCTGGATTATACCCAGAAATTCCAGCCATTGCTGTTCCACCGTCATTCCTGCTAGGATCCCTTTCCAGTCTACCTTGGCCAGCTCCTCTCTCACTGACAGCTCCCTGCATCACTGACACTTCCGATTTAACCTTCTCCTTCTCAAATTGCAGATTAAAATTAATCATATTATGATCACTACCTCCAAGCAGTTCCTTCACCTCGAGTTTTCTTATCATATCTGGTTCATTGGACAACACTAAATCCAGAATTGCCTTTTCTCTGGTCGGCTCCATTATAAGCTGCTCTAAGAATCCATCTCGGAGGCATTCTACAAACTCTCTTTCTTGGGGTCCTGAACCAACCTGATTTTCCCAGTCTACCTGCATATTGAAATCCCCCATCACCATAATGGCATTACCTTTGTTACGTGCCAGTTTTAACTCCAGCTGCAACTTTCACCCTACATCCGGTCTGTAGATAACACCAATTAGTGTCTTCTTGCCTTTACAATTCCTCAACTCAATCCACAGTGACTCTACCTTGTCTGTCCCTATGTCTTCCCTCGCAAGGGACTGAATTCCATCCCTCACCAGCAGAGCTACCCCCCTCCTCTGCCCACCTGCCTGTCCTTTCTATAGAATGTATAACCCTGAATATTAAGTTCCCAGGCCCGATCCTCCTGCAGCCACGTCTCAGTAATCCCCACAATGTCATATCTACCAACCTCTAACTGAGCCTCAAGCTCATCTACTTTACTTCTTATACTTCGCGCATTCATATACAATACTTTTAATTCCTTATGCATCTCACCTTTCACATCAATCCCTATTACACTTGTAGGGGTTTTGTTCCCTTTGCTCCACTTCGGGCCCAACTGCCCGAATGATTCTCTCCCTTGTTGGTGGGTCAAACGGCCAACACTCCACTCGAGCGGTTCCTAAGAGAGAATACAAAAAAAAGGGTTCCCCTGGGTTCTAGACCTCGGAATTATGGTGGGATATGAAAAAAAGGTTGACTTGACCAGAGCGTGCTGATGAGAGAAAACAGAAACCAAGACGGACTCAAAGTAAGTCTAAAATTTGCAGGCTTTATTGAACAAATGAGAAATCGAATCTCACCAACTATATAATACGTGACTAAACTTATGCTTTAAACTAAGACTATGGAAAGAAAATTATCAGGCATGTCGTAAAAACTTACTTTACACAATTTTAATCACAAATGCAACCCCCCCCCTTTCCCCTTCTTCTCTCAACCTCTATCCTATTTTGGGAACTTCACCAGGTCGTCTGGGGTACTTACAGCTAGATCGATGCAGGATCAGGAGCCGTCCAACAGAGCAGAAAAGAGAGCAAGCTCTTGCTTGCCTGTCCCTTTTATACCCGAGTTTCTCCCTTGAAACCTCCCAGGTGGTCCTCTGAACAAAAGGGTCTTTCGATGATTCCCAGTTTCGATCTGGCATGAACAATAGGCTTCCGATGATAATGGGTTTGCTGATGTCACGATGCCTCAGCCTGATCGTTATCCCATCACCTGGATGGGCTCCCATTGTCCCGATGGATGGGCCATTTACGAAGGTGATTGTCTTGCTGCTGCGCTATTTAACCCCGTCTGCTGGGCTCGGTTCCTTCCTTTGTCTTTCCAAGATAATCTCGTTATCTCCGTCCCGGCCTTTCCTGTTCTCACCATTCGCATAGTCATGTGGCTGCCCAGGCCCACAGACAGGCTTTGAACTTGTGATCCCTTGTTTTTTTTTTTCCTTTTGCAGCCAGCATGTCTGTTTTAAAATGTCCAGGTCCTTATCCCTGAGTTCTTCCATAATCTTGGAGGATTTGCCCCCAATAACTTACATGCCCCTACGATACGTCCAGGCTTGCACGGACCGTATCGATTGACAAAGTTAGTGGTCAACTCCTCCAGTCTCAAGAGTTGTAAATACCCCTGTCGAAATTGTGAAATGATGTACCCCGAAAGAACCCTTAATTGCTAAACTAGACCCTCGAAGCACATTAATTTACACTATACACATTTTACTTTAAATTAATCCCACAAACCATACAGTACCATCACGACCGTTCCCTGAAAATGCAGGGAACACAACATATGTACGAAAACCATTGCAATAGAATACAGACATTTTACAGTGCCGAGGTGTCGTTACAGCTGCGTCGAGCGGCTCAATTTACCAGCTGTTGTAATTTGGTCATCCTCCTCCGCCTTTTAAATTTGCAATTAATACATAGCAAATACACCACAATTATCATCTGGCAGATGATCAGAACATGGGACACGATGCGGACCCATGCTGGAACTACGATCCAGGACTCCAGGTCACACCAACTTGGAGACTTGATTTCTTCGATCTCCCTGGCGATATCCAGTGTCTTTTGTTCCAGGGAGAAGAAGTGTTTGTGCGACAACTCGACCGCCGCCAGCAACTCTTTTAATTTTTCCTTCACTGGGGGAATATCATACCCGAAATGGGCCACATAGTTAGATAAGTCCGTTACATTTTCTCGTACCGAGAGGTGAACCGAAGAAGGTTCCGGGATGGGTAATATTCGCTGTTGTGCCACATGGACCTCTGCCCTGGGTTTAAAACAGAAGCTGCTGTGCGGTATCGGGCACCACAGCTGTGATCCGTGCTGATACCGCCGGGCACTTGTGGTGACACAGTACGTCCCACTGCCTACATGCACCACCTGTGGAGGGACATGGTCTGCCGCCATCGCCTCCATGGTACAGTTTATAGGCTGTGCCCCAACAGTCCTGAACCCACACTGAGGCCCAGCTGGACAACAGGATTACCTGTGCTCTCCGGTTCCGACAACCCAAAAGGTCAATGCCTGTCACAGCTTGCTCCCTCACTGTGACATAAGGCGGGACCTTCCCGTAGCGAATATGCACCCCCCCACGAACAACTCCCACGTTCTCCACTTGGTACAGAGGAGCTGGTCGTGCCGAGGTTCCCATCACCGGGATTCTTACAACCACTCCCATTATGGTGTGATTGGACTTTCCGCAATCCACTGGTACTGGGTAGCCCTCGGAGGCTACACGAAGCTGACAAGGACTCAAAGTGCTGTTATAAAGGGTGTAGCACTGCTAGGTGCTGGTTGCTTATCCAGGAGGGGGCCCGACCTTGCCTCAGGTCTTCAAGGTTGCTCCTCCCCTTCCCCAACAACCACGCACCATACAGCCCACACACCTCATTCTGTGCAGCCAGATCGGACGCATTCCGGTCTTTAATCAAAGCGTTTATCGTTTTTGCATGTGTCTCCAATTGTGCTATGATTTCTTTTAGATGTAGAGTCATTGCCACCTCTTCGTGCAGCCCCGATCCTACGACCGCATTTTCCTCCCGCAGAACCTTTTGTCCATGCTATTAATAATGGATGTCCCCGTGATAACTGCTGTAAACCCATCGTTAACCACCCCTCGTCTTTGCCTACCGGACCCCATAGTGAAATCCCCTCCCCCGCGGTACATCTCTTCTATGTCTATGTCCCCGAAATCCAGGTTGTGGAATTTCTGGAACATGTCTTTTAACAGGGCCTGATATAATAATCCCGTCTCGCGGGTGCACCATGCGGGTAACCGCACTTCATTCAAATTTAATACTACTGAGGCCACAGCGTAATGCACTCCCTGGTACAGCACCTTCTTGGTTGGGACGAGCGCTAACCCATTCTCCGGCCCTTTGGTGGTGGTTGGACAGTTGTGAGGGTCGATCGGTTGGGCTGTGGGTAGGAGCTTCTTCACCTGAACCAGCAGTTCGGTGGCTTTTACCGTCGTCCCAGTCCTGGGGGCCACACATGCCTGCCCACTGCGGTCCCAATCTGTCCCGTTCCCAGGGTCCTGCCACCACTTGATGAAGGTGATTGATGCCCCGACCGGACACACCTTGGCAGACACCCATAGATATAAATAAAGCCCCTGGTCATAAGCCCACCATTTGTCCCAACATACAGTGATCCCTCCCGGTGACCCCGTGATGGTCCGGTAGGTATCATTGTCCAGTCTTTCCCAGTCCGAAGATCGATCCCTCATGTCCGAGCTCAGCTTCCTGAGCCACCACCATCTCCCCAAAGGAACATCCACCTTACAGGTTAAACACACCCGCCTGCCCTCAGTCACCCTAACCCGGTCGGTAGCCACCTGTATCTCGGCACAGGGTACGGATGCTTCCCCGTAGGCGAAGCTCCTGTGGCTGGAGAACCTGGTCGAGTTCGACCCCAGCCACCCAGGCCATCTCCCCTCATGGGAGTATCCGGCCTGGCTATCCGCTACCGGGTTTCCTTGCCCAGTAGACACGAGGGGTGCTCTGCCCCCAGAGCACCCATATATGATGGACTCCTCCGTGTCCCCGCGACGCGCCACGCACATCCGGAGGCACATCGTTGCCATCATCCATACGGCGGGGCTACTCATCTGGAAAACAAAGCAAAACACCTCCTTGCCTCCACAAAGCTATCCGCCTCCCTGCACTCCATCACACCCATGGAAGAGTGGCCATCTGGCCGACGGTAGCGGCTACCGTCCTAATAATGGCATTCGGGGTTTTGTCTTTGTCTGTTGTGGTTTACCTTTCCACAGCATATCCTTTCGAGGCAGCCGACGTTCCCGTACCGTCACGCTGGGGCCACCCCTCTGGTGGGCCCACCCGTGCAGGCCAGAACTCCTCCTGTCGAGGGGCCTGACTGCCCCTCACCTCCCTTTGCACTACGGGGTTTCAAGATACCCCTACGTTCCCTGCGGAGACTGGGCTCCCTCCAGCCACACTCCGTAGTGCCCTGTTTCGGCCACTCTCGTTCCTGGCCCTCCTGTGGCCAGCCCTAGCCCTAGGTTTAATTAGGGATGGGGACCACCTTACTGGGGGTTTAGTGACCCTGTTACTCCTATGTCTGACCGGGAGTTCCCACACCAGAGGTGATACCTCCATCTCCTCTGCTTCTGCTAGTTCTGCCTCTCTTAGGCAGTCTATGGTACCTGCCTGCGGAGGGCTGGAATCAGCATCCTTCCCCGCTGCTTCCAGTCCTCGCCCTGGGACACAGCAGGCTACTTCAGGCTACCTGTGGGCTCGCCTGGCTCCCCTACGGTTTCCACATCAACCCGGGTCTGTTCTTGATCCTGTTCCCTGACATGTACCCCTTTCTTACTTTTCCCTGCCCTTGTGGGGTCGAACAATTTACACTGGTTGATGTGGAACCATTTAACTCTACGGGGAAGCTGAATGGCATACACCATGGGCCTGGCCTTGTCCACTATGTTGTATGGGCCAGCATACAAGGGTTCGAACACCCCTACCCTAGCATATCTCCTGACGATTACCTGGTCCCCCACTGCCCACTCGCAATGCCTGCGAGGCTCCAGCAGTAGCTTGTTTCTTTGGTGCTGGGCCCCCATGTTTCTGGCTGCCTGCCAGTGAACCTGCCTAAGTTGTTCAAATAGCCTCTTGGCGAACTTGTCCCGGTTCACTTCCCTGAGCTGTCCCTCTGTTAAGGCTGGGACCATAACGTGCATGGGCGTTCTCATGACCCGGCCCGTCATAAGCTCATGGGGAGAGTACCCCGTACTCCTGGACTGGCGGGACCGAATCACCATAAGGACCAGGGGTAAAACCTCCACCCACAGGTTGGGTGAGTCCCCTGTTTCCTTCCTTATCCTTTCCTTTATTGTCCGGTTCAACCGCTCTACCGGACCTGAGGACTGGGGGTGTGTAGATGAGATATGCATGTGCCTTTAACAGAGTGACCTCATACCTACTAACCACTCCCCATATCACAAGTATATCTACAACCTCCCCACCCACAGATCGTTCTCTAGTTCCTGTGACAGACCACGTACAGCTAGTGCTATGTGTAATGCTCCAGTATGAATAAAGATAGTAAAGTAACGACGACTCGTTATGAATCCTTTACATGGTGTCAAATAACTTACCTTGCGCCTCCTGTTTATCGGTTTATCATTTAATTTTGTCCCAGTTTTTTGTTTCCCCCGCC
Source organism: Malacoraja senta (assembly GCA_038087875.1). Taxonomy (NCBI): domain Eukaryota; kingdom Metazoa; phylum Chordata; class Chondrichthyes; order Rajiformes; family Rajidae; genus Malacoraja; species Malacoraja senta. The sequence goes on from CM075977.1 coordinate 185,226,633, forward strand.
CTCCTGTTTCTTTGTCATGGCCTCTTCTGCCCGTAAGCCTGATGTGCTCGTTTTTGATTTAGACATCGCCCTTCGATGGGACATATTCAAACGTGACTTTGAACACTATTTCACGATCGCTCATCCTGACGCCACCCCCGGTCTCAAAGCCTCTCTGCTTCTCAACTTGGCTGGTCCCGAGGCACTGACTCGCTCCGACTTCTTCGTCTACGCTGTTGGAGAATCAGCTCGGGACCCGGTATGTCTGTTGGCTAAGTTTGACGCTATTTGTGACATTCCGACTAATTGCATCTTAGAACGTTTTAAACTGTTCGCGCGGCGTCAGCTCCCCGGGGAATCTGCTGAGAACTATGTCATTGCGCTGCGGCACCTCGGAAGGCGCTGCCGCCTCCACGCGTGGAACCCCGATGAGATTATCAGGGACCTTCTGGTTTACGGTCTCCGTGATGAGAAGCTCAGGGCCGAACTTCTGCGCAAGCCGGATCTGACTTTGGCCGATGCTATGCACGCTACTCGCTTAGCTGACGCTGTTTCCTCGGCGGCGCCGCCGGCTGAGCAGGCGATCAACTTTGCCAGCACTCCCACTCATCTCATGAACACACCCCAGTCGCGACCCCCAGGGTCGCTCGCTGCTCGAGGGGGACGCGCCCCGGGGTTCGGTGCTGCTACAAGGGGAGGTACCCAGCAAAGGTGCCCTAATTGCAACTTCACAACTCATCAATTCAATGTGTGCCCTGCTTTGGGAAAGACTTGTAATGTCTGCAATAAATTGAACAATTTTGCTGCGGCTTGTCCTTCCCGTGGGAAGCCTGTCGCTGCTCGAAGGGGAAATTTAAACAACCTTCTACAAGCTGACAACGAGCTCAGCTCCCAGTGCTATTCCGATGAACATTCTGTTTCTTCATCTGACTCCTCTCAGGGGGAGACCAACTTGTTTACCGTGTTGGACGCACCTGCTATGATAACGGATCCTTCTGTGCAAGTCACTGTGAACAACTCGACCTTCACTGCTAAAATCGACACGGGGGCGGTGACCAACGTAATGTCAACATCCCTTTTCAACCAGATAAGAACTAATGAGCAGATATTTTCTCAGAGCTCAACCTTGCATGCCTACGGTGGGGAGATTCTTACTCCTGTGGGCAAGGCCACGCTACACTGTAAGATACTAGAGACCACTCGGCCCCTCACCTTCTATCTCCTCAATCGAAAATGCATTCCCCTGCTGGGGATCCAGGCATGCCAGGAAATGGGACTGGTGTACTTCCACCGGGAAATCCACCAGGTGCAGACTCTTATGGACCCGCTGGCCGATTATCCCGACCGCTTTGATGATAAGCTAGGCAAACTACCCTGCAGCTACAAGATTGTAGTGGACCATAAGATCGTTCCTGTGGTCCATGCTCCTCACCGTGTCTCCTTCGCCATGAGGGACAGAGTGGAGGCGACCCTACACAGTATGGTACAAATGGGCGTCCTAAAGGCGGTCGTCGAGCCCACCAGCTGGGTCTCTTCCATGATTGTTGCTGCTAAAAAGGACATGAGCGAGATACGCATCTGCATCAACCCCAAAGACCTCAACCTGGCTATTCGACGCCCTCACTACCCTATGAGAACGGTGGAAGACGTCGCTGCACAGGTTGGTCCAGCAACGGTTTTTTCTGTCCTCGATGCCAAAAGCTCCTTCTGGCAGATACCACTGGACGAGCGGTCGTCCATTTTGACAACTTTCGCCACCCCCTACGGAAGGTTTTGGTTCCTCCGAATGCCATTCGGGATCAACTCTGCCAGCGAGATATTTCAGCGGACCATGGAGCAGTTGTTTTTAGACCTGCCTTGCGCCATAATTGTTGACGACATCCTCGTTTACGGTAAGGACGTTGCCGAACACGATGTCAACCTCCGCCTGGTCCTGGACCGGGTCCGGCAAATCAACTTGAAACTGAACCCCAAGAAGTGCCGATTCCGCGTCTCGGAGGTCACCTATGTTGGACATGTATTCACCGCTGAGGGATTAAAGCCAGACCCGCAGAAAACGGCTGCCATCTCAGGGATGCCCCCTCCTACCAATGTGGCAGGCCTGCAACGCTTCCTCGGCTTGGTAAACTACCTGGGGAAGTTCATCCCCGACCTCAGCGAGCTCAGCGCTCCCCTGAGGGATCTGATCAAAAAGGACACGTCCTGGCTTTGGTTACCCAACCATCAGAAGGCATTTGACATTCTTAAGTCTAAGCTGATCAGTACCCCCACGCTCAAGTTCTTTGACCTGCAGCGTCCCATTGTCCTCACCTGCGACGCCTCTCAGTTCGGACTCGGTGCCGCCTGTCTCCAGGTCCATGACGGCCTGCAGCTGCCTGTCTCCTTCGCGTCCCGCACCATGACCGCCACCGAACAGCACTACGCGCAGATTGAGAAGGAGCTACTGGCCGTGGTGTTTGCCTGCTCCAAATTCCGGGACTACATCGTGGGCAACACTTTCACCGTTGAAACTGACCATCAGCCACTTGTCACCATCCTCAACAAATCGATCCATGTGGCCTCATCACGCCTGCAGCGCATGATGCTGCAGCTCCAGCGCTTCACGTTCACGGTGGTTTATCGTAAGGGCAAGGACATGTTCGTGGCCGACACGTTGTCTCGCGCCCCGCTGACGTCCACCGCTCGCCACCAATATGAAATGTCTGAGTTATTGGTGCTACGATTGAACATCGTCCCCTCGCAGCAGATGAAGTCCCTGGTTGAACACACTACCAATGACCCTGCCCTGCAACAGCTGTCTGCCGTCATCCGGCAGGGCTGGCCTGACCGTCGTTCGGCACTGCCGGCTGGTGCCGTGCCCTACTTCCTGATTCGGGACGAGCTCGTGCTGCACGACGGCGTGGTGGTGAAGGGTCACAAAGTGGTCCTGCCCGCGGCGCTGCACGACCACTATTTTCAAGTCGCACACCGCGGTCACCCTGGGGCCGAAGCCACCGTGTCTCTCGCCAGGAGCCAGTTCTATTGGCCGGATATGGCCAAATACATCCGGGAGAGGGTCTCCTCGTGTTCCACCTGCAACAGCCTCGCCCCCCATCAGCAGCGTCAGCCGCTTCTACAGCAGCCCGCGCCCGAACTGCCCTGGATGGCGCTTGCCGCTGACATTTTCGAGTGGCGGGGCAAACATTTCCTGGTTCTCGTTGACTCCTACTCCAGCTGGTTTGTGGTCGACCGGCTGCATTCCATGACCTCTTCGGCCGTCATCGATAGGTTGTACCCTCATTTTGGCACTTTTGGCCCCCCGGCAAGCCTGCAGTCGGACAATGGCAGCCAGTTCACGAGCTCCGAGTTTAAAGCGTTCGCTTCCAGATGGAACTTCCGCCATTTCACCAGCAGCCCGGAGTACCCGCAAAGCAACGGTTTGGCCGAGCGCGCAGTCCGCAGTGCTAAGCACCTGTTGGAACAGTGTGGTGGCATTAACTCCGACTTCCATCTGGCCCTCCTCAACCTTCGGAACATTTCCCGCGACTCTGCCATGGGTTCACCTGCTCAGCGGCTCATGTCTCGCGCTACCAGACTCCCGCTCCCTGTGGCCCAGCGCTCCCTCATACCCTCCATCCTCCCACCTGCGGCGGTTCAGAAACGCATTGCCTTCAGGCACGACGTCCAGCAGCGTTCCCATGACAGGTCCTGCCACCCGCTGCCGCGCCTCTTCCCCGGTCAAGTTGTCCGTATGCAGACCACTCCCGGTCACTCCAAGCTCGCTACTGTCGTCGGCTCTGCGGGGTCGCCCAGGTCCTATTTCGTCGACCACGCTGGAGCCATTTACCGACGGTCCCGCCAGCACCTTCGGCTCGTCAACGAGCCGCGTCCTCCTGCCGCGGATCCCTTTGCTCCCCCACTGCCTGTTTCGCGTTAGGGCGTTGCTCTGCCCGTCCTTCCTGACATGCAACGTTCTGCTCCTCCTCCGCCCCTTCCGTTCCATCCCACTCCGACTAGTCCTCGCTCGCCTGCCCGCGCTCTTCCCGGTCCCGACCTCGCATCCCCTCCGGGTTCGGTGCCGCGGTATCTTCCGTCTCCTCCCGTTTCTCCCTTTCAGGTTCGTCTTTCCCCACCGGTGCCTCTTCCTCCTGCAGGGAGGGTGGATGGCGAGACGCGAACCCGGGCGGGACGTCTTGTCAAACCGCCTGACCGCTATGGCGATTTTGTTTAACTATCCTAGCACATGAGCCGTGGTCGCCATGTCACCATTGTATTTGCCTGTCGTTTCGAAGAGGAAAGATGTAGATGAGATATGCATGTGCCTTTAACAGAGTGACCTCATACCTACTAACCACTCCCCATATCACAAGTATATCTACAACGTCCCCACCCACAGATCGCTCTCTAGTTCCTGTGACAGACCACGTACAGCTAGTGCTATGTGTAATGCTCCAGTATGAATAAAGATAGTAAAGTAACGACGACTCGTTATGAATCCTTTACAGGGTGGTAGGCCACATGCCACTTGGCCTTGATGCCCAGTATTCTAAGGGTGGACTGCATGACCTGTCCCATGAAATGGCTCCCCTGATCTGACTCCATGAACTGTGGTAGTTCCCACCTGGTGAACACCTCCCTAACCAGGATTTTTGTCGTACCCACAGCGGTGACTGCTCTGCAAGGGAAGGCCTCTACCCATTTTGAGAAACCATCCACAAGGACTAAGCAGTACTTGTAAACCACTTGAGCGGTTGGAAGGGGTCCGATGTAGTCGATTTGAATCGACTGCCATGGCCCCTCCACCCTCCTGATGTCCCATAGAAACCTTCCTTTTCTGGGGGTCTGGGTTGTTTGCTGAGCAAACCTGACAGCTTGCGCAAAAGTCGCGAACGTCTCCCCTGAGCCCTGGCCATCATCCTGCCATCTCTACTTGCTGCCATGTGGTCTCTGGCCCGGGGTGACCTGCCCCTGGACCCTCATGGGCTAGTTTTAAAATTTCCTTTCTATACAGGGAAGGCACTACCCACGTATCTCCCTTGAATAACATGCCTTCCTTTACTGACATGTCTTTACCCCCATACGGTCCCTCTATCTTCTCCTGCCTGCAAATGGCTGCTGAGGCAGCCTTTAAAATGGGGCCTTGTGCCTGGACCGTGGTCAGTTCCGGGGCCAAAACCACGCCCGCACTCCCGTTTTCTCGATGCTGCTCCCTGGCTGCAGCTACCTGTCCTTCCTCATAGGGGTCCCATGCTTTCCCACTCCTGGCTCCTTCTCTGGCCAAGCAATCTGCCCTCTGATTTCCCTCGCCTCGTGGCTCCGTTTTGGAATGGGCCTTCACCATATGGATATATCTATCCCCACCCTTTCCTACGGCTGCTACAATCCTCTCTAATAGGGGTTTAGTGGTCAGGGGCTTCCCGTCCGATGAGGTGTACCCTCGGCGGGACCAGATGGCCAGATATTCCGTGCAGGAATTGCATGTGAACATGCTGTCCGAACATATGGTGTATGGAGTGGGGAAACGCTCAGGATGGGTGACCACGTACATTACCGCCGCCAGCTCGGCCTGCTGGGCGCTTAACATATGTGGGAGTTTAATGGCTAGGGCTATCTCCGACTCGGGGTCCCAGATCCCACAGCCCGTGAGCCTTATGCCCTCGGACACGATACTGGACCCGTCCACGTATATTTCCCTACCCGTGGGATGTAACCCTGCTCTAAGCCCAAAGTCCACCACCCATACCCCTTCCACCGAGAAACGGTGTGGCTCCCCTGGGTACACCAAATTGGCTGCGAGCATAGCCTCTCAACCCATAAGGCCATTTGGGAAAGGAGAAGGGTCCAGCGAGTGATCCTCGCACTGCTAACGGTCCCATCCTTAATCCGACCGTCCAGCAGCATCTGGGTTGGGGTATGGTGGGTCAGGAGGGTGAAGGGGAACATTCTTATGATGACCTGTACCCTCTTCACTGCCCAGTATGTGGCTAGCAGGTGCCGCTCACAGTTTGAATAGGACCTTTCTACCTCTGTGAGGACTCTGGAGGAATACACCACTGGCCTTAACTTGCCGTGCCGTTCCTGGAGGAGCACTGCGCCCAGGCCGTCGCTGTCTGCGGCTACCTCCAGGAAAAATTCCTCCCTGTAGTCGATGGCTCCCAGAGATGGGGCCTTTTGCAGGTCCCGCTTCAAATGGACGAATGCCGACTCGCACTGCTCATCCCACTCCCACTCTACCCCTTTGCGTAGCAACCGGAGCAGAGGTGCTGCGGTCGCGGCATAGTCCTCTATAAAGTCTCGGCAGTAGCCCGTGACTCCCAGAAATGACCTTACCCCCCCCCCCCCCCACGTCCATTGGGACTGGGAGTTCCTGCACTGCCTGCCTTCTTGCTGTATCGATACCCCTTTCTCCGGCCCTAAGGGTCAGTCCCAAGAACTTTACCTCTTGTAACCCTACCTGTGCCTTCCTGGGATTTACTTTTAAACCGCTCTTACAGAGCAGCTCCAGCAGTTCATTTACTAGGGGCCCATGTTCCTCACTGGTGTCCGTGAATAGCAAAATATCATCCACATACTGGACGACCTTGTGGGGCTCACTGAATTCCTTTGAACAATCCGCCATACATTGGTGGAAAATGCTGGGGCTATTGTGGAACCCTTGGGGAAGACAGTTCCACGTGTACTGCTGCCCCTTGAATGTGAAAGCAAATTTGTACTGGTCTTCCTTCCTGACCGGGATAGACCAGAAACCGTTCGAGATGTCTAGCACCGTAAATACAGATGCACACGCCGGAATTTCCCCTAATAGGTCTGCTACGGCTGCCACAGTTGGTGCGCAAGCCGGAATGTTCTTATTCAGGACCCTATAATCTACCGTGGCCCTCCATGGATTGACTGACTTCCGTACGGGCCAGAGCGGTGAGTTCACGTGGGTGGCTATGAGCCTCAAAACACCTTGCTTAACCAGTGAACTCAGGGCGACTTCTAAGTCAGCCTCCGCTTCTCGGGGAAAACTATACTGTTTCTGCGGTCGGGACATGGTATCCCCATCTATCCTGACCTCTGTTCCTGTGACCCTTCCACAGTCGTGCTTGTGAGTAGCGAATGTGGCCAAATTTCGCTTATCATGGCCTCAATACTCTGTCGGGGTCTGCCTCACTAGGGCCTCTACATCGTACCCCTCTCTGGGCTTCACGACACACAGAGCCCCTCTCTCTGGTGCCCTCTCGATGACCATTACCTCCTTCTCTCTCTCAGCCCCTTCTCCTGCTATGCCCCACAAACAGTGGTTCCTCAGGTCCACCAGGACCTGGAGGGCCACTATAAAGTCGGCGCCTAGTATCCCCTTTCCCTCCTGCTCCCAACTCATCAGGACACACTTCCACTGCGCCTGGAGTGCTCCTAATCGAATGGACAAGGGAACAGAGAAAAACCCCGTCTTCTCGTTTCCCGTAAAACCGACAAGACTATAGGGTGCCCCACTAGATAGAGGGGATGTACGGGGATTGTCCTTGTGGACAATGGTACTGGAAGCACCTGTGTCCAGCAGGTAACTCCCGACCACATCCTGGACCTCCATCTTGACCGAGGGTCTCCCACATGGGCCATATTCTAACGGGCATATGAATGTGGGCTGTTTTGCTGGGTCATAAATGTGCCGGGGGTGCGGATACGGGCGCGCTCTGGCCTGTTGCCTTGGACTGCAAATAGGCCAATAGATCTTTTACATCTATTGTTCCCGGCACAGCCGCTCCCTCCTCCGGGGCTGGGTCGGCTGTTACCGGGGTCCTATCCTCCACTGCTTTACTTGGGTTTCTGCACTCCCTCTTGTAGTGCCCGGGCTTCCCACACCCGTAGCACACCGGCCTCATCTCAGAAGAGGTCCGGCTGCCTTCCTGTTTCCACTCCCACCTTTTGGGGGGTGCCAGTACTATATTGTGCACCTTGCCCTTAAAGGGCTTCTCCTCACTTCTCTCCCCATTGCGATACGCAAGGGTGAGCTTCCTTATTACCTCCGCCTCGTTAAGGTTTGGGCCCGCTGGGTCGAACCAGTGCTCGGCCTTTGCCCTAACTCGCGGGAGGCAATTCGCTACCAGAGTCTTCAGCCAGTGGACTGTTCTCTCATCTAAATTCCGCCTATCTAAAGGCGTCCCACACGCTCCCTCATACACTGCCCACAGTCTGTCTGCGAACATGTCCGGGGTCTCGGCTACCTGCTGCTTCGTCTCCCCCACCCTGGCGAAAGGACTACCCTGATTCAACCCCATGGCCTCCAGAACCGCCGTCAGTGCCACTATCCATGTTTCAGGTCTTTCCCCTTCCCTGGAGGTCACCGCCTTGCATAGGTAGGAATCCAGGGTCATCAGTAGTAGCTTTACCCGTTCTACCTCATCGCAATCGTTTATGTCGGCTGCCTGCTGCACCTCCATAAAATGCAATGACGGGTCTCCCGCCCTGGTTAACCTGGGAACGTGGGCCATCATCCCCCTCAGCACATGTGCCCCATGCGGAATGATGATATCACTCTCTATGGGCCCCACTATCTGCCTGCCCTACCGGGGGACCATATTTCCATTGCCATACCGGGCACATCTGCCCTATCCGGGGCTGTTGCCCCTTTACCCCCTGCTCTCCCAACATGATCGGTAACCCCACCACCTCGTGGTGTGCTACACATGGCGCAGACGCTGCTAACTGAGGGTGCTCTCCCACCCCTCCTTGCTATCCAAATCCCCATTATTAACTATTTGATAATTGACTCCAACATCTTTCCCACCACCGAAGTCAGGCTAACTGGTCTGTTATTCCCCGTTTTCATTCTCGCTCCTTTCTTGAAAAGTGGGATAACATTAGCTATCCTCCAATCCACAGGAACTGATCCTGAATCTATTGAACATTGGAAAATGATCACCAATGCGTCCACTATTTCTAGAGCCACCTCCCTGAGGACTCTGGGATGCAGACCATTAGGCCCAGGTGATTTATCATCCTTCAGTCCCATTAGCCTACCCAATACTATTTCTCGCCTAATGAAAATTTCTTTCAGTTCCTCTACCCCCTTAGATCCTCTGTCCTCCAGTACATCTGGGAGATTGTTTGTGTCTTCCTTAGTGAACACAGATCCGAAGTACCTATTCAACTCTTCTGCCATTTCCTTGTTGCCCATAATAATTTTGACCCGTGTCTGCCTTCAAGGGACCCACATTTGACTTTGCTACTCTTTTTCCCTTAACATATCTAAAGAAGCTTTTACTGTCCTTCTTTATATTCCTGGCCAGCTTCCCTTCGTACTTCATCTTTTCAGCCCGTATAGTCCGTTTTGTTTCCTTCTGTTGTCCAATGAAAGTTTCCCAATCCTCTGGCTTCTGGCTATTCTTTGCTGTGTTATACATCTTTTCTTTTAGTTTTATTCTATCCCTAACTTCTCTTGTCAGCCACAGTTGCCTCCTACTCCCCTTAGAATCTTTCTTTCTTTTTGGAATGAAATGATCCTGCATCTTCCGTATTATACCCAGAAATTCCTGCCATTGCTGTTCCACCATCATTCCTGCTAGGATCCCTTTACAGTCTACCTTGGCCAGCTCCCCTCTCATGCCTTCACAGTCCCCTTTGTTCAACAGCATCACTGACACTTCCGATTTAACCGTCTCCTTCTCAAATTGCAGATTAAAATTAATCATATTATGAATACCTCCAAGCGGTTCCTTCATCTCGAGTTTTCTTATCATATCTGGTTCATTGGACAACACTAAATCCAGAATTGCCTTTTCTCTGGTCGGATCCATTATAAGCTGCTCTAAGAATCCATCTCGGAGGCATCTACAAACTCTCTTTCATGGGGTCCTGAACCAACCTGATTTTCCAGTCAACCTGCATATTGAAATCCCCCATCATCATAGTGGCATTACCTTTGTACGTGCCAGCTTTAACTCCTGCTGCAACTTACACCCTACATCCAGTCTACTATTTGGGGGTCTGTAGATAACACCAATTAGTGTCTTCTTGCCTTTACAATTCCTCAACTCAATCCACAGTGACTCTACCTCGTCAGTCCCTATGTCTTCCCTCGCAAGGGACTGAATTCCCATTCCTCACCAGCAGAGCTACCCCCCTCCTCTGCCCACCTGCCTGTCCTTTCTATAGGATGTATAACCCTGAATATTAAGTTCCCAGGCCCGATCCTCCTGCAGCCACGTTTCAGTAATCCCCACAATGTCATATCTACCACCCTCTAACTGAGCCTCAAGCTCATCTACTTTACTTCTTATACTTCGCGCATTCATATACAATACTTTTAATTCCTTACGCATCTCACCTTTCACATCGATCCCTATTACACTTGTAGGGGTTTTGTTCCCTTCGCTCCACTTCGGGCCCAACTGCCCGAGTGATCCTCTCCCTTGTCGGTGGGTCAAACGGCCACCACTCCACTCGAGCGGTTCCCAAGAGAGAATTTAAAAAAAGGGTTCCACTGGGTTCTAGACCTCGGAATTATGGTGGGATATGAAAAAAAGGTTGACTTGACCAGAGCGTGCTGATGAGAGAAAACAGAAACCAAGACGGACTCAAAGCAAGTCTAAAATTGACAGGCTTTATTGAACAAATGAGAAATCGAATCTCACCAACTCTACATAATACATGACTAAACTTATGCTTTAAACTAAGACTATTGAATGAAAATTATCGGGCATGTCGTAAAAACTTACTTTACACAATTTTAATTACAAATGCACCCCCCCCCCCCTTTCCCCTTCTTCTCTCAACCTCTATTCTTTTTCGGGAACTTCACCAGGTCGTCTGGGGTACTTACAGCTAGATCGATGCAGGGTCAGGAGCCATCCAACAGAGCAGAAAAGAGAGCGAGCTCTTGCTTGCCTGTCCCTTTTATACTCGAGTTTCTCCCTTGAAACCTCCCAGGTGGTCCTCTGGACAAAAGGGTCTTTCGATGATTCCCAGTTTCGATCTGGCATGTACAATAGGCTTCCGATGATAATGGGTTTTCTGATGTCACAATGCCTCAGCCTGATCGTTATCCCAACACCTGGATGGGCTCCAATTGTCCCGATGGATGGGCCATTTATGAGGGTGATTGTCTTGCTGCTGCACTATTTACCCCTGTCTGTTGGGCTCGGTTCCTTCCTTTGTCTTTCCAAGATAATCTTGTTATATCCGTCCCAGCCTTTCCTGTTCTCACCAATTGCAAAGTCATGTGGCTGCCCAGGCCCACAGACAGGCTTTGAACTTGTGATCCTTTTTTTTTTTTTTCCTTTTGCAGCCAGTATGTCTGTTTTAAAATGTCCAGGTCCTTGTCCCCGAGTTCTTCCATAATCTTGGAGGATTTGCCCCCCAATAACTTACACACTTGCCCATACTCTCCTATCCCTTTGTGAGCCTTTCCTGTTAAATCTGGGGTCATTAACTATCCCTTTACTCTCTTTCCCTTTAACTCCATCCTCGACTATCCCAGTTGACACCCCACCCCCGTTATTCAGTTTAAAACCACCCAGGTAGCAGTGGCAAACCTGCCTGCCAGAATGCTGGTCCCCCACCTGTTAAGATGCAATCCGTCCCTTTTGTACAGTTCCCCCTTACAGATCCAATGACAAAAGACCGATCCCTAAGAATCTAATCCCTGCACCCTGCACCAGTTCCTCAGCCACACATTCAGGTCCCGTATGTCCCTGTTCCTGCTCTCGCCAGCACGAGGAACTGGAAGAAAACCGGAGATAACCACCCTGGAGGTCCTACTTTTCAGCATTTTTCCGAGCTCTCTAAAGTCACGCTGCAGAATATTCATCCCCTTCTTTCCGACATCGTTTGTGCCGACATGCACTACCACTTCAGGCTGTTCACCTTCGCCCTTGAGGATTTTCTGCACTCTATCCGTGACATCCTGGATCCTGGCACCAGGAAGGCAGCACACCATATAACCATATAACCATTACAGCACGGAAACAGGCCATCTCGGCCCTTCAAGTCCGTGCCGAACAATTTTTTTTTTAATTTTTTAAATAAATACTCCCCCTAGTCCCATCTACCTGCACTCAGACCATAACCCTCCATTCCTTTCCCGTCCATATACCCATCCAATCTATTTTTAAAGGATAAAATCGAACCTGCCTCCACCACTTCCACTGGAAGCTCATTCCACACAGCTACCACTCTCTGAGTAAAGAAGTTCCCCCTAATGTTACCCCTGAACTTCTGTCCCTTAATTCTCAAGTCATGTGCCCTTGTTTGAATCTTCCCTACTCTCAATGGAAAAAGCTTATCCACGTCAACTCTGTCTAACCCGCTCATAATTTTAAAGACCTCTATCAAGTCCCCTCTTAACCTTCTGCGCTCCAAAGAATAAAGACCTAACTTGTTCAACCTTTCTCTGTAACTTAGTTGCTGAAACCCAGGCAACATTCTAGTAAATCTCCTCTGTACTCTCTCTATTTTGTTGACATCCTTCCTATAATTAGGCGACCAAAATTGTACTCCATACTCCAGAATTGGCCTCACCAATGCCTTGTACAATTTTAACATTACATCCCAACTTCTATATTCAATGCTCTGATTTATAAAGGCCAGCACACCAAAAGCTTTCTTTACCACCCTATCTACATGAGATTCCACCTTCAGGGAACTATGTACAGTTATTCCTAGATCCCTCTGTTCAACTGCATTCCTCAATTCTCTACCATTTACCATGTACGTCCTATTTTGATTTGTCCTGCTGAGATGTAGTACCTCACATTTATCAGCATTAAACTCCATCTGCCATCTTTCAGCCCACTTCCAAATGGCCTAAATCTCTCTGTAGACTTTGAAAATCTACTTCATTATCCACCACACCACCTATCTTAGTATCATCTGCATACTTACTAATCCTATTTTCCACACCATCATCCAGGTCATTGATGTACATGACAAACAACAGTGGACCCAACACAGGCCCCCGAGGCACCCCACTAGTCACCGGCCTCCAACCTGACAAACAGCCATCCACCATTACTCTCTGGCACCTCCCATTCAGCCACTGTTGAATCCATCTTGCTACTCCACCATTAATACCCAACAATTTAATCTTCTTAACCAACCTTCCATGAGGAACCTTGTCAAAGGCCTTACTGAAGTCCATATAGACAACATCCACTGCTTTACCCTCATCAATTTCCCTAGTAACCTCTTCGAAAAATTCAAGAAAATTAGTCAAACATGACCTTCCAGGCAGAAATCCATGTTGACTGTTCCTAATCAGACCCTGCTTATCCAGATGCTTATATATATTATCTCTAAGTATCCTTTCCATTAATTTGCCCACAACTGACGTCAAACTAACAGTTCTATAATTGCTAGGTTTACCACACCATCCTCGAATCCCATCTGTTCCTGCAGAAACCCCTGTTCGTACCTCTCACAATAGAGTCTCCAACTACAATGGCATTGCCTGACGATGGACTCTTTGGTTTTGGCTCAACAGCCCTTTTTGCTTCGCAAGCCAGTCCGCCGCTCAGTGTGATAACATCTTCTGTCCCGACAGCTTCTAAGTGGGTGAACCTGTTCACAAGAGGTACAACACCCGGGGACGTTTGCATTCCATGTTTCCCTCCCTTTCTCACCGTCACCCACCTTCTCTCTTCCAGTACCTTAGGTGTAACAATCTTACTGTCGTCGTGAAGAGAGTTGTGAATCTTTGGAATTCTCTGCCACAGAAGGCAGTGGAGGCCAATTCAGTGGATGTTTTCAAAAAAGAGTTAGATATCTATATTACTAAAAGTCTGATCTTTAGAAAAAACGCTGCCACTTACGACTGTGATTTTGGCCATCTTACTCGGAGTCCCCCTCCGCTGCGCAGGACAAGAGGATTTTTCCCATCGATGAAAAATAAAAGAGTTAATAGTGTTTAAAAATGTTGCGATTCTCTCTCCTGAAGGCCACGCCCCTTCTGGAGGGACTATAAAACCCGGGAGTGTTGAGTGCCTCAGTTAATCTCTGCAAGATGGGGGAAAGCGAGAGGGTCACATCTCTCAGTTTGAGCTGTGAAAATCACTGAACACATGTCTACTAAACTGTGAGTGGTTTTACTGACCTGTCAGTGCCCTTAAAGTGGTTTGAAAATATAGTTTGGAAATGCTAAAGCTGTGTTGCCTTTGGTTTGGAAATGCTAAAGCTGTGTTGTCTTTGGTTTGGAAATGCTAAAGCTGTGTTGCCTTTGGTTTGGAAATGCTAAAGCTGTGTTGCCTTTGGTTTGGAAATGCTAAAGCTGTGTTGCCTTTGGTTTGGAAATGCTAAAGCTGTGTTGCCTTTGATTTGGAAATGCTAAAGCTGTGTTGCCTTTGGTTTGGAAATGCTAAAGCTATGTTGCCTTTGGTTTGGAAAAGCTAAAGCTGTTTCATTTGGTTTGGAAATGCTAAAGCTGTGTTGCCTAATTAAAGTTGCCTTGCCTAATTAAAGTTGCCTTGCCTAATTAAAGTTGCCTTGCCTTCTATATAATTAAAAGTCTAATCTTGACCACTTCCTGTTTGCGCTTTATATTGATTTTAGAAAAAAAACGCTGCCATGTACGGCTGTGATTTTTGGCCATCTTACTCGGAGTCCCCCTCCGCTCATCAGGTGCTGAGGAATTTCCCCATCGATGAAAAATAAAAGAGTTATTAGTGTTTAAAAAATGTTGAGATTCTCTCTCCTGTCAATCACGCCATGAAGGCCATGCCCCTTCTGGTGAGATGGTGAGGGACTATAAAACCCAGAAGTGTGGGTGTGGCTCAGTCTCTGCAAGGTGCAGGAGGGAGAGGTCACGACTCACTGTCTTTAGTGACCTTGCACCCTGCTTGAAATGGTATGAAACTGCACTTGAATTTGTTGGCCTTGCACCCTGCCTGAAGGAGTAAGAAACTGCACTTGAATTTGGTGGCCTTGCTCCCTGCTTGAAATGGAATTTCAAGGATTAGCCGTGAGTCAACTGCCAGCCCACCAGCCGTAAGTGAGCTGCCAGCACAACAGGCTTGAGTGACTGTGCCGCCAGTCCAAGAATCCATTCGGCCCACAAGGTCCATACTAGCCCTCTGGAAACCAGTCCCTTTGGCCCACACCACCCATACTAGTGCTCCAGAAAGCCCCCCCACTGGCCACCAATATTAGAATTAGTGGAGAGGTGGAATATTGCATTGGGGGACCAACCCTCCCATGTGATTCTGGGACCCAATGGGTCCCATTTAGTCTAGTAGCACTTAAGGTTAACGGAATCAATAATTGAATTGAATAATTGAATATTATTGAATATAGAATTTAAATATTTTTTTTTAGCCAAGTATGTATACATACAAGGAATTTGCCTTGGTGCTTTGCTCATTATAAACAACATGATATACAATAGACAATTACAAATAAACCATTATAATTTAAACATGTGAAGAATGAAATAAAATACCAGAGCGAAAGGAGGCTACAGACTTTTAGCTGTTGAGTAGAGCTACTGCTCGTGGAAAAAAAGTTGTTTTTATGTCTGGCTGTGGCGGCTTTGACAGTCAGGAGTCGCCTTTCAGGGGAATGCTTCACAGAGTTTGTGGACAGGATGAGAGGTTAAATATGATCTTACCCGCTCACTTCCTGGCCCTTGCAGTGTACAGATCGTCCATGGGGGGAAGGTTGCAGCCTTCTCAGCTAATCAAACGATGCACTGCAGCCTCCGGATGTCATGCCTGGTTGCTGAGCCAAACCAGACCATGACGGAGAAGGTGAGGACAGACTCTATGATGGCAGTATAAAACTGGACCACCATTGCTTGTGGATATGGGAAGAAAGCAGGAATGGGGTACTGATTTTGGATGAACAGCCATGATCATGTTGAAAGGCGGTGCAGGCTCAAAGGGCCAAATGGCCTACTCCTGCACCTATTTTCTATATTTCTATGTTTCTATTGATTTCAGTGAGGCAACCAAACCTGCAGAGAAGGATGAGTGCTTATTTATAATTTGGTAGATTTAATTTAATGGGTGTTTCAGTAACTTTTCTTAATTTTATAATATTTTAAATTATGTCCATTGATATTTATTTTAATAGTTTTATAATGTACTTGAGTTTCAGAAATATTTACTACCTCTTAAGGGGCCTTTTACAGCCTGGATGGCTGTCAAAGTGTTTAGACCTATCAAAGCTTTAAGGAGGAGCGAGGGAAGAAGGGTCTTGACCTGAAACGTAACCCATTCCTTCTCTCCAGGGATGCTGCCTGTCCAGCTGAGTTACTCTAGCTTTTTCTATCTACGGCAGGGGTCGGCAACTTACTGCCCCCAGGCTGAATGCGGCCCGTAAACCGAAATCATCCGGCCCGCAGGCAAATTTTTTTCCCTGTAATCATCAGGCACGCCGAGCGACCCGAGCGCGGCCGAGCTCTGGCTGTACCGCATCCTGCACAAAGCCGCTGGCACGGCCGCGCACCTTCTGTGAACATGTTTAAGAAAGAACTGCAGTTGCTGGAAAAATCGAAGGTAGCAAAAATGCTGGAGAAACTCCGCGGGTGAGACATGCAAGGATTGCATGAGGCTGCCTCACCTGCTGAGTTTCTCCAGCATTTGTGTCTACCTTCTGTGAGCACATGATTTGATGCCTGCCATCCAGGGCGGGATAGGAGCAGGATCCATGTGTACACGTGACAGATGTGGTCCGCCATCCGCTCACAGACATGCGTCCCAGCCCCTATGCAGAACAAGGTTGCCGACCCCTGATCTACGGCCGCATGGAGCTAGGTCTCAAGATAGGGATCCACTTACCACTCTGAACCCATTCCATCTCATCGGACACTTCTTTGGTGTGGAGCACCTCTTCATCCAACGCACTGCATCCGGAGAAAGAATGTGCTCGCAGGTAGAGACCATGGGCAGAAGGCTCGGGGCGAGATCCAGGAATGATCTAGGACTATTCATCCCCTTGACAATGTAATCATAGAAATATAGAAACATAGAAAATAGGTGCAGGAGTAGGCCATTTGACTCTTCGAGCCAGCACCACCATTCAATATGATCATGGCTGAACTTCCAAAATCAGTACCCTGTTCCTGCTTTCTCCCCATATCCCTTGATTCCATTAGTCCTAAGCGCTATATATAATTCTCTCTTGAATACATGTAGTTTTGAATCAGGTCTCACCATGCTGCTTCTTGTATAAAATAGCACCAGAAACCTGGTATAAATTGGATAAGCAATTAAAGGGATTGCAAGTAACTATTGGGCTATGACGGATATGAAAAAAAGTTTAATGTATTGCCTCAAGAATCAAATTAATTTGCTAAGGTCATCTGTTTGCATCTAAAAATATCATAAATAAAATACAAACAGTTGCAAATCCTCAAAAATTATTTGTATATCTCTGGGCATAAACACAGGCACATAATTCAGGAATGTGCGAAATTACTATTAAATTAGATAGTAAGCGTGTGACCAAGTTAGCAATGCAAGCTGATTTATTTCAAACTTTCAATTTGTATTCACCGCAGGTGAAAATTGAATTACCAAGCAACTTGTTTTAGATTTGAGAAAACAAAATGAAGTGCGTGTGGACATGGAGTAATTAGGTTAAAGTTTCCAGGATTTCTCGAAACTCCAAAATTGCAGAAAGATAAACTTCTTTACTGGCCTGGAAGACCAATGTAATGGGCAGATTTTACGATCATGTGGCAATAGAAAGATGTTTTTGTAGTAAATGTTTCAACTTATTGGTTTAGAAGTTTGAAAGATTAAGGGATTCCCAAACTTTGCAAAATAGGTGATTCATTGTTTACATAATCACCATATTCAGTGTATAAATGTTATGGGAGCTGTCTTTTGGATCAAGCAAAATAAGAAGAGTCCCACTTACCCTTTAAGGCAGATGTAAACCATTTAGAACCTCTGCTCTGGAGTAAAGCAGAGAAGATTGCCTAGCTCTCATCTGAATTTTGTCCCTCAACAACATCATTAAAAAAAAGCAGAGATTAAACACGGCAATGGGAGTTTGCTGTGTACAAATTAACAGCCATTTCCCCCCATATTCAACAGTGACAACATTTTGTATAGTGTTTTGTGACTTCCCAAGCCCATGAAAGGTGTAAAAATGCACATTCTTTATTTCTGATTGCCTTGATATGAACACCTGAAATTATGCAAGTAGAACCTCAGCAAACTAAAGAGATGAATAGTGTAAGAAGGAACTGTAGATGACGATTTAAACCGAAGATAGACACAAAAAGCTGGAGTAACTCAAGATGAATACATTCAAATCCAAAACTGTTGTATTGATCCAAATTTCGGCTCAACAGGACAAAAACAATTTTGCTTTATTTAAATTTTGAAAGATGCCTTCCTCACATAACATTCACATCAAATTTGAAGCGTTCTTACATTTACTCTGCCATTAGTATTTATAACCAACACCTGCGAGTTGTATTTCATTGAAAATGTCCTTTTATTTTCTTCCTTACCACTGTGATCATCATCTGTTATTTTGACATTGAAGTTTTCAACATCATTTGAATTTGGAATGAATGCTCTGATATTCAGAGCACAGAATGTGACCTGCTTTATACGGACAGAATTGAAGGTACATTCTATCAAATCATATAACTGGAAGTGCAACATTGCTGATTGTTTTTGCATCAGATTACAGGAACATTCATTTATTTTCTGGAAAATAGATCATTCCATAAATCAGACGGGACTTTCAGCAGCCCATGATCATTAGGCAAACAACTGAGAGAAGATGATACCCTTTATGTTTCTTCAAAATATTCATTTTTTTGTAAACATGTTACAGTGGAATAAAGAGGAAATATTCATTATATTTTGCTTGTAACAGATCTTGCGGTGATAGCGGAATGTTTGTATGGTGCTTGTCTTGGTATCTATGGTGCTAGACTTACAATAATGGAAACATTTCAAACTATATAAAATAATAAACACCTTTATCACCATCGAGTAGCTGACATTATTACATTTGTAGCTCTATATATTATAATATACTAAACACATACATATGTTGAAAGTGTGCTCACACATTGTGCGTTCGTGTATGTACAAAATAAATCTTCATTTATTTCCCCGAAGCAGGTAGGCATCACGGAAAGAATGAGTATTTGTTGCCCACGTTGCCCTTGAGAATCTAGTATTGATCATCTTTCTTGGACTGCTGACATGTATTTGATGAAGTGCTCTCAGACATAGTGCAATGAAGGATCATTGACTTGAAGGGATAGCTCTATTCTTTTCTCCATAGATTCTGCCTGACCCACTAAGTATTCCCTGCAGTATTTGTATTCCACATGTCAGCAACTGTATTATGCTTTCCAATTATGATGGTCAGTTGTGGAGTGCAGGATTTCAGCAATGGATTTTGCACATATATATAGGTCTAAAGAAGTAAGTTATTAAACTTCTATAGATTCCTTTTGCTGGCACTTTGTTTTGTTTACGAAGAAACAAAAACTTAACTATAAAGTAAAGCAGAGAAAAGGTTAACTCTACTGCTGAGAGCACCAATGTCATGTAGAATAAATAGACTGACTGAGTAGATGAACCATCAGAGAAATTCCATTACGATCTGCTTTAAGAGGTCCATTATCTAGTACAGAATCTCCAGGCCATGTTCAACTGAATTACCTTGAAAAGCATTAGAGAGAAAAAAAGGAACCAAAGCACTAAGCACATTTTAACAGTCATTGCCTTGATCGAGGAAGATGCCTCTGTGCTCTCTAATCTAATATTTTTTCTTTTAAAATACATGCAATAACAGTTTACTTTATTGCTTTTGTGGATCACAACAGTCTAGAAAAACAAAGTTGCACATGCATCTTTTGCATAATTACTATTCAATACAAATTGGAATTTCCAGGAAAATCTGTGGGATGTTTGAGCTTGTGTAGGTGCTATTAACAGCAGCATTTCCTCCATAGTCCCAAGATGGCAGTTATAATTTAGATTTCCAGCAATAGTATAACCCACATTTCATATTTTGAACCTAATATTTGTCTCTCCAGCATTTTTATTCATCGACGAGTATTTCTATCCCTTTCAGACAGAGTGCTATGTTAATGCAGCTGAACCTGATCTCCATTTGTCCTGGTCCTCCTTGTCATTTGATCAAGACCTTGCTCTTCTATTCTGTGTGACAACTGATGCACAACAACTATCTCACATCACTCACAGGCATTATTTTCTCTTCAGTGGAAGCAAGTTGTTGTCAACTCCAATGAAATGCCTAAGAAGGAACTATTAATCCAGACACTATGAACTCAGGTCATATCATCAACCCAGGTGCTGTGAACCTAAGTTCCAAATGACCAAAACTATGAGCAGTCGGAATATAAGTGCAGGGCAGGAAAAGTGCCTGAGAGAGCTTGGTGAGGGGCCTCACATTGACCATTACTTTCTAAGAGGTAGGCCAAATCAGTCGAGTGAAGCCGAGTGGCAGGATAACCACCACAGTCCACAGAGTATCAGCACCCCAGGTGAAGCTCAACCAAGTACAGTACCACCAACGGACACGAGTCCAGAGCCCAACCAGCCACAGTCAGCGGTAGAGAGGAAGATGGAAGGAAAAAAGCCTCAAATCTTGTGGCCTAAATCCTGCCAGAGGAAAGAGTGGGAGACCATTAACACTGACCTCGTCCATCTTCTGGAAGGATTGAAGGGATGTGTGGAAAGAAAACTGGAGAAGATGGGAGACACCATATACAACTACAGGGCGGAGAGATTTGGGGTGAAGGTCATGAAACAGAGGACACAGAAGGAACCAGCACTCCAGTACAAGTCCAGGAGGCAGCAGGAGATCAAAAGACTGGTGAAAGAAAGGAGGCAGCTGAGAAAACAGTGGAGGAAGGCCACAGAGGCAGAAAGGGAAGGACTTGAGGCACTGCAGGCAGAAATAAAGCAGCGCCTGGCAATCCTGCGAAGAGCAGAATGCCTGAGAAAGCAACACAAGAAGAAAGAACGGGCGAGGACAAGTTTCTACAGAGATCCGTATAAGTTTGTCAAAAGCCTCTTTGTCAAGGAGAAGAGCGGGATCCTGAGAGTACCTGTAAGGGAACTGGAGGAGCACCTGAGGAAGATGTACTCTGACAACCTGAGGCATGAGCCAGTCACCATTCCAGATGACATGCCACCTATCCACCCACCTGAGCACCAGATGGACATAAGGCCTCCTACATGGAAGGAGGTGGAGAACACAGTCAAACGGGCAAGAACAGCATCAGCCCCAGGGCCCAATGGCATTCCATACAGGCTCTATAAGAACACCCCTGGTGCCCTGAAATACCTTTGGAAGTTAATGAAAGTGGCATGGGCGAAAGGAATCATACCTAAGGCATGGCGAAGGGCAGGAGGGATCTTAATTCCCAAAGAAAAGAACTCCTCAACCATTAGCCAATTCAACCAGATCAGCCTTCTGAACGTGGAAGGAAAGATCTTCATTGGTGTTGTGGCCCAAAGACTCTCAGCATTTTTGCAGAGCAACAACTTCATTGACACGACAGTGCAGAAAGCAGGGGTATGTGGTTTCTCAGGATGTCTGGAACATGCAAACGTCATCTGGCACCAGATACAAACTGCCAAGAAGGAAAATTGAGATCTGCACGTTGTTTTCTTAGATCTTGCCAATGCCTGGTTCGGTGACCCATGAGACTCTTTGGGCAGCTTTTAATTTCTTCCAGGTCCCAGAGGTCATCACAAAGCTGGTAAAAGCTTACTTCCAGGACCACCAGTTCTGCATCACAACACAGGACAACACCACCGCCTGGCAGCACCTTGAGGTAGGCATAATGGCAGGCTGTACCATTTCTCCTCTGGTTTTCACCATGGCAATGAGCTCATCATTCTAGCATCATGATGGGTAGTTGGAGGGGAAGGCTTGAAGAGTGGGCTGCGTCTTCCTCCAATCAGGGCGTACATGGATGACATGACCACAATAACAACAACAAAAGCATGCACCAAACGCCTGCTGGATAAACTCCAGGAAAACAACAAATGGGCATGAATGGAGATTAAACCCAGCAAATCCTGCAGTATTTCCATCGTCAAAGGCCGGCTCACTGACGAAAGGTTCCACATCAATAACGAGACAATACCAACTGTCCTGGAGAAGCCTGTCAAAAGCCTCGGGCGATGGTACACCACATACCTCAAGGATGCAGAGCAGGTGGAACAACTCAGGCAGGATACAATCAGTGGTCCCAAGCAAATCAACAACACTTCTTTCCCAGGGAAGCTGAAGCTTTGGTGCGTCAATTCGGTCTACTGCCCCGACTCATGTGGCCAATTACCATCTACGAGGTCACTTTATCCCATTCAACCAGCTGGAGAGACTGGTGAACTCACAAGTGAGGAAGTGGCTTGGGCTACCGAGATGCCTCAACAGCCAAGGGCTCTATGGGAATGGAGCCCTCTCACTGCCAGTCTCAAGCCTGGTGGAAGAATACAAATGTGCCAAAGTGAGGCTGGACATGACACTAACAGAATCCCGGGATCCAATAGTAAGAGGTGTCGCTCCAACCCTAGCAACAGGAAAGAAATGGACTCCAGCAGCAGTGGTACTGGACGCAAAATCTGCCCTCCGACACCGGGACATAGTGGGACATGTCCAACAAGGCCGAGGGGGCTTTGGCCTGGGAGCAATGAAACCTACCTGGCAAAAGGCTACTCCAGCTGAACGTCGGCACCTGGTGGTGGAGTAGGTGCGCCACCAGGAAGAAGCAGCCAGGTGTGCCAAAGCCATATCCCAAGCCATACAAGGCCGCTGGATGAGGTGGGATGGCGTTGAGAGGAGGAAAATCACATGGAGTGAGCTGTGGAGCATGGAGTCAAATATGTTGAGCTTCATTATCAGAGCCACATGTGACGTCATTCCCTCTCCCACAAACCTAAATCTTTGGCTGGGAGAGGATCCAGCCTGCCCCCTGTGTGCAGTTCCAGCAAACCTCAAGCACATCCTGGTTGGTTGTAAGACCAGCCTAACACAAGGCAGATACACCTGGCAACACAACCAGGTGCTGAGGTGTTTGGCAGATGAACTCGAGTGCAAGAGAGTTACCACCAACGCCATGCCTATCAATGCCCAGATATCTTACGTGTCCTTGGCTCGCTAATTACGCAACCTCATGGTCGCATTGAGGTGCAACGGTCCTGCGAAGGTCGCGTACGATTCCATGCGCCCACACAGGCATCTGGAGCACGTGACGTCATTTGAAGATGGACACAAAATGCAGGAGTAACTCAGCGGGACCGGCAGCATCTCTGGAGAGAAGCAATGGGTGATGTTTTGGGTCGAGACACTTCTTCAGTCTGAAAGAAGGGTCCTGACCTGAAACGTCATCCATTGCTTCTCTCCAGAGATGCTGCCGGTCCCGCTGAGTTACTCCTGCATTTTGTGCCTATCTTCAATTTTCTTGGCCCCGCTCTGGGAGTAGAAGTGGGGACGGATCCGGACCACAACGGCCGTGAGCCCCAGGCCGAGTTCGGCGATCATTTGCCTGCTTCTGCTGCTGTTGGAGGTGAGACGATGTGTTGCGCCAGAGCCTTGGGCCAGTCCCACTTTGGCTGTTGGCACGCAAAGATTTCGTTCGCTACAAAAATTTCGGAGCCCCGCACGATGTCGCGCACAACTACATACCCCTCCGCACTTCTCAGTGGGACCGGACCCGTGAGGCCACACGATGCCTGTGCACCTCAACGCGACCACGAGGTCGCGTAATTTACTTGCCAAGGACAGTTAAGTGGGACAGGCCCTTAAGGGTGTGTCCAGTGGAGGTGGGGTGCAGTGGCTTTGTAGCCAGTTCCACCGCAAGGCTCCTGAGGGAAGTAGGAGTCAGAGGGCAGGCACAAAGGAGGGCAATAAAATAACTTGACAATGTCGCCGAATGGAGCAGTCACTGGCTGTGGCTGAAGAGAAAAGATGCTATCTGGGCTGCCACGTGACCATCTAGAGGCTAACCATAAGACACACACCCAGGTCTGATCACCCTGCGGTGGGCCTGCCTCGACTGAGGGTGTCTTGTAATAAAAGGCCGAAACACCCAGTGACGTTGAGGTACACAACTGAAGATGTGTCTGATTGGTAGCAAAATCACCTAGAGGTCATCCCCAAGAATACCAAATGTCAATTGTCATGAAAAACCTTAGGGATTGTAACATCCAGTCCTACTAATCAATATTTTAAATAGCAGGGAAAGGGGAGGAGTAGAGGGAACAGCAGTCGTGATTGACACAAATGGTGGTGGCATCAACCGAGGGAGGGATCAGAAGGCATGTTGATGACAGCAGATCTGGCTGAAGGAGGTGCAAATAGAAGGAGGTAATTGATAAAAAATGGAGAGAGAAAAAGTATGCTAGAACTGAGAGATACAGATGCTGCAGTTGATGAACATGAAATTACATGCTATAAACAGATCATGCACCATCACATGGGAGAGGAAACCTTAATGCTACAGGTCCATTGAAGGGTCTTTAATTCTCCATTCGAGTCCTGTTTGAACCCCTTTATCTTTGAGCTCCTACACTGTTCCAATGAAGCACAATGTAAGTTTGCCGAGCACCATTTTATCTTCCAATGGACCTGAGATAGCCCTCAGGATTCAACACTAAATTGAACAGGTTGTAATATCTCCAGTTTGTATTGTAACAGAGCCATTTCTGATTTAAAAAACACATCAAGCTGAAAATATTAACTCACCTTTTCTCTCTCTCCAGACATTGTCTGGTCTATTGGGTATTTCCAACTTTACTTTCACATGAAGATAGGCACAAAAAGCTGGAGTAACTCAGCGGGACAGGCAGCATCTCTGAAGAGAAGGAATGGGTGACGTTTTGGGTCGAGACCCTTTATTTCAGATTTTCAGCAATACTGCTTTATTTCTCATTTTCCCTTTATTTTGTTTCCCTCTCGTCACCTGCCATTTTCTACTACTGTTTACACCATCTTCAGACACGTCAGCTACAGTTAACAAGCTTTCTCCATCCTGTCTCAATAGGCACCACCACCACTTGTATCATTCACCCTCTTGATCTCCACCCTATCATTGCCATCCCCATTGTTCTCTCAACTCCCAATCCCCACTCCTCCTTTCCCAATCATGTAGAACATATTCAATTTTAACTTTTCCTAGATCATCAATTTGAATCATTAATTCTGTTTTTTTCTCTCTGACTTGATGAGGATTTTCTCTGACTTGATGAGCATTTTCAACAGATTTTCTGCATCTGCAGCCTTTTGATTTTTGATTATTAGTCCACCATCATGAAGTGCTTTGAGAGGCTGATTGTGACACAACCTCAGCCTCCAACACAGCCTAAACCCACTACAGTTCACCTACAGCAGCAACAGGTGCACAGCAGATGCCATCTCCCTGGTCCTACAGTCATCTCTTCTGGATAACAAGGACACCTACATCAGTTTTCCATGTATTGACTATCGCTCCACCTTTAACAACACAATTCCAATCAAACTCATCTACAAACTACAGAACGTAGGACACTACAACTGGATCCTTGTCTTCCTGACCCATAGACTGCAATCAGTAAGGATAAATGACAAAACAACTTCTATAACACCAGTACCCCACAAGATTGCATCCTCTGACCCTTATTTTACTCTCTTTACACTCACAACTGTGTGGTCATATCCTATTATAACCCCATTCACAAGTTTGCAGATTATACCAACATTGTAGGCAGGATCTTGAACAATGGTGAGATGAGTACCAAAAGAAGATAGAGAGTTTAGTAGCATACTGTCAAGATACAAGCTTCTCACACAATGTCAGCAAAATGAAGGAACTAGTTATTGACTTCAGGAAGTGGGGTGCAGTACACTCAATGGTGCTGAAGATGATATGTTCGGGAAGTTCAAGTTCGTTGGTGTAAATACCACCAACAATTTGACCTGATCCAACTACTTGGACAATCCAGCCATGTAGGACAACACCTCTACTTCCTCATAAAAGTAAAACAATTCAGCATGACCCCATCGACTCTCAACGCTTTCCATAGATGCACGATTGAAAGCACTCTATCGGGATGCATCAGAGCTTGGAATAATAAATGCTCTGCCTGAGACTACTAGAAATCACAGAGAAATGTGAATGCCCCTCAGTGCATCATGCATACCAGCCTGCTCTCATCGACTCCATTAACAATTTAGGCTGCCTGGGGAAAACAAAAAAAACATTATCAAGGATTATTCGCAAATGGTCATTCTCTCTTCTCCTCTCTCCCATCAGACAGAAGATACTAAAGCTTAAAAATGCCTACCACCAGATTAAAGTACAGTTTCTTCCCTGCTTTTATCAGACTCTTGAATGGATCTTTCATATGCTCAAGTAGTAATCCTAATCCTTCAATCTAAATCATTTAGCACTTGCACTTTTTTTATTAGTGCTTTCTCAGTGGTTGTAACACTATATTCTACACTAATTCTGCACTCTGTTCACTTTCCCTTTGCACTACCTGTTGTGATCATGTATGATATAATAGTAAGATTAAATGAGAACTTACCAGTTTGAAGTTTGATCTGTATTTTATGAGGAGTTACGATGAGGGATTACGTGAAGAACCCGCTCAGTGCGCAGGCGCGGCATACTTCCAAGCAGCGGTGTGGAATCACAGATAGACACAGGTATTTGAAGTAAACATAGTAAAGAAAAGGAGACATCAATTTATTAGTTTGATCCATATAATGAGGGTGGGAGCGGAGGGCACGTAATCCCTCATCGTAACTCCTCATAAAATACAGATCAAACTTCAAACTGGTAAGTTCTCGTTTAATCTTACTATTTTACTTCGGAGTCACGTGAGTGACTTCGTGAAGATTTCAAAGCTCTGTGATTTCAAACCGTGTAACAGTTTTATTTCACTCACTGCCGAAAGTTCTTGAGGGAGGAAGTGTTATCGTAATCAACCTATGAATCTGTTTCTCAAGAAACACAAAAGGTATTTATTAACAATAACAAAATTAAAGTGCTTCCCCGGGCTTAACTTAAATATTTGCAGCTTGTAATATTTTCTCTGCAAATAAATCAGGTTTCATCAACGGCTCATTATAAAAGTTCTGAATGTCGTTTCCCTCGACCATCCTGCTGTATTCAGAATATGGTCAACCGGTACGTCCATTCTGTCGGCCGTTGATGTAGATGCTGCCCTAGTGGAATGAGATTTAAATGTATTAGTATCTATTCCGGCAGCCTTCAGTACCTGTTTGAGCCATCTTGAAATGGTTTGGCTCGTTACCCGGCCATGAGGTTACCTGTGGCTGACCCATAAGGCTTTTTCACTCCCTCTGATATTGTGGGTTGTGACTATGTAATGTTGTAGATGGGTCACGACACACAACCATGGCTCTTGTGGGTAGGCCCGGAATACCACCAGTGGATTAGCTGTTCCTGGCCTGCTTTGCTTCAACAGACCCTGTATGATGAATGTGATCTGATCTGGGGTGGTCACCATGTTGTCCAGCCTTAACTTGTGTAGTGACTGGACCCTCTGAGCGGATACGAGTGCCATCAACATGAGCGTCTTTAGTGTAGATTGCTCGAGGCTGAGGGATCTGGCTGGTGGCCATTCCCTGAGGTATGTCAGGACCACACTGATATCCCAAATATGGGTATACCTGGGTTTAGGGGCTTGATATCATAAATGCCCTTCATCAGTTTTACCACCAGTGGATGGGATCCCATTGCCTGTTGTCCTGCTGGTTTGAGATAAGCAGAAAGAGCACTTCGCGCTGTGTTGATGGCACTGTAACTGATCCCTTCATCATGGTGTAGATGGGCCAGGAATTCCAGTACGTTGGTGGCTGTGGCTGTTGCATACGTTGTCCCTGTTTCCTGGCAGTACTTCTCCCATTTTCTTATGCTGATTCAGTATTGCCTCTTGGTGGATGTTCAAAGGGATGCCGACATGGTGGTGATGGTTCGTTCGGACAATCCCTGTTCCAGGTAAGGTCTATTCAAAACCTGCAACCCAGGAGTTTAATTTTCTCATGGCATGGGTGGCTTATGCCTGATACTGGGTGAGTTAATAATCCTGGATCACTGGGAAAGACCATTGGTGACTCAACCACCATGTCATGTAGAACCGGGAACCATGGCTGTGTAGGCCAGTCGGGCACCATTAAAATTCCAGAAGCAGAGTCCATCTGTATTTTGCGAAGTACCCGACTGATGAGGCAGAAGGGAGGGAAAGCATAGAAGAAGACATTTCCCCAATCCAGCGTGATGGCATGTATCGCTGCTGCCTCTGGGTCTGGTTCCCAAGCGACATATATAGGTAACTGGTGATTTCGTCTTGATGCAAATACATCGATATCTGGCGTTCCATACTGCTTAATAACTTTAGCAAATACTTTAGGGTTTAACATCCATTCATGTTATCATTGAATTTGCGTGACCTGGTGTCTGCCACTGTGTTTAGCTTACCTGGTAGATAAGTAGCTGATAGCCAAATATGTCTTTCGACACACCATAGCCAAATCACATTGACCAATTTGTCGCATGATAATGATTTTATGCCGCCCATATGGTTAATATAAGCCACCACCGTAGTATTATCAATCTGTAACCGAACATGCAAGTGCTGCATATTAGATACATATGCTTTTAACCCATAAAAGGCGCCCAACATCTCTAGATAGTTAATGCCCAGTGTCAGTAGTAATGATGACTCTAGGTTAGTCCATCTACCACCTGTGCTGGATATGGAGTTAGTTGCTCCCCAGCCTTGAGCACTGGCATCTGTTTGAAGAACTAAAGTAAGGTTAGTGATGATGATAGAGCTGAAACTATGCCAAACATTTTCTGCCCACCACTGTAGCTGATATTGCTTCAGTGGGTAATTACATGACATGAACATCGTGACCTGTATGTCGTTTTAGTGCCTGTACCTTTGCTGTTTGTAAATTTTGATAGTGCAAAGGTCCGCATTGTGTAGCTGGAAATGCTGCTACCATTTTCCCAATCACTCTTGGGACTTGTCGAATAGTTGGTCCTTTGTTGACCATTAAATAGTTGCATGATTGTGCTAATGCAACCATTTTTTTTAATTTTTTTTAAAAATTTAATTATTTATTTATTTATTTTTATTTTCCTTTTGGCAAGGTAACAGTCATATGGACTGAGTTAATTGTGAAGCCCAGGTAGTCCATAATAGTGGATGGCTTCAACTTAGATTTATCTGGATGTAGGACGAACCCCAGAGTTTCGAGGAGCTATTTTGTAGCTGATACTGCTGCCACAGCCAATTCCATCGTTTTCCCTACTATCTGAATATCATCCAGGTATGCCATGACAATATGTGTTTGTTTCTTAGTCTTGCCATGGCTATATTCAATATTTTGATCAATAATCTTGGGGCTGAGGTTAGCCCATTGGGCAATGCTTTGTACTGCCTCAGCTGCCCCAACCAGATAAATTGTAGGTATCTGCAATGATCCTTGTGTATGGGTATTAGATAGTAAGCATCTTTCAGATCAATGCTTGCCATGAAGTATCCTTTGGAAATCAGTTGTTTGGCAGTAACAACTGTCTCCATTTTGAAATGTATATACTCAACAAACTTATTTAGTGATGTTAAGGCAATGATGATGCGACATCCACCATCTTTTTTGGTTTTATTTGATACAAATTCCAAAGGTTCATGTTTGGTCTTTTGGATGACCTCTCCACTAATGCTGTTGAGTATATACTTATCACACGTGACAGTAACCCATGCTTTTTAAACCAGTGTAATCTCCCCTCTGTTAGTAAAGCACCCTTATTCTCTATATGCTGGCAGGAACCAGACCCACCTACCTTCATGTTCATTGGTGTTTCTTTGTTTCCTGATGTTTTTGTAGGTTTTGCTTGTCTGACGTGCTGGCGATGTTGGGGGGTGGCGCATTTTCCATGGGGTCCGCTGTGGGCCCTGATCTAAAAAAGATCTTTGGGGATAAAATGCGGTCCCCGAGCTTTCACCAGTCCCATATTGAGGACGTCGACTGGTGGATGCCATGGGGTGCTGCCGCTTGGGTATCGTAGCTCTAGGTTTGCTCGTCCCAGGGCCTGCCCTCATGAGGCCGAAAGATGTCGCTGCTTCCTCCATGTCCCTCAGTTTTTTGTTGAGGTCTTTCCCAAATAACAGAGCGTCCGTCTCTGGAGCTGGGGCTCTGCACAACCCAGCAAATTTGCGATTGAGGGCAGGTCTTATGTTTCCCCGCCGGAGATTGTGTATCTCAAATTGTGTTTTGCACATCAGTGCCAGCACATCCTGCTGGCACGTATCCATCTCCGTACTTTGCACAGAACGAGCAAAGGCTGTAATGGCCGACGTCAGGAGCCTTAGGATCCGCTGTAGCTTATTTCATGGTTACGCATGTTTGACCCCACGTGACCCCAGATCTGGCTGTTCACAGTCTTCACTCTGAGGCCTCACAGTTCTCTGGTGCTGTGTAAAATTCAAGCGCCTCAAGAAGTACCTTCTCCTGCAAGGGCTTATTTGACAGATGATTGATGCTGGCCGCCATTTTTGGTTCCAGCGGTCTTCCAGCACGTGGGGTTGCTACGTAGCGGTCCACGACACCCAGCAGCTCTTCCTGCTCCTGCACCCCTTGCATACTGCCGAATTCTTCCGCCAGCCCCTGTTCCAGACCAGCCCAACCCTGGTCACAATGCTAGCCTCCAGTAATGAGGGAGCAGAGGGCAGTGCACAAGACACTGTGGAGGAGGTGCCTGACCTACCTCCGCGAGAACGCTACTTCTGCGTATCCCGCTGGAGCATCTGCTCCAAGAGCTGTTGTAAGCTCTGGCGGCTGTCTCTCCTCCGTGTAGGTGGAGACATGTCCCCATCCGACGAATCAGACATTACCGGCCGGTTGCTCTCATGGCTTTCCTCCCTGTCCGCTGTGCAGGCATTTGCGGGACTGGGCTCGGCTCGGTCTCGGGGATAGCGTAGCGCTCTATGAGCGGTCCTGCCGCCTGTTGCTGCCCCCCTGAGATTAAACGCTCCTCTGGGGGAGTTGAGCTGGGGGCAGTTCTGTTGGAGAGTCTTCTGGTGAGTGTACTTATTTGCTAAGAACACCCACACTCTCTTTCTCTGTTAGACTAGTTGAATATACTTACCCAACGGTCCGTTTTTCAAAATGCAGCCGGAGCGCCTTCCTCCAGCTGCCGCCGCTGTTGCACTGCTGGCGTAATGCCGCGCCTGCGCACTGAGCGGATTCTTCACGAAGTCACTCACGTGACTCC
>CM075977.1:185262806-185292527 GCA_038087875.1 Malacoraja senta
CCACGCCGTTTGGAGTTCTCAACAGTTGAAAAGTATTGCAGGTTAACTGAAGGAATCCACATTTAAAGTAGTAGCTTGTTTTCCACTGTAGGGAGAATGTTTATAAGAATGGAGAAAGCCTCTCACTGGGCCTGCTCTTGAGGTCCAGTTGCAGACCCGTTCCAAATATCCAGGTGGTCTTTGTCAACAACATCAGGTTTACACTACCAACAGTTTGTGCAGTGTGCTAAATGGGAGCAGGCTAGGAAACACATTGGTGGAAAAGGAAGGGACCTTGACATTGAACCCAGGGGAGACACCCAACCTCAGAATGCATCTTCTAGATTTTTCATTATATTGTCACCACAGGAAAGGGATCATTTCACAGAAATACAATTTCTTGACAAAGCTGGTGGCTGATGGAGATGTTGCCTTTGCCACAGAGATCTATGTTGAACATCTGAACCTTGTTGATCGAAGGAGTGACTATGGACACAGCTGTGATGATAGACACAGCAACATGTCATTCCATGGTGGAACAAGATGTGTAATTGTAATATTCCACTGAGGCAGTCCAAAATGAACGAATAAAAGGTTCAAAGGTTCAAAGGTATTTTATTGTCACATACCAATTAAGGTTCAGTGAAACTCGAGTTACCATGCAGTCATACTAAAAAAAGCAACAAGGCACACAACTACATAAAAGTTAACATAAGCACCAACACAGCAGATTCCCCACATTCCTCACTGTGATGGAAGGCAATAAAGTCTAATCTTCTTTCCTCTTTATTCTCCCGCGGTCGGGGCAGTCGAATCATCCGCAGTCGGGGCTATCGAAGCTCCCGCAGCAGGCGATCGAAGCTCCCATGATCGGGGCGGTCGAAGCTCCTGCGGCCTGGAGCTCCTGAGGTCGGTCCCTACCCAAGGCACCGCGAGTTCCATGATGTTAAAATCCGCAGGCTCCCGTGGTTGGAGCTCCGAGGTCGATCCCCGGCAGGGACCACCAGCTCCGCAATGTTAAGTCCTGCAGGCTCCCGCGGTTGGAGCTCCCAAAGTTGATCCCTCAAATTATATTTTATTGTCACATGTGACTTGTCACAGTGACATTCTTGATTTTACAGTGTACAGGTGCAGGAGAAAGAGTATAACGTTTACTGCAAGATAAAGTCCAATAAAGTCCAATTAAAGATAGCTCAAATGTATCCAATGAGGTAAATGGGAGGTCAGGGCCACTCTCTAGCTCGTAAGAAGACAGTTAAATTGCCTGATAACAGCTGGAGAGAAACTGTCCCTGAATCTGGAGGTATGCATTTTCAAGCTTCTATAACTCTTGCCGGATGGGAGAGGGGAGAAGAGGGAGTGACTGGGCTGAGACTTGTCCTTGATTATGCTGGTGGCCTTGCCGAGGCAGCGTGAAGTATAGATGGAGTCAATGGAAGGAAAGTTGGTTGGTTTGCGTGATGTCAATTTTTTATTGGCCTGTTGCCCACATTGCTGAACTGAGGGAAACTATTCCACATTTCACATACATGAAAATATTATTTCCATTTAAGTGGCCCCTTGAGTATTAAATTCAGTGCATTAAATAGTTTTGCCTCAATTGTCTTATTAGCCATCTACTAAGTGATCTCAGTGCACCATACCTAAAAAGCTTGGAACTGTTTGGTGGTGAAGGTGACATTTCGAGTCGGGACACTTCATGAATTTCCAGCTGTCTGCCATTTATTTCACCATTACTCTCCCACTCTGATGTATCTGTCTGTGGCCTCCTGCACCATTGCAACAAAGACCAATGCAACCTGGAGCAACAAACCTCATTTTCATCTGAGCACATTGCTGCCCTCAGGACTCAATTTTTAATTATCCAGCTTCAGATCATTTGGTCTTTCTGTTTAGACCAAGACTGGTCATTTGTACATGCCATATCATCCCCCTTCCTACCCCCTGCCTTTAATTTATTGCACTGTATTTCCGGCCTGTTCAGCATGTCTCATTAGGCCAAGCTATACAAAATCAACCCAATTTCAAAAACAAAGGAGCTCAATTGTTCATTCAATGGCTATCCATTATTTCACCCTGTTATTGACGCTCCTGTTCTTCCACCCATTGGCTCTCCCATTGCTTAAGTTACTTAGACTGATGAAGGGTCCCGAACCAAAATATCTTCTGTCCCTTTCCCTCCACAGATGCTGTCTGACCTGCTGAGTGCCTCCAGCAGTTTGCTTTTTACTTAGACTAATCTGGTTTAGACTTTAAACATTACTTTTGAGATACAGTGTAGAAACAGACCCTTCACCCACTGTGTCCACGCGGACCAGCGATCACCCTGTACACTCGCACTATTCTATACATGAAGGACAATTTATAATTTTTATGAACCTGTATGTCTTTGGAGTGTGGGAGGAAACCGGAGCTCCCGGAGAAAACCCATGCAGTCACAGGGAGACTGTACAACCTCCGTACGGACAGCACCCACAGTCAGGATCGAACCCGGGTCTGTGGCGCTGTAAGGCAGCAACTCTACCGCTGCACAACTGTGCTGCCCCCTAAGTTTCTCTCTGTCTCAGTTCTGATGAAGCACTTGTCACCTGAAATGTTAACTGGTTTCTCTTTCCATCAATGCTTCTTGAATAAGTTTACCCCATGTTTCTGTTTTTGTGACGTAGTCATGCCTTGTGATACCCTCCGTTCTGTCGGGATTCTTGGGCTATGTGTGTTACACTTTCTTCCTTTCTTGCTTCTCTTTTTTCTTCCTTGGTAATTAAGATGTTTAAATGCAAGCGGTCACCTTTCTACTTGATTACAAAAAAGTGAAAGAGATAGACAGATTTAAAGGGTTGCTTTGAAATCCCTTTCAGTGTCTCACACAGTTACTTTTGGCCTATGAATTATTTTTTGAAGTGTACTCACTGTTATAAAGTAGGAAATGTGACACGCAATTTCCACAAAGCAAAACCGCACAAGTAGAAATGCTAACACGATAGATATTTTATTTTTGTGATACTGAGTGAGGAATATATGCTGGTCAGGAAACCCCAGATAATTCTTATGTTCTTCGTCAAAGTTTAGCCATTGGACATTTAAATCTGTCCGAGGAGCTGACCAGGCCCTCCGTTTAATGTCTCATCTAGAGAAGCTCAGAACAATACTCCCTCAGATGTGTAGAACATTGTGCGACTGGATTTTTACATACAGAGTCTCTGGAATGAACCCTCAACCTTTACGGCCATCAACTACTCCACAACTAAAATTATTGTGTAACATAAATGTGACCACTAACTTTCAATTAAGTAACTGACTGAGATGATTGCCAGCAGAAAGGTGGAGTGCTTGGACCTAAAGACTCTCAACATTATTATCAATATGCCATTTATAGTACCATTACAGAGCAGATTGGCAAGCACAATTAGAACCAACATCAAAGATTTTTACAGTGAAACAGCAACAATGATGTACAGCATGGCTTCCATTTGTGCTGAGGGGTCTATTTTTACATTAAATGATACTCTTCTCTGTCCTCTAACATTCAAAAAGGAATGAAAGTATATGTAAATATCAGATAGAAATTTAGAGGTTAGTAATTTCATATTTCAAATATGAATTTTGAAGCTTACTTAATGAGAAGCACCAGCCAAGCCTAAGCTGTGACCCATAAGAATACATCTCCCAAGGTCATTCAGCTTGCTTTATTTTAATGTGGTGGAATGGATAGGAATTAAAGAGTTATGAAGTAATGAGACAGCTATGGAAGTAAAAGAAGGTGAAGGGGACAGGTTAGCATAAGGTTAAAACAATCGCACAGATGATGCGAGTATTCAGTTAGTCAGACAGCAGTGATTTCAGTCTTTCAAACTGGAAGGAGGTGGAGAAAAATAACGGAGAAATAATAATCTCAATGTATGTGATTCTCGGAAAGTTGTGGCAAACTTTCTCTAGGGGGCTGTTACTGTGCAAAGGTCTTCATTTGCTTTAAATAATTCATTGAATGGGTGGAATGGGAACAGATAATTCTGGAGATGCTCAGCAGGGCTGACCGCATTGGCGTTGGAGAAATAGTTAATGTTTCCGACTAATGATTTTCCATCCCGATATTTTCTATTTTTATCTTACATTTACATGTCATATTTTTGTATTTGTATTAAATGAGTGGGATTTCTTAGCTCACCTTCTGTGTTTCTATCGGAATAATTCTACAAATGTCAGTCTATTTTTGCAATATTCTTGTGGCTGGAAAACAACATGAAGCAATCTACAGAAAAAAATGCTCTGTAACACCAACAATCTTATTAATAAGCAGGCATGTCCTCACTGATAACATTGAGTGCAGCAGCCTAGCTGGGAAGTGTACAAACTGAAGTGCCAAGTGAGGCATAAAGGTTCAGATAGTTTCCATTTGCAGATATGACAATTCTGAAATGCCCTTTCCGAATAGTTCAGGAAACGTGGGAGGCAGCCAACCAGTCAAGAAGTCAATGTAATTCTCTAACTCCCTAGGCTTGGAGATGTGTATAAGGTGTTTGATTTGACAAAAATTGCTTGGGGAACTGATGCCTATGCTATAATATCTGGGTGTGACAGCCTATTACTTTGCATTGACCTGTAATGAAATGTGAACGAATTATCCTGCCAGTGGCAGCCGTGTTCTTCTGAATAATTTCAAGGTAGCTTGGTAGGTTGAACTTTCCCAGGACCAGAAGGTTCAAGAAATTATTCATTCATTGATTTTGTTTTGGATGAGTGACATATTCTCAAGTCAAGATTGCACATGTCACGGAGGAGAACCTGCAGGGGGTGATGTTCCCATGTGCCTGCTGTCTTTTCATTCTTGGTGGTTGAGATCAAAGATTCGGGAGGTGTTGATGGCATAGGCAAGGCAAGCGATGCCAGTGCATTTTATAGATGGTAAACATTGCTGCCATGGTGTGCCGATGATGGAGGGAATGAATGCCAAGAGTGGTGACTGGAGTGTTTTGCCATGGATAGTGCTGAATTTCTTGGGAGTTGCTAGAACTACAATCATTCAGATAAGTGACAAATATTCCATCGCACTCCAGACTTGAACATTGTAAAAAGGGGTATTAGGCGGCATCCATGCAAGATAGTCTTTGATCTAGTATTCTAGATGCAATGTTTATGTGGCTGGTCTATGTCAATATCTGGCCATTAATCTTAGGATGCCTACAGTAATGTCATTGAATAATGAAAGTAGCTGGTCAGATTCACTTGTCCAAGGTGGTCTTTGGTTGCCACTCTTTCAGTCTAAATGTTACATGCCTCCTATCAGCCCATGCCTGAACGTTGTTTTGGCCTTGATGAAAGCAGGCATGGACTGCTTGAAATGGATTGGAATACTGTCATCAGTAAACACCTTCACTGAACTTAAAATGGAAGGAAGGCTATCGATGGAGTATCTGGTTTAGGTCCAATCCACTTCGCTGGTGAATTCTTGCCATGATATCCCAGGCCTACAATGATTGATGAGTGAATTTGGTTAACAGTGTCTATATATTTGTGGTGCTAAGATTAGCAATGTTACACAATTTTGAGATTTTAAAAATAATGTCTGCAATTTATCCCATCAGATAAAGCATAAAAAGAAGTTTAATTTGACACCTAATTCACTTTCATATCTTCAGTATTAAAGAAGTTATGGCCATTTTCATACTCGGAAATTAGCATCTTGTTCCCTATTGCTTTTCCATTGACTTAACACAAAAGCTGTGATCGAGGACAGTTAAAAGCCCATAACTTTCTTAAAAATTAAGATAACTGAAAGAAATTTTCAGTTATTATAGATTGAAGCATTCTGAAACAAATATGAAACAATCTTACTTAGAAGACATGAAAGTAAAGCATATAATTAGTTAGTTACCTAATTGTAGCTAATTACAAAATTCAATTACTAGATCTAAACATCTATCAATTTCTTAAGAATAGATTAACATTTTTAAATAGCCTAAGTGTCCAAATAACATTCACACAATAATTCACAATATAACATAATTTTTAAATCTCATTTTCATGAATTTACAGGCCAAATGGAAGGAGTTGAATGTTTAATACCTGTAAATTAATGGGCATTTAAATCATCTTGTGAGTGAGGATTTCTGCAACGCGATCTTTTGAAACGTTCATTTGCGGTGAATTTAACCCCGTATCGGCATGAAAAATACTGCCGTTAATTCGGGGAATAAAATCACCATGTCGCATGAAAAAATGTGAATTAAAGGCTTCTTAAGAAGCACTTTTATACATTTAAAGAAACCACTTTCGTTTACCTGTCCCGTGTGTGAAATCCGTCCCCGTTATCGGCGTTGACGCTTCAGGAGCTGCTTTTAAAATTACTCTAGCGCTGACATTGACGGTTTAATAAAAATAAAAAATACACAAAACGCCACTAGGAACGATTCTTCAGCCAACGCGTGTACTCCAACAAAATATTAACCAGGACAAGGTAGGAGAAACACACGTTTTAACCCCGCCCCCCCTTAAAGGCGCAAAAATCGCGCACACGGCCGGTGGCAGAATTACAGCGCGACTGAAGGTAAGTATTGTAACATACCTACTAAGATTCCTGCAGAGGAATTTAGTATAAGTGCGGAGTCTTGAAATTCCAATTTTTTTCCTAATTCTTGCTTCCTCACAGGAGGTTGGCATGGAAACACTAGTAATTTAACACAGTTGTATCCTTTTCAGGAGAGAGAATGGGTTAGGGTTGTGAATATCATAGAATATCATACATCATACATCATAGAACACAAAGAGGAGGATGACTGAACTTTGGGCCTTCCCTCACAGTAGGAAACTTTGATTCCGCTGCACAGGGGATGTTTATGTTATCGTGTTTTGTTCTTTATTTATTCGTATGTCTGTATGGTTTCACTGTACCGATTGGTGCATGTGACAATAAATGTCTCTTGAATCTTGAATCTCTCGAATAGTATGAGTAAGTCAACGGGTAAGGCAGCATCTTGGATCAGGACCCTTCTTCAAACTCAGAAAGGTAATGAATGTGTCTTCACCTGTGGGAATGAATAATCTTAGAAGCTCATATAAGGGCCATCAAGGGAGTAAATCAGGCACGTGCTGTCAGGGTAGGCAAGATAGGCACTGCCTACCCTGACTAAAATTATAAAATGATAATTATTAAATATAAATAGTAATGGCATGGGAGAATTATGCCTACCTAAGAGATTGATCTCTTAGGTAGGCATAATTCTCCGTGCCTTTCATGCACAGTACAGGTAATACGCAGAAGTCTGTGCAGCCCATGTGCCATTGACGCTGCTTTCAGCCGTCAATTTCAAGGGGAGCTGAAGGCAGCTGAAATTCTGCCTTTGCAGCGTGGACTACGTACTGCGCATGCGCAGCAGCCTACTGCGCATGCGCAGCGCAAGTTTTTTGGTGGGTTAGTCAAACATGGATTGTCATTATCTTAAGAGTATCTTAAGAAACAAAGAGAGAAGAATGGAGTTTGTGTACAAATAATGTGGTAAGTAGATTTATTTGAGCTATATCTTTTTAAATACCGTATTTCCCGGCAATGAAGATGCTATTTTTTACCCAAAAATAAGGCACGAAAATTTACCAGCATCTTGGAGGCCGGAGGATTAGGTTGTTAGCCAAGAAAGATAGACTTAGCTATCTCTCAGTCCAGCAACATCAAGGACGATCTTGCTGCACTGAGGGATAGCCAAGTCTATTCCTCATTGCCAGCAGCTGATGGGAAGTGGCTATAAAGTGGGAAGCGGCTGTAAAAGGACAGCGCCGCTGTGGAGGGGGGGGGGAGAGTTCCTTTCACAGCGTGTGGTGAGTCTGGCCAGGGGCAAAGTTGCGGGATGGCAAGGGCGTTGAGAAGGAGGGGGTCGGGGATCATGCCAGAAACCAGCTCAAGAGCGGGTCAGCAGGCGATGGATAACAGGACAGCGGGCAGTGGAGCTTACTCCATGTGTCAGTGCGAGTAACCTCAATTGGTCCCTTGCTCGCGCTGACACTGGAGTGTCCACTGCCCGCTGTCCTGTTATCCATCGCCCGCTGACCCGCTCCGCTCTATGATCTTTGCTCTTGAACTGGTCCCCTCACTGTTCAGAAGGAGAGAACTGCCAGAGGTGAGCGGGCCGGCAGTAGGCGCTGAAGTCCCGGAAGCCGTTCGCAGCCACCTGAGCTGCTTCCCTTCCTGGCCACAATGCGGTGGCTCCGCGCCCGGAGTGCTGCGTCAGTGATGAGTGAGTGGGTTACTGGCATGATCCCCGATCCCCTCCTTCTCAACGCTCCTGTCCTCCCCACAACTTTACCCCTGGCCAGAATTCCCACTTGCTGTGAAAGGAACTCTCCCCCTAATTGGTCCCTTGAACTAGTATTGTCCCGGTGTGCTTCCGTTTTTCCCACCATCTCTCCACCTGCCATCACCCTCCACCCCCCACCCATTCAGTAATTCAGAATGAAGGAGATTTGGAAGTCTTTGACAAATTGAATTGTTACTTTCTTTATTTTTATTTTTTATTTTTACCGAGATGAGAACAATCGGCGCATGCCCGGTTTAAGATTTTTTCAAAAGCCGACTGACCTGAGTAATTACTCACAGCACGTGCCTGGAGTAAATAGTTTCTGAAGAATATCCCCAGCCCAAAAGATCGACTTTGTATTCTGAACAGTTATGTACTTTGGGTAAACCATACTTGGAGAGCTGTAGTTGTCATTTTCACGTAATGATAAAAACGAGAAATTCAAGATGAAAGATCATAACAAAAAATAATCAGAGATAAAATTGAAGGGTGACCTGTTGAGATCTTTAAAGTTTTGAGTGGTAGGCAGGTGTTTTACCTGTGGGAAAGAGTAATTCTAGAAGCTAATAGAAGAAACATCAATGAAGAAAATAGAAATTTCAGGAGAAGGAATCCAAACAATTTCATCACAGTTAACAAAAGCAGCAGTTGCTGGAAATTCTCAGCAAGTGATCAGTTAAGGTGTAGGTCGATGTCTGCGTTGTCTGTTTTTTTACTCCATGGTTGTTATCTGATCTATTGAACATGTCCAGCTTTTTCACTGTTGTTATTTTATTTCCATGGTATTTTTTTTGTATTTTTTTGTTTATTCAAGTCCTGAAGTTTGTAATATACAACAAATTGATATTTTCCCTTCAGAATGACATTGAGCCAAAAGTTTTTGTAACAATGGAACAGAAAAAGACAACATTAGGCCTGAGTCTGTTTTGCCATTTACAGATCTTGCTTCTATGCCCATTTTGGATTCTTCACTTCCATTCAAGCTTAATGTTTAGTCTGCAAGCATCAACAACACAAAGTCTTTCAAATAACATGTATTATTTATTTTCAAGATATGCAAACCATTGCACACAGTTTGATCCATAACACAATTATCTTTTTCTATTTACTTTGCCTAACGAGGTTTTGGCCAGCTAATTTTCTGCCTGCTTTAGGATGGTTGATTATGCAGGGATGCATCTCACCATCTCTTAGTTTACCCGATCCAGAAATACGATTTAGAGGAATTAGCCATTCACAGACCCAAGACTGGAAACACTGGCTAAACTGTAGCAAGTTTAATCCCAGATACCAATCCACTAGACTAAGTGGGATCCGTTGGGTCCCATGTTCACACGGGAGGGCTGGTCCCCCAACGCAATATTCCACCTCTCCATCAATTCCAATATTGGTGGCCAGTGGGGGAGGGGGGGGCTTTCTGGAGCGCTAGTATGGGTGTTTTGGGCTGAAGGGACTGGTTTTCAGAGGGCTAGTATGGACATTGTGGGCCAAATGGATTCTTGGGGTGGCAGCTCAGTCACTGAAGCCTGATATGCTGGCAGCTCACTCATGGCTGGTGGGCTGGCAGTGGACTCACGGCTATTCCTTGAAATTCCACTTCAAGCAGGGTGCATGGTCACCAAATTCAAATGCAGTTTCCTACCATTTCAAGCAGAGTGCAAGGCCACCAAATTCAAGTGCAGCTTCTAACCACTTCAAGCAGGGTGCAAGGCCACCAAATTCAAGTGCAGTTTCATACCACTTAAAGCAGGGTGCAAGGCCACAAAATTCAGGTGCAGTTTTTTACCACTTCAAGCAGGGTGCAAGGCCACTGAACTCAAGTGCAATTTCCTACCACTTCAAGCAGGGTGCAAGGCCACCGAATTCAAGCTCAGTTTCCTACCACTTCAAGCAGGGTGCAAGGCCACCAAATTCAAGTGCAGTTTCATACCATTTCAAGCAGGATGCAAGGACACCAAATTCAAATCAAGTTTCATACCATTTCATGCAGGGTGCAAGGCCACCACATTCAAATGCAGTTTCCGACCACTTCAAGTAGAGTGCAAATCCACCAAACTCAAGTGCAGTTTCATACCACTTCAAGCAGGGTGCAAGGTCACTGAATTCAAGTGCAGTTTCCTACCACTTCAAGCAGGGTGCAAGGCCACCGAATTCAATGCAGTTTCCGACCACTTCAAGTAGAGTGCAAATCCACCAAACCCAAGTGCAGTTTCATACCACTTCAAGCAGGGTGCAAGGCCACCAAACTCAAGCTCAGTTTCCTACCACTTCAAGCAGGGTGCAAGGCCACCAAATTCCAGTGCAGTTTCATACCATTTCAAGCAGGATGCAAGGCCACCAAATTCAAATGCAGTTTCATACCATTTCATGCAGGGTGCAAGGCCACCACATTCAAATGCAGTTTCATACCATTTCAAGAAGGTTGAAACCACCATAAAACCACCATAAAAACACCACAAAACACCACATCAACACCACACTCACAGTTCAGTAGACATTCAGTGTGTTCAGTTGATTCACAGCTCAGACAGAGTCGTGACCTCTCCCTCCCCCATCATGCAGAGACTGAGCCACACCCACACTTCCGGGTTTTATAATCCCTCCCCCTTCCCACCGGAAGCGGCGTGGCCTTCACTGCGTGATTGACAGGAGAGAGATTCTCAAAAAAATTTAAACACTGATAATGCTTTTCTTTTTCATTGATGGGAAGAATCCTCTGCACCTGATGATTGGATGGGACCTGAGTAAGATGGCCAAAAATCACAGCCGTAAGTGGTAGCGTTTTATCTAAAATCAATATAGAGTGCAAACAGGAAGTTGTCAAGTTTAGACTTTTAATCATTTGCCATTTCAAAGCAACCACCACCAACCATTTGCTGTGCCTTATTTCAAAGCAACCACCACCAACCATTTGCTGTGCCTTATTTCAAAGCAACCACCACCAACCTTTTGCTGTACCTTATTTCAAAGCAACCACCACCAACCTTTTGCTGTACCTTATTTCAAAGCTACCACATTTTCATTTTCAAACCACATTAAGGGCACTCATGTTCAGTAAAACCACACTCACAGTTTAGTAGACATGTGTTCAGTGTTATTCACAGCTCAGACTGAGACGTGACCCTCTCGCTTCCCCCATCTTGCAGAGACTGACTGAGGCACTCAATACTTCCGGGTTTTATTGTCCCTCCGGAAGGGGAGTGGCCTTCAGGAGAGAGAATCTCAACATTTTTTAAACACTAATAACTCTTTTATTTTTCATCGATGGGAAAAATCCTCTTGTCCTCTGCAGCGGAGGGGGACTCTGAGTATGATGGCCAAAAATCACAGCTGTAAGTGGCAGCGTTTTTTCTAAAATCAATATACAGAACAGGAAGTGGTCAAGATCAGACTTTTAGTAATATAGATAGCGTCTTTCATATGGCAAAGTGTAACAAAGCCATTCACATGTGTTAAAAGACACATTTAAAAAGTGAGCAAAAGAAGCAGGAATGAGTGTGACATGTAGTTACAGTAATTAGTGCTGCTACTGCACACAATTGATGAGCCAGTTTTAATCCTGACCTTCAATGTTGTCCGTGTGGGGTTTGCAAATTTTCCCTGTGACAAAAAGGTACTCCGGTTTCCTCTTACATTTGACAATGAAATGCTGGTAGGCTCATTGTAAACTA
The DNA here is from genome assembly GCA_038087875.1 of Malacoraja senta. Taxonomy (NCBI): domain Eukaryota; kingdom Metazoa; phylum Chordata; class Chondrichthyes; order Rajiformes; family Rajidae; genus Malacoraja; species Malacoraja senta. The sequence continues at coordinate 185,274,742 of CM075977.1, forward strand.
CCTCTTGGTGCAGGTGAGTGACAGCAAAATTAGAGGGGTTGATGAGTGTTTGAGGGAGAATAGGCTACAGCAAAATATGTTTGGAAATGGGATTGAATAGAATAGAATAGAATAGAATGCCTTTTATTGTCATTCAAACAGCTTGGTTTGAACGAAATTGCATTTACTACAGTCTCAACATTACAAAAAAACTCAAGATCCACACTTAATATAGTTTACACAAACATCCATCACAGTGAATCTCCAACACTTCCTCACTGTGATGGAAGGCAAAAGTCTTATCTCTTCCCTTTGTTCTTCTCCCACGGTCCAGCAGTCCAACTGCAGCGTCGAGGCGACTGGGGCTCCCGATGATAAAGCCCTCGGCAGGCGATGGTAAGTCCTGCAGCCGTGTAAGCCGCGCTGGGCGATGTTAGGCCCTGCTCCAAGTCATTTCACCCCGTGATTCCGGCGGGAGTAGTTGCCGTTGCGGGAGCTCCGAAAAGTGGTCTCCCTCCAGGGACCTGCGAGCTCCCGATGTTCCTGTCCACCGGGCCTGCGTCCCGAGCCTCCGAAGCTCCGAAGTCGGGTCGCAGCCACGCACCACCACAGCTCCTCCCGTTCCGAAAACGGCCAGCTCCGCGATGGCGAGTCCGCAGGCTCTGCGACTGGAGCCCTCAGGTTAGTTCCGGTTGGAGGCCGCCGCCGGCTCCACGATGTTAGGCCCAACGACATCGGAGACCCGACAGGGAAAATGTTGGGTCCCCGTACAGGGAAGAGATTAAACTTTCCACCCCACCCCCCACCCACCACATATATACAGCTAAAAAATAATAACAAACTAGAGTAAAAAACATACATTTAACGAGACAAAAGTTTAAAAAAAGACAAACGGACTGCAGTCGATTTGAATGGATTGATGTGAATGGTCTGAGATTTGACATTGATGCAATGGCCCAAATGACTTCTAAGCCAGAAGAGATTATGAGAAATATGAGTGGTTTTATTGGAAGGAAGAAACACAGAGAAGTGGAGAACTTTTGGAAAGGAACTTCAGGGTTACTTCCCAGATTAGTATAGGTTTGAAATCAAGTGTGGAGATAAGGAACCAAACAAAAATATTGAACACACATATTAGGTCAATCAGCTTCTGAAGAAGTTAAAATTCAAGGATGAAATCCCTTATTGTAGTAGTTTTCAACCTGCAATTTATGAGTGGTCTGAGAATTGTGTGTTTGGGAGGACCATAATATTCTTGGACCATAATATCCTGGTGTGTATGAAGAGGTAAGTAGAGGATGAGTAAATGTGTTGTGCAAACAACATAGACCAGTACTATGAGGAAAGTAGAACCTCCATTGAAACTCATCACAATTTAATGCTCACATATATAATCTGTTGGGTGGGCAATCCTGATTGAGAATGATCTGTGGCATCAAGAGAGATCAATGGGTTGGGATGGGGAAACAGCTAAAGAAAAATAGGTAGGAAGGAACTGCAGATTCTGGTTAAAATGAAGATAGACACAAAAATCTGGTAACTCAGTGGGTCAGACAGCATCTCTGAAGAAAAGGAATAGGTGACCTTTCAGGTCGAGACCCTTCTTCAGACTCAATCAGATGCTGTCCGACCCATTGAGTCACTCCAGCTTTTTGTGTCTATCTAAAGAAAAATATGGTCAGTCTGGAGGGAGGTGGAAGTGTTCAAGACACTTGCAGCTTATGGGGTGTAGACAAAAATGCTGGAGAAACTCAGCGGGTGAGGCAGCATCTATGGAGAGAAGGAATAGTTGACGTTTCGGGTCGAGACCCTTCTTCAGACTGAGGAGTTCGTTGACCAATTGCTGTCATAAGTTCATTTGATGGAAGGGGAGAAATGTTCATGCTAGCCCACAAAACAATACGTTACTGACTTCACTAAACCATTCCTGTCCCCTTTCAGCTGCCACGTTTTTGAATCCAGGGAAACCCAAGCAATGAGTTTTAAATTCAAGTGACTGTTGAGAAATGCAGCCAACATCATGGAGGACAAGCACAGAATTGGACTCCCTTGGGTATAATACTTCAATGGATGTTCCTTGTAAGGAACTGGCTTTCCAAAATAAGCAGGAAAATGCTGGATTGTAAGAGAAGACAGCCTGGCATTTTCTCTGCATTTGAGGTCTATATCAGCCCCAAGATGCTACATGGGGGACGAAATGGCGGCCGGTGCAGCAGCAGCACGCCGAGCTGTGGGAGAGTTTTCTCGAGAGTTTTCACGAATTAAACCAGAGATTTACCATACTGAAGACGGTAGAGTCACAGTCGAGGATGAATTGCTGAACTTTATTGTGGTCAAAATGCGAACACTAAGCCACGATGAAATTGTGTCAATAGTTACGAGCAGCTTCAGCTCTGAGCGGATTGAGTCCTCAAAGGCAGTTTTGTCAGAGCTTTTTCCACACAACAAACGATGGATCTCCTACGGGGGACAAAAGAAGGACATTAACAATGTCAAAATGTGCCTGCAAGTGTTTAATTAATGCGGTGAAGAGATCCCGAGATTTGTATCGCACTTTCTGGATGAATTACCCCCCGTCTCATTTAAACACATCGATGTGTCTGCGCTCCTCGGGAGAATGCAGCAAATCAATGCTGACATTGACTACCTAAAAAGAACTATGGGAACTCAGGTAGCTGCCTGTGAAACATTGCTGGAGGTTTCTGCTGAACTCGACGGCCGTCTGACTGCTGTGGAGGGGCCCTGTGGCCCGGATGCTACTTTTTCGGCTGCCTGCCTTTCTGCGGTGGAGATACAACCGGGCCCTGCGCCCAGTGCGACAGGTCTTTCCTCGACTGTGATGGAAAAGCCGCCGGGCGCTGATCCTGCCCCCTGCACTCCCTCTGTGGTTAATGGATGGTTGACAGCAACGCCTGGCGGGACCGACGGTAGACAACCAGCCCAGCCTGTAGATCCAGCCCTGGGGCGAACGCAGCCCCCCCCGTGGAGCATGGTGGTGAAGGAAGGGCGCCGACTGAAGCAGGTACCTGAGAACTCTGCCTATCGACACCCTACACCTCGCACTGTAAAAACTACAGCGAGGCATGTGAGAAAGAAGACCGGCATAATCGGGACTGGTGTGGGTAGCAATATACTGGCTGTCAAAACAAAGATGGTAAAGGTATTTGCTACAAAGTTTGATCTCAGCTTAGACGCCAACACTCTAAGTGACTACTTAAAAATGAAGCTGGGTCGGGAAGTGATATGTAGAAAAATAGAGACGACACAGAGTAGATTCAGCTCCTTCTGTGTCACCGCTGAATGTAATGATGTGGCGGAACTGTATGATCCGCAGCTTTGGCCCGCTGGGTCTTTTGTCCGACGCTACTATGAGCCTCGTCGCCCTAGAGGAGCAGACGGAATGGCATAGTGCCAGTCAATTGTTTGTGTCCACTAGAGTGCCAACCTGTGAGGCACTCTTAAGACAGCTGATGTTTAGTTTTATGTGTCGCCTGGACAAGTTAGAGAACCACATAATTGAAGCCCTAGTCAGCCCTCTGAAAAGCTGCTATAGATTCATTTCTAGGCTAAGACGGCATTGGTGCAATAGCTTGTATATTTTATAGGCTAATGTGCAATTTTGTATGTATTCTTGTATCTCCTTGTACTGTTTGATGTGTTATATGGACCTGTGTCTGAAATAAAGCTTTAATAATAATAATAATAATAATAATATAATACACTAGTGTGAAAACTATACATGTTCTAGATGGGCTGGGACGCATCCTCAGTGATGTGACCTGGGGTTATCGGGTGTTTCGGGTCTCACAACATCAGACACCCTCACCCAGGCGACCCAGCCGGGGTTGATCTGGCCTCGACTTGGGTCCCAGCAGCAACCGCCCACGGATCAGCCATCTTAATAACTACTCTGCAGGGGTTGGGAGACTCGTGGGGGGACTGGGCTCTGTGGGGTGAGTCCTGGCCGGGCTCCACCTGCGTCTCACCAGGTTCAAGGCCTGTGCACTGCATCTCTTTCTCCTTCTCTGAGCATTTCATTCTTGCCTGATGGATTTTTAGGCCATGGTGGTTCATTAGGCCTTTCCGTAGCTTTATTGGGTGTATTTTTCATGAAAGACACAGACTGGTGTGCTAACCCAGCCTTTCCCGGGTGCCGTCTTTCCGTGCCATCAACTGTCTCTCCAGTAGTCACCAAACTATTCTTGGTTGTCACCCAGTCTATTCCTAGGTGGCACTGGCTGAGCCAGACTTCAGTGTGAAAAATATACATCTTCTAGATGCGCTGAGATGCATCCTCAGTGATGTGACCTCGGGTCATCGGGTGTTTCGGGTCTCACAACATCAGACACCCTCGCCCAGGCGACCCAGCCGGGGTTGATCAGGCCCCGACTTGCGTCCCAGCAGCAACCGCCTTTCTAACCCAGCCTTTCCCGGGTGCCACAAGTTGCCTCCTTCTCTACCTGTCAATATTCTATGATGTGGATGACCACATTACTTTCCATCAATGCCTCTGCACTGCCATCCACTTAAGTTGGATAAGTGTCCTTAGTTCCATTCTTTTTTACCAGTCATAGCCGTGATATCACCTGCAATGACCTTTCCTTCATCCATCCCTTTCCTCCATCATCCATCCCTTTCTCTCTCTGTTTACTATGTTGCTTCTAAGCAATATTATCTGAAGGGAAGGATTCCACGTGTACACTGACAATGCCCCACACTGGCAATTGTCATCACCCTTGAACCCTTCATTTTCTCTAAATTGTCAAACTGCTTGCTCATCGTTCAGCGTGGAGGGAAGATCGCCCCTTGTTTTTGTATTCCATTATAAAGTGTGTTTCTTAATAACTTTCTGTTGCCAATGTAATTTAGTCAGACTGTTTGCAACCCAGGTGTCTTGTAACCCTGGGATGAACACTGGGCCACATTATTATTGCTTTACCACTAAGTTTCACCTATCTATCATTGCCTGAATTTTTTCAGCCTCAGCTCATCTGTGCTGTTATTTCTGGAACTATTAATTCCATGCTTCTCTCAGTTGGCCTCACTTCCTCTAACTGTTCTCTCATGATTATATTAATTTGGTCTTCTGTTGGTGAGAGTGAGGCATTGATGGTAGTTAGGCAAATACTTCTTCAAGTTAGACTTGCATAAATGTCTTACAATGATGAGGAAGGCACAAGGGTACGCTATTTTGTGTTTCTTGATTATGCCGCACAATTTCCCAACTGCTTGTTTGATATCTACAGTCAAGATAGACATGGCCGTTAGACATCAGTTTTGGCACTAAACCATCAGATGTTCCAGATCAGCGCAACAGGAATGGAATACCACAACATCCGAGCACCACGAGGAGTTTATCATGAAGCAAACACCGCTGCCTCTTCCTTTTCCTGGCATTGTCATCCAGTCCATACAGTGGCTGGAAAAATCCTCAAGCTAGAACACCATATCTAGAGAGTTCGGGATGATCCATGTCTCTGTGAAACAGAAGACACAGCAGTACCTCATGTTCCTCTGATAAAGCAGTCTTGCTCTTAGGTCTTCTCTCTTGTTCTCCAGCGACTGTAAATTGGCCAGAAAGATGCTGGGAGAGAGGGTGGGTTTTAAGCATGCCTCTATACTTCAGTTTTATTGAAGGCTTCATCGACACTTTGAAGTGCTGAAAGATTGTTCCCCAGAGGATTGTGTCCTCCGAGTCCATTTGGTTGGGCGATCATAAGATAATTTATACGTTTAAATGGCATAAAACCACATTTCTTATTGCTGTAATTCTGGCTGCAGATTTCAACTTCAAAATGTCAAAAGATGCTTAGTGTTCTCCTGCATGCTGCCTGCAAACTGTTGCCTCTCTCTTCTGAATTGGTGCTGTGTGTGAATAAAATCTACCGTATACTGCAGAGTCATTGTTTGCTACTTAATCACTAGAAAGGAGGAGACTAATCAGCAAATGATCACCAATGGAGCCCTGGTTACAAACAATGTCAGACCCACCTCCTGAGATTGAAATTATGCCTCTATCACAACAAGGTTAAAACAGAATTTAGCACTTTCAGTGTTAGGATTGAGTTGTCTGTGCCAGGTAATTTAGTATCACAAAAACAGGGTTGCATGCTGAGGCTCTATAAGGCGCTGGTAAGGCCGCATTTCAAGTTCAAGTTAAGGCAGAGATAGATGGATTCCTGATTAGTACAGGTGTCAGAGGTTATGGAGAGAAGGCAGGAAAATGGGGTTAGGAGGGAGAGATAGATCAGCCATGATTGAATGACAGAGTAGACTTGGGCCAAAGGGCCTAATTCTACTATTCCTTAAGACCTTATGACCTTATGAGCACTACACATGGCCTCCTCCCACCCATAATAGTGGTGCTTGTTATTGGGGGCTTCACTCTCCCACTGTAGTCCCCAAAGCTTCCCTCATATTGTGCCTGGGTTCATTGTAAACTAATCAGCCGAGACTGGTTGGTGTGATTGAACACTTGCGTCATTATCATCGTACCATCTCCCTCCCATGATAGCATCTTCTGCTTCATTTAGCAGCATTGAGGATGACTTGCATCTACTCTGGTTTGGTGGGTTCTTAGGTGGCTAATTTTAGTTTAGTTTAGTCTAGAGATACAGCATGGAAACAGGCCCCTTGGCCCAATGGGTCCATGCTGACCAGCGATCCTCGCACATTAACATTATCCTACGCCCACTAGGGACAATTTTTACATTTACCAAGCCAATTTACCTACATACCTGTACATCTTTGGAGTGTGGGAGGAAACCGAAGATCTCGGAGAAAACCCACGCAGGTCACGGGGAGAACGTACAAACTCCGTACATACAGCACCCGTAGTCGGGATCATACCCGGGTCTTCGGTGCTGCATTCGCCGTAAGGCAGCAACTCTACCACTGCGCCGCCGTGGCCACTGAGACCACCTCTTCCGCAGATGGTGACCCAGAAATGCCTTGACCTATTTTGATTGAACAAATCCTCTGCAGGGTGGTAGTAAAACATTAAACATTAGAAATTGGAATAAAAGTAGCCAGAGGATTGTTTTGTGTGCAATCTAGGCAAATCATACCATACATCCACAATAAATTGCAGCGAATTGTAGACGCAGCCCAGACCATCACACAAATCAACCTTCCTTCTATTGACTCCATTTATACCTCATGCTGCCCCAACAAGGCCAACAGCATAATCAAGGATGAGTCACACTCTGGCCACTCCCTCTTCTCCCCTCTCCCATCAGGCAAAAGTCATAGAAGTGTGAAAACACTGTTGAGCTGTTGTTGGAATAACTTAAGTCATACCCAGTGATAAAGATCCAAAGACTTTATTAGCGTTACAGCATAGGTAACTTCATCTTAGCACGTAACTCAAAAGTGAGAGAGAAAGGGCAGGGAAGCTTTCTGTTAAACTAGGGGCGTAGCTACAAAGTATAACTCATAACATGAGTGACACTGATCTACATCCTCCCTCTTAAAGAATTAAATGTCAGTACAAAACCATTGACTAAATAACGCATGCATAGCAGTTGATAATAAGCTGGAGGAAAGTGAAACATAGCCCGGGTACTTCACGGTGGGCTTGCAAACACGACCAGCATGTGTTCGATAAAGACCATCTCCATTTTTCCCCACCGGGGACAGAGCCGGTGGCTTCACATGTGACAGAGACTGAACCACCATTCCCGGTGATGAAACAGGGGACTGCAGCGCAGGCAGAGGGGGCGTCGCCACTGGCGAAGCAGCCGTTGCAGAAGTGGGTTGTTGTGCTGGTGTAGGCGGATCAATGCTGCTGGGCACGGACGGAAGTACACTTGTACGGTCTGGATAATATGGAGGTGGAGCTGGCTCATTCGCAGGCAGGATATGTTGTCTGTTACGCCTGTAGGTGCCGCCATCAGCACTGACAAGATATGAGCGTGGCTCAGAAGTAGTTCCAGAAATTACACCGATACGGTCATGGCCTTTGTCAGTCTGCAAACCAACCACCTGCCCCTTGGTTAATGGTGGCAGCAGCCTACTTGTTTTGTCATACAACTGTTTTTGAATGTCATGCTTTTGTTGTAACCTGGACCGGACTTCCGATGGTGGAACCACATGTGGGATCAATGCCTGATCCGCCACAGGCACCGTGGCTCGGGTCTGCCTCGACAATAAACGTTGAGCAGGTGAACCCAAAATGGGGTCGTGGGAGATGTTGCGTAAGTTGAGTAGACCCAGGAACACGTCGGAATTAGCTCTGTACGAATGTTCCATGAGCTGTTTGGCACTCTTGACGGCCCGCTCAGCTAGTCCATTCGACTGTGGATATTCAGGGCTGCTGGTAATGTGGTGAAAACCCCAGCGTGCAGCAAACTCCTTGAAGTGTTGGCTGATAAATTGACTGCTGTTATCAGATAACAGTATGCACAGAGCTCCGTGGTCTGCAAAATGGCGAGCAAGCTTCGAAACTAACGCGCGAGAAGTGGGGCTGCTAAGAAAATCAATGTCAAACCATCCAGAATACAAATCGACAAGTACCAGGTACTGCTTGCCATGCCATTCAAATATGTCAGTTGCCACTGTAGACCACGGGGAGGGGGGGGGGGCAGGAACCGGCTGTGAAAGAAGTGGTTGCTTTTGTTGATGAGGTGCCAAGCTGTTACACACTGCACAGGACGCCACATTCTCGGTGATGTATTCGGCCATTCCAGGCCAGTAAAACATGTTTCTTGCCCATAGGATGTTGGCTTCAGCGCCTGGGTGCCCTGCGTGGACATTGTTAAAATACTTGCTGTGCAGCGAAGCAGGGACCGCAGCCTTGTGTCCTTTTGCAATAATGCCACCCTGCAGCACTAGCTCATCTCGGACGGCAAAGAAAGGCTGAACTGGCAGCGGAACATTGTAGTGTTTGTCTGGCCAGCCTCACTTAATGACGGAGGCAAGCGACCGTAAAGTACTGTCAGCAGCAGTGTGGGCAACCAAGTCCTCCATATAGGATGAGGGAATAAAAGACACAATCAGTACGATAAAGTCATCATCCGGCGAGGACGGACCCTCACAGGTCTTCCGGGGTGCACACGAGAGAGTGTCAGTCAGGTGCATATCCTTACCACGTTTGTAGGTCATAACAATGTCATATTTTTGAAGCTGCAGCAGCATCCGCTGTAGGCTCCCTGGAGAGGGATGAATCGGTTTATTAAAGATGCTGATCAGAGGTTGGTGGTCAGTTTCAATTGTCACCGTATGTCCGAAGATAAAGTCGTCAAATTTCTTGCAGGCGAAAACAACCGCCAACAACTCTTTCTCACTTTGGGCATATTGTTGTTCATAGTGCGTGAGGCATAGGCAACAGGCTTATTGCTGCTACCGTCATTTTGAAGACATACTGCACCCAATCCATGTTGTGAAGCGTCACAAGTCAGTGTGACCGGTCGTTTAGTATCAAAGTAAGCGAGAGTAGGAGCACAAGACATCTGATGCTTAAGAGTGTCGAACGCCCTCTGCTGTTGCTCGTGCCAGGTCCAAGCAGTGTCTTTGTGTGTAAGCTGGCGCAACGGGGCTGATATTTCACTGAAGTCTGGAATAAATTTGCTCAAGTAGTTAACCCTGCCAAGGAATCTCTGCAGAACGAGCACGTCTGTGGGTGCTGGGAGCATGTTAATAGTACTGGTTTTCACTGGATCCGTTTTTAGGCCATCTTTAGTGAACACATGGCCTATGTATTTCACCTCACTTACCCTGAATTTGCATTTTTGAGGGTTGAGCTTGAGGGTAATGACCTTGGCGCGATCCAAGACCTTTGTCAGATTAGCATCTTGTTCTTCGACAGTTCGTCCCGCAACGAGGATGTCATCCATTACAATGGAGCATGGGTAACCTGCAAACAACTGCTCCATAGCTTGTTGAAATACTTCGTTGGCAGAGCTTATGCCAAAGGGCATGCAAAGAAATCTGCAACTCCCGAACGGTGTGCTGAAAGTGATTAACTTGAAGGAGTTGTGTTCCAGCGAAATCTGCCAGAATGAACTCTTGGCATCTAGTACTGTGAATACAGTTGCCTCGGCCATCTGCACTGCAATCTCATCCACAGTGCACATGGGATAGTGAGGTTGTTTAATGGCACCACTTCTGACACCATGTTGAGCTTCTGCTGTTGGAATAACTTAAGTCACACCCAGTGATAATGATCCAAAGACGTTAGCAATACAGCATAGGTAACTTCATCTTAGCACGTAACACAAAAGTGAGAGAGAATGGGCAGGGAAGCTTTCTGTTGAACTAGTGGGCGTAGCTACAAAGTATGACTCGTAACATGAGTGACACTGATCTACAAACACACACCTCCAGATTCAAGGACAGTTTGTTCCTTGCTGTTCTTAGGCAAATGAATCATGCTACCACAACCAGAGAGCAGTGCTCAACTACTATCTACCTCATTGGTGACCCTCGGACGAACCTTGATCAGACTTTTCTTGCTTTACCTTGCACTAAATGTTATTCCCTTGTCATGTAACTTTCCATTATAAATGGCCCAATTGTAACCATGTATTGTCTTTCTGCTGACTGGTTAGCACACAACAAAATATTTTCATTGTACCTCGGTACACGTGACAATAAACTAAACTGACCTACTTGAGTACAATCAAACAACACAAGAGTTCAACAGGTTAAAGAAATTATCATTAAAATCTCATTAAAGAAAAATGAAATAAAAGTGCAGAATATAGTGTTAATACTACAGAGAGTGCAGATTAAAAATAGCCAAAGGCCACAATGATTGGGAGATCTGGAATAGCAAGATATGAAAAGAAATAGAATTGAATTCAATTTAATATTTTAAATCTTCAAATTAATCTTACTTTCTCTTTCAAATGCTAATGTTTTGTATTCTTTTTCTATCAAGATGTGAAAGGTTCTCTGTTGCTATTTGAGACCAAGAATAGCAACTATTATAAAAAGAGAATGGATTTATAAAGCAATGGTGCCTGGATTCCCAAAGTGATATGCAGCCTGCTCTTTGTTGTTGTGAAGGTAACATTGCAAGCAATTCACACACAGTAAGATCCCACACAGTGTATGTGATTGTGGCAAAATTATCTGTTCTTCTGTGACGCTAAATTTACTGGATGCAGTGGTTTCTGCTCACAAACAAAACAGTGCCGTTTCCGCAGAGTGATGAGCACAGAAACAACCCCTTCAGCCCAGAGTCCACGCCAGCCATGAAGTATCCATTTATACTAACCCTGCACTAATCATTGCTATTCTCCTCACATGTGACTCCATTATCAGAGGTGCAGACAGGAGATTCTGTGGCAACAAGTGAGACTCGAGGAAGGTGTGTTGCCTCCCTGGTGCCAGGGATCAAGATGTTTCAGGCCAACTTAAGAACATCCTCAAGAGGGAAGGTGAACAGCTGGAAGTAGTTGTGCATGTAGGTACAAATGATGTGGGTAAGAAGCAGAAGGAGGTTCTGCAACGTGAGTATAGAGAACTGGGTAGGAGGCTGGTTATCTCTGGGTTGCTTCCAGTACCTCCTGCTAGTGAGGGTAGGAACAGGGAGATAGGAGATCTGAATGTGTGGCTGAGGATTTGGTGCAGGGATTTAGATTTATAGATCACTGCTATCTCTTCTGGGGCAGGGGAGACCTGTACAAAAGGAACAGGTTGCACCTAAATTGGAGGGGTCCGACATTATGGCAGGCAGATAAAAGTGCTGGAGAAACTCAGCGGGTGCAGCAGCATCTATGGAGCGAAGGAAATAGGCAATGTTTCGGGCCGAAACCCTTCTTCAGACTGATGTAGGGTGGGGGGGGGGGGGGGGCGGGGAGAAGAAAGGAAAAAGGAAGAGGAGGAGCCTGAGGGCTGAGGGAGAGCTGAGAAGGGGAGGAGACAGCAAGGGCTACCGGAAATTGGAGAATTCAATGTTTATGCCGCTAGGGTGCAGACTGCCCAAGCGGAATATGAGGTGCTGCTCCTCCAATTTACGGCGGTGCTCACACTGGCCATGGAGGAGGCCTAGGACAGAGAGGTCAGATTCAGAATGGAGGGAGAGTTGAAGTGCTGAGCCACCGGGAGATCAGGTTGGTTAATCCGGACCGAGCGGAGGTGTTCGGCGAAACGATCGCCAAGCCTCCGCTTGGTCTCACCGATGTAGATCAGCTGACATCTAGAGCAGCGGATGCAATAGATGAGGTTGGAGGAGATGCAGGTGAACCTGGAATGACTGCTTGGGTCCTTGAATGGAGTCGAGGGGGGGGGTAAAGCGACAAGTGTAGTATCTCTTGCGGTTGCAAGGGAAAGTACCCGGGGAGGGGATGGTGCGGGAGGGAAGGGAAGAATTGACCAGGGAGTTATGGAGGGAGAGGTCTTTGCAGAAAGCAGACAGGGGGAGAGATGGGAAGATGTGGCGAGTGGTGGGGTCACGTTGGGCTACATGGGTGGGTTTAAACTAAGGTTGGGAGCTAAACATGCAGGGGTATTCAATATTCAGGAAGGATAGACAGAAAGGAAGAAGAGGTGGGGTGGCATTGTGGGTTAAAAAGGAGATTAATGCAAGAGCAAGGAGATACATTAGCTTGGATGCTGTAGAATCGGTATGGGTAGAACTGCAAAATAGCCAAGGGTAGAAAACGCTTGTTGGAGTTGTATACAGACCACCAAACAGCAGTAGGGAGGTTGGGGATAGCATCAGGCAGGAAATTAGGGATGTGTGTACCAAAGGTACAGCAATTATCATGGGTGACTTTAATCTACAAATAGATTGGGCCAACCAAATTGGTAGCTACTAGAGGACAGGCCATCCTAGACTGGGTATTGTGTATTGAGGAAGGATTAGTTATGTGCCTGTCCCACTTAGGCGATTTTTCAGCGGACTGCCGACGACTGTCAAGTTGCTGGCAGTCGCCTGAAATACCGGGAACTGGAACGGCGACTGTCAGAGTGTAACACACACAAATACATCGCTTCCTTCACCAGGCCGTGTGAATATTTTAGACAGCGCTCCCCCCGCTTGCCCCGTCTAAAAAATTCACACGGGGCAAAGCCAAGGTGATACAGACACACACCGCGATGAACAGGAAGGTTGGCTCTGTAAAAAGACAGCTAAAGCAGTGTACGGTAAGTCCTTTAAAAGAGGGGGGAAGGGGAGGAGGGGGGGAGGGGGAGAGGGGGGAGGGGGGGAAGGGGGGAGAAGATGATTTTAAAATGATTCCAACGCTGAATTTGTTGGGAGATTTTTAAAAGAAACTACGCAAAACGGCACTCGGAACGCTTCTTCCAGAGAAGCTGGTACTCCAACAAAGAATAATTCAGGACAAGGGAGGAGAAACCCGCGCTTTAACCCCGCCCCCCCTTAAAGGGGCCAAAATCGCGCACACGGCCAGTGGCAGAATTACAGCGCCGCTGAAGGCAAGTATTGTAACATACCTACTGTAAGGCAGCAACTCTACTGCTGTGCCACCATTAAAAACAGAATATTTTTAACTACTGCGCCCCATTCATACTGCACTCAAATGTTCATCAAAACTACAAAAGAGAGAAAACAGGTTTGTTTTCATTTGCAGAGAATGTGGCATAGGAATGGACAGGTCAAATAGAATATCTCCCATAGGGTGAGGCCAGAGTTGTTAAGTGGTTATCAAGCTAATGGGTTAATGGGAGCAGTATGTGTAAGAAAATAATGGAATCAGAGCTAGACAAAAATGCTGGAGAAACTCAGCTGGCGAGGGAGCATCTATGGAGCGAAGGAAATAGGCAACGTTTCGGGTCAAAACCATTTCTTCAGAAGAAGGGTTTCGACCCGAAACGTTGCCTATTTCCTTCGCTGCATAGATGCTGCCTCACCCACTGAGCTTCTCCAGCATTTTTGTCTACCTTCGATTTTCCAGTATCTGCAGTTCCTTCTTAAGCATGGAATCAGAGCTATGTAATGAGGGTAATTAAGGATGGTGAACGCAGACATTGTTGTATGAAAAGGTGTGAAACACAGGGCCTTAGGACATACCAAGCAAACCAGGATGTGCTCCTGAAAAGCGAGTTAAAGATTATAAGATATCTGTATGGAATGTTCATGCCTGGATATAGTTAAACACTCAGACTTTCCAGCTGATCCATGAACGCACAAATTAATACATTCTTGTATAGATTCTGTAGCAAAGTATTAATATAACTAAGCAGTTGTTCCCTTTGAACTTGAATGTTTTATATATTATCAATCAGTGTACATTCATTTCCTGCCTCCCTTTCTGGAAGACAGGTTTAACTGAAGGGACCTGCCTTCCCACCTTTCTGCTCCAGAAGTGATGTGGAACATATCACACACCTGCCTCATCCTATTGATTTTTTCAAAGTAGTCTTGATTTGTTTACCAGGGTTGTTCATTTGTGGCATTATAGAAAACAATCTGTCCGGCAGTCCAAAGATCCTCTGGTATTTATGTTGATCAACTGAATGACAGGGGAATGTGGAAAAGACAGCAGTGTCCACAGACCATTTCTCAGCATAATACCAGAAACCTAAGTGAATTTCTACAGTAGGAACTCTGCCTATACAGAAATAATCTTTTTTTTAATGTAGATTGTCAAGTCATTGTAAAATTTAAGATTATGGAACTTTGGCCCAAAATCTTAAATTGAAAGTGGCAATAGCCAATGTGTGATGGGGGTGGGGAGGAGGTGGGGGGGGGGCAAGTGGGGAACAATGTGTGGTGGGAGGAGGTTTATAGAATACAGTTCAGCAGCTGGGGTGCTGGTGAACTGGTGAACAGGTTTCTCACAGACCCTGCATTCAAGGTTTCTGAATGCAGACAGCCTGACCGGGACAGAATTGTAGAGCACAAAAACTGGCCCTTCAGCCCACTATCTCCAAGTGCCCGTGTATACTAATCCCGAGTACTGGTACTTGGTCCATGGCCTTCCATGCCTGGGTGATTCATGTGCTATTGTTAAGGTCGGCTACAGCACCAGGCCAAAGTCAATGCTTAAAGATGTGTGTAGATTGGTTATTGCATGTGAACCAATCAGAGTAATGTATTAACATTAACTCCACCTTACTGTACACTTTATATTAACACTCACTTCGCATATTACATAGTTACACCGGTGGTAGAGATGAACTAACAACGTATTGTACTGCACCACCATGACTCATGATTAAAGCTGACTTTGAACACCAGACTGTGTCTGTACAGTTCTTTACATGTTTACATGTTCTTTACATGTTTACATGGTGTCAGAATAGCTGTAAATTACCCATTCCGTCTGTCTATCAGGTTTTATTTGCATTTTATTAGTCTTGATCGTTTACTCCGATGGCTCCCTCGTGCCGCAAGCCAACCCAGCTCACCTTTGATGCAGACATAGGCGAGCGATGGAGGCTCTTTGAAATTGACTATGAGCACTACATCAATATCGTCCATCGCAACGATCCAGATGAAGTCAAGGCATCACTCCTGCTCAACCTGGCTGGACCCGAGGCTATGATTCGGGTGCAAACCCTTGACTTTGCGCCACCTGTGCTCAACGGGAACGGCCAGGTGGTGGTCCCAGCTGAGATGATGCGCAACCCTCATGTGCTGCTAGGTAAATTCTGTGAGCTATGTGACCTGCCATCTAACCGTATTCTGGAGAGGGCAAAGTTCTTTGCATGCCAACAGTATTGTCAAGTCTTCTAATGTTTTTGCAGATTCCCCGCTTGAAAGGGATTTGATTTATCTACCCCGAACTTATGAACTGGATTCACTTAGACCAAACACTTCTTTTCCACCTTTTATTTTGGCAGATTAGTCTTTAGCAGTTTTTAGCAGTTTTAGTCTTTACCAAGTGAAAAAACCTTTAGACACAAAGGCAAAAAATATACACATTACTGTAACCAAATATAAATAACAGAAAATTACATGTTCTAACATTCCAACTCATAGCAGCCATTTTGTTTTTTAAAATAATTTTCACATTTCATTAAATGAAAAATACAGATAATGCCCATTACTGTTACCAATTTCTTTAGCTTAATATCATATGAATCTTTACTGTTTTATAACACATATTATCATATTTTTAAAATCCAATTATTTAAACTAACACACACATATTTCAAACTTTCTCAATCAACACGTTAGCCAGACAAGTTTCTCAGATATTAAAGGGTTAAACAGAGTCTCTGGGGCTGCAGTTTTTGGCTCAGTTCATTTAGAGTTCAGTCCTTACCGGCTGCCAATCGGGTCTGTAGAAAATCAGTCCTGCTTGCCTTTTCTGGCTATCACGGCAGTCTCTTCCGGACAGTTCTTTTGATTTACTGTTCAAGTTTTGCCGCCCGCAAGTCTCTTCCGTCTTCTTTTTTGGCTTCTGGTGCTGTGTGCCCTTTGAAAGCCCCGGGCAGACGTCGGCAGGCTGGAGTTCCGCCCACTTTAATCACTGTCTCGTGATTTCAATTTGCCATATCTCTGCACTTGTTCTTTCATTTCAGTTTGATTTGACACCTCCCACTCGATCTTCCAATGGAACCACTTGGGAGATCGACGCTTTAAAGTCAAACTTTGAAGTCTAGGTTTGAACTTGATCTCCTGATGCATTTCTGTCTCGTTCTTCTACTGGAAGTAACTCCTGTCAAAGAGATGGCCTCCCACTTTGGATCGTTTAGGGCTTTTTCCTTGCCAAGAAACCTCTTCGCTGCTCTCCAAATCCATGCGACTGTCTTGATCAGTCGAGTTAGAATGCTGAACCGCTTGACATCAACAAGGTTTTGAATAGCTGACCCTTCAGGTGGTCTCTTTGGGTTTGTTGGTTCCGGTTCTTGTTTCTCTGCTTTGGCTCTTGATAGTGCTGCAACAAAAGCTTTCTCCTGTAACTTGTTGATGTTCTCTCTGGCAGTGGCAGCCAGTTCTTTAGCTGATTTTATTGGCCACTCACTCACAGGCAATACCAGGAACTTCGGTCCATTTTGCCACTCCGAATACTGATCAAGATCTTGAGGGCTGGCACCTCTGGTGATTACATCAGTGATGTTTTGTGGGCCAGGAATCCACCGCCAGTCCTGAATGTTGGTGCTTGTTTGAATCTCTCCAATCCGATTGGCGAAGAATGTCTGAAATCCGTAGCTTTCTCGCTGTATTGCACCAAGGATTGTTTGGCTATCCACAAGATGATACCACTTCTCCACTTGAATTCGACTGTGTAGCTCAAAATACTTCTTTAAGCGTGAGGCGAACACTGCTCCGCACATCTCTGCTTTAACAGCGTCTCCTCTGTGGTCCAAGGGAGTTAACTTGGCCTTGGATTCCACAAGTCTGACAATTGGGCCATGGTCTGAATCCCATCTCAGGTACATCACTGCCCCGTAGGTGTGCTCACTTCCGTCAGAAAAGGTGATCCCCAAGGGTTCAGTTGCGGAGCAAGAGGGAGTCAGTGCCCTGACGAACTTGACTTTTCCAAGTTGTACGTACTCTTCAAAGAGCTTAATTGCATCCTCCCTGAGTCCATCTGAGAGTGCCATGTCCCATGTGTCTCTGACCAAACAGCTTCCCTCTTTTGCTTCTTGGAAAGCTCTGCGTACTAAAATTGCTCCCTTTCGCTTAACAGGAGCACTATGCCGATGGGGTCATATAGCCCTGCTACCTGGCTGAGAAGCTCTCTTCTTGTTAGGGGATTTGGCGTCTGAGTTTTGATTTGCTCTTGTAGAAGGCCTTGACCAAGCCGCATCTTTTTCTTCCTCTTGGAGAAATTGATTCCCACCATAACGTGGAGCATGTCCTCTTCAACAATGTAGCCCAGACCAAGTGCCTTGTTATCATCATCATGCATTTGGTTTGGTAGGATCATGGTTTTTGTTTTGCTTTC
>CM075977.1:185292727-185497892 GCA_038087875.1 Malacoraja senta
TGCAGCGCCTGCACATTTGCAGCGCATGATGATGCAGCTCCAGCATTTTGATTTCCATATTATTTACAAAAAGGGCAAAGATATGCTCATCACCGACACTCTCTCTCGAGCGCCACGGGCATCCTGCAAACAACATCCCTTCGAGTGCGACGAGCTTGCTGTACTTAAAGTCGACTTCGTTCCCACGGAACGACTGCTTCGCCTGGCGGAGCACACAGAACGCTACCTGGACAGAACACTACAGCTGCTCTCCTCCGTTATCAAGAGTGGTTTGCCTGCAAAACAGTCCAACACTCCACTTGATATACAGCCATTCTTCTTAGTTCGCGATGAACTGGTGATACATGACGGGATCATTGTCAAGGGTCACAAAGTTGTGATTCCCTCATACCTGCAAGATGAATACTACAAAGATGTCCACAGCGGCCACCCAGGTACTGAGGCTACGCTTGCCCATGCCCAGAGCATGTTTAATTGGCCAGAAATGACCAAATACATATGTGAAAAAACGTCATCCTGCCCATTTGCAACAGTCTGGCTCCCCACCAACAGAAACAGCCTCTCCTGCAACAACCTGCTCCAGAGCTACCTTGTTCTGGTCGATTCCTATTCCAATTGTTTTGAACTTGATTTGCTGCCTACCATTACGTCTGAGATGGTTATACAAAAGCTTCAAAGACATTTATCTGTACATGGCGTACCAGTTCGACTGCAAACTGACAACGGGAGACAGTTCACCAGCCAGGCATTTCAAAACTTTGCAAAACTTTGGAACTTTCAGGATGTTACCAGCAGCCCAGAATACCCTCAAATCCAACGGCCTCACTGAGCGTGCTGTCAGGAGCGCAAAACAGTTAATGGAACGTTCGCATCTTGCCAATTCCGACGTCTACCTGGATCTGTTAAACCTGAGAAACATTTCCAGGGATGGTGTTCTGGGCTCTCCCGCCCAGCGGCTGATGTCTCGCACGACACGGCCCCAGCTCCCCGTCGCCAAGCAACAGCTGAAGCTACAGGTGCTCAAACCAGCTGCGGTCCAGAAGCACATTCAGGAGAAACATGATGTCCAGAAGCGCTCCTATGACAAGTCGAGCAAACCACTCAAACCGTTACTGCAAGGTCGAGTGGTTCGCCTGCAGACTGCAGTTGGACATACCCGACTGGGTTTCGTTGAGGGGCCAGCCAAGGAACCTCATTCCTACCTTGTCAACGTCGATGGTGTTCTGTACCGGCACAGCCGTCAACATCTTTTGCCCGTGAACAAACCGCGACCGTCTCCTCCGGTCCTTACGCACCGCCGTTGGTTTTCAAAACACCTGCTGCTGTTGTCCGTCCCAGACCCCCTGACCCCAACATGTATTCCCCCCGTGTCGTTCGGTTCCCTCATCCCCCAGTGTCCCTGGTCCTGCAAGCTCGCCTGTTTCTCTCCAGGCTCCCCGGCTGCGTTCTCCTTCCCGGGTTCTCCACCACCCAGCCCTACTAACATTTCCGGAACGGAGGGGGAAGGGTTTGTCCGTACGCGTTCCGGTCGGGTTAGCAGACCGCCTGACAGGTACGGCGAGTATATTAACCGCATGTGTTTTAACAACTGCTTAACAACTCTTTTCTCTACGGGGAAGGATATAGATTGGTTATTGCATGTGAACCAATCAGAGTAATGTATTAACATTAACTCCACCTTACTGTACACTTTATATTAACACTCACTTCCCATATTACGTAGTTACACTGGTGGTAGAGATGAACTAACAACGTATTGTACTGCACCACCATGACTCATGATTAAAGCTGACTTTGAACACCAGACTGTGTCTGTACAGTTCTTTACATGTTTACATGTTCTTTACATGTTTACAATGTGTGTAGGAAAGAACAGCAGATGCATGTTTAAACTGAAAATAGACATAAAATGCTGGAGTAACTCAGCGGGACAGGCAGCACCTCTGGAATGAAGGAATGGGTGACGTTTCGGGTCCAGACCTAGGAGTCAGAGATAAATAATTGGGTGGGGATTAAAAGAAATAATAAATATCAGAAACATATGGGGATAGGGCGAGGTTTGTAAGGGATTAGATCATCCAACGGGAAGTGAGGAGAAGGTTGCGGAGGACTTAGTGTTCACAGGCCATGAACTATAGTGGGAAGGCATTGAGTCACAAGGGGATCTGATTAGTGAACAGGTTACAGATTTGGGGTGCTAATAGGAAATAGTCCTGATCCTCTGGTCTAATTCTTATCTCTTCCATGCAGAGCCCCCTTCAGCTCCAGAAATTCTAACCTGTCAAAGTTAAACTGGAACAGATAGAATAAAATCCATGCAATAGGAAGGAACAGCAGATGCTGGTTTATACCAAAGATAGAAACAAAGTGCTGGTGAACAGGTTTACTTACTCCAACAAAGTGTTGGAGTAAGTCAACAGGTCATGCAGCATCTCTGGAGGAAAAGGATGGGTGATGTTTCAGGTCAGGATGCTTCTTCAGACTGAAAGTAAGGGATGGGGGAAAGGGTGGGGGCTCCAATGTGATCCAATCACTAATTACATTTTCCCATCTCCACCCCGAACCGCCTTCCACAGAGACCGCTCCCTCCGCAACTCCTTGGAGATGCAACACCTCTCCTAGTACCTCCTCCCTCGACTCCATCCAAGGACCTCGACAGTCCTTTCATGCGAGACAGAGGTTCACGTGCACCTCCTCTAACCTCATCTACTGCCTTCAATGTCCCCGATGTGGGGCGTTCTGTGCATCCGCGAGACAAAACGTAGAATTGGCCACTGTTTCGCTGAACAATTGCGCTCGGTGTGCCAAGTTCTCTGCAATCTCCCAGTCGCTCCCTTGTTTTCTCTGGACAGTTGGAGGCTGAGGGAGACTTGATAGAAGTATAAAAAATTATGAGAGGTGTTTCGATAGGGTAGACAGTCAAAACCTTTTTCCGAGGGTGGAAATGTGAAAGACTAGAGGGCATAGTTTTAAGGTGAAAAGAACAAAGTTAAAAGGAGATGTGTGGAGCAAATTATCTATAGGATTCCAGGAACATGTGGCCAGGGGTGGTGATGGAGGCACATATAATAGCAAGATTAAACGAGAACTTACCAGTTTGAAGTTTGATCTTTATTTTATGAGGAGTAACATTGAGGGATTACGTGAAGAACCCGTCAGGGTGCAAGCGTGACAATCTTCAAAGCAGTGGTGTGAAATCACAGATCACGATAGTCGAATTAACATAGTAAGATAAGAGAACTAGAATACAAGCTGACCTTATAATAGAGGGTGGGCGTGGAGGGCACATAATCCCTCAACGTTACTCCTCATAAAATAAAGATCAAACTTCAAACTGGTAAGTTCTCGTTTAATCTTACTATTTTACTTCGGAGTCACGTGAGTGACTATGTGAAGATTTTGAAGCTCTGTGATTTCATGCCGTGGAAAGGAATTCATGCATCACACACTGCATCAGTTGACTACTGATGAGTGATCATTAATAATGCATTCAGACATGACTTAGATATAGACATGTTGATGCTTTTAATGAACAAACAATGATAATAGTAAACTCACTCAACAGGTAGGGAACTATGAAACAGAACTAGCATAGAGTTGGCAAATACCCCCAATCTGGTAATGGGTTGTTATAAATGATTGGAAAGATCGTTAGTTTGACCACCCTGCAGTCGCTAGGATGTGGTCCCGCTAACGTCCATACCCTGCTGCTGTGGTAGTTGCAGCCCTGGTGGAGTGAGACTTGAATATTAGTGTTCACTCCTGTATAAGCCAGCCCCATTATAACCACCTGGAGATGGTCTGTAGTGATACCTTCTTACGAGGCTAATGTAACTAAAAGGTCTGTCTCACGAATCTGCGGTCATTGGCGGCGAAACAGGAAGAATCTGCCGCCATAGACCGCGCACTCGTGAGAAAGAACAATTCCCGGGCCGTGCGACGGTGTTCCCAACACCGCGCGGTGCAAAAATAAAATCGACAATGTCGAAAACCAAATACTCACCGCACAACCTCCACCAGTGATGCACGAGTGCGCACGGCCGCTCGCACGGGCCGCCGCCAGTATGGCTCGAGCGCCGTGCGTCAAACCTCCTCTGCCACAGCCTCCGCCAGTGACGCACGTGCCGCCGCCAGTGAGACACGTGTGCTGCGCGGCCGCAGGCACAGCCATCGCTACAGCGCCGCGATCAGGATGGCCGCCGCCACAGCCGCCGCTGGTGAGTCACGTGCGGGGGGCCGACGTCATCGCAGTCGGCCCGCCCTTTTTTTACTTACCGCAAGCACGTGGGACCCGCCGTGTTTGAATTAACTCGGCCCCCGCGCAACATCCGTGCGGCGCTCCGTTGGATAGCCTCGACGCTCTCGCCGTTGCCGCGCGGTCCTAGCTACCGTCTGCACCGCGCTTCACCGCCGATGACCGCAAACAGGTAAGACACGGCCTTAACAATATTGCTAGTTCAGAGTCTTTAATGCTCTAGTGACCTACATTCTGGTGTAGATGTGTGACTACACACAACAGAAGGTCCATGAGATATGTGAACAATCTAGTTAGACCTGATGCCCCTGGTCTACTCTGCTTGACTAAGTCATAAACATAATGTTATTTAGCCCGCAGATATTATCATTGTGACCAGTCACTGCTAATGCCATGTCTGGACCCGTTGTGCTGAACTCAGCGCCATGGGCATAACCACTTATTGGCGAGTTTGACCAAGGACAGGGATGTAGCTGGAGCCCACCAATGAACAAAGTGGCACAATGTTAACATCCTATATCTCTGCGTACCCAGGCCTGGGAGATTTAGAGTTGAAGATACCCTTCATTACCTGAATCCCAGAGGGCGAGACCCAACAGAGTGGATTCTGTTCCCCGCAGGCAGCATGATGAGAAGGCACTTTAGGCACAGTAAATAACACTTTAACTTGATAATTGTCAACCCCATACAAAACTGACCTTCAAGCCGTCAGTCATACATGCCGAGCTGAATGTAATATAACATAAAACAAATACCTCCCATCTCCTTAAGAGGAGATACTGCTGTTTGGTGCTATCCCTGCATCTGCAGTGAGCACATCCAAGGTATGGTTTGACAACCTGAGCCGCAGGAACGGCCTTCGCAGAGTCTGTAATCAAAGCATTGGTTATATCATGCAAAGGATGGTTCCCCGAGTCACGGTAAAACCAGCAAATTTGATGTCCAGAATTAACCATATAAGGTTCTGTCATCATTCCCCACATCAGCGGGAACCATGGCTGTAGAAGCCAGGCAGGCACTATGAAAATACCTGGCGGGAGCTTGCTGAATTTGCAAGATCCATCTGATGAGGCAAAATGGAGGAAGACATTCCTCCCCAATGTAGCGAGAATACATCCATCGCCATTGATATGCCACATATATTGCAACTGGTGATTGAGCCTGGATGCAGACATTTAGATCTTCAGCGTTTCATCGAGCCACAATGTCATTAAACACTTAACGATCCAACATCAATTCTGTATTGACAACTGAAGATATACCAGTGCTAGATGAGGTTAGATAAATTATCACCGGATACTTTGACTGATTATACCCATGTGGTCAACATATACCTCCACCAAAGTGAATCAACTTGGACTTAAGCATGCACCCCTTAATCCACAGAATGCACCTGTTGTCTGTAGGTAGTTGATACCATATAACTGAACATTTGGTAACTCATGTAAATCCCATCCGTCTCCCTAATTTAGAGCTGATATTTGTAATTTTCCATCTTTGAGCAATAGCATCAGTTTGTAATTAACTGAAGATAATTGATGAAAAGTTAATGGAGCAATGCTGAATACTATTCGTCCATCATGGTGACTTTGATAGTTTCAGCCGGAATAGGTCTGGTAACAATGGTACTTGAGAATTGATTCCAATGTCTTGCCTCAGGGCGGAGTCCCAGACAATTTCAGTTGGTATCAACGTAAATTTAACTTAAATTGAACTGGATGGATGAGAACTCAATTCCAGCTAAATTTTGAAATACCTCTGGTGCCTTGTGAATGGAAACTGATCCCATGGTAGTTAACAGTCACGAAGTTCCCTATTTAGAAATGTCTATATTGCACAAGCGAGTTGTACCTGTTAACAATGAACAGGCCTCATTGCCACAATTGCGATTCTGCCTAAAAAGGCAACGCCAACCATGTTTTCGAGAACTCTGGTGCTTGATTGCTGTGCAGTATAAACTAATCTGATCTGTAGAAACCCAAGTGTAAATATTACCAACTAGTATCCGTAATCGGAAGCTTCTACTTCATACTCCAAATGGGAGGACTTATGCAACCTGCCCAGGAGCTGCCTCAACCAGCTTCATCCTTCATACATCTGAATGGTAGGGCTTATGCAACCTGAACCAGGAGCTGCCTTAATCAGCTTCATCCTTCTTAATCAGCTTTAACCTTCATACATCCGAATGGTAGGACTTATGCAACCTGAGTCAGGAGCTGCCTTAGGTATGTGTGTATGTATTTTAGCACCATCTGCATCCATCTGTTTGATCGAGTGGGAGGAATTGCAACCCTGAATCAGGTGTCGCTTCAGGCATATGTGCACTTCAGTAGCACCCTCTACCACTCCGGCTCATTTGAGTGGGAGGAAATTTGCAACCCTGAACCAGGAGCTGCTGCCTGACATGCCTTCCACATTCTTGCGGGGTTGGCGCATCCTCCCCGAAGGCCGTTCTGGGCCGCGGTCTAAAAAAGACCTCTGTGCTGATCGTACGGCCTTCAGGCTTTCACCAGCGTCGGTGTCTGCTGCTGGGTGCATAGCACAATTGTGGCATCTTCAGCCAACCCCATGTCTTCAGAGTCAGCCCAGAAGTGACTCCTAATGCTCCCCTCTGTCGAGGGAGATGCATTATGCAGCCCTCAACGAGGTGCTGCCATGGGCGTCCTAGGAGGCCCATGGTGACAAGGCTCCATATCCTGGAGCACGTCATGTTGGAGCATCTGCTCCATCAACCGCTCCATGCGGGATATGCGATCTCGGTCGCTGCCTGCCGGCGGTGATTCTTCACGGCCCGACTTGTCCGAGTCTATGGCCTGTCCGTCCTCTGCTTGGTCTTTCCGCCAGTCTGTAGTGTTGATTCAGACTGCATAGATTGCGATCCAGGTGCAGTCGGCCGCTGCTGACTGCCCGTACTTCCGTGTTCCAGCCAGTCTGGATGCAGTCCGTTTGGACTTCGTTACCGACTTGTCCATAGTTCCTTCCCTGTAACACAGAAATGGAACAAAAACGACCCCAGAGTAAAGAACTTACCTGCAGGTCTTGTGATCTGGAAAAGGCAGATTCGACCGCTGCCCGCTACCCACATTCTGCGGTCTCCGTAGTGGGTTCCCTGCGGTCCCTGTAGAAGGGATTCCCCGCAAAGCCCATGTCGGGTTTTCATCCGAGCCGGGTATCCCCGTAGTTCTCGCAGCCGGGATTCCCTCTGCACTCCTTGTAGAAGGGGTTCCCCGTGAAGTCCATGTTGGGTTTTCCCCCGAGTCTGGTATCCCCGCGGTTCTTGCAGCCCGGATTCCCTCTGCAGTCCTTGTAGTAGGGATTCCCCACGAGATCCATGTCGGGTTTTCCCCCGAGCCTGGTATCCCCGCGGTTCTCGCAGCCGGAATTCCCTCTGCAGTCCTTGTAGAAGGGATTCCCCGCGAGGTCCATGTCCCCGCAGTTCTCACAGCTGCCTCTGCGGTCCCTGGAAGAAATAGTGGCTTACCCTCCAATGGGTTGCCACCAGTCTGAAGCCGCTGGCTCCACCGCCAGTGACTCGAAAAAGGCGAACTCAACCGCCCCTTGCTACCCGCATCGCGGCCTCTGTAGCGGGTTCCCCGCGATCCGTGGGCGGGTTTCCCCGAGGTCGTGACCGGGATTCCCCGACCCTGTGGTCCGCGACTGGGGTCCTCGCGGTCCATAAAGGATCTCCCCCGGCCCAGCCAACTTCACCGAAATAAAGCAGGACCTCTGTATGGCTTACAGAGATTCCTGCAAAACATCCGGTGGCGCCATGTTAGACTAACAGACGTGCACCTAGCTCCTCTCCCGAAAAACTTCACGATTTATCGTGTAAAACGGGTCCAGAAATCGGGATTGTTTTTAACAACCTTACCGGAGCTTCAGGTCGTCGCGCTGATGACGTCATCGTTAAACGCGATGTTTTAAACGGTGGTTTGAAGCCCTTTAAATGAGTAAACTGTCTCCAGCTGTGAGCCCTCGGAGAGCAGTGAATAAGCTGCTGACAGGCCAGAAGAAGTCTGAAGCAGAAGTTACTTCTGAAGTTACCTCTGAAGTCTCTGAAGTCTCTGAAGTGGCTGCAGAAATGGATACAAGATCTAAGAAAGACTTTGATGACTTGAAGAAATCAATGAAAAATTTGAAAGATGAGATTTCGGATAATATGAAGGAAGATAAGAAGGAAATGAAGGAAAATAGGATTGAAGATAAGAAGGAAATGAGGGAAAATATGGCAAAAATGATGGAAGGAATGGAGAAGATGATGAAGGATTTAAATGCTGGTAACCAGAAGAATATGATGGATTTACTGGACATTATGAATAAACGAATTGATGAGGTGAAAGATGGAATATCAGAGAAAATGGATAAGATGGATGTAACTACTACGGATAAGTTCACGGTTGTGCTTGAAACAGTAGCTGCAAGTATGCACACAATTACGGAATTGGAGAAAAATACGGCTCGAGTGGTTGAAGACATGGCGAAATTGAGGCAAGAATATGAGCAAATGAGGCGAGAAAACGAACAAGCTTCACTACAGATGGTGACTCAACTGGAGAAAGTCTCAGCCAAATGCCTGGACCTGGAAGCTCGCTCTAGACGCCAGAATTTGAGAATTCTTGGTGTTTCAGAGGGGGCAGAAGGGGAGCAGGTACGTGAATTTGCCATGGGCTTGTTGAAACAACTGTTGAATCTTTCCAAGGAACTGAAAATCGAAGTGGCTCATCGTGTCCCAAGATTTAAACAAAGATCTGGTGCGGGAAAAGCTTATCCACGACATATTATTGTGAAATTTCGGGATACTGTAGAACTGGAATATGTTATGAGCAAAATCAAATACGGTGTACAACTGCGGCTGGACAAGGACACTATTAAGATATTCAGGGACTACCCGTATGAAATTGTGCAAAAAAGAAACAAATTTGATAAGGTTAAAGATCTTTTAAGAGGGAGAGAAGGGATCAGATTTGGGTTTTTTTACCCCGCGAAAATGCGTATTTCCTTTAATGGTCTTGAAAAGTCATTTGTTAAGCCTGAAGACGCATTCAAATATGCCCAAACTATCGTTGAAAAACAGAAATGAAAGGGAGTTTTGGCAGATCTGTACCATTCTAAGCAATGCTTTGTCTGGGGATAGTTACACTGTTATCTTTGGAATGTTGAATCAAGGACATTTTCTGTTCAAAACGTGTAAACAACTGAACAGTTGGAATATAAACCAGAAAATAATTGCTTATTGATTAAAATATTATAACCAATTGTAAGAACTTATCCTATTAACAACTTAACAAGTTATGCAGGTTAGATTAGAATACTAACAAAAACAAAAATAAAAAATAATGAACTAACATACTAATATGAATTTTTAATAAATTGTAACCTTATCTATAAGTGGGAGGAGGGGATGAGAAACGAGCACCTGGCTTATGTCCAGGGGCACGTCTCGTTAACCCCTTCAACCAACAGTTGATTCTTATTGAAGTCAAAAATATTGGTTTAATAATTAAACTCCGATATATATATATGTTATAAGGAAATATCAGGGTAAAATTGTATTATATATCTGAATGTGAGGCCTCGTTTTAATATTTTAATATGTTATGATTAACTAAGAGAGCGGAGCTATTTGTGTAACAACGCAATGGAAGTCAAAACAAGGTTTTTTCCCACCTACAGGTGGGACACTCGCTACAGTGCCGACTATATCAGACACTGTAGCCTCACTTTTTTAGTTTTTTTTTTACCACATAAAATCACTTGTTTGTGTTTTGT
Organism: Malacoraja senta; assembly: GCA_038087875.1. NCBI lineage: Eukaryota > Metazoa > Chordata > Chondrichthyes > Rajiformes > Rajidae > Malacoraja > Malacoraja senta. The sequence continues at coordinate 185,302,752 of CM075977.1, forward strand.
GTTTAGTGATAAGCGTGAAATGGACATACCAGCAAAATTTAATAATTCAAAAACTCCCCCAATACCTAAAGACCTGGGATATGGATGCACCACAAGATTCAAAGGTACTATAATTATTCAAAATGCATGACACCACACAAAAGAACCTAGGAGGAATCTCATTTTGTAGTTGGAATATAAGAGGTATTAACGAACCTATTAAAAGGGGTAAGATACTAGCTCAGCTGAAACTGTACAACTCTGACATTACCTTCCTACAAGAAACACACCTAAAACCTCAGGATCAAGTTAGACTGAGGGCGAAATGGATAGGTCATACCATTCTTCATTTACTTCAAAATCTAGAGGCACGTCAATCATCGTAAGAAAAGGTATACCATTTAAAGCAAAGAATATTATAACAGATATAGAAGGGAGATACCTAATAGTTAATGGAGAAATCCATGACACTCCACTTACTTTGGTAAATATATATGCCCCTAACTTTGATAACCCCCACTTTTTCAATAAAATTTTCAACATAATTGCAGAGTCAAACTATCAAAATGTTATAATAGGAGGAGACTTTAACTGTGTTTTAGATCCGTACTTAGATAAATCAAGTCAAAAACAGAGAGGGAATATGAAATCGAAAACTGGGGAACTCCTCAATACCTATATAAATAACACTAATATAGCAGATGTTTGGAGAATTGTTAATCCAACTGGCAGGGAATATTCGTTTTACTCAATGGTACATAAGACATACTCACGTATAGACTACTTTCTGCTGGATACAAAATTAATCCCCCAAACATCTAATGCAATATACCATACAAATTCAATTTCAGTCCATTCCCCACTAACTTTCTTTTTAAAACTGGAAGGATTGTCTAAGAATAAATCGTTCTGGAGATTTAATTCTCAAATTTTAAAAGATCCACAAGCGAGTATATATTTAAAAGAACAAATGGAGGTCTTTTTTCAAACAAATGATACTTCAGATATATCGCCTACTTTATTTTGGGAATCTTTTAAAGCATACATTAGGGGTATTATAATTTCATATCAAGCTTTTCAAAATAAAAAGAATAAGAATGAACAAAGACAGTTAGAAGAACTTATTAGACAAATGGATATAGATAATGCTAAAGATCCATCAATAGATAAACATAATAAAATAATAATTTTAAAATTTAAATTAAATAAATTATTATCTGCCAAACTTATAAGACTTTTTCAAATTACAAAACAAGAGCACTTTGAATTTGGGGATAAACCGCATAAACTTTTGGCTCGCCAGCTAAAAAAACGAGAAAAGGAACATACTATACCAAAGATCAAATCAGATAAAGGGGAATTATTAACAACACCGAAGGATATTAATAAAAGATTTGCGCAATTTTACGAGAATTTGTATACATCTAAAATGATAATTGATTCCAATAATATCACAAAGTTCTTGGATACCTGTAATCTTCCAAAGTTAGAGCTGAAGGAACAAGAGGAACTGGGTGCACAAATCTCAATTAAGGAATTAGAAGATACAATAAACTCATTAAAGAATGGAAAAACACCAGGCCCTGATGGATTTACTAATGAATTTTATAAAAGCTTTTATGATAAACTAATACAAAGATTACAAAAAATGTACCAATACGCTTTTAAAAAACGAATACTACCTGATACATTAGCGGAATCAACGATTACATTAATACCTAAGAAAAATAAAGATTTAGAAGAACCTGGTTCATATAGAGCTATAGCATTGTTAAACACAGATCAAAAAATATTAGCGAAAACATTAGCTAGAAGATTAAGTAAATACATTAGTAAATTAATAAACCCAGATCAGACAGGGTTTATCCCTAAGAGATACTCTTCTAATAATATGAGACGTCTACTCAACATAATGCACTCACACAAATCTGAAGATCAAGAATTATCAATTATTTCGCTGGATGCTGAAAAAGCATTTGATCAAGTAGAATGGAATTATATGGATAAAGTATTACAAAAATTTCAACTGGGAGAGAATTTTATTTTATGGATTAAGTTACTATATAACAAACCTACAGCTAGAATACTAACTAATAACATATTATCCTCGAAATTTCAACTATCAAGGGGAAATAGACAAGGATGCTCATTATCACCACAGCTGTTTGCTCTCATTATTGAACCGCTAGCAGAAAAAATTAGAATACACCCTGATATTCATGGATATAATACTAAAGACTCATATAATAAAATATCTTTATACGCGGATGATATATTACTGTATATAACAAAACCTCAAATCACTATACCAAATATATTAAATTTAATTGAAGACTTTGGATCTTTTTCTGGATATAGAATAAATTGGAATAAAAGTGAAATTATGTCAATAAAACCGAAAGATTCAACACATCTTTTAAAATTCCCTTTTAAAATAGCTACAGAAAAATTTAAATATTTGGGAATCGAAATTACCAGAACATATCAAGGTATGTTCAGGGCAAATTTTGACCCCCTACTTAATAAATTAAATACACTAATTAAATTCTGGAAAACGCTCCCGATGTCTTTAATAGGCCGAATAAACGCAATAAAAATGATCTTTTTACCACAAATTTTATACCTATTTCAATCAATTCCTATATACTTACCTAAGAAGTTTTTAAAAAAACTCGACTCAGATATCACTAATTTTATATGGGACTATAAATCACATAGAATACAAAAAACTCATCTGAATAAACCTAAAGTATTGGGGGGTTTAGCACTACCTAATTTTATGTATTATTATTGGTCAGTAAATATTAAAAACATGATTCAACTGATGGATAACTCCGCCCAGCCAGTAGACTGGATTGTAATGGAGAAAGAGGATTGCTCCTCTAGAAAAATTGGAGCGATCCTCCTCTCTCCAATGAAACTGAATAACATAAATTATAATAAGAACCCAATTATTCATAGTACAATCCGTATTTGGAAACAAATAAAACAAAATTTAAAATTAAGAAATTTATCACTTTTATTACCTATAGTCAATAACCCTTCGTTTAGTCCTTCTATTATAGATAAAGCTTATACACAATGGGATAGACTAGGAATTAAAACGCTTGGTGACTTGTATGAAACTGGAAAATTACTTTCATTTCAACAATTACAAATAAAATATAAACTCGGAAATAATCAATATTTTAAATATTTTCAAATATGCGACTATTTGAAAAAATATACAAAAGATCATTATAATAACCCAGTAGATGTATTGGACGAGGCAATGCAGATAAAAGCGGAATCAGCAATCTTAATATCATATTTGTATAATATTATTTTAAATGTACAAATACCACCTACGGAGGGTATCAGAAGAGACTGGGAACAAGAGTTAGCTATTAAAATTTCAAAGGAAAGTTGGAATGAATACTTATTAAACGTGCATAAATGCTCGATTAATGTAAGACACACTTTAATACAATTTAAAATTTTACATAGATTATATTATTCGAAAATTAAAATTCATAAAATTTTCCCAAACGTATCATCTATTTGTGATAAATGTCAATCCCAAGAAGCTACTATAGCGCACTCATTCGTCTTCTGTACAAAAATTCAAAAATTTTGGAATGAAATTTTTGAAATCTTTACAAAGTTATTTAAAACAAGACTGATACCCAAAGCAGAATGGATTATCTTCGGAATAACGGAAGATGATCCAGAACTAAATGTGTTTCAAAAGAAATGAATGGACTATGGGTTAATAACTGGAAAAAAACTAATTCTAAAATTTTGGAAGAAGGCTCCAATACCAACTATAAATATGTGGATTTCAAATATGTTTGAAACATTACACCTAGAAGAGATAAGACTCCTCCTAGCAGGTAAACCAGATCACTTCCACCTGACGTGGTCTGCATTTATAGAATTATTACAAACATAGGGTGCAAAAGTACTTTAAAAAAAAATAAAAAATTGAGGTCAGGTAAGGGGGGATGATAGTTGAAGAGTTGGTATGTCCTATTTACGTAATGCTCAAAAAATATATATATTTTTTCTTTTTTTTTTTCCTCTCTCTCTTTCTCTTTTTTTTCCTAGGGCCTATTTCTTAACTCTTTTTCTTTTGTTTTTAATTTCGCTCCTATAGGGTCTTCGTCCTTTTTTGTTGTTACATTTTCTACACTTTTCTACACTTTCACTTTTTCCTTCACTTTCTTCTTTCTTTCAATCTTTTCCTTTTCCAGTGTAAAAAAATAAATAAAGGGAGTACATTAATTGTAAGAAGATACAAATGACGAGTATTAATATATGTGGTTGTAATGTAATGTACTTCTAATAAATAAAAATTTAAAAAAAAATATTAAAAAAATAAATTAAAAAAAAAAAAAAGAGATTCCTGCAAAACACAACTTGGAAAAGTTTAAAACTTACCTTCAGGTTGGACCGCTGATGGAGCAGTGCTCCCACCCAGCCTGTCGATTGCACAATGCGATAGACGATATGTCGCGCATGCGCCCTGACGGGTTCTTCACGTAGTCACTCACGTGACTCCGAAGTAAAATAGTAGTATTAAGATGCTTTTAGATAGACATATGGATATGCAGGAAATAGAGGCGTACGGATCTTGTGCAGGTAGATGAGATTAGTTCAGTTTGGTATCATGATCGTCACAGACATTGTGGGCTGAATAGCCATTCCTGTGCTGAATGTTCTATGTTCTATGAAGCAGGTTGGACTTGGATGATTGTACGCCTGAATAATTGTTGCTTCCTTTCTATGCAATTCAAAAAAATATATTTAATATTGAAAAGACAGAGGTGACAGAAATGCAAGAAATTCAAGTTCTTTTCCACTTCAACACTGTGCTATTAGCAAATATTTTTGTAACTGCTGTGGAATAAATTAACAAATAAATCCAGTTGGCTTGTTTCAGTATAAGAAAACAAGTGATTCCAAACCTCTAAACATGTGATGACCCTCAGAGAGGGAGAAAATAAAACATCTCCAGGTCTGCAGTCAGATTAATCAACCTGTACCATTATACATAATGGATGTGTTTGGACATGTGATGGTGGGATGACATGTACCTGTAACTCGAAGAAAGACACAAAATGCTGGAGTAACTCAGAGGGACAGGCAGCATCTCTGGAATAGGTGACATTTCGGGGCAAGAACCCTTCTTCAGACTTCAGTCTCGACCCAAAACGTCACCCATTCCTTCTCTCCAGAGATGCTGCCTGTCCCGCTGAGTTACTCCAGCATTTTGTGTCTATCTTTGATTTAAACCAGTTACTTCCTATACTTATAATTTTCTCTATTGAGCATGCATTCAGCAGTGTAATGAAGGAATTTGATTGCATTTGTTACAGACACATTTTGGCATGCTTTATATTTGCCAGAAGCTAAATTAATTACTGACTAGGAGCAAAAAGTACAAATGGAGATGATGATCCTGGCAGATAACGCTCAGTTTAGCACCCCAGAATCTGTCTCTGTAATGGCTGTCAATGTGAATACCACACTGTAAAAAATAGCCCAGAATTTACAGGGGAACTGCGAGTCAATGACAAAGACCATTATTAGTGCATAAATAACACAGTAATTTGTGCCAAGGCAGAGATGCACCACAACCTGTGAATTGCCCCGGGTTGAAGGATTAATTTGTGCCAATCTAACTTTAGCTTTGTGAAAAAAAATCTAACCATGAACATCCAACTGAGTATTATGAAACTTCTGCATTTGCTCAGTAAACACCAATTAAATTCACCACAGAACATTAGGTTACTTAATGGCACTGGAATTGTTTTCAGGATGTGAGAATTTCTTTCTACCATGCCACTCAACTTCAGAGTCTCAGATAGGAACAAGCAAAACTCCAGCCTCACTCATAAACAGGCAAGTTATTGCCAGAGGAGATCATTTTAATCTTTAATTATTAACCTACATTTCCCAGAGATTTAAGTTCAACTTCTTTCTTGTTTCTTCTCTTTTTCTTTCAGGGCTGGTTTAATGCAATCTTTTATTCCCTCTGTATTTTTCTTAGTGTACATGATTTGACTTTAATCTAACTACCTGCCCCACTTATGACAAAAATTAGAGCCTTGACTTTCTGGAGTGAAGTTGGAAAACATTTCCACCCGCAAGAGTTGACAGTAGATTTTATTTCGAAGTCTTGTGACGAGGCTATGTGAAGGACCCGCCAGCCCGCATGCGCATCAATATGTTGTCGCATGGCATGAGATATGGATGCATTCGGGAATGCTCCGTGAGGTACGGTTTTTTTTTGCAGGAGCAGCGGGCTAGGAGATGCTGACAGGCTCAACCTGTAAAGCAACCAATGTTAAAGCGCCGAAAAGGAGTAGATGGCCCGGCCGTGTCTCGGAGTAGCTGGCAGGTGTGACCTGCACAGTAATCTCCACTAAGGCTCCGAAAAGGAGCAGCCTGTCGAAGTGGGCTCGGAGATGCTGGCAGGCGCGACCTTAACAGCAACCTCCGATTAAGCTCCGAAAGGGAGCAGCTTGTCAAGCCGGGCTCGAAGATATGAACAGTCGTGGCCTGCACAAGTAATTCTGTTTAAGTTCCGATAAGGGGCAGCTGGTCGACCGGGCTTGGAGACGCTGGCAGGTAAGGTCTGCATACAAACCCCCACTAGTTCTGAAAAAGAGCAGCTTGGTGACCCGGGCTCAGAGGCACTGGCAGGGTGGCCTGTACAGCAACCTCTGAAAGCTCCAAAAAGGAGCAGCTTGGCTACCCCAGGCTCAGAGATGCTGGCAGGGTGGCCTGCACAGCAACCTCTGTGAAAGCTCTAAAAAGGAGCAGCTTGTTGACCCGTGTTCAGGGAAGACAAATTCGGAACTGGCTGTCCAATAGGACCATATTGGCCAGGGAAGCACAGCCTCAAAATCTAAAGATTGAGGTTATCAGGCTACTCACATGAGTGAGAGGCTGGAGATGGGGAAGTGCACTGCACTGATACAGGCAGTTAAATTCAGATATTTGAGGATATCTCCTGCTCAGAGGCAGGGAGTTTGAGGAATCGCTCAACACATGCATAATACTTTCAGCTCACGACTAAAAAAGAGCTGCCAGCACTCTGGAACATAATTTGCCATCCTCTCAGGGATAGGTAAACCAGTAGAGGCCGATCTGGCATGTAGCATTATATATGTAGCATTGTATACTTGACCACACCACAGGCTTGTGATGTAAGAAAAAAAGCAAAAGCTCCAAAAGGGAGCAGTTTGGCGACCCCGAGTTCGGGGAAGGCCAAGGCCAAAATGGCAAAAATTGTCCAAAAGGACAATACTAGGTAGGAAGTTACTACCTCAACATCCATTGAGGCTGTCAAAACTGGAAAACCTGATTGAGAGGCTGGTCGAAAGGAATGTGCTCCGCACACTGGCGACTGATACAGATAGTTCCAGTCAGATGTCTGCGGCAGCAATACTTGGTTCAGGATTGCATTATGATATCTCCCACCCAGAGGAGGGGTGTTTTGAGGATTATTACATGGTAGACTCTGACTGTGAGGAAGTCGAAAGTGAACTTGAATTCCCTCAACAAGTGGATGCTGAACTCAAGTCTAAAAAGGAACTACCGGCACTTGTGACTAAATTTGTCATCCCCTTGGGGATTGCAGAACCGTTAGAGGAAGAACTGGAAAGTAGCATTGGTTACTTGACTTCTCATCAGTTCAATGAGAAGAACATGAAGGACACTGCTGGGAAGTATGCTAGTCCTGAAAACTGCCAGACACTGGATGTTCTGAAGGTCAATGCCACCATTTGGGGCAATATGAATGGCAAAACAAAGTCAAAAGACTTAAAACGAGTCAGAGATTTCTCACAAGAGTAATTGTGGCCTTTGCAAGGTCGGTGGAGGGAACTCAACTGTTTGATTTGCAGTAGACGCCTTAGTACTTCTGTGTAATGCACAGTTTGAGGTCAATTGTGTTCGCAAGGATGGTATAAGGTCTGAGAGTAACCCAATATATGCTCATTTGTTCAAGGCAAGTAATGTGCAGTCTGCAAAGTATCACTTTGGAGAAGATTTAGGCAAGCAAGTCAAGACTTGCAAGAAGAATTCATGGCTGCTGTGGGTGTGGTGAGGCACCCTTTGTGAGTAAGACTTCCGTCTACCGGCATGCATATCATCCCCACCAAGCTGGCGGCGGAAACCGCTACTCTGAGGTTGGTTGGAGCACCAGGCCTACACAATTAAAACCAAGCCAGAGGCCTTTTTTGTGCACAGGTTCACAGTGTTCACCATGGAGGCAGTGCACTCCACATACTCAGTATCGTTCCCCAGCAGGCTACAATGCCAGAGCCAAATGGACAGAGCAAAATCTAGGGTCAGTTGACTCTCTTGATCAACTGCCTAAGGCCGTTGAGGTATGTAAATATTATTCCATCAGTCGCATGAGATGTACTGACGACATTAAAGTCGGAGGTGGATTGAGTGTTCAAAAACAGGTGGGGACAAAAAATCTCTGATCCTTTTATTTTACAAATCATAAATGGTTATAAGATTGAGTTTCTAGCAGACCAATTTCATCCGTGGCAAGAGAAGTCATGACTCCCGTACATACGGTCTAAAGGGGAAACTATGGCTATCCAAGTTGAAATAGAGAAATTACACAAAAAGGGTGTAATTGAGCAGTCTGCACATGAACAAGGGTATATTTGTAAATATCTTCTCGCGGATGGCGGATGTGCAGGAGTAGGGCGCCGTTGTGTATGGCTGCTCTGCCTGCAGTCCGCCTTTTCACCCTTTTTTATTTTATTATTTAGTCCTGTTAAAAACAAAATGTTAGTTGGAGGTCTTTTATGTGGTGGGTGGGGGGGGGGGGAGGGGGAACATTTATTTCCTAGTCCCTACCTGGTCGGAGAGGTGGCTTCCCTCCAAGCTGTTTCTTCGCCCCTTTCTTCGAACCAACGAGAGAGCAGGCTATTCTAGACTGGGTATTGAGTAATGAGGAAGGGTTAGTTAGCAGTCTTGTTGTGCATGGCCCATTGGGCAAGAGTGACCAGAATATGGTTGAGTTCTTCATTCGGATGGAGAGTGACATAATTAATTCAGAAACAAGGGTTCTGCACTTAAAGAAAGGTAACTTTGAGGGTATGAGATGTGAATTGGCCAAGATAGACTGGCAATTGATTCTTAAAGGGTTGACGGTCGATGTGCAATGGAAGGCATTTAAAGACTGCATGGATGAACTACAACAATTGTTCATCCCAGTTTGGCAAAAGAATAAATCAGGGAAGGTAGTGCATCCATGGATAACAAGGGAAATCAGGGATAGTATCAAAACAAAAGATGATGCATACAAATTAGCCAGAGAAAGCAGCCTACCAGAGGACTTGGAGAAATTCAGCAGAGGAGGACAAAGGGCTTAATTAGGAAAGGGAAAATAGATTATGAAAGAAAACTGGCAGGGAACATAAAAACTGACTGCAAAAGTTGTTATAGATATGTGAAGAGAAAAAGATTATTTAAAACTAATGTAGGTCCCTTGCAGTCAGAAACAGGTGAATTGATCATGGGGAACAAGGACATGGCAGACCAATTGAATAACTACTTTGGTTCTGTCTTCACTAAGGAAGACATAAATAATCTGCCGGAAATAGCAGGGGACCGCGGGTCAAATGAGATGGAGGAACTGAGTGAAATCCAGGTTAGCCGGGGTGTTAGGTATATTGAATGGATTAAAGGCAGATAAATCCCCAGGACCAGATAGGCTGCATCCCAGAGTACTTAAGTAAGTAGCCCCAGAAATAGTGGATACATTAGTGATCATTTTTCAATACTCTTTAGATTCTGGAGTAGTTCCTGAGGATTGGAGGGTAGCAAATGTAACCCCACTTTTTAAAAAGGGAGGGAGAGAGAAAACGGGGAATTACAGACCAGTTAGTCTAACATCGGTAGTGGGGAAACTGCTAGAGTCAGTTATTCAAGATGGGATAGCAGTACATTTGGAAAGTGGTGAAATCATTGGACAAAGTCAGCATGGATTTACGAAAGGTAAATCAAGTCTGACGAATCTTATGGACTTTTTCGAGGGTGTAACTAGTAGAGTGGATAAGGGAGAACCAGTGGATGTGTTATATCTGGACTTTCAGAAGGCTTTTGACAAGGTCCCATATAAGAGATTAGTATACAAACTTAAAGCCCACGGTATTGGGGGTTCAGTATTGATGTGGATAGAGAACTGGCTGGCAGACAGGAAGCAAGGAGTAGGAGTATACGGGTCCTTTTCAGAATGGCAGGCAGTGACTAGCGGGGTACCGCAAGGTTCAGTGCTGGGATCCCAGCTTTTTACTATATATATGAATGATTTGGACGATGGAATTGAATGCAACATCTCCAAGTTTGCGGATGACACGAAGCTGGGGGGCAGTGTTAGCTGTGAGGAGGATGCTAGGAGGCTGCAAGGTGATTTGGATAGGCTGGGTGAGTGGGCAAATGCATGGCAGATGCAATATAATGTGGATAAATGTGAGGTTATCCACTTTGGTGGCGAAAACAGGAAAGTAGACTATTATGTGAATCGTGGCCGATTAGGAAAAGGGGAGATGCAACGAAACCTGGGTGTCATGGTACACCAGTCATTGAAAGTAGGCATGCAGGTGCAGCAGGCAGTGAAGAAAGCGAATGGTATGTTAGCATTCATAGCAAAAGGGATTTGAATATAGGAGCAGGGAGGTTGTAGAGGGTCTTGGTGAGACCACACCTGGAGTATTGCGTACAGTTTTGGCCTCCAAATTTGAGGAAAGACATTCTTGCCATAGAGGGAGTACAGAGAAGGTTCACCAGACTGATTCCTGCGATGTCAGGACTTTCATATGAAGAAGGACTGGATAGACTCAGCTTGTACTCGCTAGAATTTAGAGGATTGAGGGGGGATCTTATAGAAACTTACAAAATTCTTAAGGGGTTGGACAGGCTAGATGCAGGAAGATTGTTCCCGATGTTGGGGAAGTCCAGAACAAGGGGTCACATTTTAAGAATAAGAGGGAAATCTTTTAGGACCGAGAAGAGAACAAACATTTTTCACACAGAAAGTGGTTAATCTCTGGAATTCTCTGCCACAGAAATTAGTTGAGGCCAGTTCATTGGCTATATTTAAGATGGAGTTAGATGTGGTCCTTGTGTCTAAAGGGATCAGGGGGTATGGAGAGAAGGCAGGTACAGGATACTGAGTTGGATGATCAGCCATGATCATATTGAATGGCGATGCAGGCTCGAAGGGCCGAATGGCCATTCAATATCATGGAGCGGGCGATGCCTTACCGGGTTGCCGTGCGGTAAGCTCCGGAGTGCTGTGACTGCCGACTCCAACATCCGAGGAGCGGTGGCTGCGGCAACCCGGCAGCGGTGAATTTGGAACACCGCTGAGCCTGGGATCGAGATCGCCGGGCTCAGAGCTCCAACCAGCGCGGCCTGAGGACTTCGGGTGCCGCAGTCTCCGGGGAGGAAGCGGCCGCTCCAGACATTTTCCAAGCCGCTGAGGAATGTTCACCCGACGCCGGAGTTCCAGCTTCACGGCAAGAGGGCCTGAAAACATCAGACTGGCTGCAAGGCCACAAATGTGCCCCGACCTCTGGTGGTCACAGGAGGAAGAGGACTAAACTTTCTGGTGCCTTTCCCCACAATGGAAAATTTTGATTCTGTTGTGGGGGACGTTTGTGTTGAACTCTATAATGTGTTGTGTCAATTTTTCTTTTTTTAATCTTTTTCTATGGATGTATGGAAACATATTATTTATTTTATGTAAAGCACTTTGATTTTCAACGCGAGTTGATTTAAAATGTGCTATATAAATAAAACTTACTTACTTACTTAATTACTTACGGTTGAAGAAGAGTGGAGGTTTACCGAATCATTCTCGGATTTGGCTAGTCTGAACACGTGCTTGTAATATAACCATTTTAAGATGGATATTTTTCATTCAGCAAAATAGCTGAATACGAAAATACCAAAAAGAGATTGCTTTATGGCCTCAATCAATCTCAAAGATGCATACTATTCAATACCAATACACGAGAGTCTCAGGATATATCTGACATTTATCTGGCAAGGCCAGTTGTGGCAATTGGTGTTGGTGCAGACTATTTCAAGATTGATAGAGTGTATGCTGTTGAAAGCGGGAGTGAATACAAATAATTTCAAGTCACACTCTACCAGGGCTGCTGGCACGTCAACAGCCAATAGAATGGATGTTCCTCTTGATCACATTCTTTCAACAGCAGTAGGCTCAGATGAACGCTCTTTCGGAAGTTATAAAATATCAGTTAACATGTCTGGACGATTGCAGATAGAATTCTGGACAGTGCTACATGAGCTGTTGTCTAACTCAAAGGCAAATGGGACTGCGGTCCAATTAAGGGCGATGTACATGTATGTAAAGTTAGCATCATGTTGTTAATGGCCCATGTCTTTTCTACCATTTATGGTTTATCTGTGTAGTGTGATCACATACAGATTGGTTTACTGCATGAAACAACAGAGCTTGAAAGACTTCACGTAGTCTTGTCACGAGACTTCAAAATAAAATAGAAAGATTAAACAAGAACTTACCGTGTGAAGTTTGATCTTAATTTAATGAGAAGTTGGAGTGAGAGACTAAGTGCCCTGTACTCCCAACTCTGAATCTCATGAATTTCATTTGGTAAGTCAAATGTTATTAATCTTTCTATAGCTTGATTCTGGTTTAAGTGGACTGTGGTTTCATACAGTGGCTCAAAAGATTGATGCGCATGCGGGCTGGTGGGTTCTTCATGCAGTCTCTCACTCCAACCTCATAAAATCAAGATCAAACTGCAAACGGTAAGTTCTCGTTTAATCTTTCTATTAACATTCGTTGCCCCAATCGTTGCTGGATCTATTGTCAGTTTGAAAATTGTAATTGATACCAGACCAAGTTCAGACCCTTTGGCTCTGCTCCACCAACGCAATATTCCACCACTCACCCCATTCCCCCCAACGCAACCCATTCCTCCAAAGCAATATTCCACCTCTCACGCATAGTGCCCAAACTGCACAGGCGCGGCTCATTTCTCCTCATCCCCCAGCACTCCCTCCTCCTTCTCTTCACCCTCTCTCTTCAATCCCTAGAGAGGGAGGGGGTAGAGAGGGAGCAGTGGTAGAGAGGGAGGGGGTACAGAGGGAGGTGGGTAGAAAGGGAGGGGGAGGGGGCTAGAGAGGGAGAGGGAGGGGAGGGAGAGGGAGGGCATGGGAGTAGAGAGGGAGTGGAAGGGGGAAGGGGCAGAGAGGGAGAGAGAGGGGAAGGGAGGAGAGAGGGAGGGCAGAGGGAGAGGGAGGGGGTAGAGAGGGTGAGGGGTAGAGAACGAGGGGGTAGAGGGAGAAAGGGAGATGGTAGAGGGAGAGGGAGGGGGTAGAGTGGGGGGAGGGATGGTAGAGAGGGAGAGGTTGAGGGAGGGAGAGGGAGGGGGTAGAGAGGGAGGGGTAGAGACGGTGGGAGGATAGATAGGGAGGGGGTAGAGAGGGGAGGGAGAGTAGAGTGGGAATAGGCGAGAGAGGAGTGTAGACATGGCAACTACCATCCCTATCCCCTCCTTCCCTCAAACCCCCCACTCTCCCTCCTCACCTCCCCAGTGGCCCCATCGGTCTGCAGCAGTCTCAATGTCTCCACCGCCGCGGTCTCGATGCCTCCTAGATGGCCACGTAAAACCCCAGCCGGGCATCGCGGGTAGAAGCCCGAGTCGGAAAAAACGGAACGTTAATTTAAATGCGGCCCTCCCCCTGACATCACTCAAAGCTGGCGGCTGCCCACTCCCCATTGGTGGCCGCCCACCCCCCTCCAAGTGGGTTGAAGGACATTCGCTGTTTAAAAACATGGCTTTAGCTATTTTAAAACATTATATGGTGATCACTGACTAAGTGTCTACTTTGAATTTTCGGGAAATCCGATTCTAAAACTTAAATTTTTGCAACTATGAATGTTGTCTCACATAGATGAACATCTCTACAATGGGAAAAATATATTTGGCACAATCTTTTAGAGAATTTAATTTATTTTTTCCTCTTCTTTTTCCAGGTTGCCCATTGCATTCATCATATCCGTCGCATTTTTATGATGAACAACACTGTAAATCTAACTGATTTAGGAATATAAAATCAAATTTTTGTCGCAGTCTTTCAAATTATAGTATCTTTCTCAAATAAACCACCAAAAAAATACTTTTTCAGTCTAACGCGTTGATTTGAAACCTTTGTAATAGTTCTAATGGTAACCGTCACATAACTTTTCACCAACTTCCTCTAAAACAATATTAACTTCAGATGAACAGGCAGAAGCATACTGATTATTTATCAATTACAATTCATAATTATGGTCTATGTTGTATTATTTTATACATTATGAACATTAATACGTGATGGATATGACTCAGCATGATAGAAATGACCAAGTTCGGGAGCGTGACTGAGATGACTAAAACTATCGTTAGGGCTAGGTTTAGGGATGGGGCTAGGGCTAGGCTTAGGGCTAGGGCTAAGGCTAGGGTTAGGGCTAAGGTTAGGGTTAGGGGCTAGGGCTAGGGTTAGGGTTAGGGTTAGGGCTAGGACAAGGGTAGGGGTAGGGCTAGGGTTAGGGCTAGGGTTAGGGCTAGGGTTAGGTTTATTCACTTCATCTGCAACCTATGTACATGGACAGGAGTCCCGTCAATTAACCTGTGGATCAACGAATGGAACTAACGAGCCGGGACACTCCAGGTGAGCAGGGACACTCCCGTTGAACAGGAACACTCCTGTGGACTGGGAATGGGAGAGGTGATTGGGGGAGAAGGGGACGGAGGCAGACGCTGCACAAGGGCCCAATGAGAAGACGCGGGGACCTTATCCTCCGTGCCATCGAAGCCGGCTGCGGGAGGTATTAATCCATCATGTCCGTCATGGCCATCTATGCCACTTACCCACCGATCTCCTGGACTCCAGCTCCAGCTCCAGCACCAGCCGGACTCAAAGGCCTGTTGCAGGCCGTTGCCTCTTCCCGTGACCCGATGTCCCTCTCCACGCTCAACCCGCTTCAGCTCTTGCCACCCCCCCACCCCCCACCGGGTTACAAGGGGTGAAGAGGGACATCGGGTCACGGAAAGAGGCGACGGCCACAACAGGCCTTTTTGTCCGGCTGGAGCTGGAGCTGGAAATGAGGCTGGAGCTGGAGCTGGAAATGAAGCTGGAGCTGGAGCTGGAGATGAAGCTGGAGCTGGAGCTAGATGAATAGTGGGTGTTAAGTTATGGAGATGGCCATGCTGAGTATGGTGGCCCAAGCCTTCAGCCCAGCATGGCCTCACCGGAAGGCCATGCCAGGCCATATCGTTTGGGCGAATGGCACATGGCACGAACACATCTCTAAGAGTTCAACTGTTTGGAGGTGGCGCTGATTATAGGTACTCACCCGTTATGCAGCAAAAAGCAGTGTTCACACCTTTCTCGTCCCGCAAATCAGGAGAAATTCACAAGGCAGGTGACTTTCGAATTCCATGGTCTTTTGAGGGCTGAAGTGCGCGTCTATTCCATTTAAATCCATGAGGGATTGCGCAATGAAGGTGAGTGACGGTAAATGACTCCAATATTCGGGACAATACATTTTTGGATAAAAAACAGTAAGATTTATAATTTTATCAACAATAGAGGTTTTTTTTTAAGGGTGATAAATATTTTAATTATTTTAAAGTATTTTCATTTCAGATAGATCCCCCATTAAATAAATATGCCGACTTGAAATTTCACAAGTAACCATCGGGACATGCGGTTTTCCGGGGGGGGGGGGGGAGGCATCGAACATCAGGATTAAAAAAATAAAAAATAAACACTTTGTACATTTAGGGTTTAATCTTTATTGAAGAAGATTATGTTTATTAACAATATAGAAAAAGAAGAAATGGGATAGAATTGTGCATTTTCCTTATATACAGCATCAAAGTAGCGGGACACCAAAGTAGACTGTTACTGAAGAATCACCCTATAATTTGTGAAATATAGCATGAAATGTGAAGTGAAACCATTAATTTTGTCGATGGGGTTAATGTGATTAATAATCTGTGAACATTTCTGCATTAGCGAGTGGCATTTTGAAGAAGGTAGAATAATACATACATACATGTAACACACACACACACACAATACAAGATGAGACTTTTAATAAGTACTAGACAAAGTGGGATCCGTTGGGTCCCATTCTCACACAGGAGGCCTGGTCCCCAGCACAATATTCCACCACACACACATAGCCCCCAAACTGCACAGGCACGACTGACGGGTTCCCGTTGTGATGCTCCTGATCCCCCCTCACCAACCCCCCACTCTGCCCTTTGCCATTCCCCCCTCCCTCCCCACGCATTCACTCCAGCCCCCCTCACCCCCCCTCCCCCATCCTTAGCGGCTCTCCGGCGGCACAGCCATTCCCGCCCATTGAGTTCCCATTGTGACGCAGAACACAACGCCACTAGGGGCACCGCATTGAAGGCAGCCTCTGCCTACAGTCTGTTTGTTTTGCTATCTTTTTTTAATTTTTAGTTAGTTTTAAAAGTATGTGTCTTTAGTTTCTCTAACTTTTCTATGTGGGGGAGGGGGGTATGGGTAAGGGGGAAACCGTTTCCCAGTCACTTCCTGGCGAGGACGCGACTATTCTCCGAGTTGCGTCCTTGCCCCCCTCTAGCGGCCTACCACCTGGATTTTACTGCTGGTTCCCACTTTACAGCTGCTTCCCATCAGCTGCTAGCAATGAGGGATAGACATGTCTATCCCTCAGTGCAGCATATCATTCTTTATGTTGCTGTACTGAGGGATAGCCAAGTCTACCTTTCTTGGCTAACAACCTAACCCTTGGCCTCCAAGATGCAGGTACATTTCCTTGCCTTATTTTTGGGCAAAAATTGCATCTTCATTGCCGGGAAATGCGGTATTTAAAAACATATAGCTCAAATAAATCTACTTACCACATTATTTGTACACAAACTCCATTCTTCTCTCTTTGTTTCTCAAGATACTCTTGAGATAATGACAATCCATGTTTGAATAACCCGCCAAGAAACTTGCGCTGCGCATGCGCAGTAGGCTGCTGCGCATGCGCAGTATGCAGTCCACGCTGCAAAGGCAGAATTTCAGCTGCCTTCAGCTCCCCTTGAAATTGACGGCTTAAAGCAGCGTCGACGTCACGTGGGCCGCACAGACTTTTGCGTATCACCTGTACTGCGCATGAAAGGCAAGGAGAATTATGCCTACCTAAGAAATTGATCCCTTAGATAGGCATAATTATCCCGGGCTTTTACTATTTATATTTAATAATTAACATTTTATAATTTTAGTCAGGGTAGGCAGTGCCTACCTTGCCTACCCTGACGGCACGTGCCTGAATTGAGCTTTATTCTAGGAAGAGAACAATATCATCTTTGAAGGCTCCCCATGTTGATTCTTGCAACGATCAGATGATTGTGTAGCTCTTCCACAATCATCCTTGTTCCATTGCATAGCTTTGGGGGTTCCAAGTTTCTCATTAACATTTGGAGATCCTTTTTTCAAACTCCAATTTGTGTGGTGGTAATCCGGATATCTCGAGTGAATCGAGGAAATTATGTTGGGAAGTGAGTAGCATTAGTTCCCTCAATGACATAATTGAAAGAAAAGTATTCTTTAATGATTCCTGGGAAGCGTGTGATACATCCTTCTCATCCTATTGTTGTGTGGAACCAAGATACAATTATCGGTGAATATTTCTGCAAGATTGTCAAATGCGGGATAGGTGAAATGAATACAATCCTCCAGTGTTTTTGCTGATAGAACCATGTCTTGTAGCATTTTTATTTCATCATCTTCATTCTTTAAGATGTCGTCTTCTCCAACTTTCAACAAGAATTGAGAATAGTCGCCTTCTCCCTCTCTCAATCGCATATCTGTGTGCAATTGAAACTTGGTGAAAAGTATCCACAAGTAGGATTTCTTGATGCAGGAATTTTCAACATCAGCATCATTTCACTACAGGAAGGAGTTGTCGAAAATCGCCACAACAAATGATAAGAATGCCGCCAAAAGGCTTAGTGTTGCTGCGTACATCTTGAAGAGTTCTGTCCACCACTTCAAAGCTCTCTCTCCTAATCATTGGGCATTCATCACAAACAATGAGTTTCACTTGCCTCATCAAACATGCAGTGTTAGAGTTTTTGTCAATGTTGCAGAATGTATCCTCGGTCACATGGATGAGTATGCCTCATCAAACATGCAGTGTTAGAGTTTTTGTCAATGTTGCAGAATGTATCCTCGGTCACATGGATGAGTATCTTGAATCAAAAATGTGCAGTTCTTCCACCAGGCCTTAATTGGGCTGCTATCCCAGAGGATGCTACAGCAATAGCCACATCACCTTGACCTCTAACTTGAGAGGATCAAATTGATGAAAAATGTTTTTTTCGTAACTCCTGGTGTATCAAAGAAAAACACTGAAGCAGTTGCACACATGGTCATACACTGCTCTTTGCTCAGCATGCTGGAGAGGATCATTCTCCTCAACAAATTGCTGTTATTTAGTTCTATCGTTTTGCTATTCCTGCAGCAATTCTGGATTGTCATCATCAAGGTGCATCCTTCCATTGCTTGGTCGTGGTAAATGAAAGCATTCCATTGTTTTGTTGTAATTCTCAAGCTTGTCCTGAATATACAACAGAGCCTGATCATGATGCTTCTCTTCAATCATGATATTGGGAATCATTGTTCTCCGTTATTTTTCAAGGTAATCTTCAGACATTGAATTCTTGAAGTGATCCCATAATTGTTGAGGATTGTTGATCTCAGTATTCATCAGCAAAACAACAAACAAATCTCTCATTGCACTGGGGAGTCTTGTCTTCTCAGCATCTTCCATTGTTTGTTGCCAATTGTCGTCAGTCTGCAACAAACCTCTTTGTCTGCAGACGTCTTTGAAGGAAGGATGAATTTCTCCAGCATGTGTCTTCAATGAATCGAAGGATACTGGCCCTTTTACGTGATGGAAAGCAGTCTCAAGTAGTAGAGGTCACCACATCTTGGAGACACGGTATACACTCGTCCCAGAACATTGGCTTCAAAAAGACCTGGAAGATCTTCCGCTCTCTTCCCAACGTTCCTTCTTTGCCATCTCTTATTGTTCTATGTGTAAAATCGGGGAACATCAGCGTAGTAGAGTGTTGACTTACATAGTGGTAGAGTTCTGCTGCCATAGCCTGCCACTGCCGTTCCCCACTGGCTTCAGGAGGGGGCCGGTGCCGAGCATCCTGCAGTGGGGGACAGGGATGGCATCAGGCTGGGGTTGGTGGCGGGGAGGGGAAGCGTCCTACAGCTGGGGATGGTTTCAGGCAGGGGTCAGCGGTGGGGTGGGGTGGGTGGTGGGTGGTGGGGGGGTCATCCTGCAGCTGAGGGAGGGGGACGGCTCCAGGCAGGATCCGGTGGGAGGGTGAGCATCCTTCAGCCGAGGGAGAGGGATGGCTTCAGGCGGGGGCTGTTGGCGGGGGAAGGAGCATCCTGCAGCCAGGGCAGGGGCACGGCTTCAGGCGGGGGCTGTTGGGGGCTGATGGGGGGGTCATCCTGCAGGAGCATCCTACAGCTGGGGGACAGGGACGGCTTCAGGTGTGAGCTGTCGGAGACAGTGGGGGAGGGGGGAGCATCCGGCAGCCGGGAGAGGGGGACGGCTTCAGGCGGGGGCTGTCGTGGCCGGTGGGAGGGCGAACGTCCTGCACTGAGGGAGGGGGATGCCTTCATGTGGGGGCTGTTGTGGGCCGAAGGGGGGGGAGCGTACTGCAGCGGGGGGAGGGGGATGGCTTCAGAAGGGGCTGTCGGGGGGTGAGCACCCTGCAACCACGGGAGGGGGAGGGTTTCAGGTGGGGGCAGGGGGGCTTTCTGGAGGGCTAGTATGGGTGGTGTGGGCTGAAGGGACTGTTTTCTAGAGGACTAGTACGTACATTGTGGGCTGAATTGACATTTCTTGGGCTAGGCCTGCAGCTGGGGGTGGGGAGGCTTCAGGTGGGGGACAGAGGGAGCATTCTGCAACCGGGGGAGGGGGACAGCTTCAGGCAGGGGCCAGTTGGTTGGGGAAACACAGCCTTGGACTACCGCTGCCGTGGCCTGCCGTTGGATGGGGGGTGCGCGAGAGGAGGTGGTTGGGGGTGTGTGGGCAGGTGTGGTGTCCAGCCCCACCAGAGCCCGGTACCGCCAGGGACCGGCCCCCTCAATCCTCCAACTCTCACTCCTCACTTCCCAGGAACTCGAGATTGCAGCAGTCAGCGTCGCAGTCGGCCAGGCTCAGCACAACAGGCCGCCTCCGCACACTGGGCCGGCTTCGGAGCGGACAGCTTCTGGGCTGACTCCCTGCTTCTGGCCTCACTCACTGACTCACGACTTCTGGCCTCACTCACTGACTCATGGGTTCTGGACTCACTACTCACTAAGTCACGGCTTCTGTACTCACTACTCACTGACTCACGGCTTCTGTACTCACTACTCACTGACTCATGGCTTCTGGACTCACTCACTCGCGGGCTTCTGGACTGACTCTGCGCAGGTTTCTGGACTCACTCAGCACGGGCCTCTGGACTCACTCTGCGCAGGTTTCTGGACTCACTACTCACTGAGTCACGGCTGGACTCAGTACCCACTGACTCACGGCTTCCGGACTGACTACTCACTCACTCGCGGGCTTCTGGACTCACTCACTTGTGGGATTCTGGACTCACTCAGCACTGGCTAGTGGACTCACTCAGCGTTGGCTTCTGGACTCAATCAGTACAGACTTCTGGACTCAATCAGCGCGGGCTTCTGGACTCACTCAGCGCGGGCTTCTGGACTGACTCAGCGTGGGCTCCTGGACTCACTCAGCGCAGGCTTCTGGACTCACTCAGCACGGGCTTCTGGACTCACTCTGCGCGGGCTTCAGGACTCACTCAGCGTGGGCTTCTGGACTCATTCAGCGGGAGCTTCTGTACTCACTCAGCGTGGGGCGGGCTTCTGGACTCACTCGGGACGAGCTTCTGGACGCACTCAGCGTGGCCTTCTGGACTCACTCAGCGCAGCTCACGGACTCAGCCCAGCTTCAGGGCCTTTATTCTCCTCGGCCCGGTGATTGACAGCAGCTGTTGCCGACCCAGAGACTGACAGGAGGGAAGGCCAATCTGCTGATCTTACAATTTTTAATCCTTCATAACTTTTGTAATATTCCACCGATCGGAACAAAACTTGATGCGCTTGGAGCACAGGAGAACGGTGAGTGAGGTGGCGAGAAATTGTAGGGCTATCGGATACCGTTTTTGTGCTAAGATATAAACAACATAATCCAGAAGAGGATAAGATGTGAGTTTTAGTTAAGATAGATAAATAGACCGATAGACCGATAGACCGATAGACCGATAAACCGATAGACCGATAGACCGATAGACCGATAGACCGATAGACCGATAGACCGATAGACCGAAAGACCGAAAGTCAGATAGACAGATAGACAGATAGACAGATAGACAGATAGACAGATAGACAGATAGACAGATAGATAGATAGATAGATAGATAGATAGATAGATAGATAGATAGATAGATAGATAGATAGATAGATAGACAGATAGATAGATAGATAGATAGATAGATAGATAGATAGATAGATAGATAGATAGATAGATAGATAGATAGATAGATAGATAGATGGACGGACGGACGGACGGACGGACGGACGGACGGACGGACGGACAGACAGACAGACATAGATATATTTTTGATTTTTTTAAATGGTATTAAAGACTATGGGGAAAATATTGGAATGCTGAGTTAGGATGTAAGATATCTACAATTTAATTGAATGCTGGAACACCATTTGTTGGATAAATTCCTGTGCTTTTATGTTACTATGCTTTAATTTACTATTCTTTAACAAGTTGATGGTGTTCCAGCAGCACTTTTTATTTAAAATATATATTTTATTCATCAAAACAAGAAATGCAATAGTCAGCACATGTCACAGAGTCATAGGCAGAAGGTCATACAGCATGGAAACAGCCCTTCAGCCCAACTCATCAATTCAACCAGATTTTATAACTGAGCAAATTCCATTTGGCTGCATTTGGCCCACATCAATCTAAACCTTTCCTAACCATTCCTATCCACAAATCTTTTAAATCTCACTATTATACCCATCCCGAAAGCTTCCTCTGAAAGTTAATTCCAAATACACACAACTGTCTGCATAAATAAATCGTGCCTTTCTTCTAAATCTTTCCCCTTTCATTCAAACCTATGCCTTCTAGATCTGGAGCAGTAACCACTGATGGACATCTTGTTGCAATGAAAGACCAAATTCGGCATTTTTTAACAATTGGATGGTCTTCCAGCAGCACAATGATTGTCTCAGAACACCCCATAGATCAGAGAATCCTCTGAAATTTCCGCTGATTGGGATGAACTCTTCCAACATTTTCCACATCTTCTTGCCAAACAAATTGTCCACATTGAGGAAACATAGAAACTAGGTGCAGGAATAGGTCATCCGGACATACGAGCCAGCAGCGCCATTCAATATGATCATGGCTGATCATCCTAAATCAGTACTCCATTCCTGATTTCTCCACATATACCTAGATTCAGTTAGCCCTAAGAGCTCTCTTCAATATAGCCAGTGAATTGGCCTCCACTACCTTCTGTGGCAGAGAATTCCATAGATTCTCTAGGTGCTTGTTATTACTATACTTCCAACTCTTCCCACCATTTTTCCTCATCTCAGTCATAAAAGGCCTACCCCTTATTCCTAAACTATGACCCCTGGTTCTGGACTCCCCGAACATCGGGACCATTTTTCCTGCATTTATCCTGTCCAATCCTTTAAGAATTTTATATGTTTCTATAAGATCCCCTCTCATCCTTCTTAATTCCAGTGAATACAAGCACAGTCAATCCATTCTTTGATCATCCCATATACATCTCAACTGAGAGAGCGAGATTTCGACTGTACAGGAAGGATCTGATAGGGAGGTCACCTCACTGCCAGATAAATGAGGTCTTGGCACTTGGTTTGGGTCATTTGTGCTCAGAAACCTATTCCGCGGGATCCATTGCATTCTTCTCTTGCAGGGTCTGCAGAGTGCACTGTGCAGACCACTGCCACATGGATGTGATCAAACGTGCTTTTTATTGGAAACATATTTTTCTTGGAAAAAGCAAAGTCTATCTAAATGGAAAATAAATGTATGCAACAAGGATAGGATCAACCTTTAAAACATTGGGGACAGGTCGAAACTCAGCATGTAGTAACATTTGGTGTTTGCATACTTCAGTTCTATGCACAGCTTGATGCAGCCACACACAAAAGTGACTGTCAGAATGAAGAAAATGTTGCACCTTTATTTAATCATAATGAAGTATGATAGATATTTATTTTGTAACGTGACTGATTTTACACAGTGATTAAAACTGCTACGGTTATATAGCCATGCCTGTGGTTGACTGGGCTTGCATTGCTGGAATTTCAAAGGATGAGATGGAATCTTATAGAAACATATACAATTTTTAGAGAATTGGACAGGGTACATGCAGACTTTTTTCCCCAATATTGGGGGTCCAGAACCAGGGGTCACAGTTTAAGAATAAGGGGTAGGCCATTTAGGACTGAGATAAGGACATTTTTTTGCACCCAGAGAGTTGTGAATCTGTGGAAATCTCTGACACAGAAAGCAATGGAGGCCAATTCACTGGATGTTTTCAAGAGAGAGTTAGATTTAGCTCTTAGGGCTAAGGAAATCAAGGGATATGGGGAAAAAGCCGGAACGGGGTACTGATTTAGTATGATCAGCCATGATCATATTGAATGGTGGTGCTGGCTCAAAGGGATGAATGGCCTACATGCACATATTTTCTTTTTTTCAATGTTTCTATTAGAACTAACATGTTATTAGAGCACTACTTCATCTACAGTTGGTAATTCTAAACACGCAACGTCATAGTGGGTGCTTGTTATTACTATACTTCCAACTCTTCCCACCATTGAGACTAATGGAAATCCAGAAGTGAAATACAAGGTGTCACCAATGTTTTGTTATTTATTCATTGACACTGATCAAGAATGAATGCCCCTCCCCCCCTCTTCTCCCCACCTACAAGATAAACCACTACAGCCCCTGATATTCCTGGTCTTAACATGTGCAGCTACAACTTTTATTTCATTTGGAACATTGCAGTAGGTTCTGAAATTAATTGGGAAATGTGCCTGAAATTAATTTGGAGGGGTCAGCTGATAATGGGAGGTGTAAATAGTGCCTGGGACACCCCCACCTCCCCACCTCTCCCCATCCCCCCACCTAGATGTAAGTTCAATGTTAGTGGGCATTATGTGTGATGGTACACTGAACTCAATGTGTCAAAATGCAGTGTGGAGATGGAGGAAGTCTCAAACAGAAGTCCAGTCCCACAATGTCTATGCCTATCTGTACTGATACCTTCTTGATGCGATTCTGGGAGCTGTAACCCTCTTGAGAGGGAAGACTGCAATCAAGATTAGGAGTGGACAGAGTGAGTGGAGGAAAATGTCAACAGTGTGACACACACAGTGTGGTAAAAGATTAACTATTTGAACAGGTCAAGAAGGTGAGTGAAAATGCCAATCAACCTACTCTCAATCATTAGCATGGAGACATAAATGAAAACTGCCCTTTCACACCAAGGCAAAATTAGACTGTGTGTGAGTTAGACAAGGTAGACACTATTGGTCTGACTGGAGCCATTGACATCACAGGGATCATCACAAAGCAGAAACCTACTTAGGCTACTAAGATAATCAATATGGTTCAAACACAGAACAGAGACAAGGTATCCTGTGGCTAGAGATTCAACTTCTGACTCACAAAAGCCGTCATACAAACTGCAGAACAGAAGTCAGGAGTGAGATGGAATATTCTTTACTTACCTTGCGGTTCCAACAAAACTCAAGAAACTCAACACCAATCATGATGAAGAAGCTCAGATGGAGCAAAATAACCTCTCCTCTCTTGGTTCTCAAACCTAAAGCTGCTGTGAAGATGTGGCTCTGTTTCTCAATGTAATACATTTGTGTTCCTTAATTCTACTCTGGACAACACAGACCATGTAGAGAAACACAAAAGGACACAGAGCAGCTAGGACAAATGCAACTGGTCTATACAATCAAACAAAAAGTGCACATAATGTATGTATGTACTAAACCTTTACTTTATACATATATGTCATTCATTTACAGAATTCATTTTAGATAGGCACATGGATATGCAGGGAATGGAGGGATAGAGATCATGTGCAGATGAGATGAGTTTATCTTGGCATCTGGTTCGGCACAGACATTGTGAGCCAAAAGGCCAGCTCCAGTGCTCCAGTTTTATGTTCTACAAATAATATAAAACTTCCTCTTTTTTGAAAGAAAAGGAGCAATTTATCTTCTCACATTTATTAATGATGTTTCTTTGATCATAACATAAGGAATAGTAGTAGAATTAGGCCATTCCGAGGAATGCGCGGAGTTTTATCCCAGGGCAGGGGAATCGAGAACCAGAGGGCTTAGCTTTATGGTGAGAGGGGAAAGATTTCATAGGAACTTGAGGGCAGCTTTTCACACAGAGGCTCATGGGTATATGAATCAAGCTGCCAGAGAAAGTAGTTGAGTCAGGTACAATAACAACATTTAAAAGACATTTGGACAGGTAAATGGATAGGAAACACGGAGGGATAATGGGCCAAACGCAGGCAAAAAAAGACTGCAGTAAATGGGGCATCTTGGTCGACATGGGGAGGTTGAGCTGAAAGGCCTGTTTCCATGCTGTAGGGTGCGATGACTATAATAAATAATTAGTCTGACCATATGCATTGGTCTGATATAGCACGATAAATTCTAGCCCTGGAAACTACTGACAGAGTATGACACCCCAGATAAATAATCACCTTAGGGATGGAAAAGTGGTTGAAGAACCCCCCAATAAAAAAACTTGGTGAGGGAATACACAGATAGATGAAATACCTTAATAAATATATAGCGACTCTCCTAGTGGCAGCATGCTGTAAAGGTTGCAAATTAGTTTGCTCCCTTAACTTTTAACTTTTACTTACCACTCTTTCAATGTTACTTGTTATTACTTGACTTCAAGGCACGGTCTAACTTTTCATAAAGTGTTGATAACACTTTTATATGCCTTAATCGTGAAAAGGATGGAGACAAGAGGGAAAGGAGGCTCCCCAAGGAAGGAACGTGGGAAAGCCACAGCCACAGCTTCTGACTCTAGTATTTTAGAAGCAATATCGAAAATGAACAATGAACTGAAAAATGAAATGAAAACAAGCTTTTGCAGTTTGGAAGAAATGGTGAAAGGAGCTTCGAGCAAATTGAAGGAAGTTCAAGACAAGCTGATTGTGTTACAAGATGAATCTCGTGAACAGAAGGAACAAATTGATAACTTGCGAACACTGGGCCAGGAGAGAGATTTGAAGATTGAAAAATTGGAACGGAGAATGAATGAAAATACTCGAGCACTCCAGCAATACAAGATCAAAAATATGGATCTGGAAAACAGAAGCCGTCGACTGAATTTGCGAATTGTTGGTTTGCCGGAAGGTCAAGAAGGAGATAATGGTATAAAAATATGCTTCTAAAATGATAAAGGAAACTTTCAACATTGAGCACTATGAAAATCTTCCATTTTTGGATAACGCACACAGGATTGGGAAGATATCTGGTAATAAACCGAGACATTTGATTGTTCGGTTTCACTTCTTGCAAATGAAGGAGAATATTCTCCAGGCATCAAAAAAGTTGGGCATGGTTGACTATGAAGGATGCAAGTTTCGGTTTGTTCCTGATTATAGTTACGAGCTTTTGGAAATAAGAAAGCCATTCCATAATGTAATGTCTGATTTGTTTAAGAAAAAGTTGCGCCCAGCCTTACTTTATCCAGCTAGTCTGTGTATATGACTTTTTAACGGTAACATTCAATTTTTTAACAATCCTCAAGACGCTTCCAGCTTTCTGGAGGCTTACGAGGATGAAGGGGTGTAATTGATAGCTGATTAAGTTATAATTGGAGATTTACTGTTCCTATTTTGACAATATATCATTTGGTAATGATTAAGAATTTAACTGGATGAGTTGTTTTTCTTTTATATATATTAATTTTAAAGAATTTCTCGGTTAGTTTTTCTATCTTTAAAATTGAAGGAATTTGTTTCCCCCTGTCTTTAGACAAGTTAAGTGAACGCAGTTCTTGTTTTTCATGTTTTGACCTTGGATAAATAATATGGAGTACCTCTTGCTCTTCAGCTCCACTGCCAACATGTACTTTTTTCTTTTCAAACCACAACATTGATCGTGTTTTGGCTATTGAGTGGCAAATATGCTTTTTTTTACGCTGGGTGCTGTTGTTAGGAGAGATGGGGTAGGGAAGGGATTAGGTAGCTTACTGACTGTCTATTGGTCAGTTTCGGGCTTTACGTGGGTGGGTGGGGGGAAGGGGTCTTTTGTTTCTTACTTAGTGTTTTTCATTTGTGCAGAATCTGAACTACAAAAATGTCTGAAATGTCGTCACTTCTGGCTCCGCCCTAGATTTTTCTTCTTCCAATATCATGAACTATTAGGCTTTAAGAAATTAACCCTTTACATCCCAAATGATTTTTACAAACAACATGGATAAAGTTATTAAGTTTCATGGAATGTGAATGGCTTGAACCCTCCCATTAAGAGGACATTTTTTTTTAAAGTTCTTCGTAGACTAAATGCTCAGATTATTTTTGTTCAGGAAACTCACGTAAGGCAAGATGACAAACAACGATTTTTCAAGTTTTGGAGAGGACAGCAGTTTCATTCAAATTCGCAGGCTAAGGTGAAAGGAGTCTCTATTTTTATTCACTCCTCAATTCCATTTGTTCATTATGAAAACATTTCTGATCCATATGGTAGATTTTTGGTGATTACTGGTGTTCTTTATAACCAAAAAGTTGCTATGGTGAATGTTTATGCACCAAATATTGATCACCCTGAGTTTTTTAAACAGTTAATTGCATCCTTTCCTAATTTTAATGAACACTTTTTAATAATGGGTGGAGATTTCAACTGTTGTTTGAACCCCTTGATTGACAGATCTGCATCTGATCATGTGCTTCCAAATAAATCAGCTAGTTTTATCAATTCTTTTTTACTTGACTCTGGAATGTTAGAAGTTTGGAGATTCTTACATCCAAATGACAAAGAATTTTCTTTTTTTTCCTCATGTATATCATAGTTATTCTTGGATTGACTACTTTATAATAGATTCTCAGCTAGCTTCATCGGTCACTGCATGTGAGTATGATGCAATTGCTATTTCTGATCACGCACCATTGAAACTATCAATCAAATTACCTGATTCCAAGTTTAGTGCTAAACAATGGCGATTTAATGCTACTTTGCTTCAAGATTTAAAATTTGTTAATTTTATTAAAGATCAGATTGCTTTCTTCTTCTTGACAAACTCTACTGAAGAAATATCCAATGGTGTAGTCTGGGATGCTTTTAAGGCATATATTCGTGGACAAATTATATATCGAACAGCAGCGGCTCGCCTGCAGTCCGTCTGTTTTTATTTTTGTTGTTGTTTTCTTTTGTCCTGTTTTAGTTAAATTTTAGTTTATTGGGTTGTGTATGTGTGGCGTGTGGGGTGAAATGTGGTTTTTGTCTCTTCCTTCGGGGGAATGCGACTTTTTCTTGTCGTATCCCCCTTCTCTGCCTCCGTCTGCACCGAGGCCTAATGGCGGAGCTGCCGGCCTCCAACTCCACCTGCGACCGACCGACCTCGAGGCACCGGAGGCAGAGCCAGGACTTACCAGCGCGTGTCTGGCCAACTTCGGGGCTGCGGTGGCATTCCGGCGGTGGCGACCGAGGACACTGGTGGCGACCTGAACCCGGAGGTTCGGCCGTGGGCCCGGTGGACGACATCGTCGGGAGCTTGCAGGTCACAGGTTGGTGACCTGTTTTTCTGGGGCTCCCGCAACTACAGCTGCGTCCGCTGGACTGGAGGGCGGCAGCTTCGGCAGCTTCGGCCACCCCGGGCCGCGAAGTTTGAACTGGCCCGTCGCGGACGGAGCACGGATTCAGCCGCAGGATTGACTTACCATCACCCGGCGGGGTCACAACGTCAGAAGCCTGGATCGCCTCAGCGCAGAGGAAGAACAAAGCGGGAAGAGACAGAGACTTTAAGACTTTTGCCTCCATCACAGTGAGGAGGTGCCTGGTGGTGAACTCACTGTGGTGGGTTAATTTGTGTATATTGTGTGTTTTGTTATTTATTATTATATGTATGACTGCAGGCAACGAAATTTCGTTCAGACCGAAAGGTCTGAATGACAAATAAAGGAATCTCTAATCTCTAATCTCATACTACACGGAATTAAAAAAACAAACTCAAAAAGAAATACATATATTGGCTGACGAGAGTAAAGAAATTGATAAAAAATATTCAAAAGCTCCTAGTTTAGAGCTCTATAAGAATAGAGTTGAACTCTATATGATTTGTTGTTAGTATCACCGATTGAGAACCAGCTACTTAAAACCAAAAGCCAATTTTATATACATGATGAAAAATCGGGTAAATTACTCGCTAATCAGTTGCAAGCGGTGTCGGCCAAACGTCAGATTACTAAAGTGAGTAAAGATGGTACACTAACTGTAGACCATGACGAAATTAATAAATCCTCTCAGGAATTATATACCTCCCTATACCAATCAGAATTTCTTACTAATTCCAATATAATGCATGAGTTTTTAAAGAAACTGAACTTGCCAAATTTACCACATAATGAGTCTCTGTTGTTAGATGAACCCATCACGGAGGAAGAAATACAGAAAGCAATTCTTTCAATTAATTCTGGTAAAGCTTCCGGTTTAGATGGGTTTACAGTAGAATGTTTTAAGTATTTTTCAAGTTTATTGTCTCCCTGGTTATGCAAGGTTTTTAAAGAAGCCTTTTTAAGGAATAGATTACCACAATCCTTTTATGAAGCATCTATTTCTTTAATTCTTAAAAAAGATAAAGACCCTACTAAAGTGACATCATATAGACCTATATCACTGTTAAATGTAGATTCCAAAATTCTTTCCAAAATATTAGCTATGAGATTGGAAAATATTTTACCGCAAATTATTTCTGAAGATCAGACAGGTTTTATTAAAAATCGTTACTCATACTTTAATGTTAGGAGATTAATGACTATCTTATATACAGCATCAAATAAAACCCCAGAATGTGTAATTTCACTTGATGCCGAGAAGGCGTTTTATAGAGTAGAATGGGAATACTTATTCAATACACTTGAAAAATTTAAGATTGGTCCAAAATTCATTTATTGGATCAAGCTGATATATCATATACCTCAGGCTTCTGTACTTACCAATAATCAGAGATCCCATTTTTTCAGGCTCTTTCGAGGTACTATACAGGGCTGTCCTTTAAGTCCTTTACTGTTTGATCTATCTCTCCTAATCCCATTCTCCTGCCTTCTCCCCATAACCTCTGGCACTTGTACTAATCAAGAATTGATCTATCTCTGCCTTAAAAATATCCACTGACTTGGCCTCTACAACCTTTTCGTGGCAAAGAATTCCACAGATTCACCACCCTCAGTCTAAAGAAATTTCTTCTTAAATAAAAGCAGCCTTGTAGAGGTGAAGTGCCTTCGGGAGTAAAGTGTGAGTCATTAAGCTCTTAAAGATAGCAGAATCAAGGGATATGGGAAGAAGGCAAGAACGGGGTACTGATTGTGGATGATCAGCCATGGTCACAGTGAATGGAGGTTCTGGCTCAAAGGGCCGAATGGCCAACTCCTGCATCTATTGTCTATTGTCTTTGGCTCAAGAGTGCTGGTCAGTAAAGTGTGAGTCTTTGGCTTGATTTGAAATTTGTGATTTTATTTGTCCACTGAAGAAATGGCAGGCAAGTTGGTACAGTGTTTTTCCTGCAGGATGTGGGAAGTCAGGGACACCGCTGGTGCATCTGACAACTACACCTGCAGAAATTGTATCCAGGTGCAGCTCCTGAATTAATGTGTTGGGGAAATGAAGCAGCAGCTGGATGACCTCATGGCCATCCGGGAAAAAGGGAGTTTCCTGGACAGGGACTACCATGAGGTTGTCACACCAAGGATACCGGAAGAGCGAAGGTGGGTGACTATGAGAAAGAGGAGTAATCATGGAGTGCAGGTGGCTGTGCCTAATGAAAACAGGTACACCCATTTGGGAGCTGTCGGGGTAGACAAACACGTCGGTGGCTCTAATCCTAGCGATGACACTCGACCAGGGAGACCGACCTCAGGCAGAGGTCCATTGTCCGAGGAGTGGACAGGAGATTCTGTGGCGGCAGGCGAGATTCAAAGATGGTCTGTTGCCTCCCTGGTGTCAGGGTTCAAGATGTCTCCGGCCAACCTCAGAACATCCTCAAGAGGGAGGGTGAGCAGCCGGAAGTGGTTGTGCATGTGGGCACAAACAACGTTGGGAAGAAGAGGAAGGAGGTTCTTAGGAGACCTAGACAGCAACCTTTGGTGACCTTGCCCACCACCCAAGGTTTCCATGAGGTTACCGGAGGTTTTGGTCACTCTCCCTAATGGTCGAAAGTGGTTTCCGTGTGGTCGAGGCTTCATCTAGGTTGCTGCTATTTTTTCATCATGATTAAAACCGGCCTCGACTAAAAATAGGTTGCCGTTTTAAAAATCAATCATATTTCAGTTGCAGGTCTAGTCGAAGCTGGTTTTCTTCATAGTCGACGAAGGTTTTCAACATATGCGTGGGAGTTGGTAGGAGGTGGCAGGTCACTTTGACTTTGATTTTTTTTGGGTGGCGGGCAACGTCACCAGAGGTTGCTGTTTAAATCTCCTAAGTGGGACAGGGGCATTAGGATGAAGGCTGATTGGGTGGTTATCTCTGAATTGGTTCCAGTACCTCGTGCTGGTGAGGGCAGGAACAGGGAGATAGATAGGGGATCTGTATGTGTGGCTGAGGGGCTGGTGCAGGGAACAGGGATTTAAATTTATAGACCACTGGGATCTCCTCTGGGGTAGGGGTGACCTGTACAAAAGGGACAGGTTACACTTTAACTGGAGGGGGACCAACATTCTGGCAGGTTGGTTTGCTGGTGCTACACCTGTGGGTTTAAACTTAATAGTGGGGGATAGCGATTGACAAATTGGGAGTATAAAGATGGAGTTAAAGTGGAAGTGACTACAGGAAAAGTTACGAAAGACACTGCAATTAATGGGACGGAAAGTTCAAGAAGGGATAAGAGAGTAAGATCAGGTGAAATAGGAACCGGTGTGAGAGGGGAGGTGAATACCAAATTAAAAGTGTTATATATGAATGTGCGAAATATAAGAAATAAAGTGGATGAGCTTGAGGCTCAGTTATAAATTGATAAGTATGATGTTGTGGGAATTACAGAGACATGGCTGCAAGAGGATCGGAGCTGGGAACTGAATATTCAGGGGTATATATCCTATCGAAAAGGCAGACAGGTGGACAGAGGGGGTGGGTAGCTCTGTTGGTAAGGAATGAAATTCAGTTCCTTGCAAGGGGTGACATAGAATCAGAAGATGTAGAGTCATTGTGGATAGAACTGAGAAATTGTGTGTAAAATGTCCCTAATGGGAGTTATCTACAGACCCCCAAACAGTAGCCTGGAGATAGTGTGCAAGTTGCATCAGGAGTTAAAATTAGCATGTAACAAAGGTAATGCTACGGTGGTTATAGGAGATTTCAACATGCAGGTAGACTGGGAAAATCAGGTTGGTATTAGACCCCAAGAAAGGAAGTTTTTAGAGTGCCTCTGAGATGGATTCATAGAGCAGCTTGTACTGGTGCCTACCAGGGAGAAGGTAATTAAGAGGTAGTGACCATAATGTGATGGGCCTGTGTCACTTAGGCGATTTTTCAGGCGACTGCCGGCGACTGTCAAATTGCCGACAGTCGCCTGAAAATCCGGCAACTGGAACGGCGACTGTCAGAGTGGAACACACACACACATCGCTTCCTTCACCAGACCATTATGCAGGCGGGAAAACAGGGCAAGCAGGGGGAGTGCTGTCTGAGTGAAATTCACATGGTGCGAAGCCAAGGTGATACAGACACAATGAACAGGAAGGTTGGCGCTGTAATTAAGACGGTTAAAGCACAGTGTATGGTGTCTTTTAAAAGAGGGGGAGCGGAGAGGTAGGGGGAGAGAGGGGTGAAGGGGATAGAAGGGGGGAGAAGGGGGGAGAATGAGGGAGAAAGAGTGGAGACAACTTTTAAGAAGACAGAGATACACGGCTGTGAAGTTCGGTGGACATTTAATATTACCGGTAATTACCCAATATTACCGGTCGGGTATCCTTGGTTCTGAAAACTTCTGCTTAGGTTTCTTTTCCCAATGAGCCAAAGAAATTCGCCAGTCAGCACCAGCTACAATCTACGAGAACCTACGAGAACCTTCCACCTCCTGGCAACCCACCAGGACCTCCTGGCGACCCACCTACGGCACGTGAATTCTCCCTACTCTCCATGGCGGCTTCATTCTAGTCACCGCTAATATTTCAACATGTTGAAAAATTTGCGGTGACCATAATGAGGCCGCAACTAGTTCCCAGAATGCGGGAAGTACTCGCAACCATGAAGGCGACTGCCCGGCAACCACCCGCGAACATGTGGCAACCATGTGGCGACTGCACAGTCTCCTGCAGTTGCCTAAAAAGTCGCCTATGTGGGACAGGCCCATTAATCTGCAATTTGAGAGGTAGAAGGTTAAATCGGAAGTGTCAGAATTGCAGTTGAACAAAGGGGACTATGTTGGCATGAGGGAGTAGTTGGCCAAAGTTGACTGGAAAGGGACCCTAGTAGTGATTACGGTGGAACAGCAATGGCAGTTGTTTCTGGGAATAATACAGAAGATGCAGGATCATTTCATTCCAAAGAGGAAGAAAGATTCTAAGAGGAAGAAAGATTCTAGAGGCGACCATGGCTGACAAGGGAAGTCAAGGACAGTATATAAATAAAAGAGAAGACGTATAAAAGGTCTGTCTCACTGTGCGAGTTGACCCACGAGTGACCCCGAGTGAAAGACTCGTGGTTGCGTACGATACTACAAGTTTATGATCCAGAGTTTAACCGAGTTCCCACGGGTATGTCTAAGTTTTCCGTTTACTTCTCATTTCTGCGATGTTCCAAGTTCGTCTCCCGAGTGTACCAAGTTCCTCTCCCGTTAATCTTGAGGCAACAATGTATATCGAAGTGTTGAAAAATCATCACATGTTAAAAAAATGATGTCATGCCAGCCAAAGACTATTGTGTTTGCTGCATGTGTTCTGCACAACCTGATCCGTATCAGAGGTGCAGCTTCAGGATCAGCAACAGTCATGCAGGACGGTGACTTAGTGGACAGTCAAACAGGGAGAATAACACTAGGTGCGTGGAGGAGTGGTACAAACGACGAGACTTTGGTGCCACTGCAGTGTTTTCGAGGTACGGGGACCAACAGTGCAAAAGAGCAGAGAGACCATCTCTGCTCCTACTATAATTCAGAATTGGGCAGTGTGCCGTGGCAGGACAGCTTATTTTGAGCGGCTGCCAACCACAGGTACATCACTGCATGAGGAGAGCCCACATGCAGAAAAATCCAGTTAATTTCATGTTTAGTTTAAATCCTGCTGACTTTTCATTGTTTAACTTTAAGTGTGGATTTTTTTTTTTATTGTGGTGTAAAAGTAATTTCGTTGCATCTGTCTTTCCTTTAAAACGTGGTTATCATGCATCTGCTTATCTGATTGTAGATCTCAAAACTTGTCATTTAGCGCATTGCATTGTATCTTTTATTGCCTGAATTTAGACTAGTGCATTTCTCAGCTGAATTAGTATATAGTGGAAATACTTTTATTTGTGCTTCATTTGTTGATTTTCATGTATGAGAAGCCCTTTTCAGACAGTGGTGTTTGCTGTAGTGCTACTTTTCTCAATATGTGCAA
Source organism: Malacoraja senta (assembly GCA_038087875.1). Lineage (NCBI taxonomy): Eukaryota > Metazoa > Chordata > Chondrichthyes > Rajiformes > Rajidae > Malacoraja > Malacoraja senta. The sequence continues at coordinate 185,337,713 of CM075977.1, forward strand.
AAAAGCGTTTTTTATATTGTACAAGAATAAAGACTTTGTTTCACATTCAAGACATTTGTTTCACATAAGACTTTGTTTTATTTTCTGATCTACTGAGAGGTGACAATTTTAAACATTTAAAAAGCACAGCATATGAGGCAGCTGAGTCCTTAAATCTCACAAATGATTGTGAGAATCAAGATGTGAATATATTTTGCCTTCCTCTATTTTGTGTTTTATGATGAAAGGAATATTACATTCAAGTCATGAGACTTTGTAGTGATATTAAAATGAAGACTTCCAGACATCAATTTGATCTTGATAGCAAAGAACTCTCTTTTATTTTGCAATGAAGTAAACAAACAGTGAGAATCAAACGGTTCAGCAAAAAGCTTTTCAACACAACACAACACAACACAAATTTATATATAAACTTCAAGCAATATTTTCTTTTCAACGCACTCTGTCACCTTATCAATAACTTGTTTAACTTTGTTAAGCAGAATTTGTCTTTAAAAAGTCTAAGTAACTGATATTTCTGTCCCTGATTATTGTTTCTAAAAAGAGTTCCCACGGTAGAATCATGAGTCACAAAGTTAAACGCACGGGCCACTACGTTCTTACAACGAGTTTAAATGTTTCAATTTTTAACCATAAGAGTACATTTTACTCGTGGAAAAGTTCAAACATGTTTGAACTTTTGCAAGAGTTAACAAGTTTCACGTGTACCTCCCGTTAGCGCCAAGAGTCGCTAAGTTGCGTCCACGAGTTCAGACGTTCCCGCTACGTTAATTGTACGTGATTACCACGAGTTAAATTTGTTTTAAACTCGGGGTCACTCGTGGGTCAACTCGCACAGTAAGACAGCCCTTTAACATAGCAAAGATGAGCGGGAAGCCAGACAATTTGGCAACTTTTAAAGATCGACAGAAGGTAACTAAAAGGGCAATACATGGAGAAAAGATGAAGTATGAAGGAGATAAAGGAGGATAGTAAAAGCTTCTTTAGGTACCGTATGTAAAGAGGAAAAAATTAGTTTAAAAAAAAGTGGGTCCTTTGAAGACAGAAACAGGTGAATTTATTATGGGGAACAAGGAAATGGCAGACGAGTTGAACAGTTAGGTACACAAAAATGTTGGAGAAACTCAGCGGGTGCAGCAGCATCTATGGAGCGAAGGAAATAGGCAACATTTCGGGCCGAAACCCTTCTTCAGACTGATAGGGGGTGGGGGGAAGAAAGGAAAAAAGGAAAAAGGCGGAGGAGGTGCCCGAGGGCTGGGGGAGGGGAGGAGACAACCAGAGGGCTGATGAAGGGGAGGGGACAGCAAGGGCTAGCAGAATTGGGAGAATTCAATGTTCAAGCCCCCAGGATGTAGACTGCCCAAGCGGAATATGAGGTGCATTTCCTCCAATTAACGGTGTTGCTCGCTGTGGCCATGGAGGAGACCCAGGACAGAGAGGTCAGATACGGAATGGGAGGGGGAGTTGAAGTGCTGAGCCACCGGGAGCTCAGGTTGGTTATTGCGGACCGACCGGACGTGTTCGGCGAAACGATCGCCAAGCCTCCGCTTGGTCTCACCGATGCAGATCAGCTGGCATCTAGAGCAGCGGATGCAATAGATGAGGTTGGAGGAGATGCAGGTGAACCTCTGTCGCACCTGGAACGACTGCTTGGGTCCTTGAATGGAGTCGAGGGGGGAGGTGAAGGGACAAGTGTTGCATCTCTTGCGGTTGCAAGGGAAAGTACCAGGGGAGGGGGTGGTATGGGAGGGAAGGGAAGTATTGACAAGGGAGTTACAGAGGGAGCGGTCTTTGCGGAAGGCAGACAAGGGGGGAGATGGGAAGATGTGGCGAGTGGTGGGGTCACGTTGGAGGTGGCGAAACTGACGGAGGATCACTTGTTGTATGTGATGGCTGGTGGGGTGAAAGGTGAGGACTAGGGGGACTCTGCCCTTGTTGTGAGTGGGGGGATGGGGAGAGAGAGCAGTGTTGCGGGGTATGGCAGAGACCCTGGTGCGAGCCTCATCTATGGTGGAGGAGGGGAACCCCCGTTCCCTGAAGAATGAGAACATTTCAGATGCCGTGGTGTGGAACACCTCATCCTGGGAGCAGATGCGGCGTAGACGGAGGAATTGGGAGTGGGGGATGGAGTCCTTACAGGAAGCAGGGTGGGAAGAAGTGTAGTCCAGATAGCCATGGGAGTCGGTGGGTTTGTAGTGGATGTTGGTGAACAGGTACTTTGGTTCTGTCTTCACTAAGGAAGACACAAACAAACTCCCAGATGTACTAGGGGACAGAGAATCTAGGGTGAAGGAAATTCACATTAGTCAGGAAATGGTGTTGGATAGACTGATGGGATTGAAGGCTGATAAATCCCCAGGGCTTGATGGTCTGCATCCCAGATTCAAGGAGGTGGCTCTAGAAATCGTGGATGCATTGGTGATCATTTTCCAATGTCCTATAGATTCTGGATCCATTCCGGTGGATTGGAGGGTAGCTAATGTTATCCCACTTTTCAAGAAAGGAAGGAGAGAGAAAGCAGGGAATTATAGACCAGTTAGCCTGACATCGGTGGTGGGGAAGATGCTGGAGTCAATTATCAAAGATGTAATAATGGAGCATTTTGAATACAGTAACAGGATTGGTCCAAGTCAGCATGGATTTACGAAGGGGAAATCATGCTTGACTAATCATGCTTGACTAATTTTTTGAGGATGTAACAAGTAAAATGGACAAGGGAGAGCCTGTGGATGTAGTATAGCTGGGCTTTCAGAAAGACTTTGGTAAGGTCCCACACAGGAGATTAGTGTGCAAAATTAGAACACCTTGTATTGGGGGTAGGGTATTGATGGATAGAAAATTGGTTGGCAGACAGGGAACAAAGTGTAGGGATTAACGGGTCACATTCAGAATGGCAGGCAGTGACTAGTGGGGTGCCACAAGGCTTGGTGCTGGGACTACAGCTATTTACAATATGCATTAATGATTTAGATGAATTAATTAATAGTAACATTAGCAAATTTGCAGATGACAAAAAGCTGGGTGGCAGTGTGAACTGCAAAGAGGATGCTATGAGGATGCAGATTGTCTTGGACAGGTTGGGTGAGTGGGCAGATGCATGCCAGATGCAGTATAATGTGGATAAATGTGAGGTTATCCACTTTGGAGGCAAAAACGGGAAGGCAGATTATTATCTGAATGGTGTCAGGGTAGGAAAAGTGGAAGTCCAATGAGACCTGGATCAGTCACTTAAAGTAAGAATACAGGTACAACAGGCAGTGAAGAAAGCTAATGGCATGTTGGCCTTCATAATGAGAGGAGCTAAGTATAGGAGCAAAGAGGTCTTTCTGCAGATGTACAGGGCATTGGTGAGACCACACCGGGAGTATTGTGTGCAGTTTTGGTCTCTTAATTTGAGGAAGGACATTCTTGCTATCGAGGGAGTGCAGCATAGGTTCATGAGATTAATTCCCGGGATGGCAGAACTCTCATATGATAAAAGAATGGAGCAACTGGGCTTGTATTCACTGTAATTTTGAAGGATGAGAGGGGATCTTATAGAAACATATAAAATTATTAAGGGATTGGACACTCTAGATGCAGGAAACATGTCCTGATGTTGGGGGAGTCCAGAACCAGGGGCCACAGTTTAAGAATAAGGGGTAGGCCATTTAGAACTGAGATGAGGAAAAACTTTTTCACACAGAGAGTTGTGAATTTGTGCAACTGCCTTCTGTTGAGGCTGATTCACTGGATGCATTCAAAAGAGAGTTAGATAGAGCTGTTAGGGCTAGCGGAATCAAGGGGTATGGGGAGAAGGCAGGAACGGGATACTGATTGTGGATGATCAGCCATGATCACATTGAATTGGTATTGGCTCGCAGGGCCGAATGGCCTACTCCTGCACCTATTGTCTGTGTATCTATGTATAAAGAAATTTTGAAATAACAACATACCGTAACTGAACAGAGTCAACTTCAGCTTATGCAATGGAAATTTTGTTTAGGTTAGATTCACAGCACAGAAACAGGGCCTTCAGCACACTGAGACTGCGCTAACCAGTGATCCCTGTGCATCAGCACCATCCTATACACTAGGGACATTTCTTACCAAAGCCAATTAACCTACAAGCCTGTACGTTTTTGGAATGTGGGAAAAAACTGAAGCACCCGGAGAAAACCCATGCGGTCACAGGAAGAACTTACAAACTCCACACAGACAATACCCATAGTTAGGATTGAACCCAGGGCTCTAGCACTGCAAGGCAGCAGCTCTACCACTGCACCACTGCCACCCTAAATCTTGCACGACAAATCAATTAGGAAAGTTGTAGAATATATGAGGCACAATCAGTCACTTTGGTGTATTTGGATTTTTTAAAGATTTTCGATAAGGTCCCATGCAGGAACTTGGTGAATAAGGTTGGAGAAGATTGAATTAGAGTGCTTTGTACTAGCATTGGCTGATAACTGGTTAACAGCGAGAAAACGAGGAGTAGGAAATACTTCTTTGGTTGGCAGAGAGTAACTAGCTTTTGCCTAATCTATTCACAATGTATATCAATCATTTTTATATGGGAACCTAATATAATTTACACAAATGCGCTGATCACTTGGAACTAAGGAAGAATGTGTACAAAGATGAAGAGGCAAAGAGACTTCAAAGTAGAAACAATCAGACTGAAACAGTGGAAATAAAACAGAAACGCTGATTTTTTTTTAGATGGTGGGAGATTGGGAAACACTGATGTTCAAGTATACCTGTGTCTAGTTGTTCATAAATATCTCACAGCATGCAGGCACAGCACACAACTAAAAAGGCTGATATAATGACTTTATTGCAAAAGCAAGATTAAAGCTAATTACCTTCAATCATATAAAACGTTAGTGAAAGTGCACCAGGCATATTGAGTATGGCTTTGGGCTCTTTTCATAAAATAGTAAGATTAAACGAGAACTTACCAGTTTGAAGTTTGATCTGTATTTTATGAGGAGTTACGATGAGGGATTACGTGAAGAGCCCGTCCAGCATGCATGCGCGACATTCTTCAAAGCAGCGGTGTGGAATCACAGGAAACACAATAATTGAAATAAACATAGTAAAGAAAAGGAGAACTAAGATACCAGTTGATCTATAACTGAGGGTGGGAGCGGAGGGCACGTAATCCCTCATCGTAACTCCTCATAAAATACAGATCAAACTTCAAACTGGTAAGTTCTCGTTTAATCTTACTATTTTACTTCGGAGTCACGTGAGTGACTACGTGAAGATTTTAAAGCTCTGTGATTTCAAACCGTGTAACAGTTCATACTTCACTCGCTGCCGAAGTCATTCAAGGGAGGAAGTATGTTATCGTAATCAACCATAATCTGTTTGTAAACAATAATGGTATCTATTAAACAATAACAAAAGACAAAATGCTCCCCCGGGCTTAAATTATATATTTTTGCAGATTTAAAAAGTTTCTGCAAATAACACAGGTTCTGCTAGCGGCTTGTGGTAGAACGTTTGGAACGTTTTCTCCATGTTCATTCTTTTAGCCGCCGATGTGGATACTGCCCTGGTGGAGTGAGATGTATATACATCAGTATCTACTCCAGCAGCTCCCAGTACCTGCTTGAGCCATCTCAAGATGGTTTGGCTCGACACCCAACCATGAGGTTTCTTGTGGCTGACCCATAAGGCTTTTTTTTTTTTTTTTCCCTTCTCCCTCGAGAATCTCTTGTTGTGTTGATCTAAGTGAATGAGTGAGTCATGACACACAACCGTAGGTCAGGTGGGTATGCCCGGAAATCCATAACTAGCACTCACGTTCCTGGCTTGCTCTGCTTTAGCAGCTCCTGAATGGTGAATGAGACCCGGTCTGGTGTTATAACCATGTTGTCCAGTCGCAGTAAGTGGAGGGACTGGACACTTTGTGCTGAGACTAGTGGCATCAGCATGACCGTTTTCAGGGTTAGCTTTTCCAGGGTGAGACCTGGCTGGGGACCATCCCCTTAGGTATGTCAGGACCACACTGACATCCCAGATTTGGGTATACCTAGGTCTAAGAGGGTTGGAGTTGACGATACTCCTCATGAGTTTGATCACCAGCGGTTGAGACCCTATGGCCTGTTGTCCTGGCACCTGTTTTAAGTAGGCTGACAGCGCACGTCTGGCAGTATTGATGGCGTTGTAGCTCAATCCTTCATTATGGTGAAGGCCCCCCAGGAACTCCAGTACATTGGTTATGGTTGCAGATGAGTACGTTGTCCCAGTAATTGAGCAGTATCTTTCCCACTTCCTGATGCTCGATAGGTATTGTTTCCTGGTGGATATACGGTGTCATCATGTTGATGGTCCTGTCAGACACCCCAGTCCCAGCAGTGGTCTTTTGATAATCTGCAACCCAGTAGGTTAATTTTGTCATGGCATGGATGACTTATGCCTGATACAGGGTGTGTCAATAGGTCTGGGCTACTGGGAAAGATCAAAGGAGTTTCGATGACCATGTCGAGGACCACTGGGAACCATGGTTGTGTAGGCCAGTTGGTACTATCAAAATACCTGAAGCAGAGTCCATCTGTATTTTGCGTAGTACCCTACAGATTAAGGCAGAAGGGGGGAAAGCATAGAAGAAATAGGTCCCCCAGTTCAGCGCGAATGCATCTATCGCTGCTGCCTCAGGGTGTGGTTCCCAAGGGACATACATTGGTACGTGGTGATTTAGTCTGGATGCAAAGAGATCGATATCTGATGTGCCATATTGGTTTGTAATTTTAGCAAAAGCTCTAGGATTTAACATCCATTCGGTGTTTATCATTGAATTTGCGTGACCTGGCACTGTATTTAGCTTACCTGGTAGGTAAGTTGCTGATAGCCAAATATGTCTATCGCCCCACCATTACCAGATTGTGTTGACCCAATTGTCACATGATATCGATTTTATTCCGCACATATGGTTAATATAGGCCACCACCGTGATATTATCAATTTGTAAATGAACATGCAAGTTGTGCATATTCCTAGAATATGCTTTAAAACCATAAAACGCACCCAACATTTCCAAATAATTTATGCCCAGTGGTTGTAGTAAAGATGAGTCTAGGTTAGTCCATCTACCACCTGTGCTGGATATAGTATTAGTTGCTCCCCAGCCTTGAGCACTGGCATCTGTTTGTATAGTTAACGTTGGGTTATTGATGATGATAGGGCTTGAACTATGCCAAATGTGTTATATCCACCATTGTAACTCTGATATTGCTTCAATGGGTAGTTTCATTGTTCGGTCAAAGTGACCTGCATGTCGTTTCAATGCCTGTACTTTTGCCCTTTGTAGGTGCTGATAGTGCAGGAGTCCAAATCGTGTTGCTGAAAATCCTGCTACCAATTTGCCAATTACTCTTGCCACTTGTCGGATGGTTGGTCGATTGCTTACCATTAAATTGTTGCACGTCTGTGCCAATTCTGCTGCTTTACCTTTTGGCAACATTACAGACATGTGGATTGAGTTAATTGTGAATACCAGATAGTCCATAGTTGTGGATGGCGTCAACTTAGATTTATCTGGATGTATGACAAAACCCAGGGTTTCAAACAATTGTTTGGTAGCTAATACAGCTGATTTAGCCAACTCCATGGTTTTGCCTACTATTAGGATATGATCAAGATACACCATGACAATTTGTCTTTGTTTCGTTAATGTTGCCAAGGCTGGTTTTAATATCTTGGTAAATAGTCTAGGGCTGACGTCAACCCAATAGGCAACACTTTATACTGCCATAGTTGCCCCATCCAGGTAAATTTCAGGTATTTGCGATGACCCTTGTGAATGGGTACTGAATAGTAAGCATCTTTTAAATCAATGCTTGCCATAAAGTATCGTTTGGAAATCAGTTGTTTAGCAGTTACAAATGTTTCCATTTTGAAATGTACATACTTAACAAAGGTATTTAGTGAGGGTAAGTCAATGATGATGAAACATCCACCATCTTTTTTTGCTTTTGGTAAATATATTTGAGACAAATTCCAAAGGTTCATGTTTGGATTTCTCAATGACACCGTTTGTAAGTAACCTCACCAGTTCTGCTTGAGCCTCTATTTCTCTTGGACTGAGAGGGTAAAGACCCTTTGGGCTACGTGCTAAACTGGTGGCATGTTTTCTTGAATGAACTCTATTTTGTATCCCCGAATACTGTTAAGTATATAACTATCATTCGTGAGACACCTCCTGTTAGTACAGTTCCCCCATTTACATGCTGGTAGGAACCAGACCCACCTACCTCCATAGTTATGGTAGTGTTCCTTTCCTCCGTTTGTTCATCCGTCGTTATACTGCTGGATGTACTGCTGATGTACTGCTGATTGGGGGTGGCGCATTTTCCATAGGGTCCGCTCTGGGCCCTGGCCTAAAAAGGATTTCGGGGATAGTATGCGGACCCCGAGCTTTCACCAGTTCCATAAATTTGACCTTGACTGGTGGACGCGGTGGGGTAATGCCGTCTGTTTTTATGTGTGGGTCTGCTCGTTCCGGGGCCTGCCCTCATGAGGCCAAATGCTTTGGACTCTTCCTCCAGGTCTTTCACTTGTCCTTCCAAATAACAGGATCTGTGGCTCTGAGGCCGGTGTTTTACACAGTCCTGCAAACCTGGGATTGAGGGCAGGTCTTATTCTCTCCTTGCGGAGGTTGTTTATCTCATATTGGGTGTTGCACAGCAGAGCCAGAGTGTCTTGCTGGTTTGTGGTCATATCCACCCCATCCACGGAACGAGCATAGGCTGTTTTCCCTGTCGTCAGGAGCTTGAGGATTTTAGCTCCTGGTTCCGGATACTCTGTCCCCCCCCCCCCCCCCCCCAGATTTGGCTGTTAACAGCCGGTACATTGAGCCAACTGCAGTTTTCCAGCTCTAGTGCCTCATTAAGTACCTGTCTTGTAGGGGTTTGAGGGACAGGTGGTTGATGCTGGCCGCCTGTTTTGGCTCCAATGGCCGCCCTGCTCGTGGTGTAACCACGTAGCGAATCTCCACACCCAGCAGCTCTTCCTGATTCTGTACCCCAAGCGTACTCCCGACATCTTCAGCCAATGACCCCTGTTCCTGACCAGCCCAGCCCTGGTCGCCAACGCTGCCCTGCTTTGAGGGGAAAGCGATGGCCAGTGCATTGTAGAGCACTGCTGTGGGAGTGCCTGATCCCCCTGGCGAGACTGCTCTAGCTCCTGAAGCAATTCTCACTGGAGCAGTTGCTCCATGAGCCTTTCCATTCGGCTCAGGCGGCTAGCTCTGCCGCTCTAAGGCGGACCCTCCTCATCGGAGTCAGACATAACCTGCCGTTTTTATTTTATTTTTTTAAAACTTTTCCTCCAGCCCGCTGCCGCTCATCAGGCTGCGCTAGCGGTACTGGGCTCGGCTCGGTCTCGATGAGGGTGGACCGCAGCATATGCGGTCCAGGTGCCGCCTCTCGCCCCCCACTGATGGAACACTCCCGTTCTGTTGGAGTCGAACGGGGGGCGGTTTTCTTCCTTTGCCGTGCTGCTCATTTTCCCAGTTCCCCTGGAATACAGAGCAGAGCACAGCTTGCTGATTACGACCTCAGAGTAAGACTTACCTGATGGTCCGCTGTTTATTTTCCCCCGACGTGTAGCGGGAGCGCCTGTACTCCCGGTCGTCGCTGTTGCACTGCGTGAACGCTAATGTCGCGCATGCGTGCTGGACGGGCTCTTCACGTAGTCACTCATGTGACTCCGAAGTAAAATTGAAATGTTATATGTGCAGTGAAGATTCACTAGACAGATTCCTGTAATGGTAGATCTGTTATATCAGGAGAGATTGACCATGTTAGTCCAGTATCCTTTAGCGGAAGAATGGGCATTATTCTCATTGAACTACAAAATTAGTTGGCTTGGAGACATCGAGTGCTACAGTGTGGAAACAGGCCCTTCGGCCCATCTTGCCCACACCTGCCAACAACGTTCCAGCTACACTAGTCCCACTTGAACACTCTTGGTCCATATCCCTCCAAACCAGTCCTATCCATAGAAACATTGAAACATAGAAAATAGGTGCAGGAGTAGGCCATTTGGCCTTTTAAGCCTGCACCGCCATTCAATATGATCATGGCTGATCATCCAACTCAGTATCCCGCACCTGCCTTATCTCCATACCCCCTGATCCCTTTAGCCACAAGGGCCACATCTAACTCCATCTTAAATATGGCCAATGAACTGGCCTCAACTACATTCTGTGGCAGAGAATTCCACAGACTCACCACACTCTGTGTGATTATTTTTTTTATCATCTTGGTCCTAAAAGATTTCCCCCTTATCCTTAAACTGTGACCCCTTGTTCTGGACTTCCCCAACATTGGGAACAATCTTCCTGCATCTAGCCTGTCCAACTCCTTAAGAATTTTGTACGTTTCTATAAGATCCCCCCTCAATCTTTTAAATTCTAGCGAGTACAAGCTGAGTCTATCCAGTCTTTCTTCGTATGGAAGTCCTGACATCCCAGGAATCAGTCTGGTGAACCTTCTCTGTACTCCCTCTATGGCAAGAATGTTTTTCCTCAGATTTGGAGACCAAAACTGTACGCAATACTCCAGGTGTGGTCTCACCAAGACCCTGTACAACTGCAGTAGAACCTCCCTGCTCCAATACTCAAATCCTTTTGCTATGAATGCTAACATACCATTCGCTTTCTTCACTGCCTGCTGCACCTGCATGCCTACTTTCAATGACTGGTGTACCATGACACCCAGGTCTCGTTGCATCTCCCCTTTTCCTAATCGGCCACCATTCAGATAATAGTCTACTTTCCTATTTTTGCCACCAAAGTGGATAACCTCACATTTATCCACATTATAGTACATCTGCCATGCCTTTGCCCCCTCACCCAGCCTATCCAAGTCACCTTGCAGCCTCCTAGCATCCTCCTCACAGCTAACAATGCCCCCCAGCTTATCCGCAAACTTGGAGATGTTGCATTCAATTCCCTTGTCCAAATCATTAATATATATTGTAATTAGCTGGGGTCCCAGCACTGAGCCTTGCGGTACCCCACTAGTCACTGCCTGCCATTCTGAAAAGGACCCGTTTACTCCTATACTTTGCTTCCTGTCTGCCAGCCAATTCTCTATCCACATCAATACTGAACCCCCAATACCGGGTGCTTTAAGTTTGTATACTAATCTCTTATGTGGGACCTTGTCGAAAGCCTTCTTAATGTCCAGAAATAACACATCCACTGGTTCACCCTTATCCACTCTACGTTACATCCTCAAAAAATTCTATAAGTTTCGTCAGACATGATTTACCTTTCGTAAATCCATGCTGACTTTGTCCAATGATTTCACCACTTTCCAAATGTGCTGCTATCCCATCTTTAATAACTGACTCTAGCAGTTTCCCCACTACCGATGTTAGACTAACTGGTCTGTAATACCCCATTTTCTCTCTTACTCACTTTTTAAAATGTGGAATTACATTAGCTACCCTTCAATCCTCAGGAACAGAATCTAAAGAGTTTTGAAAAATTATCACTAATGCATCCACTATTTCTGGGGCTATTTCCTTAAGTACTCTGGGGTGCAGCCTATCTGGCCCTGGGGATTTATCGGCCTTTAATCCATTCAATTTACCTAACACCACTTCCCGGCTAACCTGGATTTCACTCAGTTCCTCCATCTCATTTGACCCGCGGTCCCCTGCTATTTCCGGCAGATTATTTATGTCTTCCTTAGTGAAGACAGAACATGGTACTTATTCAATTGGTCTGCCATTTACTTGTTCCCCATTATCAATTCACCTGTTTCTGACTGCAAGGGACCTACATTTGTTTTAACAAATCTTTTTCTCTTCACATATCTATAAAAACTTTTGCAGTCAGTTTTTATGTTCCCTGCCAGTTTTCTTTAATAATCTATTTTCCCTTTCCTAATTAAGCCCTTTCTCCTCCTCTGCTGGACTCTGAATTTCTCCCAGTCCTCTGGTAGGCTGCTTTTTTTTGGATAATGTGTATGCTTCATCTTTTGTTTTGATACTATCCCTGATTTCCCTTGTTATCCACGGATGCACTACCTTCCCTGATTTATTCTTTTGCCAAACTGGGATGAACAATTGTTGTAGTTCATCCATGCAGTCTTTAAATGCCTTCCATTGCACATCCACCGTCAACCCTTTAAGAATCAATTGCCAGTCTATCTTAGCCAATTCACGTCTCATACCCTCAAAGTTACCTTTCTTTAAGTTCAGAACCCTTGTTTCTGAATTAATATGTCACTCTCCATCCTAATGAAGAACTCAACCATATTCTGGTCACACTTGCCCAAGGGGCCACGTGCAACAAGACTGCTAACTAACCCTTCCTCATTACTCAATACCCAGTCTAGAATAGCCTGCTCTCTCGTTGGTTCCTCTACATGTTGGTTTAGAAAGCTATCCCGCATACATTCCAAGAAATCCTCTTCCTTAGCACCCCTGCCAATTTGATTCACCTAATCTATATGTAGATTGAAGTCACCCATTATAACTGTTTTACCTTTGTTGCACGCATTTCTAATTTCCTATTTGATGCCATCCCCAACTCCACTACTACTGTTAGGTGGCCTGTACACAACTCCCACTAGTGTTTTCTGCCCCTTAGTGTTTCGCAGCTCTACCCATATCGATTCCACATCCTCCAAGCTAATGTCCTTCCTTTCTATTGCGGTAATCTCCTCTCTAACGAGCAACGCTACCCCACCTCCTTTTACTTTCTGTCTATCCCTCCTGAATATTGAATATCCCTGGATGTTCAGCTCCCAGCCTTGGTCACCCTGGAGCCATGTCTTCGTGATCCCAACTATATCATAGTCATTAATAGCTAACTGCACATTCAACTCATCCACCTTGTTACGAATGCTCCTTGCATTGAGACACAAAGCCTTCAGGCTTGTTTTTACAAAACTCTTACCCCTTACACAATTATGTTGAAAAGTGGCCCTTTTTGATTTTAGCCCTGGATTTGGCTGCCTGCCACTTTTACTTTTCTCCTTGCTACCTATTGCTTCTACCCTCATTTTACACACCTCTGTCTCTCTGCTCACACATTTAAGAAACCCACCACCTCTTATTCTCTGTTTATTATTATTTTCTTCTTTCCTCCCTACATGTTGGGTCTGAGTGCTTCCCTTCTCTGCCCTCTGACTCACACACTGTCTACTAGCTTTCTCTATTTGAGTCCCTCCCCCCAACCGTTCTAGTTGAAAGTCTCCCCAGTAGCCTCCCCATGTACCTGTCTAACTTAAACGATGGGATAGTCCCAGCCTCAACTATGTCCTCTGGCAGCTTGTTCCATAGACCCACCACCCTTTGTGTGAAAAGGTTACCCTTCGGATTCCTATTAAATCTTTTCCCCCTCACCTTGAAACTATGTCCTCTGGTCCTCGAATCCCCTACTCTGGGCAAGAGACTCTGTGCATCTACCCGATCTATTCCTCTCATGATTTTGTATACCTCTACAAGATCTCCCCTCATCTTCCTGCACTCCATGGAATAGAGACCAAGCCTACTCAACCTCTCCCTAAAGCTCACACCCTCTAGTCCTGGCAACATCCTCGTAATTTTTTTCTGAACCCTTTCAAGCTTGACAATATCTCTCCTATAACATGGTGCCCAGAACTGAACACAATATTCTAGATGTGGTCTTACCAACGTCTTATACAACTGCAACATGACCTCCCAACTTCTCTACTCAATACTCTGACTGATGAAGGCCAAAGTGCCAAAAGCCTTTTTGACCACCTTATCTACCTGTGACTCGACCTTCAAGGAACCATGCACCTGTTCTCCTAGATCCCTCTGCTCTATAACACTACCCAGAGCCCTACCATTTATTGTGTAGGTCCTGCCCTTGTTCGACATCCCAAAATGCAACACCTCACTCTTCTCTGTATTAAATTCCATCAACCATTCCACACAAGGTAAAGACTGAGTCACCAGGATAATCGAGAGACTGCCAACGTCACCTCTTCAAACCCCAAATCTGAGCCACCAGGATAAGCCTGAGACTGCTAGTGCCTCGTCTTGAGGCAAGGGTGATCTACAGGGAGAAACCTGAAATCGTCGCACCTCCTTCTTCGAAACTAGAACTGAACTGCGGGGCAAATCTGAGATCTGCAGTACCACTGCACATGTGCTATGATGACGAGGGGCAGTGTCCCCATACGATTCTGGACTTTTTTACGACTAATTGAAATGTATCATGTAAGTTCAACCTACTGCGAGTGTCAGTGTGGTCACTGCCAAACCCAGTGTTATCCCTGACGCCACAATACCTGGCAACTCTTCAACTCTTCTAAACTCTTTTATCTAATCCATGAACAAAATGTGTGGTATAATTTATTTGACTCCTTATTTATTTGACAATCTATTGCATTTACTTCTAGTCCAATATAATCTATGTTTTTCTGCTTGGATGCTCACTTGTTCAGTTTGAGTTTTGCATTGAGTTGTAATCACCTGAATACTAGCAATTTTTGAAGACTTTTGTATCAAGGAATTGTGGCTTTAAATAGTAAGATTAAACGAGAACTTACCAGTTTGAAGTTTGATCTGTATTTTATGAGGAGTTACATGTGACTCTGAAGTAAAATACATCATCTAGACTGCACAGATGATGTTACATCTTGTAATATTCATGGTAGCTTGAAAAAAACATTGATTTCCACCATTGGGTAGTTTTATTTATGCATAAAATGACTTTTATTGATATTCAAGTCTTGTTGATTATTATTCCCAATCCAATGTGTATGTATGCAATTTGTTCAGTGAAAACTTTTTTTCCCTAATTCTTCCATAAAAATCATTTAAAATAGACATTGGTTTGATTCAAAATTACCTTGCAATCATCACATTGTGAAACAGTCTTGTCTGCTTTAGATACTTCAAAAATATTGTCCAATTAGTTTGCCTTGTTTCCATTGGAACTCCAATTCATCTACCTCTTTCTCCACCTGGTTCTTTTTCCATAGGGAAGAGATCACATCCCTTCACGTTCCCCAGATCACAGATCCAGATCACATTCCCCAGCCCAGCACAGCCCGGTTTTACCGCTCCAAAATATATAAACACAACTGTACTGGCAGTCTGAAGAAGGGTTTCGGCCCGAAACGTTACCTATTTCCTTCGCTCCATAGATGCTGCTGCACCCGCTGAGTTTCTCCAGCATTTTTGTGTACCTTGCACTGGCAGACAACATTGTTTCAGCCTGCTCCTTTCCCACTAAAATGATGTCCACGTACCTCGACTCCATCCTATTAAGTCGCATCTTCTCATCTCCACCTCTTTCCACCTTCAGCAGAAACCGCTCCTTCTGCAACTTCCTGGTTAACTCATCCATTCCCACCCAAACCACCCCCTCCCCAAGTGCTTTCTGCAACTGCAGGAGATGCAACACATGTCCCTATAACTCCCTTGATTCTGTCCAGGGACCTTGACAGTCCTTTCAGGTTAGGCAGCGGTTCACTTGCACTACCTCCAACCTCATCTACTGTATCCGTTGTTTAAGATGTGGACTCTTACACTTCGGCGAGACCAAACATAGACTGGGCACTTGTTTTGCTGAACATCTTCACTCAGTCCACCTGGACCTACCTATCTCCCAGTTGCTAAACACTTTAATTCTCCTTCCCATTCCCACACTGAACTTTCTGACCTAGGTCTCCTCCATTGTCAGAGTGAGGCTAAATGCAAATTGAAGGAACAGCATCTCATATTTTGCTTGGGCAGCTTACAACCCAGGTATATAAATATTTACTTATCTAACTTCAAGTAACCCCTGCATTCCCTCTCTCTCCATACCTCTCCCACCCAAGTAACACCAGCTTTTCATTCTCACCTCACAAACAGCTAACAATAGCCTGCTTCCTTTATCATCGTTACTTTTTTGTATATCTGTCATTCATCTATATAATTAAAAGTCTAAACTTGACCACTTCCTGTTTGCGCTCTATATTGATTTTAGAAAAAACACTCCCACTTATGGCTGTGATTTTTGGCCATCTTACTGAGAGTCCCCCTCCGCTCATCAGGTGCAGATGATTTTTCCCATCGAGGAAACATAAAAGGCTTATTAATGTTTTAAAAATGTTGAGATTCTCTCTCCTGTCAATCACGCCATGAAGGCCACGCCCCTTCAGGTGGGAGCGGAGAGGGACTATAAAACCCAGAAGTGTGGACGTGGCTCAGTTGCTGCAATATGGGGGAGGGAGAGGCCACGACTCTCAGTCTGAGCTGTGAATCAACTGAACACTGAACACATGTCTACTAAACTGTGAGTGTGGTTTTATGTGGTTTTATGCGGTTTTATGTGGTTTATTTGGAACTGTGTTTGGATGGAATAAATGTTTTTATGTGCCTCTAAACTGTGCCTCTAAACTGTGCCTCTAAACTGTGCCTCTAAACTGTGCGGTTAATGGAAAATGTGTGGCTGTCGAAAATGTGTGGCTGTCGAAAGTGTGTGGCTGTCGAAAGTGTGTGGCTGTCGAAAGTGTGTGGCTGTCGAAAGTGTGTGGCTGTCGAACGTGTGTGGCTGTCGAACGTGTGTGGCTGTCGAACGTGTGTGGCTGTCGAACGTGTGTGGCTGTCGAACGTGTGTGGCTGTCGAAAGTGTGTGGCTGTCGAAAATGTGTGGCTGTCGAAAATGTGTGGCAGTCGAAAATGTGTGGCTTTCGAAAATGTGTGGCTATCGAAAATGTGTGGCTATCGAAAATGTGTGGCTATCGAAAATGTGTGGCTATCGAAAATGTGTGGCTATCGAAAAGTGTGGCTATCGAAAAGTGTGGCTATCGAAAAGTATGGCTATCGAAAAGTGTGGCTATCGAAAAGTATGGCTATCGAAAAGTGTGGCTATCGAAAAGTGTGGCTATCGAAAAGTGTGGCTATCGCAACTGTGTGTGTCTATTGCAACTGTGTGTGCCTATTGCAGCTGTGACCTGGACAGGTCACGCTGATTGCATCATTTCCGGTGAGTGCAGAGGTCGTGCTGAATGCGGAAGTGTTGCTGACTGCGGAAGGCCCATTGTGGAGACACAGCGCTCAGCCGTTTGAGTATTCAAAAAAGTTTACTGCCATATATATGGTGTGTGTGTGTGTGTCTTTGTGTGAGTGTGAGTGTGAGTGTGAGTGTGAGTGTGAGTGTGAGTCTGTCTGTCTGTCTGTCTGTCTGTCTGTCTGTCTGTCTGTCTGTCTGTCTGTGTGTCTGTGTATGAGTGTCTGTGTATGTGTGAGTGTATGTGTGAGAGTGTCTGTGTGAGTGTCTGTGTGTGTGTGAGTGTCTGTGTGTGTGTGTGAGAGAGTGTCTGTGTGTGTGTGAGTGTGTCTGTCTGCCTGTGTTTGTGAGTGTCTGTCTGTGTCTATCTGTGTCTGTGAGTGTGCGAGTGTCTGTGTGAGTGTGTGAGTGTCTGTGTGAATGTGTGTACATGTTTGTGAGTGTGTCTTTGTGTTTGTGTGTATATGTGTGTGTGTGTGTGTGTGTGCGCGCGCGCGTGAGTGTGTGTGAGTGAATGTGTGTATGTGTGTATGTGTTTGTGTGTTTGTGTGTGTGTGTAAGTGTCTGTGTCTGTGTCTGTGCATGTGAGTGTATGTGTGTGTGTGAGTGTCTGTGTGTGATGTGAGTGTATGTGTGTGCACTCTGCAAGAAATTCTGTGAAATTGGATTCACTGGCCTGCATTCTGCTTGGAGTGCTGTGAGGTTGGACTTTCTGCCTGCTCTCTGCTTGGAGTGCTGTGAGGTTTGACTTGCTGCCTGCACTCTGCTTGGAGTGCTGTGAGGTTGGACGCTGCCTGAAATCTGCTTGGAGTGCTGTGAGGTTGGACTTGCTGCCTCCACTCTGCTTGGAGTGCTGTGAGGTTGGACTTGCTACCTGCACTCTGCTTGGAGTGCTGTGAGGTTGGACTTGCTATCTGCACTCTGCTGTGAGGTTGGACTTGCTGCCTGCACTCTGCTTGAAGTGCTGTGAGGTTGGACTTGCTACCTGCACTCTGCTTGGAGTGCTGTGAGGATGGACTTGCTGCCTGCACTCTGCTTGGAGTGCTGTAATTCTCAGATTTTCTTTGTTAAAATTTGACATCTCAATCTCTCCGTTAAAATTGTCTTTTTTTTTAATCAACAGCAAAGAGCCATCAAGAGGCAATGAGCAGCAGAACACAACAAGAGACACAACAAGAAAAAAATGTAATAAATCTCATCTTTAACATTTAAATTGTTATATTTTAATAATCATTCACATTTTAAACTTTAATAAATCCTTTTTGCACTTTTGATGCCTGCGTGTTCATCATCACAATGGGAACGTAATAGGCAGGAATGGCTGCGCTGTCAGAGAGCCACTAAAAGTGCATGGGGTAAGGGGAGATGGACTGAATGCGTGGGGGGAAGGGGAATGGCAAGGAGCAGTGTGGGGGTGAAGGGAGGAGGGGTGACTGAGTGAACTGCCACCACACCAGCCATGAGTGATTGCACTGCCAGCCCACAAGCCATGAGTAAGAGAACTTCCAGCCCACCAGCTGTAAGTGACTGAACTGCCAGCCTACCAGCTATGACTCACTGAACTGCATGTCCAAGAATCCATTCAGTCCACAATATCCATACTAGCCCTCTGGAAACCAGTCCCTTCAGCGCACAACACCCATACTAGCAATCCAGAAATCCACGCAATGATAGACTTTCCTCCTTCATTGCTGTGATCAGTAAAAAAGATGAAAGTGTTTAAAATTGATTGTCCACCTACTCCCCCTTCTCTCTCACAGTCTGTCACCTGTTTTTGGCAGAATTTCTGGCAGTTTCTCAGCTGCCAGCCCACCAGGCCTGAGTTACTGAGCTGCCAGCCTGCCAGGCTTGAGTGACTGAGCTGGCAGGCCTGAGTGACTGAGCTGCCAGGCCTGAGTGACTGAGCTACCAAGCCTGAGTGACTGAGCTGCCTGCCCAAGAATCCATTCGGTCCACAATGTCCCTACTAGCCCCTGGAAACCAGTCCATTCGGCCCACAACACCCATACTAACGCTACCGAACCCCCGCACCCACCCCCCACCCCCACTGGCCAGCAATATTGGAATTGGTGAAGAGGTGGAATATTCCGTTGGGGGACCAGCCCTCCCGTGTGATGCTGGGACCCAACGGGTCCCAATTAGTCTAGTTTGTTCTATATCTCTCTACATCATCGTCTATATCTCTTGTTTCCCTTTCCTGTGACTTTCAGTCTGATAAAGGGTCTCGACCTGAGACGTCACTCATTCCTTCTTACCAGAGATGCTGCCTGCCCTGCTGAGTTACTCTTGCATTTTGTGTCTACGTCCTGTATTAGATTGGCATTGCACCTGGCTTGACACAGATATGTATCTTTTATGATGTATTGCACATGCAATTATCCATGAACCTCTTGCATATTTTAGAAACAATTAAATCCAAGTTTACGTTCATCACAAATAAATCTGTGTGACTTTCAAGCATCCATGTTGAATCCCTTTTTCCATTACAGCATCAATATTTTGAGTCAGTCTTTGCTCATCAATGTTGGTCAGTTAGACTAATCAACTACAACCCTTGGTGGTTTCATTCATATTGTGACATTGAACATTTCACCCATTCTTATACAAATGTTTCTTCAAAATCTGTTTGCATGTTGACTGTACCCTTTGTTAGTGGGACTTGGTTGATTTGATCATGAATTTTATCCTTTCCCGTATTGTGCAGCTTGCTGCTATTACAAGTTCAGGCTCATATCCTGACCAGCTAACCACACTGTTGTGAAAGTAATTCTGGTGTCTGTTATTGTACTTGGCTACCATTCAAACCCAATTCTCCTTTGCTCTCACTGGCTTTTTAACTGCAAAGACTTCTTTCCTGTGGCTTCTTGTTATGAAAATGTTCCTTGTGACAAAATTGTATGAGGTCGAATTGCTTTGGTTAACCACCTTGGCTTCAAATTTATATGCTGAGGATAGGTGCTTTGGAACTAGATTTGGTGTGTGTTTATGTGTGTGTGTGTGTATATTTGTGTTTATGTGTACTTTTCTCATAGTTTCGTGAGATATGGAGGAAGGTCATTGGCCCATCCAGTCCCTGTTGGCCCTTAGAACAATTCCATTCTCCCACCTATTTCACTCCAGCTAACTCTCTCTTACACATCAAATCAATTCCACCCTAATTCTCTTACCATCCACCTACACTAGAGATAACACAGTCGCCATGACCAAAGGTGCTGTCTGTGTGGAGTTTGTATGTTTTCCGATGACCCCAAAGATGTGTAGGGAGTGAATGAGAAAATGAGGTAACAGAACTAATATGAACAGGTGATCGATGTTCAGCATGGACTCAGTGGGCTGAAGGGCCTATTTCCATGCTGTATCTCAAAAACTAAAACAATGCCCACATCTAAAAAGCAGTCAAATGAAAGCTTGATCATTGGCAAAAGCATAATTTTGACACTGGATCCCATCATGCTGGGGTTTTTTTCTCTCAGCAAGATCCAATGTGGATTAGAAGTGACAAAATTTAGTTTAGTTTAGCTTAGAGATATCGTGTGAAAACAGGTCCTTCGGCCCACCAAGTCCGTGTTGACCAGCTATCCCGCACACTAACACTAATTTGCACACACTAGGGACAATAAACATTTATATCAATCCAATTAAACCTACAACCCTGTACGTCTTTGGAGTATGGGAGGAAACTGGAGCTTCTCGGAGAAATCCAAGTAGGTCATAGGGAGAATCTACAAATTTCATACAGGCAGCACCTATAGTCAGAATCGAACCCGGGTCTCTGTCGTTATAAGTCTGCAACTCAACCGCTGCACCACCGTGCCGCCTGTAAATGTCAGGTGTGATATTTTCCACATCTAACAAGTCGTGCAAATTTGACTGGCTATTTCAAGCCATGTTTCTCCATTTGTCAATCAAGCACGGGTGAATATCGTTGCTGTCATTTACTAATGCAAGTGTCTTTGGGAAACTGAACCACTCTGTTCTGAACCACTCCTGGAACAACAACAACATTTTTAATTAATATCATGGTAGAAGGGACACCCATATTAAGTAAATCCCTGCCCCTACCTTTAAATCAAGGTCAGATCTTGCATACCTTATTTTTGTTCCAGTCTGGCCACTGAATGCAACTCCAATCAATCTGTTGTTTTCTTTTCAGGTCTATGTCCACACCATCTGAGCCACATTCATAGCAACCCATCTTTCCAGGACCTCACCATGCACACTCTTGCTCCATCATGAACCCTAATCCTTGATTATGAACTTTCAACAATAGGCCCCCGAGGATTTAACATACACTAATTTCCCCAAACCTCATTTCTTATGTTGTTAATCCTCTTCTGATCCTTTAAGCCCCAGTTACTCAACCCAACCTCTTCTGTTGCAAATGACTGCCTCCAGCCTTTGGTCTATAGAATCTTGCCTTATCAACCTTTGAGGTCCACTTTGGTGCCACAACCCCATCTCTTCCCCATCGTCATGGATGTGGTCATAACCTACTTTGAGATCAATGGTCTGGGCTATAGCTATTCCAAGGAACACTGGCTCTTCCTGTGATAATATTGAGAATACCTATTCTAGAGTCCTAAATTTAAGTAAAGACCTTGAGTCTTATCTGTTATAGGTGTCTACAAGTACACTCACTTTTGGGTTATTATACTAAATCAATCTATATTTCAAGGACAAATTCTCTTCACTACTTTAGTGTCCTTTCCAAAGTGATTTAGCTATCATTAGTAACTATTTTGAGTGATGGCTCCCCCCTCCCCGGAAGGAAGAGATACTTACAGTTAATGAAGAAGATTAAACACTATTATTTTAAATAAAATACATTTACTTCTGGGGAGCAATTTCTAACAATGATTATAATTTACAGTTTTCCACTACACAAGTACAATTCTGCCAAACTAGAAATATATACCAATGATTTGCAGACAAAAAAGTTGTCTATTGTTGAAGGGAGAGATCTTTCCTGGACCAAGGCTGAGGAGTGGATTTTGCATCATTATCTCTATAACATCTTACGACCCTTACTGTCTTCTAATATTTATATTCTTTTGTTGCAAGTTGACACCATCTCCATGTGATTTTTTTTTACAACTACATCGATCAAGTCAAATGGATGGAGTGTCTAAATTAGGTCAACGGGGACAATATTTTTTCTCTTGGTCAGGTCACAGTTATGATTAGAGCAACATGGATCCTAAAGTTTTTTTCTTGTTCGAGTCAGGAGACTCATCTTAAAGTCATCATGGATAGTATTGTTTCCTTGGTCGTGTCAAGAGAATGGGTTTAAAGTGCATTAGTTAATAGGTAAACCTTGCTTTGATGATCAAAAGCGAAGGTTAGCAATAAGTATTTTGGGCCTGGATGGTGTATATCCAGCACCCACCCATTGGGCATGGCAGGTGGTGCATTATTGACTCTGAACCAATGTGGTCTCCAGTGGTACCCAATATAACCATGATCCAAACAGTCATGGATCATCATGGTATTCTCCAAATAGTTTTGTTAAAAGCTGTCTGGCGTGGGGATGGAAGTAAGGACAAATAATGTCATCATTTTGTGAGCCAGCCAGTTGACTTGCTATAGAGTAAATTGAATGTTCCTTTTATTGTTACTCAAGGGATACGGAGACAATGCATGTTCGATGAGGCAGATTAATGGAATGAATGATTTAATAGTCTGTTGTGTACAGATTCACAAATTGGGTAGTTTATCTACAGAATCCTCATCCAAGCAGAATCCTGACCCAAATGTGAGACACGTTTGGACAAAGCGATTATTCATTAATTAGGATAATGTTTCGCTGCGATCATTTGTAATTGTTTCTGCTGATAAAACTGTTCTACAAATTGATGGTTTACCTAATTAACTCTTTGTGAAGTCAGTTTTCTTTGTGGAAATGTTTATTAATCTGTGCACAGTCTGTACAAATCAACCAATCCTGCTTGATAGTGACACAATCCTGCCCTCCTCCAAGCGGTCAGGTGATTTTACCTGTGATCATTTGTTTTCTTTCCGCTACCATATTTTCACAGTGTTTATGGCAATCTGGTCAATGGAACAAGGTGGCTTGTTTGGCCATTGAACTCAATCACATTACTTTGGGTCTGAAATCACAAATAGGCTGCCGTGAGTAAGGATGTCAGATTTCCTTTGTCAAACTGTTAGAGAACCAATGTGTAGGAAGGAACTGCAGATGCTGGTTTAAACCAAAGATAGACACAAAATGCATGAGTAACTCAGCGGGACTGAAAGTAAGCATGCAGGTACGGCAGACAGTGAAGAAAGCTAATGACATGTTGTCCTTCATAACAAGAGGAGTTCAATATAGGAGCAAAGAGGTCCTTCTGCAGTTGTACAGAGCCCTCGTGAGACCACACCTGGACTATTGTGTGCAGTTTTAGTCCCTAATTTGAGGAAGGACATTCTTACTATTGAGGGAGTGCAGCGTAGTTTCACAAGGTTAATTCCTGGAATGGCTGGACTGTCATATGTTGAAAGAATGGGGCGACTGGGCTTGTATACATGGGAATTTATAAGGATGAGAAGGAATCTTATTGAAACATGTAAGATTATTAAGGAATTGGACAAGCTAGAGGCTGCAAAAATGTTCCCGATGTTGGGGGAGTGCAGAACCAGGGGCTACAATTTAAGAATTAGGGGTAGGCCATTTAGAACGGAGATGAGGAAAAGCTTTTTCACCCAGAGAGTTGTGAATCTGTGGAATTCTATGCCTCAGAAGGCGGTGGAGGCCGATTATCTGGATGCTTTCAAGAGAGATAGAGCTCTTAAAGATAGCAGAGTCAAGGGATATGGGGAGACGTCAGGAATGGGGTACTGATTGAGGATGATCAGCCATGATCACAGTGAATGGCAGTGCTGGCTCGAAGGGCCGAATGGCCTACTCCTGCACCTATTGTCTACTGTCTACTATCTACTATCTACCATCTACCGTCTACCGTCTACCGTCTACTGTCTACTGTCTATTGTCTACTGTCTACTGTCTATTGTCTATTGGGATAGGCTGACCCAAAACATCACCCATTCCTTCTCTCCAGAGATGTTGCCTGTCCTGCTGAGTGTCCATCTTCTGTAAGAGAACCAGATGAATCTCAATTGACGATTTGATAGTGTTTTTGCACTTAATAATCTAGCAAACAAAATCGGTTTGATATATTTCAAATACCAATTACTCTGAAGAGTAATTACTCTCAATTACGCTGAAGAGTAATTGTAGTCAAATTTACATAATTGTACACATATTCCACCATGTACAGTTTTATGTCATCTTACTATTTAATAGTTGAAAGGTCAAGAGAATGATGACCGGGGCATCTTACCTATGTTAACAAGGCTGTATGGCTGTATTTTCTGATATATTCTGGGTATTGATTGTAAATGCATAGTTATCCTTCCTAACACGGTTTGAGAGAACAAGCTCTGGACCAAAGATCATAGAGTGGAGCTCTGGACAGCTCTGACAGTAGGCATGGGGTGTGAAAAAAAGAACATTGGGTGTCACTGGTAGATGGGGTGGGGGGAGGGTGGTGGTTGACATCTGGTTGCCAGACAACATCTGGAAATCCAGTAAAATCCACGGTGAGGTGAGGATGAGGATGTGGAAGCTGGATGGAGAGAGAATGCATACGTTGATAGATTTAAGGGGAATCTGCAGAGATGTATGTATTGTGGCAATGGTATTTTGCATCAGCCACAGTGTTACTGTTGGCAGAACAGTGTAACCACAATGAAGACAGAATAACTGCAGTGTGGAGTGAGTAACTGCAGTAAGGACAGGGTTACTGCAATCATTATATGGTTACTGCAATCATTGCATGGTTACTGTTGTCAGAACAGGGTTACTGTTAGGTCAAGGTTACAGTATCCAGGGCAGGGTTGCTCTAGTCAGAACAGGATCATTGCCGTCAGGAGAGAGTTAATGCAGTTACCACATTCAAGACAAAGTTACTGCAATTAATGCAGAGCTACTGCAATTATTGTGATGGCACTGTGGTCAGGACAGTGTTGCTGTGGTCAGGATGGAATTTGTGTCGTGAGAACAGGGTTATTGCAGCAGGGTTACTGCAATCAGGACAGCGTTGCAGCAGTGTGCACAAAGTTATTGCAGGGTTAATGGAGCAATTGCAAAGTTACTGCAATCAGCACAGTGTTGCTGCAGTCATGACAGACTTGCTGCAGTCAGGATATGCAACATTCCTTCACAGAATGACTGCAGCCAGCAAGGGTCACTGGCCAGTCACTGGTGCACTCAGCAGCTGGACCACTGAAAAGAATGCTGCAGTAGGCAATGAACTGATCATTTGCTTGGTATTATGGTCACAAGGTCATAAGCGATAGGAATAGAATTAGGCCATTCGGCTCATCAAGTCTACTCCGCCATTCAATCATGGCTGATCTATCTCTTCCTCCTAACCCCATTCTCCTGCCTTTTTCCCATAACTCTTGACACCTCTACTAATCAAGAATAGAAAGATTAAACGAGAACGTACCGTTTGAAGTTTGATCTTTATTTTATGAGAAGTTGAAGTGAGGGAATACGTGAAGAGCCCGCCAGCCCGCATGCGCGTCAATCTTCAGAGCAACTGTATGAAAACACAGACCAGTTGCAGAACTTAAACTATAGAAAGACTAATGAGACTAGAGTTTCTTTTTGATCTTTTTATGAGAATCAGGGTTGGGAGTGGAGGGCACGTATTCCCTCACTTCAACTTCTCAGAAAATAAAGATCAAACTTCAAAAGGTAAGTTCTCGTTTAATCTTTCTAATTTATTTTGAAGTCACGTGAGTGACTACGTGAAGACTTCAAAGATATGTGGTTTCATGCAGTAACCCAATCTATGTGTGAAACACTTAAACAGAAAAAAACATAAATGGTAAAGAGACATGGGTTATTAACAACATGATGCTAACTTGCATACATGGCCATTGCTCTTAATCGGACCATAGTCCCAATTGGCTTTGAGTTAGACAATAACTCATGCAACACTGTTCAGAATTCTATCTGCAAATATCCAGACATATTCAACCAAATTTTATAACTTCTGAACACGCACTATGTAAGCCTCTTGCTGTATGATGAAAGGGAAATATCCATTCTAGTGACTGCTAATGAGCAATCAGCACTCTCTTGAGAGACTATTAAATAACAATGAAGAAACTATCTTTAATCTCATAGGTACTAGCAAGCTCAGTGTACCTGTATACATAATCACACCCCCAATCTCTGATCTGGTGGGTATGCAGTTAACTCCAAATGTATGCAACCATGCCCGTTTTGCTTTATGAGATCATTCCCATAACAAGCTACCCTAATGTCAGTTATGACCCAGACACCGAGCCAGAGATTGAGTAAAGACTGTGTTCTTTGCGCTGAAATCAGTTGCTAAAAGCATAATCAACTTAAAGATAATGCTCCCATTAGGAATACAGTAGATGAATATCTGCATAAAAATTTACTCATATACATTGCACACTTCGATGACTGTAGGCTTTTAGAGCGGTCATATAAAAAAACCCTTGTGTAGCGTTAGTGAACAGCGGGTGAATAGCCAATCATTTATTGTCCCACTTATAGAATTATAAAGAATGACAAAACAGCACAATCAGCGTTAATTGTGCTATCACATAATCGCTTCTCTAAGCCCAAATTGAAAGCAACACAAACCTCAGTCATTTCCGTTTAAAATTAACTCACATATCTTGTTCACAAATTTCCCATACAATTGTGGAGAGCTAGCTGCCCGAGAAAATTGGCTGCACCAGCTATCACTCGTGACTTTGAGTAAATAGCAGCACCTTTAGCCGCCTTACCATGGCCTGAATGAATAGGCAAAGTTGGCACAATTAAGTTTCATGTTGCCTCATCCTTAATATCGTAAGAGGCATCTACTGATAAACCCCTAAGTCTTATCAGCTGCAAATGTTGCGTGTCATCTAAATCTTGATGACACAATGCCTTTTGATCTGAGTAGGGCAGCATTAGCTTGCACCACTGGCTTTCTTATCAAACACCAAATATAGCTGTGCCTCTTGTGTATAGATATGGCAAAGTATGCATCTTCAAGATTGATTCTCTGAATCAGCTAATTTGCTGAAATTCAATCATCCATCTCAAACTGGGTAACCAAAGACATGATCAGATTAGCCAAATCCTAACCTGATTTGGCATGCTCCATGTTCCTACAATCTTGAGAAATATCAGAAATATACCCCTTTTTCTTCTTGGGCAGACTACTCATCCTCTGTGAGATGTCACTGATTCCACTTGGAATCATCGTTCCTCCATTGGCCATACGGACGGAAGTTTCTTGGCTTCTCTTTCCATGGAGGATGCATTATCTAGTTATTCATTCAATTCGCTGATAACATATAATCAGAACCTTATAACTAGAGCTGAAACACCATATCCACTTGATGTGGGAATACGAGTTCCCTGTCAACTCTTGACTATTAGTCACCATGAATTCTCAGCATTCTTCCTCAGAGTCGAAATTAGCATGATGCAAGCCTGAACCGGGAATTGCTTCGCAGTCCTCTGACTGAAACCACCTGTCTGAGTCACCAGAGTGCCATTCAATCAGGAATACTGGTATTGAGAGCCTACAGATTATTATATATATATCTTTTTGATTCACAACATGAACCTGCAGGTCAGATAAAATATTATATCCCAGACCGGCTTCCTGCTAGTAGCTACCTATCCCAGAGAGGATGGCAATGATGTTTTCAATGAACTGGCAACTGCACTAACTGAGCAGAATTTTAACCATGTGTTAAGGGAGATTACAACTACTTCACTCTACTGAACAGCCTGATAATCTCAATCACAGATGTTGAGGCAGTGCTTCCCTGGTCAATATGCCCATATGGCCAGCCAGTTCCAGAATGGTCTACCCTGGACCAGGGTAACCAAGCTTTTCCTACTTGAAAATTACATAGGTTAGTATGCAAGGCACCCTGCCAATGTCTCTGCATCAATCTGTCTACTCCAAAGACTGTGAAATAATACTAGACAGCCCATGCTGGCAGTAAATCCAAACCTGGGCCGACAGACGGCTCCATTTCGGAGTTTTACGGAGGTTAATAAAGAGACATTACCTGCCAGCGTCTCTGAACCCAGGTCGACCTGCTTGTTGGAGCTTCAGCGAAGTTCCATTTGCAGACCCTGTCTGATGACATCTTCAGCCCCATGCTTGCCATTCCTTCAGCTGGTGTGATGTTAAGTAGCTGATGCTGCTGGCCAACTCCTCTTGTAGTGGCTTGCCCGTCCCCGAGGGAACAGCAAATTTAGAGGCAAGAGCAGGTAGCTCTTCCTTATGCGACTCTCACACATCATGCATTAAAGCATGGGATTCAGGCACATACTCATATTCGGAGTCAGCTCCATACTGATCTCCGACACTCCCCTCATCCGAGTGGGTGGAATATTGCAACCCTGAACAAGGTGTTGCCACAGGCGTATGACTCAAACTGCCTGTGCATGCCTCCATAACACGGAGCATATTTTGTGCCACCATCTCCGACACTCCCTTCATCCGAGTGGGAGGAATATTGCAACCCTGAACCAGGTGTTGCCACAGGCCTAAGACTCGAACTGCCTGTGCATGCCTCCGTAACATGGAGCATATTTTGTACCACCATCTGATCCATCAGATGTTCCAATTGAGACAAACGGCCAATCACATCTGCCATAGATGTGGGGACAGAATCCTCTTGTCCCAATTCTTCCGACAGGACTTGTCTCACAGACTTGGCTTTGGCTTTGGCTTTGACCCGATCCGGGGTAGCCAAGCTGCTCCCTCTAGGAGCCGAATCGGAACTAGCTGTGCAGACTCCGAAGTGGAAACGGATGGCTGTCGGCTTTTCGCACTGCCGCGGTCCTCTGCTGCTGGTATAAATCATCATTATTTATTGTACTTACCAGACAGGTTGTGCCTGCTAGTGACTCCAAGTCCTTGCTCCCTTCTGGAGCCTCAACGGAGTATTTCAGGGGAGGAAATAGAGCGCAACCCTGAACCAGGTGTTGCTTTTTCAGCCTTCTGGCCCCCATATGACCCGGTCGAGCCAGCATCATAACCCGGCAGCTGAGCTTTCATGGCGGTCGCTGTTCTGGCCGCGGCTATTTTTAAAACCCCCGGCTGCAGCTAATGCTTTGCAGCGGTCGCTGACCTGGCCGCGCCGACAGCCGCAATATTGTATCCCCAGCTCCTTATGGAGCCTCCACGGCGGCATCCAAATCCGGCTGCCTGCTCCTGTTCGGAGCTCCAACGACGGCAGCAGCACAGGCTGTGCCCGTCAGCTACTCTGGGCCCGCTGAACCGCAGCGGCCCGTTCCTGAAACCAAAATTAGCTTACCTGCCAGAACAGTTTTGAACTGCTCCGATTCCCGCGCCATGCGTCGACGTATTGACACTCATGCGGGCTGGCGGGCTCTTCACGTAGTCACTCAAGTGACTTCGAAATAAATGTTATCCATTTCTGCTTCATGTCCCATGGTATTGTTGGTGGATTGCTCCCTGGGGTGGTTGGGATTGTACACAGGTTTCAGCTTCTCGCAAGTGGGTTGGAGAAAATGGGAGGGATATCTTGGTGTCCTTTGTTACCATGAAACTTCACACCTGCCAACCTCAGATAAAGGCCATGATAGACACAAAAATCTGGAGTAACTCAATGGGTCAGGCAGCATCTCTGGAGGAAAGAATTAGGTAACGTTTTGGGTAGAGACCCTTTTTCAGACTTCTTCAGATAATGGCATTTCAAAATCGCCAAAGATATTAAGGTTTGTTGCCATTTACAAAAAAATCATCGCAAGTCAAGAGTTCTGCGGAGCTGACAGTAGATCACATCATCAGGCCATTGCAAATGCAGAGGAGATTGGAATATAAACCTACACTGCATTTATATTTTCTGTCTTTATTTTAATTTCTTGTATGTATTAATAAACCATAGGAGCGACCAATTTACTGCTGAAGAAACACGCAATCCCACAGCAACTTGATTATTTTTCTCCAGCACTGCTCCATCAGATATGTAATAGTTTCTACTGCGAGGCAGAGACTCACAAATTTGAACATTTAAGTCCAGTGTTCAAGGGAAGCAGCAGAAGGCAAAGCATTCTGGAGTTGAAACAGGAAACAGATTTCTTTAACATTCTATGGGAATTAATAGCAGGATGTTACCAGATTGTACATACCTCCCTTGTATTTCCACCCTATCTCGCCAACCATTAATCTGCCATCTTCTCAGCAGCCAGCCTGATTCTCAGTCTCAGCACCAGATGGCAGCATCTGGCGAGAAGGTGGGAGAGAGTTGAGGGCGATCGTGCGAAGAGTTATCAGACTCGGGGAAGAAGTTGCTGCCAAGAGGGGTAATCATAGTCAGAAGGATAGAGCGGTAATGGGTTGGTAGGGCTTAAGGGAGAGTTGGGAGATGGCAGACTGTAAGGTGTGGATTGCTTTATACCTGGCAGGTTCTTTTTGTGTATTAACCAGCATCTGCAGATCTTTGCTTCTGCATCTAAGCTTGTTGGGCATGGTCTCCAGCCACTCCGTGTCTACAATCAAAGGCAGTTACCCTAGAGATTCAAACAATCTCATCAGAAATGAAGCCTGGAAACTGTCTTCAATGGTGAAAGTACTGTAAAAATGAGACAAAACAGACCCTTATAAAGAAGTGTGCAGGAAAGAATTGCAGATGCTGGTTTAAATTGAAGATAGAGACTAAATGCTGGAGTAACTCAGTGGGACAGGCAGTATCACTGGAGAGAAGGAATGGGTGATGTTTTGGTTACTCCAGCATTTAGTGTCTACCCTTATAAATAAGCCTGACCTATTTGTCTCCGAAGCATATTGTTTGCTCAACCCATTGCCTGGCTCTTGGGTTAGGATGGGAAATCTGTGTCCCTGGTTTGCCTCTGAGAGCATCATCTCTCTGATTGATCCCTCCTGAAGGTATAATGGTATTGTTCCTCCCTGCCTTGTAGTCTGATTGCCCTTCTGGAGTTTAAGGAAGATGGGAAGTCAGAAAGCTGGAAGCATCAAAGGAAAAGAGAGACAAAAGAATGAATAGAGGAGGAGATACACCTCTTGAGTATTATGAAAATTAAGAGATTTGATTTGTTTCTTTGGCCTTGACATAGATCCCCTCAGCAAGACCAACATTCATTGTTATCTCTAGGTTCCCTTGAGGAACATGTTCATTTCCTTGGCACACTGAAGTCCGTGTGGTGAACATGTTGAGTATGAAGTTCTAGTATGAATGAAACAATGGTGAAGTATGTCTAAGATACTAGACTAGGACTAGATCCATGGATCTGCTTAATCAGAATGATGATAAGTTGAGGAAGAAAATATACTGGACATATTCACTGGAATTTAGAATGATGTGAGGGGATCACAAAAACATATAAAATTATTAAGGGATTGGACAGGCTGGATGCAGGAAAAATGTTCCCCATGTTGAAGTCCAGAACAAGGGGTCACCATTTAAGAATAAGGGGTAGGCCATTGAAGACTGAGATGAGGCAAAACATTTTCACCTAGAGAGTTGTAAATCTGTGGAATTCTCTGCCACAGAAAGCAGTGGAGGCCAATTCACTGGATGTATTCAAGAGAGAGTTGGATGTGGCTCTTAGGGCTAATGGAATCAAGGGATATGGGGAGAAAGCTGGAACAGGGTACTGATTCTGGATGATCAGCCATGATCATATTGAATGGCGGGGTACTGGCTCGAAGGGCTGAATCGTCTACTCCTGCACCTATTTTATATGTTTCTATGTTTCTAATAAAGGAAGTACTGAAAGTGGAAGGAGAAAAATGAGGTTGAAGAACAATATCATCCAACAATTTCTGTATCCTAATTTAACGACAAGGAAAATAATGATGCACTATGATGCTGCAATTGCCTGAAAGTAAGAGCCCTTTAATTTTTGTGTATTCATGCATTGCTAAAACTCCTCAAGTTGAGAGTTCCTTAACACACTAAAATTTGATTTGTTGAGAAGTGAAGACAGAAGAATGGAAGCGGAAGATGCTTTATAAATGGTGCTGAAGATCCAAGGACATTGTGTACAACTGACAAGAACATGCCTGCAGCCAATTGAATGGATACATTGTCGCACAAAGCAAAGTGGTTGGCAGGATTTGACTGAACCTGAGTGCGTAACTGGGCAAAATGAAGATCACTTTAGTACTGAAATGCTGAGGACCCACCTTTGGGCACATATAATGACATTTATTGGTTGCTTTACTAACAGATAGGGCATTTATGAAGCTCCTACATGGGTGATTAGAGGCTCCATAATTTTCCTGTACAAATATATGCAGCTAATATCCCATTTGGCCGATGTTAATATTGCATTGTGGTGAAGCTTAGAATTCCTCTGGTGTCTCTGTTAATTGCATTTCAATGGAAAATTAGACAATGCATCTTAAACTAACTAACCTACATAGTCATCTTCACAATTCTCAGCAAAGCACAGAAATTGTCAGTCTTTTATTTCTTATGGATCTGTGTCCATTGTTATTTTAACTGTTGCAATATATATATATATATATATATATTTATATATACACACATATTGTAACAGTTAAAATAACAATGGACACAGATCCCATTGGGTCCCTGTCACACGGGAGGCCTGGTCCCCCAACGCAACGCGTTCCCCAACACAATATTCCACCACTCACCCATAGCCGACAACTGCGCAGGGGCTGCTCATTTTGCCTTATGCACCCTCCCTCGTTTATAAACTTTAAAAAAATGCATTTGCACTTGCTAGCTAGCAGAACTCAGTGTAGTGTGACTAAAAAAAATGCATTTGCACATTGAACTCAGTGTATGGTGACATTAAAAAAATGCATTTGCACTTGCTAGGGCGAGCAGAACTCAGTGTACTTGGATAGCAACAATGTTGCGACAGGGCTACAATCCCAGGGGGAGGGGGGGGAGGGGGGAGAGAGTGGGGGAGAGAGGGTGCGGGGGAAGTAGGGGGGGAGGAAGAGGGATGCCGGGGGAGGAAGAGAAAGGCTGGGGAGAGAGAGGTGGGGGGGAGAGAGGTAGGGGGAGAGAGGAGGGAGAGAGAGAGGATGGGGTGAGAGAGGGGGAGAGAGAGAGGGGGGAGAGAGAGGAAGGGGGAGAGAGAGGTAGGGGGGAGAGAGGGGGAGAGAGGTGGGGAGGTCAGGAGGGAGGGGGGAGGGGAGGGAGGGAGGAGGGGGTAGGAATGGAGGAGGGGGGAGAGGTGGGGGAAGATGGGGGGGAGGGGTGTGACGTCACTTGCTGCGCGTGGAACATAGGGCAGCAGGCCGCGAGGAGCAGAGCCATTGTGACGACATCAGCGAGACCATCTTGTTTATTTTCCAAGATATTTGAAATGTTTTAACATTTTCATAAATAACTCGAGAAATAATGCATGACATTTTCAGATAAGGCGATTTTTGATATGACGACGTAAATCTCTATCGAAATATGTAAAATTTTCACCTTTAGCCATCGTGTTTTCGAGAAAGTCAAACGCACATGAACATCACACAAATAAATACACATCCAAGATCAGTTTTATAAATATACTAGACCAAGTGCAGACCCATTGGGTCTTGTCCCCAAACGTGCTTAAGACCCCGGGTTCTGGTTCCCGAACGTGCTTCAGCGTCTTGACGGCATAGACAGCGTCTGGAAGGCCGTACGCAGCGTCTCGACGTCGTACGCAGCGTCTTGACGTTGTATGCAGAATATATCTATATCTATATCTATATCTATATCTATATCTATATCTATATACCTTATGGAGAGAGATTGCAGAAATAAGGTTTGTTCTCTTTAGAGCAGAGATTAAACAACGACTTAATAAAGGACATTCAAAATAATGAAGGATCATTTGAAAGTAGAAGGACAAAACAAAATGTATTCCAATGGAAGAAGGATCATTCAACAAAGGGACATAGAAACATAGAAACATAGGTGCAGGAGTAGGCCATTCGGCCCTTCGTGGCTGATCATCCAACTCAGTATCCTGTACCTGCCTTCTCTCCATACCCCCTGATCCCTTTAGCCACAAGGACCACATCTAACTCCCTCTTAAATATAGCCAATGAACTGGCCTCAATTACCTTCTGTGGCAGAGAATAGTAAGATTAAACGAGAACTTACCAGTTTGAAGTTTGATCTTTATTTTATGAGGAGTTGCGATGAGCGATTACGTGAGAAGAAGCCCCGCCAGTGCGAATGCCCGTCAATCTTCAAAGCAGCGGAGTGAAATCACAGATAACAGCAGTCGAAGTAACATAGTAAGACTTAGAGAAGGCTAGAACTACCAGATGACCTTTGTGATATGAGGGTTGGGAGCGGTGGGCATGTAATCGCTCATCGCAACTCCTCATAAAATAAAGATCAAACTTCAAACTGGTAAGTTCTCGTTTAATCTTACTATTTTACTTCGGAGTCACGTGAGTGATTCCGTGAAGATTTCAAAGCTCTGTGATTTCATGCCGTGGATACAATTCCATACGACACACTGCCTCAGTTGACACAGGATGAATAAATAATGCATTCAAACATAATTCAAACTTACATATGTTAATGCTTTAATAACAAAAGAACAATAATGACCTCTCTCTCTCGGGGGAAGCTATAAAACAGAACTTAAAATAGAACGGACAAATACTCATAGCGTGAGAACAGGTTTATTATAAAACCGTTGAAATGTCCCTTCATTGGACCATCCTGCGGCCCCGAGGATTTGGTCTAAAGGGACGTCCGGTGCCCTCGCTGCCGATGTTGATGCCGCCCTGGTGGAGTGAGATTTAAAAACATCAGTGTCCACCCCAGCACAATGCAAAACTTGTTTCAGCCACCTAGAAATGGTCTGTACTGACACCTTCTTATGATATATTTTGTGACTGATGAACATCGTAATTTCGGAACCTCTAAGGCTCTTGGTGACCTTGATATACTGCAATAGGTGCGTAGCTACACATAGCCGTAGGTCTATGGGATATGCCACAAAACTCAGTTTAATCCCTGACGTCCCTGGCTTGCTCTGCTTGATTAAATCATAAACATAAAAAGTAATGTTATTTACAGAAGAAACCATGCTGTCCAGTCGTAGCTTTTGCAATGTCTGGACACGTTGCGCTGAAACGAGCGCCATGAGCATGACTACTTTAAGAGTGAGTCTTTGCAAAGACAGAGATGGAATTGGAGCCCATTGACGAAGTAGTGTGAGAACCACACTCACATCCCAGATCTCCGTATACCTAGGCTTAGGAGGATTACAGTTAAAAATACCCTTCATGAACCGGGATACTAGTGGATGAGACCCAACAGAGTGTTGACCCGATCCCTGCCATAGATAGGACGATAATGCACTCCTGGCACTATTGATGGCACTATAGCTCAGTTGCTCATCAAAAAATAAAGTGGCAAGTAACTCCAACACATCAGGTATGCTTGCAGTGTGATAAGATATGTTTGACTGCAAGCAGAACATCTCCCATTTCTTGATATGAGATACGTATTGTATCCCTCCAGGCCGCAGCAATCACATCCACCGTACGATCTGATAGTCCGAGCCCCAGGAACGGTCTCGTCAAAATCTGCAAATCAATAGATTAATACGATCATGTAAAGGATGACTCTCCCCTGTCACAGGGTGAACCAGCAGGTTGCTGCATTTGGGAACAACCAAAAAAGGCTGTGTGATTAGTCTCAGAACAAGTGGGAACCATGGTTGTGTAGGCCAGTCAGGGACTAAGAAAACGCCTGAGGCCGAGTCCTGCTCAATTTTAATCAAGCACCGACTGATGAGACAAAATGGGGGAAATGCATAAAAGAACATCCCACCCCAGTGTAGCGAGAATGCATCTACTGCTACAGCCCCCGGGTCTGGCTCCCATGAAACATACTTAGGTAACTGGTGATTTAATCTGGATGCCAACAAATCGATATCTGGCAAACCATACCGACAACATCTTTAAATATTTCCGGATTCAACATCCACTCTGTGTTGTCATTGAATTTCCGTGACCTGGTGTCTGCCACCATGTTATGTCTATCTGGTAAGTAGATAGCTGAAATCCAGAGGTTTCTCGCAATACACCAGTGCCAAATAAGGTTAACCAGCTTATCACATGATACAGACCTAATTCCACCCATGTGATTGACGTATGCAACTGCCGTCATGTTCTCAATCTGGAGCTGAACATGTAAATCATGCATAGTAGAACAATACGCCTTTAAGCCATAGAATGCTCCCAGCAACTCTAAGTAATTAACACCATGCACCTGAAGAATTAATGCCTCATGCACCTTCCATCTGCCGCCGCAACTAGAGTTGGTATCAGTGGCTCCCCATCCCAAGGCACTAACATCAGTTTGTAAGACAACTGAAGGTTGATCAATCAAAATTTTACTGGAGCAATGTGACACATTGAGTCAAGTTAGATCAAGAATGATCCGACACCCACCATCCTTTGGTCTAGGAAATATATTAGACACAAACTGGTGAGATTGATGAACCGCCTTCTCAATTACCCCTTTTTGAAGTAATGTTTCAATTTCAGCTTTTACCCGTGAAGACTCTTGTTGTGAAAAAAACAAAGTCCGACGGTGTATGTTGTGTGGGTGGACGCAATTTGAAAATGAACTCAGTTCGGAACCCCTGGATACTGTTCAGTATAAACAAATCTGATGTCATGCAGCACCATTCATTGAAGAACCATTGAAATCGACCCCCAACTTGTGACAGATCCATATATGATATGTCTTGAACATGACCAGATCCACCTACCTCCCTCGTCGTTGGTGGATACCTTTGCCTCCGAGTTCTGGAGGGAATAACTGTTGAACTACACCAATTGCCAGATGGCAAAGCCCGGCTTGGTCCTTGACCCGAACCAGCCTCAGGGAACCATCTGTAGGGGTGGAACCACCGAAACAGAATTTTAGCAGTTGGCTGGGCTTTGATGAGGCCAACCGTCTTCGCCTCATCGTTGAGCTCTCTGATCTGTTTAGAGAGATACTCACCTAACAGCAGGTTCGGCGGCTGTATGTTACTGGACTTTCACAAAACTGCAAATTTCGGATTTAACGTTGGTCGTATTGCAGTCTTCCGGAAACAGTTCAGTTCAAAATGTGCATTGCACAGAAGCGCCAAAGCATCCTGCTGCACATCCGTTAGAGGCGCCCCATCGACTGACCTTGCAAAGGCAGTAATGCCCGAACCAACCAGCTTAAATTTTTTTTGAAGTTTTAATTCTTGACCTCTTATGCCTGCCCCCATGTGCCCCCAGGTGGCTCGATTGACCATGGGCACTTTGTTTGAGGCACAGTTTGCTGGTGTCTCATATCTTTTTGCCGTTTCTTCCATCGTTAGGTCTTGTAACTGATGGGAAACCATATAATTAATGGTACTGGCCAGGTCATCTTCTAATGGCTCCCCAGTCCCAGTTTGTATAGCGAACTTTGATGCCATGCCTGGCACCCCTGGTTCTTGGCTGCCATGCCTTGGGGTATGTTCCTCTGCACTACCTCCAACTTCGGGGTCAGAACCAACCTGCCCCGGTAAACTCACCTCGTCCATGAGGGAGACATTATGCAGCCCTGAAACAGGTGCTGCTGCCATAGGCCCCCAGGAAGACCCGCGGATAAAAGGCTCCTCTTCAAGGAGCAGATCTTCCCTATACAGCCCCTCAGAGGCTACTACCATGGGCCCCTGGGTTTCCCTATGGCTATACAGTTCCTCCTGGAACCTGTCATGGTGGAGCATCCTCTCTATTAGGTGCTCCATTTTTGCCAGACGTCTGCTGATGTTGCTGCTAGTGGGAGGGGAACCCTCTTGGCCCGACTCATCAGAGTCCACGGGCCTTACTGATTTTTTGGTGGCCTTCCTCCCGACAGGAGTGGCCATCGTGCCTTGAGCCGGCACCTCAATGGATGCCGCTGGCTGTGCTGCCGGCGGCTCAAAGGACGAGATGGGCGCCCGCCCGCTGCGCGCACTCCCGTGGTCTTCAGCTGTTCTAGCGGCAGCGCGCCTTGGCCTTCCCCTGCAAGTCATCTCCATCGTCCAGCTCGCTCCTGCAACAAGGCTTACGGACTGAAAAGACGACCGCAGTAAAGTTTTAAAACTTACCTGCGGGTTTTTAAACTTACCGCTGGTGGAGCTGCGACCCTGTGCAGCCCGTCGTTGCGCCATGCGTCAGACGTACTGACGTGCATGCGCACTGGTGGGGCTACTTCTCACGGAATCACACGTGACTCCGAAGTAAAATTCCACAGATTCACCAATCTCTGTGTGAAAAATGTGTTTCTCATTTCGGTCCTAAAAGTCTTCCCCCTTATCCTTAAACTGTGACCCCTTGTTCTGGACTTCCCCAACATCGGGAACAATCTTCCTGCATCTAGCCTGTCCAACCCCTTAAGAATTTTGTAAGTTTCTATAAGATCCCCTCACAATCTTCTAAATTCTGGCGAGTACAAGCCGAGTCTATCCAGTTTTCCTTCATATGAAAGTCCTGCCATTCCAGGAATCAGACTGGTGAACCTTCTCTGTACTCCCTCTATGGCAAGAATGTCTTTCCTCAGATTAGGAGACCAAAACTGTACACAATACTCCAGTTGTGGTCTCACCAAGGCACCGGACAACTGCAGTAGAACCTCCCTGCTCCTATACTCAAATCCTTTTGCTATGAATGCTAACATACCATTCGCTTTCTTCACTACCTGCTGCACCTGCATGCTTACTTTCAATGACTAGTGTACCATGACACCAAGGTCTCGTTGAATCTCCCCTTTTCCTAATCGGCCACCATTCAGATAATAGTCTACTTTCCTGTTCTTGCCACCAAAGTGGATAACCTCACATTTATCCACATTATATTGCATCTGCCATGCATTTGCCCACTCACCCAACCTATCTATGTCACCTTGCAGCCTCCTAGCATCCTCCTCACAGCTAACACGGCCCCACAGCTTAGTGTCATCCACAAACTTGGAGATGTTGCATTCAATTCCCTCGTCCAGATCATTAATATATATTGTAAATAGCTGGGGTCCCAGCACTGAGCCTTGCGGTACCCCACTGGTCACTGCCTGCCATTCTAAAAAGGACCCGTTTACTCCTACTCTTTGCTTCCTGTCTGCCAGCCAGTTCTCCATCCACATCAATACTGAACCCCCAATACTGTGTGCTTTAAGTTTGCATATTAATCTCTTATGTAGGACCTTGTCGAAAGCCTTCTGAAAGTCCAGATATAACACATCCACTGGTTCTCCCCTATCCACTCTACTAGTTACATCCTCGAAAAATTCTGTAAGATTTGTCAGACATGATTTACCTTTCATAAATCCATGCTGACTTTGTCCAATGATTTCAACACTTTCCAAATGTGCTGCTATCCCATCTTTAATAACTGACTAACATTTCCCCCACTACCGATGTTAGACTAACTAGTAATAGTAATAGTAATAGTAACTTTATTGTCAATTCAAATAATGCAACAAGTGGTTACACAGAGGATTGAAATTGCGTTTCCCCATACTCCAATGTGCAAGTAATATTTATAACACAGACAGACAGTGTACCAATAAAAATAGACAATGGACATATACATTATATAAAATATTCATCAATAAAAGGTGCAATATAGAAAAGTGCAAATAGCATACTGCAGACATTGGGTTAAAGTTAATTTGACAGTCAGTTGGTCTTTGTGTAATGTTCATGGAATTGTCTTGAGTGTGTTGAGTAGTCTGATGGCCTGAGGGAAAAAGCTGTTTTTGAATCTTGTGGTTTTGCTCCGCATGCTGCGGTAGTGCTTGCCGGATGGTAGGAGGGTGAACAGTTTGTGTGCTGGGTGGGTGGTGTCTTTGATGATATCGGTTGCTCTCTTGCGACAGCGAGATGGGAATAAGTCTTGAATTGCTGGTTGGGGTGATCTAGTGATCTTCTCCGCTGTCCTCACCACTCTCTGTTGGGCCTTCTGGTCAGCAGCTTAATTAGTCTTAATTCCCCACTTTCTCTCTCCCTCCCTTTTTAAAAAGTGGGGTTACATTAGGTACCCTCCAATCCTCAGGAACTACTCCAGAATCTAAAGAGTTTTGAAAAATTATCACTAATGCATCGACTATTTCTGGTCTTAAGGTGATTGACAGAAGCAAAAACAGAGAAGGTGCAGTGAATTGTAGCTTCACAGAATGGTTACAACAAAGAAGGAGGCCAGTCATCTCATAGAATCCACATCAGTTCCCACTCGCATCAGCTATCAAAAGCTCTGTGATTTCCTTTCATTTTTACAGGTACTTATACAGCTCCAATATGAACACTGCCATTGAGTCTGAACCCATTATTACTCCCGAATGTGCATTCCAAACCCAACCTGCCATTAAGATAAAAACAAATCCTCATGTCACCTTTTGTCATTCAATTTAATTTGATGTCCCTTCATGCTTGACCCATTGAGATCTATGTACTCTGTATCCTTCAAGTTTATTAACTACTCTCTGTAGGGCCTTCTGGTCAGCAGCTTAATTAGTCTTAATTCCCCGAAAGAGATTAGTTAAAACAAATGTAGGTCCCTTGCAGTCAGAAACGGGTGAATTGATCATGGGGAACAAGGATATGGCGGACCAATTGAATAACTACTTTGATTCTGTCTTCACTAAGGAAGACATAAATAATCTGCCGGAAATAGCAGGGGACCGCGGGTCGAAGGAGATGGAGGAACTGAGTGAAATCCAGGTTAGTCGGGAAGTGGTGTTGGGTAAATTGAATGGATTAAAGGCCGATAAATCACCAGGGCCAGATAGGCTGCATCCCAGAGTACTTAAGGAAGTAGCTCCAGAAATAGTGGATGCATTAGTGATAATTTTTCAAAACTCTTTAGATTCTGGAGTAGTTCCTGAGGATTGGAGGATAGCAAACGTAACCCCACTTTTTAAGAAGGGAGGGAGAGAGAAAACGGGGAATTACAGACCAGTTAGTCTAACATCGGTAGTGGGGAAACTGCTAGAGTCAGTTATTAAAGATGGGATAGCAGCACATTTGGAAAGTGGTGAAATCATTGGACAAAGTCAGCATGGATTTACGAAAGGTAAATCGTGTCTGACGAATCTTATAAAACATTTTCGAAGATGTAACTAGTAGAGTGGATAGGGGAGAACCAGTGGATGTGTTGTATCTGGACTTTCAGAAGGCTTTCGACAAGGTACCACATAAGAGATTAGTATACAAACTTAAAGCACACGGTATTGGGGGTTCAGTATTGATGTGGATAGAGAACTGGCTGGCAAAAAGGAAGCAAAGAGTAGGAGTAAACGGGTCCTTTTCACAATGGCAGGCAGTGACTAGTGGGGTACCGCAAGGCTCAGTGCTGGGACCACAGCTATTTACAATTTATATTAATGAGCTGGATGAGGGAATTGAAGGCAACATCTCCAAGTTTGCGGATGAAACTAAGCTGGGGGGCAGTGTTAGCTGTGAGGAGGATGCTAGGAGACTGCAAGGTGACTTGGATAGACTGGGTGAGTGGGCAAATGTTTGGCAGATGCAGTATAATAGTAAGATTAAACGAGAACTTACCAGTTTGAAGTTTGATCTGTATTTTATGAGGAGTTACGATGAGGGATTACGTGAAGACCCCGTCCAGCACGCATGCGCGACATTCTTCAAAGCAGCAGTGTGGAATCACAGGAAACACAATAATTGAAATAAACATAGTAAAGAAAAGGAGAACTAAGATACCTGTTGATCTATATATTTGAGGGTGGGAGCGGAGGGCATGTAATCCCTCATCGTAACTCCTCATAAAATACAGATCAAACTTCAAACTGGTAAGTTCTCGTTTAATCTTACTATTTTACTTCGGAGTCACGTGAGTGACTACGTGAAGATTTTAAAGCTCTGTGATTTCAAACTGTGTAACAGTTCATAGTTCACTCGCTGCCGAAGTCATTCAAGGGAGGAACTATGTTATCGTAATGAACCATAATCTGTTTGTAAACAATAATGGTATCTATTAAACAATAACAAAAGACAAAATGCTCCCCCGGGCTTAAATTATATATTTTTGCAGATTTTAAAACTCTTTCTGCAAATAACACAGGTTCTGCTAGCGGCTTGTGGTAGAACGTTTGGAACGTTTTCTCCATGTTCATTCTTTTAGCCGCCGATGTGGATACTGCCCTGGTGGAGTGAGATGTATATACATCAGTATCTACTCCAGCAGCTCCCAGTACCTGCTTGAGCCATCTCGAGATGGTTTGGCTCGACACCCAACCATGAGGTTTCTTGTGGCTGATCCATAAGGCTTTTTTATTTATTTATTTATTTAGTTTAAATTTTTTTTTTTTTTCCTTTCTCCCTCGAGAATCTCTTGTTGTGTTGTTGTAAGTGAATAATTGAGTCATGACACACAACCGTAGGTCAGGTGGGTATGCCCGGAAATCCATAACTAGGACTCAAGTTCCTTGCTTGCTCTGCTTTAGCAGCTCCTGAATGGTGAATGAGACCCGGTCTGGTGTTATAACCATGTTGTCCAGTCGCAGTAAGTGGAGGGACTGGACTCTTTGTGCTGAGACTAGTAGCATCAGCATGACCGTTTTCAGGGTTAGCTTTTCCAGGGTGAGAGACCTGGCTGGGGACCATCCCCTTAGGTATGTCAGGACCACACTGACATCCCAGATTTGTGTATACCTAGGTCTAAGAGGGTTGGAGTTGACGATACTCCTCATGAGTTTGATTACCAGCGGGTGAGACCCTATGGCCTGTTGTTTTGGCACCTGTTTTAAGTAGGCTGACAGCGCACGTCTGGCAGTATTGATGGCACT
Source organism: Malacoraja senta (assembly GCA_038087875.1). NCBI lineage: Eukaryota > Metazoa > Chordata > Chondrichthyes > Rajiformes > Rajidae > Malacoraja > Malacoraja senta. The sequence goes on from CM075977.1 coordinate 185,380,530, forward strand.
GTAGCTCAATCCTTCATTATGGTGAAGGCCCCCCAGGAACTCCAGTACATTGGTTATGGTTGCAGATGAGTACGTTGTCCCAGTAGTCGAGCAGTATCTTTCCCACTTCCTGATGCTCGATAGGTATTGTTTCCTGGTGGACATACGGTGTCATCATGTTGATGGTCCTGTCAGACAATCCCAGTCCCAGCAGTGGTCTTTTGATAATCTGCAACCCAGTAGGTTAATTTTGGCATGGCATGGATGACTTATGCCTGATACAGGGTGCGTCAATAGGTCTGGGCTACTGGGAAAGGTCATAGGAGTTTCGATGACCATGTCGAGGACCACTGGGAACCATGGCTGTGTAGGCCAGTTGGTACTATCAAAATACCTGAAGCAGAGTCCATCTGTATTTTGCGTAGTACCCTACAGATTAAGGCAGAAGGGGAAAAAGCATAGAAGAAATCGGTCCCCCAGTTCAGCGCGAATGCATCTATCGCTGCTGCCTCAGGGTGTGGTTCCCAAGCGACATACATTGGTACGTGGTGATTTAGTCTGGATGCAAAGAGATCGATATCTGGTGTGCATATTGGTTTGTAATTTTAGCAAAAGCTCTAGGATTTAACATCCATTCGGTGTTTATCATTGAATTTGCGTGACCTGGCACTGTATTTAGCTTACCTGGTAGGTAAGTTGCTGATAGCCAAATATGTCTATCGACCCACCATTACCAGATTGTGTTGACCCAATTGTCACATGATATCGATTTTATTCCGGTCATATGGTTAATATAGGCCACCACCGTGATATTATCAATTTGTAAATGAACATGCAACTTGTGCATATTCCTAGAATATGCTTTAAAACCATAAAACGCACCCAACATTTCCAAATAATTTATGCCCAGTGTTTGTAGTAAAGACGAGTCTAGGTTAGTCCATCTACCACCTGTGCTGGATATGGTATTAGTTGCTCCCCAGCCTTGAGCACTGGCATCTGTTTGTATAGTTAACGTTGGGTTATTGATGATGATAGGGCTGGAACTATGCCAAATGTGTTATATCCACCATTGTAACTCTGATATTGCTTCAATGGGTAGTTTCATGGATCTGTCAAAGTGACCTGCATGTCGTTTCAACGCCTGTACTTTTGCCCTTTGTAGGTGCTGATAGTGCAGGAGTCCAAATTGTGTAGCTGAAAATGCTGCTACCATTTTGCCAATTACTCTTGCCACTTGTCGGATGGTTGGTCGATTGCTTACCATTAAATTGTTGCACATCTGTGCCAATTCTGCTGCTTTACCTTTTGGCAACGTTACAGACATGTGGATTGAGTTAATTGTGAATCCCCGATAGTCCATAGTTGTGGATGGCGTCAACTTAGATTTATCTGGATGTATGACAAACCCAGGGTTTCAAACAATTGTTTGGTAGCTAATACAGCTGATTTAGCCAACTCCATGGTTTTGCCAACTATTAGGATATCATCAAGATACGCCATGACAATATGTCTTTGTTTCGTTAATGTTGCCAAGGCTGGTTTTAATATCTTGGTAAATAGTCTAAGGCTGATGTCAACCCATTAGGCAACACTTTATACTGCCATAGTTGCCCCATCCAGGTAAATTTTCAGGTATCTGCGATGACCCTTGTGAATGGGTACTGAATAGTAGGCATCTTTTAAATCAATGCTTGCCATAAAGTATCCTTTGGAAATCAGTTGTTTAGCAGTTACAAATGTTTCCATTTTGAAATGTACATACTTAACAAAGGTATTTAGTGAGGTTAAGTCAATGATGATGCGACATCCACCATCTTTTTTGCTTTTGGTAAATATATTTGAGACAAATTCCAAAGGATCATGTTTGGATTTCTCAATGACACCCTTTGTAAGTAACCTCCCCAGTTCTGCTTGAGCCTCTAGTTCTCTTTGACTGAGAGGGTAAAGACCCTTTGGGGTACGTGCTGAACTGGTGGCATGTTTTCTTGAATGAACTCTATTTTGTATCCCCGAATACTGTTAAGTATATAACTATCATTCGTGAGACACCTCCTGTTAGTACAGACCTCCTGTTAGTACAGTTCCCCATTTACATGCTGGTAGGAACCAGACTCACCTACCTCCATAGTTATGGTAGTGTTTCTTTCTTCCGTTTGTTCATCCGTCGTTATACTGCTGGATGTACTGCTGATGTACTGCTGATTGGGGGTGGCGCATTTTCCATGGGGTCCGCTCTGGGCCCTGGCCTAAAAAGGCTTTCGGGGATAGTATGCGGACCCCGAGCTTTCACCAGTTACCTAAATTTGACCTTGACTGGTGGACGCGGTGGTGTACTGCCGTCTGGTTTTTTGTGTGGGTCTGCTCGTTCCGGGGCCTGCCCTCATGAGGCCAAATGCTTTGGACTCTTCCTCCAGGTCTTTCACTTGTCCTTCCAAATAACAGGATCTGCTGCTCTGAGGCCGGTGTTTTACACAGTCCTGCAAACCTGGGATTGAGGGCAGGTCTTATTCTCTCCTTGCGGAGGTTATTTATCTCATATTGGGTGTAGCACAGCAGAGCCAGAGTGTCTTGCTGGTTTGTGGTCATATCCACCCCATCCACGAAACGAGCATAGGCTGTTATCCCTGTCGTCAGGAGCTAGAGGATTTTAGCTCCTGGTTCCGGATACTCTGTTCCCCCCCCCAGATTTGGCTGTTAACAGCCGGTACATTGAGCGAACTGCAGTTTTCCAGCTCTAGTGCCTCATTAAGTACCTGTCTTGTAGGGGTTTGAGGGACAGGTGGTTGATGCTGGCCGCCAGTTTTGGCTCCAATGGCCGCCCTGCTCGTGGTGAAACCACGTAGCGAATCTCCACACCCAGCAGCTCTTCCTGATCCTGTACCCCAAGCGTACTCCCGACATCTTCAGCCAATGACCCCTGTTCCTGACCAGCCCAGCCCTGGTCGCCAACGCTGCCCTGCTTTGAGGGGAAAGCAATGGCCAGTGCATTGTAGAGCACTGCTGTGGGAGTGCCTGATCCCCCTGGCGAGACTGCTCTAGGTCCTGAAGCAAGTCTCGCTGGAGCAGTTGCTCCATGAGCCTTTCCATTCGGCTCAGGCAGCTAGTTCTGCCGCTCTAAGGCGGACTCTGCTCATCGGAGTCAGACATAACCGGCCGTTTTTTGTTTTTTTTTTAAACTTTTCCTCCAGCCCGCTGCCGCTCATCAGGCTGCGCTAGCGGTACTGGGCTCGGCTCGGTCTCGATGAGGGTGGACCGCCGCATATACGGTCCATGTGCCGCCTCTCGCCCCCCACTGATGGAACACTCCCGTTCTGTTGGAGTCGAACGGGGGGCGGTTTTCTTCCTTTGCCGTGCTGCTCATGTTCCCAGTTCCTCTGGAATAGAGAGCAGAGCACAGCTTGCGGATTACGACCTCAGTGTAAGACTTACCTGATGGTCCGCTGTTTGTTTTTCACCGACGTGTAGCGGGAGCGCCTGTACTCCCGGTCGTCGCTGTTGCACTGCGTGAACGCTAATGTCGCGCATGCGTGCTGGACGGGGTCTTCACGTAGTCACTCACGTGACTCCGAAGTAAAATGTGGATAAATGTGAGGTTATCCACTTTGGTGGCAAAAACAGGAAAGCAGACTATTATCTAAATGGTGGCCGATTAGGAAATGGGGAGATGCAGCGAGACCTGGGTGTCATGGTACACCAGTCATTGAAAGTAGGCATGCAGGTGCAGCAGGCAGTGAAGAAAGCGAATGGTATGTTAGCTTTCATAGCAAAAGGATTTGAGTATAGGAGCAGGGAGGTTCTGCTGCAGTTGTACAGGGTCTTGGTGAGATCACACCTGGAGTATTCCGTACAGTTTTGGTCTCCAAATCTGAGGAAGGACATTATAGCCATAGAGGGAGTGCAGAGAAGGTTCACCAGACTGATTCCTGGGATGTCAGGACTTTCATATGAAGAAAGACTGGATAGACTTGGCTTATACTCGCTAGAATTTAGGAGATTGAGAGGGGATCTTATAGAAACGAACAAAATTCTTATGGGGTTGGACAGGCTAGATGCAGGAAGATTGTTCCTGATGTTGGGGAAGTCCAGGACAAGGGGTCACAGCTTAAGGATAAGGGGGAAATCCTTTAAGACCGAGATGAGGAAAAACTTTTTCACACAGAGAGTGGTGAATCTCTGGAACTCTCTGCCACAGAGGGTAGTTGAGGCCAGTTCATTGGCTATATTTAAGAGGGAGTTAGATGTGGCCCTTGTGGCTAATGGGATCAGGGGGTATGGAGAGAAGGCAGGTACGGGATACTGAGTTGGATGATCAGCCATGATCATATTGAATGGCGGTGCAGGCTCGAAGGGCCGAATGGCCTACTCCTGCACCTATTTTCTATGTATCTATGTACTCCGATCAGATCTCCTTGTGCATTCTGTGATCTCAGATAAACCAGTTCAGCTTCTACAGTCTATCCACATAATTATTCAATCCCGGAATAGTGTCAGTAAATCTTTCCAGCATCCTCGCTGAAACCTTTCTTTTTGTTGAATTGTGGAATCCATCACTGGACACAATACTCCACTTGTGGTCATATCAGTGATCCATAAAGTTTCATCACAACTTCCTTGCTGTTGTAATATTTACCTCTATCTATGAAGCACAGAATGTTTTTTTAATATTTCAAACTACTTTCAAGTCAAGTAAAGTCAAGTCACTTTTATTTATATAGCACATTTAAGAATCTTACAGCGCCTGATATCCGGTTTTGATTTTGATTATGGGTGCTGTCTGTATGGAGCTTGTGTGTTCTCTACATGACCTGCGCAGCTCCGGTTTCCACCCATGCTCCAAAGATGTACAAGTTTGTTGGTTAATTGGTTTGGTAAAATTGTAATTGGGCATCACTGGTCAGCGCTGACTCGGTGGGCCGAAGGGGCTGCTTCAGTGCTGCATCTCTAAACTAAACTAAAGTAAATACGAAACTATGAACGTGTGCTTCCAAATTGTTCTATTTCTTTCGACCTTTCAGAATTGAGTCTGCGATTTATTGCTTCTTCTCATTCCTTCACTAAAATGTAAGAATTCATATTCTTCAGTATTAAACTTCATCTGCCACTTACCTGTCCATTCCACCAGAATGTATTTTTCTGCTTTAACTCTATTACTATTCTTCTCACAGTTTACTTCACCTCCTAGTTTTATGCCATCTGCATATGTGGAAATTATGCCCAGTTCACCCAAGCTCAAATCTTCAACATATATTCAGAGAAGCAGTGATCCAAGTACCAATCTCTGGAGACTTCCCTTCCAGTCTTTCCTTCAACCTGAAAAACAAACTTTCACTGCTTCTGTTTCACATTCTTCTATGGCTTTCAATAAGTATTGATGGGATGCCTACCGCATGGTATCTTAATAACCATATTTAGGATGTATATACATATGTATATATACCACAATTCCTTTAGCAATTGTCTCTGTTGCTTCATCAAAAATCTCAATCAAGTTAAACCCAATTACTTTTAACAAATCCACACTGACTTTCTCATCAGTCCATGTTTCTTCCAGTGACAATTAATTCTATCTCTGATTATTGTTTCAAAGTTTTCCCCACCAAGGTTATCTTTAAGTGTACAGTGTCCCCATATTGGATATCCCGACATTGTCATTGGATATCCCGGCCTCGCGGATCGGAATCTTGAGGGCTGGAGATGCAACCTCGCGAGTCGACAAAGCCCGCGGCTGGCCCCTGTGTCTGCGGAGCCCATGGGTCAGTGCCACATAGGTGTCTGGAGTGGACCGGTCAGCGATACTGGAGTGGTCGGTGCAGCGGTCGATGATGGCGCCAACCGACGGACGAGGACGGACATGTGGAAATGAGAATGCTGCTGCTGGGGAGTGGAACAAAGGAGGACCCGGTGGTGGTGGGACTGCCATGAGGAGTTAGGGGGGGGAAACAAAGTGAGACCTGGCGCAGGGGTACATTAAAACTTTGTAAGCATCCTTTATGGGCGACTATTTGCATACCTTGGGTATGATGCAAACAAGGAATTCCATTGTGACTTGTCACATGTGACAATAAAATATAAAGTAAAGTAGTAACATTAACTGCAATGTAAATAAGGCTTGGTCTGCGAACCACCATGGATATTTTGATAAAATATACAGATTAAAATCAGTGGGATATAATAGTGAAGAATCAAACATTGTATGTGCAACCAAATTGCAAAATGCAATAATAGAATAATGTCTATGGTCTATCTTATGTCGTGAATTCTAGAACAGAACAGCTGTGAGGTTTTTTCAAAGAAAGAAAAAAGGGTTGATCGACTTTGCAGATAAGGCAGAAATTGTGAGGAAGGAGCTATTCACTTCACAGATTTCAATGCTGCATAATTCCAGCATTTTAATTTTTAGCACGAACTACGAAGTTTATTTTAGAACTTTAGAAATGTTTCACATTGATCCATCTATGGATAAACATAATAAAATAATAATTTTGAAATTTAAATTAAATAAACTATTATCAGCCAAACTTATAAGACTTTTCCAAATTACAAGACAGGAACACTTTGAATTTGGGGATAAACCACATAAACTTTTTACTCGTCAGCTAAAAAAACAAGAAAAAGAACATACGATCCAAAAGATTAAATCAGATAGAGGGGGATTACTAACTTTACCGAATGATATTAATAAAAGATTTGTGCAATTTTATGAGAATTTGTACACATCTAAAACGACAATGGACATCAATAAAATTACAGAGTTCTTGGATAACTGTAATCTTCCAAAGTTAGAGTTGAAGGAACAAGAGGAATTGGGTGCACAAATTTCAACCAAGGAATTAGAAGACACAATAAATTCATTAAAGAATGGAAAAACTCCAGGTCCTGACGGATTTACTAATGAATTTTATAAAAGTTTTTATGACAAAATTATACCACGGTTACAAAAAATGTATCAATATGCCTTTAAAGAACAAATATTACCTGATACATTAGCTGAATCAACGATCACACTAATACTCAAAAAAGATAAAGATATAGAAGAACCGGGTTCATATAGAGCTATAGCATTGTTAAATACAGATCAAAAAATATTAGCGAAAACATTAGCTGGAAGATTAAGTAAATATATTAGTAAATTAATAAACCCAGATCAGACGGGGTTTATCCCTAAGAGAAATTCATCTAATAATATGAGACGACTACACAATATAATGCACTCACATAAAATTGAAGAACAAGAATTATCAATTATTTTGTTGGACGCTGAAAAAGCATTTGATCAAGTAGAATGGAATTATATGGATAAAGTATTACAAAAATTCCAATTGGGATAGAATTTTATTTTATGGATTAAATTATTATATAATAAGCCCACAGCTAGAATATTAACTAATAACATATTATCTTCGAAATTCCAACTAAGGGGTAATAGACAAGGATGCTCATTATATTGAACCTTTAGCAGAAAAATTTAAACACATCCAGATATCCATGGCTATAACACTAAATATTCAAATAATTAAATATCGTTATACGCGGATGATATATTATTGTACATCACAAAACCTCAAATTACTATACCAAACATACTAAATCTAATTGAGGACTTTGGATCCTTTTCTGGATACAGAATAAATTGGAATAAAAGTGAAATTATGTCAATAAAACCGAAAGACTCAACACATCTCTTAAAATTCCCTTTTAAAATAGCTACAGAAAATTTTAAATACTTGGGTATTGAAATTACCAGAACATATCAAGGCATGTTCAAAGCAAATTATAATCCTCTACTTAATAAATTAAATACATTAATTACATTTTGGAAAAGGCTTCCGATGTCTTTAATAGGTCGAATAAATGCAATAAAAATTATCTTTTTACCACAAATTCTATACCTATTTCAATCAATTCCTATATATCTACCAAATATTTTTTTTTTTAATTGGATTCAGACATTACTAATTTTATATTGGATTATAAATCCCATATAATACAAAGAACACACTTGAACAAAGCTAAAGTATTAGGGGGCTTAGCACTCCCTAACTTTATGTATTATTATTGGTCAGTAAATATTAAAAATATGATTCAACTGATGGACAACTCTGCCCAGCAAGTGGACTGGATTGTAATGGAGAGAGAGGACTGCTCCTCTTGTAATATTGGAGCGATCCTCCTCTCACCAATGTAACTGAATATCATAATTTATAACAAAAAAACAATTATACATAGTACAATCAGAACTTGGAAACAAATAAAACAAAATTTAAAATTAAGAATTCTATCGCTTTTATCTCCAAGAGTTAATAACCCTTTGTTAAACCCTCTATTACAGATAAATCATTTATACAATGGGATAGACTAGGAATTAAAATGTTCGGAGACTTGTATGAAACTGGAAAATTACTATCATTCCAACAATTACAAATAAAATATAAACTGGGAAATAATCAATATTTTAAATATTTTCAAATATGTGACTATTTGAAAAAATATACAAAAGATCATTATAATATCCCAGCAGATGTACTGGACGAAGCAATGCATATAAAAGCTGAATCAGCAAACTTAATATCGTATTTGTATAATATTATCTTAAATGTAGAAATATCATCTACGGAAGGGATTAGAAGAGACTGGGAACAAGAATTAGCTATTAACATTTCAAAGGAAAGGTGGAATGAACATTTATTAAACGTGCATAAATGCTCGATTAATGTAAGACACACTTTAATACAATTCCAAATTTTACACAGATTATATTATTCACAAACTAAAATTAATAAAATGTTCCCCCATGTATCATCTATTTGCGATAAATGTCAATCTCAAGAAGCTACTATAGCTCATTTGTTTTTTGAACAAAAATTCAAAAATTTTGGTTTGAAATTTTTGAAATCTTTACAATATTATTTAAAATAAAACTAACACCAAAAGCAGAATGGATTATCTTCGGAACAACGGAAGATAGCCCTGAACTAAATGTGTTTCAAAAGAAATTAGTTGATTACGGGTTAATAACTGGAAAAAAGCTTATCCTAAAATTCTGGAAAAATGCCCCAATACCAACTATAAACATGTGGATTTCAAATATGTTTGAAACATTACACTTAGAAGAGATAAGACTCCTCCTGGCAGGCAAATCAGATCACTTCCATCTGACGTGGTCTGCATTTATAGAACTATTACAAACATAAGGTGCAAAAGTACTTTAAAAAGTACCGATGTCAGGTAAAGGGGGATGAAAGGTGGTGAGTTGGTATACCCCATTTGCGAGATGCTCATAATAAAGTACTTATTGTATAGGAGCTGTATGTTATTGCAGGAAATGGGTGTATTTAACTGATGTACTTCATCAGGCTGCTCAGAAAAGCTGGTCCGCACTGTCGCCCTCTCACCCAGGTCTACAAAGGACTGATAGAGAGCATCCTCACCACAGGCATCACGGTGTGGTATGGAAACACCACACAGACAGAGAGGAAGGCTCTGCAAAAAGTCATAAAGACTGCAGAGAGGATTATCAGAATGGAACTTCCCTCCATGGAAACAATTTACACACAGCGCTGTCAAAAAAGAGCAGAGAGAATCATCAGAGACACACTACATCCAGCTCACTCCCTGCTCAAACACAAAAACTGCACATACAACCTCAGGCACAGACGAGCGGACAGCATCGCCACAAACAGAACACGCTTTTTCAAGAGCTTCTTCCCTGCCACAGTGAGACTCTTGGCCAAAACAAAATGAACTGATGTCCTGACCCACCTCATAACATATCATATTATATCATATTATATTGTCTCCTGGGCCTTTGCAATTTACAATGCAATCGACACTTTTATATAGGGTTTGTGTAATTTACAATGCTCTTCACTTTCCCCTTTATATAGGGTTTTAGGCACTTTCTTTTTTATTTCTAGAGAAGTATATGTTTTTATAGATTATGTGTCTTTCTGTGTGTCTTTTTAACTTGACTTGACTTGACTCTCTGAACAACCGCACAAGAGTTCCTATGTGTGTAAGCACAAATGGCAAATACAGTTTTTTAATTTTTTTTAATTTTTTTAAAATTTTGATTGTGACCATTTTATGTAACATACCTACCTTAGACAAGCACATCTTCCCATTTCCACCCCTTTCCGCCTTCTGCAGAGACTGTTCCCTCCGTAACTCCTTGGTTCACTCATCCCTTACCAACCAAACCTTCCCCTCCTCAGGTACTTTCCCCTGCAACTACAAGAGATGTAACACCTGTCCCTATACCTCCTCCCTTACTTCCATCCAGGCCCCCCAGCAGTCCTGCTAGGTGAGACAGAGGTTTGCATGCACCTTGTCTAACCTCATCTATTGCATCGTGTTCCCGATGTGGTCTCCTGTACATTAGTAAAACCAAGCATTGATCTCCCGGTTGCTAACCATTTTAACTCCCCATTCCCATACAGATGTTCCTGCCCTCGTCCTCCTCCATTGCCAGAGTGAGGAACGTGCAAACTAGAGGAAAATTACCTTGTATTCCGCTTGGGTAACTTACAACACAATAGTATGAACAATTACAGTGGCTTGCAAAAGTATTCATACTCCTTGAACTTTTCCACATTTTGTCACGTTACAACCACAAACGTAAATTTATTTTATTGGGATTTTATGTGATAAACCAACACAAAGTGGCGCATAATTGTGAAGTGGAAGGAAAATGATACATGGTTTTCAAATATTTTTACAAATAAAAAACTGAAAAGAGTCGCGTGCAAAAGTATTCAGCCCCCTTTACTCTGATACCCCTAAATAAAATCCAGTGCAACCAATTGCCTTCAGAAGTCACCTAATTAGTAAATAGAGTCCACTTGTGTGTAATCTAATCTCAGTATAAATACAGCTGTTCTGTGAAGGCCTCAGAGGTTTGTTAGAGAACATTAGTGAACAAACAGCATCATGAAGCCCAAGGAACACACCAGACAGGTCAGGGATAAAGTTGTGGAGAAGTTTAAAGCAGGGTTAGGTTATAAACAAATATCCCATGCTTTGAACATCTCACGGAGCACTGTTCAATCCATCATCCGAAAATGGAGAGAGTATGGCACAACTGCAAACCTACCAAGACATGGCCGTCCACCTAAACTAACAGGCCGGGCAAGGAGAGCATTGATCAGAGAAGCGGCCAAGAGGCCCATGGTAACTCTGGAGGAGCTGCAGAGATCCACAGCTCAGGTGGGAGAATCTGTCCACAGGACAACTATTAGTCGTGCACTCCACAAATCGGGCCTTTATGGAAGAGTGGCAAGAAGAAAGCCATTGTTGAAAAAAAGCCATAAGAAGTCCTGTTTGCAGTTTGTAACAAGCCATGTGGGGGACACAGCAAACATGTGGAGGAAGGTGCTCTGGTCAGATGAGACCAAAATTGAAGTTTTTGGCCTAAATGCAAAACGCTATGTGTGGCGGAAACCTAACACTGCACATCACCCTGAACACACCATCCCCACTGTGAAACATGGTGGTGGCAGCATCATGCTGTGGGGATGCTTTTCTTCAGCAGGGACAGAGAAGCTGGTCAGAGTTGATGGGAAGATGGATGGAGCCAAATACAGGGCAATCTTGGAAGAAAACCTGTCAGAGTCTGCAAAAGACTTGAGACTGGGGTGGAGGTTCACCTTCCAGCAGGACAACGACCCTAAACATGCAGCCAGAGCTACAATGGAATGGTTTAGATCAAAGCATATTCATGTGTTAGATTGGCCCAGTCAAAGTCCAGACCTAAATCCAATTGAGAATCTCTGCCAAGACTTGAAAATTGCTGTTCACAGATGCTCTCCATCCAATCTGACTGAGCTTGAGCTATTTTGCAAAGAAGAATGGGCAAAAATTTCAGTCTCTAGATGTGCAAAGCTGGTAGAGACATACTCCAAAAGACTTGCAGCTGTAATTGCAGCGAAAGGTGGTTCCACAAAGTATTGACTCAGGGGGGCTGAATACTTTTGCACGCGACACTTTTCAGTTTTTTATTTGTAAAAAAATTTGAAAACAATGTATAATTTTCCTTCCACTTCACAATTATGCACCACTTTGTGTTGGTCTATCACATAAAATCCCAATAAAATACATTTACGTTTGTGGTTGTAACGTGAGAAAATGTGGAAAAATTCAAGGGGTATGAATACTTTTGCAAGCCACTATAATTCTCCAATTTTAAGAAACGACATAACCCTCCGCTCATCTCTTTCCCCCTATATAACCACCTGCCTTCCTTTCCCTCTCCTCTCCCCTGTGCCCCATCTGGACTTGCACCTATCTCTTCCCTCCCCCTTCACATTACTTCCTCTAGATTCACGGTTCATAACTTTTCAATCTTTTCATCTTACACCTTGTTTCTTTTCATCTCTGACCATTGTTCAACCATTTGCCAATCAAAATACCCTCCTCACTTGTATTGGTCTATTACCTGCCATGCTTTGTCCTGCCCTCCTCACTTCCAGCTTCCTTCCTCACCCCCGACCCCGGCAATCAGTCTGAAGAAGGGTCTCGATCCAAAACATCACCTATCACTGTTCTCCAGAAATGCTGCCTGACCAATTGAGCTACTCCAGTACTTTGAGTTCCCTATCATAGACAATTGACCTCTTGTGAATCTGCGGTCCAAGATCACTCATTGTGGAGAAGGGATGTTCAAAGTAGCATAGAGAACCTGGAGTCCATGTACTGGACACACGGGGCACACAACGCAAGTGACGATAGGAGCGAGCTGAGTCTTAAACTACCCACCTTCCAGACCCAAATATGCAAAAGACTACTGTTCTCAATTTAGCTTCAGCAGTTACCTCAGAATGACAAATAAACAGATAGAAGCAAGTCATCTATGATTTCAAGGGACTCTCTAAGAAGACAAATTTCCAGGAGAAGCAGATTTTTGACAAAATACATCAATCAAGATTCAATGCTTTTTGTTTCCTTAGGCCTTTCTTGGTATTTTAATCTCAGGGAAGAAATCCTGACAGCTTTTAGATTGAATGTGAGGCCATCTTTTTCATACCTGAAAATATAATGGTGCCTTTTAAAGTGCTGCGGGATTGATTATAATATTGCCTGTGAGTATATATATTTAGTTGCATAAAGCAATTCTTTGCAGGTCAAGATCGTATCAGTAAAACAGCACCTAATGATGATGCAAGGCACCGATGAATACATCCTGACAGTTTGCAGCAGAGCCCAGATATTTCAGCATGATTATGCATAGAGTCGCATTCTACAGGAGGTCAGATAAATACTCATGACGGGGCAAGGAATAGATGGTTACTCAGATAGTTGTACTGAAAGGGTGAGAGAAGGTTTGTATAGAGAATACATATCAACATGGATCAATTGAGCTAAGTGGCCTGTTTCTACAAGCAGCTTTTCTGCAAGTAAGATTATGCACTGGACGACTATTTGATGGAAATAATGGAAAATGATTGATGTAATGGGACTCTACAAAATACTGTGCACAGTTTACGGGTGGATCAATGGGAGCACCACCCGGTCAATCGGTGCGAGAAGGGCTTTAAGGGGCTGTCCCACTTGGGCGACCTAATTGGCGAGTTTAGAAGAGTTTGAAAAAATGACATGTTGAAGACCTCCTTCGACTATGTAGAAGACCTCCTTCGACCTCCTTTGACTATGTTGAAGGCCAGCTTCGACTAGCTATGACTAACTTCGGGAAAATTGGACACCGAATAGTGGAGAGTGAAGACGACCTCCTTCGATCTCCTTCGACCTTCCTTTGACTATGATGAAGACTATCTACGACTACCTTCGACTACCTTTGACTACCCTCAATTACCTACGAATAACATGTCGACCTACTACGACCTACTACGACTAAACCTACGAGTAAAAAAAGTATAGATTTTTTCCATGGCGACCTTTTTTTACTCGCAGGCATTTTTTTAACATATTGAAAAAGTACTCCGTGACCTAGCCGAGGCCTCGAATACATGGACACCACTCTCGAGCATGAAGGAGAGTTACGAAGACCTCCTACGACCTCGTGTTGACCATGCTGCAAATATGAGTCAAGGGCAAACTCGCCAGAACTCACGGATTAGGTTGCCCAAGTGGGACAGGCCCTTTACTCCACTCTTGCTTTTACAAACTTCTATTGGTCACGACAGCAGACAGACTCCATCGGCGCCGGTGTGCAGACTCTTGGCTCACCTCCTGCACCCTCAGACGAACTCTGGAGGTTGTGTGGTCAGCCATGGGTTGGCGCCCTGGTGCACATAGAAACATAGAAAATAGGTGCAGGAGTAGGCCATTCAGCCCTTCGAGCCAGGATGATCATCTATTCAATATGATCATGGATGATCATCCAAAATCCCGTTCCTGCTTTCTCCCCATATCCCTTGATTCTGTTGGCTCTAAGAGCTAAATCTAATTCTCTCTTGAAAGCATCTAGTAAATTGGCCTCCACTGCCTTCTGTGGCACAGACGTGGAGCGGTGGCTGTGGGAGGCGAGAGGATGACAGGCTGATGGGTTGAGGTGTCACTGGAGTGGGCTACTGGAGGCCAGGCTAGGGGATCGCTTGGAACAGGCTGCACTGGATGAGGTCCCACAGAGGTCGGATGTGCGTGCAGCTCAGATGTGGCCTGCAGTGGCACGAAGCAGTGGTGGAGAGTACCAACATCATTTGCCAGGCCAGGTCGACCCCTGCTAGGGTTCCTGAAATATGCTCTCACTGTGTCAAAAAAAAAGGAAAACGTTAGCTGATTCTTTCTTGAAATTTGCTTTGCAAACTGTCAAAAGACATTCATTGATGCATTACATTGCCATAAGATGCTGTCTTGCTGATTAGATCCTGTGCACAATGCAGAACTTGATGTGGGTACATGAATAACCACATGCACATTTTTTGCAGCCAATATCGTAGCATCTTTAAAATACACTATGATAGTTTCAGTAGTGAAGAAGATGACCACACACATTCAGCTGGATGGAAGTGAGCATTTCTGCCCTGAGATTTTAATACAAGGTAAGACCTAAGCAACAGCAATTCTTTAATCTGGTTTGATGTACATTTGCCAAAATCTGCTTTTTGTTCTTCTGACTAGTTGTTTGTGGGGTGCATGTGGGGTAGTCATCACAATACAGTTGCCTGGAAATGCAGGAGGTGGAATTAAAAAAAAGGTACAAAGTTTGTGCCAATGCTTGGCTCAGGCATACAATATATACAAAAGGAGTGGCAGGCAATTTCTCATGACATTCACTATGGAGCCAACTACCCAGAGCTATTGGGCAGTCTTTCATATTTCTCCAGGATGAAAAGTTGTTCACACAATTCAATGGTGTGCAGAAGAAAATCGAATTAACCTGGAGTATGGGAATTATGCATGCATTACTTGGTGGAAATTGTGTTCTCCACAACTCTTTTTATTTGCACTATTATAAGTTCTTTAAAGACCGACATGATATTGAGGTGTAATTGATATCTCATATGCATTGTAGGTCTTGACTCTCTATTTTGGGGAATCTAGTGGCCTGTGGATCTTTGGACAGGAGTGAGAAGGGAATCTTACAAGAATTACAGCAAGGAGTATACCGAGGTCATGACAATCATCAGGAATTTCTGGAGAAGTAATGAGGCCCGTATCATCAGAAACATAATCTGAAATATTGACAATGGTTGCTGTAATTCACTTGGGACCAGAAACCATGTGTTGATTTTCGCATTCTGTATTTTAAGGAAGGCCGTCCTAATGGTCATATCTTCCTTCTGCTTGCAATATAGAGATGGATTGAAGAGCTAAGACAAGCTTTCCCTGGTTTTATTGGCTCAACTGAATATTGGATAAATGCATCACAGCCTAGAATTTGATCAGCTGTGGCTCAATTTTTCAAGACACCAAGTTAAAGGTTCAAATTCTACACTTGAACATAAAAAAATCTCCTGAAACATGCCTTCATCACGGAGCAATTGTTACACTTATAGGAGCTGCCATCTATCTATCTATCTATCTATCTATCTATCTATCTATCTATCTATCTATCTATCTATCTATCTATCTATCTATCTATCTATCTATCTGTCTGTCTATCTATCTATCTATCTATCTATCTATCTATCTATCTCTGTCTTCTTATTTCCTTACAAACGCTAGGCCACAGACATCCCATTTTCAGACATTCTACTCAAATATTTCCCCTCGAGGCAACAAATGTCTTCCCGTCACATACCCACCTATATTTCTGAACTTTTATATCCTTTAGTTTTAAAAACAGCCCGAAAACTCACCCATTTCGGAATAAAAACCCCAAGTGATGTCACAATGGACTCGCAAGGCAGGGCGGGACACTCCGGGAGGGAGGGCCACTCCAGCGCTCGTGCGGCCGCTGCCGGCACCCAACACCTGGTGGTAAGGGTGGTGCCGTGGGCCTGGCTAGAGCTGAGCCTGGTGCTCGAGCTGGAATGAGAGCCGAGTCCGGGGCTTGGGATGGAGCCGTGACTGGGGCCCGATAAAGAATCCGCCGCTGGAACCAAGGCGAGCCTGGGTCCAGGGTCAGGGACGGTGAAGTCGGAAACCTGCACTGGAGCCCAGGCGGCCGCCGAGTTGACGGCTGGAGGCTGCTGCTAAAACCAAGGACAAGCCTGGGGCTACAGCCAGGGCCGGGTTGAGTACGAGAACCAGGCTGAGGTCCAGACCCTGGCTCTGCTCTATGACCTGGATAGATCCTGGGGCATGGAATGGGAGGAGGATGAGGGAAATAAGGAGGGGGGAAATGGGGTAGGGTCTCTACTTCCCTCCCTCTCTGCCCCAATCCCTCGCTACCACCCCCCCCCCTTTGCCTGGCCCAGTCGCAGTCCTCGGGTCCGCGAGTCCACGACTGCCCGGGCATGCCTGCGGCCTTGCTCCAGTTTGGGCCTAGCTGGAGGTGCTGGAGCAGGAGCTCGTGAGAGCCGAACTTTGCTAAATCCAGTTTGAGAAAAAATCACTTGAAGTTGCAGTGGCAGTTAAGGGCCTGTCCCACTTACGCGTCCTTGACTCGCAAATTACGCAACCTCGTGGTCGCTTGAGGCGTACGGGCACCGTATGGCCACGCGGTGCCGGTCCCACTTAGAAGCGTGGAGGGGTATGGAGTTGTGTGCTCCAGCACCTCCAGCGCGGGGCTCCAAAATTCTTGCAGTGAACGAAATCTTCGCGCGCCAACGGCCTGTCGTGGAACTGATGGCCAAAGTGGGACAGGCCCAAGACACTGGCGCGACGCAAGGTCTCACTTTCAACAGCAGCAGAAGCAAGCAAACGATTGCCAAACTCGGCCTGCGCCTCACGGCCGTTGCGGTCCGGATCCGCCCCCACTTCTACTCCCAGAGTGGGGCCAAGAAAATTGAAGATAGCCACAAAATGCAGGAGTAACTCAGGGGGACCGACAGCATCTCTGGAGAGAAGCAATGGGTGACGTTTCGGGTCAAGACCCTTCTTTTCAGACTGAAGAAGAGTCTCGACACGAAACGTCACCCATTCCTTCTCTCCAGAGATGCTGCCGGTCCCGCTGAGTTACTCCAGCTTTGTGTCCATCTTCAAATGACGTCACGTGCTCCAGACGGCTGTGCGTACGCATGTAATCGCGCCCGACCTTTGCTCGACCATCTTGGCTCAACGCGACCACGAGGTCGCGTAATTTGCGTGCCAAGGATATGTAAGTGGGACAGGCCCTTTAGCAGCTATAACATCACAATGGGATCTCATTTACATAAACTGCACGTGAGCAGTGCTCCACCCCACAATGACATCACAATGGGATTTCAATTACATTATAAAACAGTGCTCCACCCTACTATGACATCACAATTGGATCTCATTTACAAAAACTCCGTTTTTAAAACCAGGTGACGAGTGGGGGTGCAGGGAGGGAGAGGGGTTATGGAGGGAGGGAGGCAGGGAGTGAGTGACTGAGGGTAGGGGAAAAGAGAGGGAGGGAGAGGTGAGGGAGGGATTGGGGGAGGGAAGGAGGAAAGGAGAAAGAAGTGGGAGGGTGAAGAGGAGGGGGAGGGAGTGCCTGGGAATGAGGTCCAATGCAAGAGGATATGGGTAGGAAGAGGGATGGTGAGGTAATGGAGGAGGGGAGGGGGAAGAGAGAGGAGGGGAGGAAGGGGGTGAGTGGAAGAAGCAGAGGAGGGTTGGTGGAGGTTTGGTCATGGGTGGAAATCCTGGGGGGGACACGGGGGCAAGTCCCCCCGTGTTTTGAGAGGTGGGGGACAATCCCTCCCATGTTTTGTAAATGGGCTTTATCAGATGCTTTCTAAGGGCTGAATCGGCCCGTTTGCATGGCCTTTCAGTGCTTAAAATCAAACTGCTGCATCGAGGCGATTGAGGCTCCCGATGTTGAAGACCCGCCGGGTGGTGAAAGGCCCCATGAACGGGCCGATTCAAGCCCCACGATTCAGGGCTGATGAAGCTGCTGTTGCTGGAGTTCGGAGTCTGTCACCAACCAGGTCAGCTTCCGATGTTACCAATCCACAGGGCCCACGGCCGAAGCCTCGCGTGTGTGCGCATGCGCGCGCGTCCGCCAAGATATTGTGTCCCCTGCATGTTTTGATAGCGATTTCCATGCCTGGGTTGGTGGAGGGTGGGGAGAGGGAGTATAATGGAGGGGAATGGTGAGGGAGGGAGATGCGTTCACATTCATCTTATATTTTACAAGTTATTGCCACGTCAGCGCAGTTGGGGGCTATGGGTCAGTGGGGGATTATTGCATTGGAGGACCAGCCCTCAATTGTGACAGGTACCCAACGGGTCCCACTTGGTCTAGTTTCTGATAAAATGGTAAACTATGTGGGACAATGGGGAAGTTTTACTGCTATTAAAACAGTCGAAAGAATGTAAATTCCTTCCAGATCTTGCACTAATGCATCTGTGCAAATTGTATTCACTTGGTTTTGTACTTTGCACACTAAATACTGATACTGTGCTAACATTATACATCTAGCCAAAATAATCTTACCATTGTAAGTATTAGAATCATATTCCCATTGACTTCTATTTATATATGTACACTGTCCTAATTATTCTCATGTATTACACTTTAGGCATTGTGAACTTACCCTCCAAATTTCAACTGGACAAAACTTTCATTTACTATGTTAAAGAAAATCGTTTCTCTTGTCCTTAATGTAATTTGAATGTTAAGTAACTCAAATTAGCATAGCACACTAACAGAGGCTATCAGGCAGAATTCTAAATATTCCATCTTATCACTGTTTTTGTATTAGGTGGAGTACATACAATAACTTACTGCGTAATTAGTAATTAATATATGTAAATGCTTAATGATTTTCATAATTTGTCACATTGACACTCGCAACATAATGATTACACGCTAATGTTTAAAGTAAATTGCATGCAGTGTTTTTATTAGATTTTTCACACTGATAAATTTGTGCATGTAAATTTTAGAGCTGGCTGTCCAAAATTCAAGAAATTGCAGAAGCTGGAAATGGGAAATGGAAACAAAATGCTGGAAGTGCACAGCGTTTCAGACAGTATCTGTGGAAATAGAAACAGAGTTAATGTTCCTGGCTGGAACGTTACCAAATCCAGGGAAGGTGAAAATAAGTTGAAGAAAGGGTGAGAGAGAGATGGATAGGAAAACACTATTGCCAAGCAATGACCATCACTGGTATAGGAGGTTTTCAACCATGGGAAATCAAAAATATAAGCTTGACATTCGACAGCATTATCAAGAGCAACATTAGTACCCCAGGGAGTGTGGGAGAGAATGACGACGGGGATGAGCTGGGTGCCATCACGGACCAGAAACCACATAAATACGATGAGTTCAAGAGCACGTCATCCCAGAGCGGTTGCTGTGGAAACAGGCAGCACCAGACAATTGAGAGTGGGTGTTGAAATGAACACACGAAGGAACTATGGGTTTTATAGAATAGCCACGAATGAGTAAACTCCATGAAAATTAACGACTGCCAGCCTCCTGTCTTCCTAAACCCCACTCCACCTCAGCAAAGCACAAGCAATGGAATACTCTCCAACTGCTTAGCAAGTGTTAAGAAGCTTGACACCATCAAGTGTATTTCAAAACCTGCAATAAATGTTATATATGCTATTACAAATAAATAAATAAATGGTGGCTATTGAAACGGCAGAACATAGAGCGGGCCAAACAAAAAATAACCCATTGTTCATCACTAAAGTTTACTACCTCTGTTTTAGCTGATGTAGATTCAGAAAGAGTGATGGATTTTTTCCCAAATTTTGGCTGGCATCTAAAATTGTCAGTGGTCTTAAGATTACAAAGGCGTCTGTCTGACAGTTATTAGCTTTTCTGGGGTTCAGACATCCATGCCCATTCTATAAACCCCTCGGCTTCTTCAAGCAGTATGTTCATCTCAACACCCAATCTCAGTCTCCTGCTTCTCTCTAGTTTCCACAGCAACCACTTGTTGCTGTTGGCAACACTGTGCTTCAAAAAACACCTACTTTATTTATTTGAAATGAAATGTGAAATAATGATAAAATGCAGACCGCCTCAATTTTGATTTCTGTTGCACCTGGTAAGCTTGCACACACTGGGTAGTGGAATAGATCAAAAGGGGCTGGCATCTAATTAGACACGTTGCACTTTAAATGGCTTTCCATTTGCTTTGATAGAGCCGAAGGTTTTATTCGAAAGAGGCTGAAGTGATATAATTTCAACCAGCATACATTTCAAACGTCACATGAAAATATTGTTTTGAAAGTTAATATTGCATGCAAATGTCGCAGGTTTGTGGAAGATTGAGCCACTGGGACAAACCCGAAACCACCAGCACCACCGTGTGATCAAGAAAGGGCTGCTGGGATTAAGCCCCAGACAGCCAGTGCCTCTATTGAGGCTAAAGCTGAGTGGCTGGGGCAAACCTGAGATGCAGGTATCTTTTCCTGCCTGCAGACAGCGAGGGTCTGTGCCCACACACAGAGGCAAAGACTGAGCGCCAGGATAAGTCAAAGACCACCAGCATTGCCTCAAAGCCCAAGGCTTTACCGCCAGGATAAGCCTGAGAATGCAGTGCCTCCACTTGAGGCAAAGATGAACTGCAGGGAGAAGCCTAGGATCACCATGCCTCCTCCTTCGAGACCAGGACTGAGCTGCTGGGTCAAACCCAAGATCGCCAGCGCCACCGCACATGCGCCCTAATGATGGAGGGACAGCACCCTAAGCAGTCCTGGACTTTCTTAGCACTGTAAATAAAACATATCACATGGGTTCACCCGACTGCGAGTGTCGATGTGGTCAATGCCCAGCTCGGTCATCCCTGGCGTCACAACCTTTAAACATTTCTGATCCACACACCTGCCCACATTTATCTTAACCACTTGCCTCAACCACTTCCTCTGGCAATTTGTTCCAAAAACTTCTCACCCTCTGTGTTGCACTGTGGCTACTTGCCTTGACTATCATAATAATAATTTCCTAACCCATGACCTCTGACACCATGAAGAACACCACCCCTTGCAGGTTCTCATATGTTACGCATTGCAAATATGTCGAATGTATTTCTTTATCATCACTAGTCCAAAATCCTGGAAGTCGTCCCCAGCTACACAGTTGGAGTAAATTCACCAGAGAGTGTCCAGGTTCTCATCGCTATTTTCTCAAGGTCAATTAAAGATGTGCAATAAATGCTGGCCCTCCTGGTGACAATCACATCCCAATAAACAAATAAATAAATGATTAATATCTCACCTCTGTTTAAATTCCATGAGTCTTTCCGATTAAGCATTCTCTACAAGTTTTCCTGCCCTTTGAGACAGTTAGGTGGAGATAGATTTTTTATAGTAACTTTCTACCTTATATTGACAATTTTTCCTTCTGTTTTCATCACCACTGAGGCCAGTTTGTCAGTGTAATTTCACTATTTACTTCTGTTTGCTGGTCGCCTTATATGTCCTCTCATATTTACTCTTGTAGCATAGTCTTCACCCTTGGTCAAACACAAGCCACTTTATGGCTTTAAAGTGACTTTATTTAAAAGTCAGGGGTCTAGCTATCATTGCCATTCTCAGTCCAGTGGTTTCAATGTATAAATTTATCAGGTTATCAAAACACAGTTCTCTTTAAATGTCCAGAGACCAGGACAGTAAAACCTCCAAGAGAAAATTATTCACCACCATATATCCCAAATCCTAAATCACACACCAATTGCCATGTAAAATCTTCAAAAGCCCTGGAAGGATTGGCCAGTTTAATATATTTATTCTTATTACTTCAAGCATTCCCACTTGGCAACTGTAAGAGGATTGCTGCATAATAAAAAAAGGGATAAAAGAACATTACTGAAAGTGTTTAATTCCTTTTCATCCAGAATATTACAAGATCCAATTGCACTTTTCACACACATATAAAAATATATGTTTTGATGAAAAAGTCAAACAAATATTTTGCAATGTTGCATAACAGCATCAGTCTAATTAGAATGCAGAAGGCAGATGCACAAATTTAAAACAAGTAAATCCATATATACTTTGCAACTCAGACAGGCTGATCCTTGTAATTTAGATTGCTTCATTTCCTGTGACATGACCATGTCACAAACTTGGTGAATGAATCGATTTAAATCATTTCAAAGCCAAAACACGACTCAAATATTTTTGACCTCAGTACATAGAGGATATGTACGTAGAAAAGACATATTGCATGATTAGGAGAATTAACTAAAGATGATGACAATGTGACTTTTTTTCCCCCAGAATAAGCTTTCAGACATGAACAATGTCAAATATTAATTTATCTCAGCACACTCTTTCGCACAGAGTGAAACACCAACAGCCTTCCAGTTACCGTTTTGGAAGACTTCCCTTCATATTTAACTCTAGCTTTGTTGGGGGAAATTAGCAGAAAATTAACTGGCTTTGAGATGGAGGCTTCTGCTGAAAATGAGTACCTTTTATGGATATAACTCTTATATCTTTTGCCCTCCAATATTGGAAACATACAGGAAGTTTTCCATCCTTTTACTTTGCAAGTGGGGCACTTTTCAACTGGACACCAAAATGCCCCGGCCTTGATTTTGTACCTTGATTTTGCATGAGAGGTATCTTGGTGTGCAGGTACCAATTGTAAAGGTGGGGCTGCAGGAGGTGGTGGTACTGGCAGAGCTGCCAGGGTGTCTGCGAGTTTGTGTGAGTGATTTTTATCATTCCCACCCCAGGGCCAAGGGTGGGGGAGTCAACAATTCAAACATTTGTATCACCTTTATTAATCAAATAACTTTAAACAAAAAATTAAAAAATCTAGACTAAACTAATTTCTAACACTTACACCCAAGAATAAAAGAAAAAAAAGGTTGGTGAATGGATTTCACTCAAACAAGGACCTTGATATTAATATATCCGAGTTTTTTGAACAGGTTTATGCTTGGTGAGGACATTTTCATTAACTGCTGGGCATGGTTGGAAATGTCATTAAAAATTATCCCCTGGGATTAGCAGATAAGGTAGTCAGCTAGTTATAGATACTGCATGATCTGAGGAAAACAATCCTATTTTGAGAGTTGTAATGGAGGTATAGTTTTGATGTCTAGTGTCAGACAATGTTATGTCCTTGCTCTGACACATCTTTCAATTTTTCCAGTTGGTCTGGAGATAATCTTCATATTTCTCCATAAAATCCTCCAAATCTACAGAAGGATTAGTGAACCAATTTCAGCATCCCTTCCAGGGCAACATCCCAGCATATTAAGTAGGGTGACACAGTGGCGCTGCGGTAGAGTTGCTGCCTTACAGCGCCAGACATGCGGATTCGACCGTGAATATGCATGCTGTCTGTATGGAGTTTGTAAGTTCTCCCTGTGACTGCATGGGTTTCCTCCAGGTGCTCTGGTTTTCTCCCACACCCCAAAGAAGTACACGCTTGAAGGTTAGTTGGATTTGGTAAAAATTGTAAATTATCCTCAGTGTATAAGATAGTGATAACGAATGGGGTGATTGCTGGTCAATGTGGACTCTGTGGGCCGAAGGACCTGTTTCCATGCCGTATCTCTAAAGTCTAAAAGTCTAAAGTCCCTCATTACACACAGTGTGATCTGGTAGGCAGGTAACACGATTTGAATGCCTAACATCATCCTCTTGAACTGACACATGATCCCTGGATATGCCACGTGAAGATGGACAAAGAAAAACATTCAAGGACGTGTCCAAAGCCTCCTTGAAAAATTAAAACATCACCACTGTCCCCTCAGAATCCTTGGAGGTGTTAGTAATGTTACTTACAGTGAAGAAGGATTATTTGTGGGATCAAGCATTGGGAGTGCACAGAACCAGAGCAGAAAGAGACAATCTTTTCCACTCTGGGTTCATTACTTATCTCAGAACCCATCGAGATGGAGAAGACACAAATCAGCTTCAGTACTGAGGAACTGTCAAAGAAGACAGTTCAAAAGATTACAAAACCATTTTGTAGGGTTTAATTTGAATCCTAGGTATGAGATCAGATGATTCTTGCAGATATGTATAAGAGTGCTTTTAAAACCATGGTATTTTTCTCCACTATTGCAGAATTATTCCAGCAATTTCTGTTTCTGGAAGTCAGCATTTGCCGTGTTTTTCCTTTTTGTTTATAATTCCATGTCATGCCCCAGAGAAAAAGGACTAATTCACCCTAGAGTGTTGAAGGTTAATGAGATATTTAGGTGAGGTGTACAAACTCCCAATGGGTCAACAGAATAAAAAGCCAGAAACAGCTTCTAATGGCAGGACAGCGAGTAGCCAGAGAACATTGGCATGAGGATCAAAGATGAGATGGCAGGAACATTTGTTTTCTCTCAGCAACTTCCATGACCAGAAGAAATTTCAGAATAAGTGGATAGGTACTGTACTTGAAAGAAGTAGTTTGCAAGTCTGTGGGAAAAGAATCAGGAATTGGAAAAGATTGGAAAAGCTCATTTAACTTGCTGCTTGAAGTGTGATGGGCCAAATGGCCTATTTTATGCTACTTCATCCCATGATTCCTTAACTTTGATCTATTACTGTGTGCAGTTGCACGTCCACCAATTTAATTTTCTTGGGAAAAAGTCTGCTCAAGATAATTATCCAATTATGAGCAATTCGTTTTATTAAATACCACATGTGGTACATTTTTATAAAAAAGTTAAAATTGTGCAAACTCATAAATCAATTAGAATTTAGGACAGACCTTTGCTGGATTTGATGAGCAAATATAAACAGCCCCTTATCTTCCACATACAGACAATTGCAGGAAGCAAAAACATCTTGTTACCATAACAATTTATTCACATGTCAGCAGCTCTCTGCTTAGGGTCTCTTCTCTGCAATGCTTTACCTTCCTTGTCTGCATCACTATTAGTAGCTTAAAGCTGTACAATACAGAAAAGCATCAGTTTATGCAACAACATAAATCCCACAGTGATTATTATTTATGAACTTGTTTAAATTAATTTCCATCTAGCTTACAATGTGTCAGTGGAAGGATTATGCAAAGAAATCTCAAGGACAGCTGGCTTCACACCATGCAGCAGGTTTAAAGCTACCTAATATTGCATCATCATTGCTGCGTTTGGCAGCTAAAGGCGAAAAAAAGAGGAATATCAAATGAAAAAGGCAAGAAACCTGCAGCTGCTGGAAATCTGGAACTGAAACTGAAATTGTTCAGGTCTGTGGAATGTCACGTCAGGTCTACCGAATGGCCTGTTTCCATGGTGTATCATTAAAGTAAACTCCAAAAGCATTGACTAAATCAGGTCAAGTCGTGTTTATTGTCAAATGCAAAACTTTGTTAAGGTGCAGGTACATGAAAAGCTGGCCTGCAGCAGCATCACAGCAGCAGCATCTCAAACAAACGATGATATATATATATAAACAAATGATATTGAAAATTATACATAAATTACATAACATTTCTCAATGAAAGAAAACTGCAAATAGTAAACAAGGCATTTGTGTAAAACACAATTAGAGAAACAAAAACAAATTCATGGCAGTGCAAGAGTGTTCCTTTGCCGAAGTAGGATTTGGGTTGCACAGATTAGTTCAAGAATCTGATATTTGTAGGAAAGTAACTGTTCCTGAATCTGCTGGTGTGTGACTTCAGACTTCTGTACCTCCTGCCTGTGGTAGCAGTGAAAAGGAGGCATGGCCCTGGTAGTTAGGATCCTTCATGATAGACGCTGACTTCTTGATGCAGTGTCTCACATAGATACTTTCAATGAATGGAGTCCACTGCTGAGTCCACTACTCACATTTTGATCAGAATAGCACACAATACTTTAAGAGTGACCAAACCAATGTTCTATTCAACTGTAACATGATATCCCAAACCCTATACGCAAAGCCTTGAAGTATAACATATGCCTTCTTCACCACTCTGTCTGCCCATGTCATCACATTTAGGGAACCATATAGTTACAGTATACCTCAAGTTCTCGCTTTTCAATAATGCACCCCAGGGCCCTGCCATTCACTGTATATATCCTGGCTTGGATTAACCCTCCACTAAATGCATCACTTTTCTTTTTTCTGAGTTGAATTCCATCAGCCATTCCTTTGCTTGCTATACCCAGTTGATCTAGATCCTGTGTAGGAAAGAACAGCAGATACTGGTTTAAACTGAAGATAGACACAAAATGCTGGAGTAATTCAGCGGGTCAGGTAGATCGTTTTGTGACCTTCAGCAACCTTCTTTATTGTCCACAATACCACAATTTTAATGTTAGCTGCAAACTTACAATCATGCTACCTATATTCTCTTTCACATCATGAATATATATGATGAACAGTAAATGTCCCAGCACTTCACACAACTGTTTACAGTTCTCCAATCTGAAAAGCAACCCTTCACTATCACCCCCTGCTTCTTACTACCAAGATAATTTTGTAAACAATTTACTATTTTATACTGTGTCACACAGAGAGTGGTGAATCTCTGGAATTCTCTGCCACAGAAGGTAGTTGAGGCCAGTTAATTGGCTATATTTAAGAGGGAGTTAGATGTGGCCCTTTTGGCTAAAGGGATCAGTGGGTAGGGAGAGAAGGCAGGTACAGGATACTGAGTTGGATGATCAGCCATGATCATATTGAATGGCGGTGCAGGCTCGAAGGGCCGAATGGTCTACTCCTGCACCTATTTTCTATGTTTCTATGTTTCTATGTCCCATATATTTGAATCTTTTGAATTGGACAACTATGCAGGATCTTATCAAAGGCCTTGCTAAAGTCCATGAAGACAATATCCAGTGCCTGCCCTCATCAATGTACTTGGTAACCTCCTCATAAAACACAATCAAATTTGTGAGATGTGATCTCACATAAACAGAGTCATGCCAATTACCCCTAATAAGTCTTTGCCTTTCCAAATGCAAATAGATTTGGTTCCTCGGAAAGCTTTCTAATAACTTTCCCACCACTGTTTTTGGGTCAATCAGCCAGTCTTACCCTGGCTTGTCCAGCCTTTATTAAATAAAGGTTCAACATTACCCATCTTCCAGTATTGTGGCACCTCACCTCAAGAGTTCAAGCGTTCAAGAGAGTTTTATTGTCATGTGTCCCTGATAGGACAATCAAATTCTTGCTTTGCTTTAGCACACAAGAACATAGTAGGCACAAATACTGAAAAGATCAGTGTGTCCATATTCCATTGCATAAATATATACACACATGAATAATTAAACTGATAAAGTGCAAATAAACAGATTATTGGCTATTTATGTTCAGAGTTTTGTCCGAGCCGAGTTTAATAGCCTGATGGCTGTGGGGAAGAGCTGTTCCTGAACCTGGTCGTTGCAGTCTTCAGGCTCCTGTACCTTCTACCTGAAGGTAGTGGGGAGATGAGTATATGGCCCGGATGGTGTGGGTCCTTGATGATGCTGCCAGCCTTTTTGAGGCAGCGACTGTGCTAGATCCCCTCGATGGAAGGGAGGTCAGGGACGATGATGCACTGGGCAGTGTTTACCACTTTTTATAGTCTTTTCCGCTCCAGGGGGCTCAAGTTTCCGAACCAAGCCACGATGCAACCAGTCAGCATGCTCTCCACTATGCACCTGTAGAAGTTAGAGAGAGTCCTCCTTGACATACCGACTCTCCGTAATCTTCTCAGGAAGTAGAGGTGCTGATGTGCTTTCTTTATGATTGCATCAGTATTCTCGGACCAGGAGAGATCTTCAGAGATGTGCACGCCAAGGAATTTGAAGCTCTTGACCCTTTCCACCATCGACCCGTTGATATAAACGGTACTGTGGGTCCCCATCCTCCCCCTTCCAAAGTCCACAATCAGTTCCTTGGTTTTGCTGGTGTTGTGGGCAAGGTTATTGTGCTGGCACCATTTTGTCAGTCGGTCGATCTCACTTCTGTACTCCGACTCGTCCCCCATCAGTGATAAGCCCCACAACAGCGGTATCGTCAGCGAACTTGATGATGGAGTTCGCACTATGACTGGCTACACAGTCATGAGTATAGATTGAGTACAGCAGGGGGCTAAGCACGCAGCCTTGAGGTGCTCCCGTGCTGATTGTTATTGAGGCTGACACATTTCCACCAAACTGACTGTGGTCTGTGAATGAGGAAGTCGAAGATCCAATTGCAGAGAGATGCGCAGAGACCCAGTTCTGCGAGTTTGGTAACCAGCTTGGAGGGGATGATTGTATTAAATGCCGAGCTGTAATCAATGAATAACAGCCTGTGGCTAATGAAGATACAAAATTTCCGCCAGGGCCCCAGCAATCGCTTCACTTGCTTCTCACAATGTCCATGTAGCCACTTGGTCTGAATCCGAGGAGTTATCCATCTTAAAATGCTTCAATGTCTCCAGCACCTCTTCCTTCATAATGTCAGCACGCTTCAGGATATTACTGTTATTTCCCATTGAACTCACTAGCTTCCATGTCCTTCTTCATGGTAAATACAGATGAGAGGTATTAATTTAAGAATTCATCCATCTCTGCTAATGCCAATAACATATAGCTTCAAAGATATTGTATGTATAAAATATAACTGCAACCCATTTATGTATAATTGTATTAGAAAGATTATTAATAGTTATTATTTTTTTTACATTGAGCAGGTTAATGATCAGTTCCACGAACAATGAAAAATTAGTCCTGTGTATTTGGTGTTCGGACACCAATAAAATTGAAATATATCATGCCTTTAATCAGTAGAGTTCTGAACCCTTCAGTAATATTATGTAAAGCGACATGTAATGATCATTTCGTGGAGCGGTTTTGTATTCCTTAAAAAAAAAAAAAGCAATAATGTTTCAACGCATATGATGCAGCTGCCAATGATTTTGTCGGGTTGCCATTCAGTGATGAAGAATTACTTGAAGTCAGTGTGATTCATTGCAAACATCAGAACACTCAAGGCATCCATGTTACCCTGCAGTTACTCAGAGCTTCATGGAATAGAAACAGTTCAAATGAAAAGAGCTCAGAGTTAGTGGAAATTTAATCCATATGGGGTCTTCAAGTCTAAATAAATTATCATACAACATTTAGTATATTTTATATTCTTAGATTCATGCTTACTGGCTTAAGTGAAAAGTTTATAGGAGATGAAAGGACCTGCAGGTGCTCGTTTACATAAAAGACACAACGTGCTGGAGTAATCTAGCAGGTCAGGCAGCACCTCCGGAGAGCATGGATATGTGACACTTCTGGCTGATTGTAGTGGGGGGAGGGAAGCTGGAAGAGAGGAAGGGCAAGACAAAGCAAAACGGTTTGTACGAACACTTGTGCTCCATCTCCAAGGCCTGCTGGATCTCCCAGTTGTTAATCATTTTAACTTCCCTTCCCATTCCCACAGTGAACTTTCTATCCTGGCCAGCCACCATTGCCAGAGTGAGGCCACATGAAAACTGGATGAACAGTATTTCATATTCCGCCTTGGTAGCTTACAAGCCAATGATATGTACTTTGAATTATCTAATTTGAGATGACTAACCTACAAACAACCCCACTTCCCCCTCTCGTCCCTACCCCACCTGGAGTCACAGCCATTTCTCCGCTTCCTCCTCCCCTTCCATTTACATTCAAGTTCAAGTTCAAGTTCACATTTATTGTCACCTGCACCAATTGGTACAGTGAAATTTGAGTTACCATACAGC
Organism: Malacoraja senta; assembly: GCA_038087875.1. Classification (NCBI taxonomy): domain Eukaryota; kingdom Metazoa; phylum Chordata; class Chondrichthyes; order Rajiformes; family Rajidae; genus Malacoraja; species Malacoraja senta. Next base: position 185,410,579 of record CM075977.1, read on the forward strand.
CATACGAATAAAAAGAACACAATACACAATTGAATTTAACATAAATATCCACCACAGCGGATTCAACATTTGTCACTGTGATGGAAGGCAATAAAGTTCAGTCACCTTCCTCTTTGTTCACCTGTGGTCGGGGCCTAGAACCCTCCGCAGTCGCCGCTACGGACGGCCCGATGTACAGGCCCTCTCTCCGGGATGATCGAAATTCCGGCGTCGAAATGGATCGGAACACACTCTGCGGCTTGGAGTTTCGGAATCGGCCACTTCTTACTGGAGACCGCGGCTTCCGAAGTCCACAGACCGAGCTGGATGGAGCTCCAACACTGGCGATCGTTGACAAAAGATCGCAGGCCTCCGCGATGTTAAAGTCAGCGCCATGCCCACGGCTAGAAGCTCCGCAGACCACAGCTCCACGATGTTAAGGTCAGCAGGCCCCTCTGGACAGAGCTCCAACACTGGCGATCCTCGACAGGATCCCAGGCTCGGCGATGGAATTCAGCGCTGTGCCTGCTGCTGAAGGTCTGGGCAGGTCTCCGGTAGGAAAGGCCGCGCCAATCCAGTTGGTAGGCCGCGAGGGGGGCGAAGATGCGGAGAAAAGACGCATCTCCATCCAGGTAAGTGACTGAAGAATGGTTTCCCCCTATTCCCCCACCCCCTCCACCATCCCCACATAAGACATACTGAGAAACATTAAAACATACATTTAGACGCACTAAAAATAACAAAAAAAGCGAAAGGACTGACGAGATGCTGGCAAGGCAGCCACTGCGGTGGCGCCACCAGATGACATGGCTTCCTTTGGCTTCACAATTACAATTTGCACCTCTTCTCACACTTTTCATCTTTTCATCTCTGGTCTTTGTCCAACCACCAGCCAATCAATCTTTCCACCCTTCCACCCCCTTCTTCAGTCCGAGGAAGGTTCTCGACCGAAAACATCACCCATTCCTTCCCTCCAGAGATGCTGACTATCCCGCTGAGTTACTCCAGCATTTTGTGCCTATCGTCGGTTTAAACCAGCATCTGCAGTTCCATCCTTCACATATTAATCGTCAGGCTTTGTCCTGCCCCTTCTTTCTTCGAGCTTCCCCAATCACCACCACTGACAGTCTGAGGAAGGGTCTGAAGCTATACGTCACCTATCCATGTTTTCCAGAGATGCTGCCTGACCCGTTGAGTTACTCCAGTACTTTGTATCTTTTTTTGAAGTTAAAAATGTATTTGCTACAAAGACACTGTGGATAAAATGTGAATAAAATCTTTTAGTTTCCAGTTTATTTTATTGTCACGTGAACCGAAGTACAGTGAAAAGCCTTTGTTGCCTGCTATCCAGCCAGCAGAAAGACAATACATGATTATGATCGAGCCATTTACAGTGTATAGATACACTCTATCTATAAGGAATAACGTTCAGTGCAAGGTAAAGCCAGCAAAGTCCGCTCAAGGAAAGTCCGAGGGCCACCAAAGAAGTAGATAGTAGTTCAGCATTACTCTCTGGTTATGGTAGGATGATTCAGTTACCTGATAACAGCTGGGAAGTGGAAAATGTTTCCTTTCTGGTGCTATTTTAATTATAGTTTGAATTAATGTCATGGTTTCTTTGAGAAATTATGGATCTGTCAGGGCAAACTAAGTTAGAATATGATTCATTTTGAGCTTCACCTCAGGGCTTCAGCTAACTTTTATTCATTGACAAATGATTAGGTTAATGCCCGTGGGATCTTTTGGGCTCAATTTGGCTGAACTTCCTTAATTATAACAGGAGCCATCCTTCAGAAATACAACATTTTACTTCGGAGTCATGTGAGTGACTACGTGAAGAGCCCGCCAGCCCGCATGCGCGTCATTATCGTCTAACGCATGGCGCAACGACTGGCTGGCGCGCGTTGCTCCTTCCAGCAGTAAGTTTCAAATCCTACAGGTATGTTTCGAACTTACTTTTCAGGTTGTCCTTTGTTGCAGGAATCTCTTCTCGCAGAGTTTCCTGTTGGATATTGTATACGAGCAAAAACCTGGTCGGACCACGGGGAAACCAATTGTACCGCGGGGATGCCGGCTACGGACCGCAGAAGTGCGGGGAGCGGGTGGCCGTCGGGTTTGCTGCTCGAGTCGCTGACAGTGCGGTCAGCGACTCCCGAGGGCTTTATAATATGGGTGATCCGGACGGGCCGCGGGGTAACTTCGGACTGCGGGGGAACCGGCTACGGACCGCGGTAGAGCGAGTAGCCGGTGGCCGTCAGGTTTGCTACCCGAGTCGCTGACAGTGCGGTCAGCGACCCCGACTTCGGCAGCCCAAAAGGAGGGCAACCATATGGAGTCGGAGAGGCCTGGGCTGGACGAGCCCGGCCAGGAGGGTTCCCCTCCGTCATTTAGGGTACATCCTCGGACATTTAACCCATCCTGATATGGTCCCCGAATCAGGGCCATATCAGCACAGGTCCTCGGGGGACTACGGCAGCGCCTGTTTTCAGGGCTGCTTTCTAATCTCCCCTCAGTGGAAAGGATGCTAGGAGTCAGTGTGTGATGGACCCCAACCCCGGAAGTATGTCCAGGGCACATACTGCATTTATGAGTAAGGTTCCAAGAATACCCGGGGGGAGGGGGGGTTCCAGAGTTCCCCTCACGTTTGACAAAAATTAGGTTATAGTACCATTAACTGAGCCAAACGTGCCTTCTCATCATATTTTCTGTAGGGAGTGGGACCCACTCTGTCGGGTCTCACCCTCTGATATCCAGATTCATGAAGGGTATCTTCAACTCAAAACCGCCCAGGTACGCAGAGATAGGGGATGTTAACATTGTGCTGATGCCGCTTTGCCGGGGCGCTCCAGCTACATCCCTGTCCTTGGTCAAACTCACTTACAAAGTGGTTATGCTCATGGCGCTGGTTCAGCGCAACGGGTCCAGTCATTGCATAAACTGTGACTGGACAGGATGGTTACATCTGCAGGCAAAATAACATTTTATGTTTATGACTTAGTCAAGCAGAGCAGACCAGGGCATCAGGTCGCAAACTAGATTTTGGGCATACCCCATGGACCTTCGGTTGTGTGTGGTCACACATCTACTACAGTATGTTAAGGTCTCTAAAAGCCTTAGGGGCTCTGAACTAGCAATGTTTGTTAGTTACATAAAACCTCATAAGAAGGTATCAGTACAGACCATCTCCAGGTGGTTAAAACGGGTTCTGGCTTGTGCAGGAGTGAACACTGACATATTCAAATTTCACTCCACCAGGGCTGCAACATCATCAGCAGCAGAGTTATGGACGTTCCGCTGGACCACATCCTAGCGGCTGCAGGATGGTGAAACGAACGATCTTTCCAAACATTTTATAACAAACCCATTGCCAGACCGGTGGTATTTGCCACCTCTATTTGCCAACTCTATTTTAGGTTCTGTTTATAGTTTCCTCCCGGATGAGCGGGGTTACAATAAAGCATCAGCATGTCTAAATCTATGTCATGTCTGAATGAATTATTAATGTTCACTCATCCTTGGTCAATTGATGCAGTGTGTGATGCATGGACACGTGTTCACGGCATGAAATCACAGAGCTTTGAAATCTTTACGTAGTCACTCACGTGACTCCGAAGTAAAATAGTAAGATTAAACGAGAACTTACCAGTTTGAAGTTTGATCTTTATTTTATGAGGAGTTACGATGAGGGATTACGTGCCCTCCGCTCCCAACCCTCTCTCATAAAGGTCAGCTGGTAGTTCTAGTTTCTCTAATCTTACTATATTCAGTTCATCAACTGTTATCTGTGATTTGACACCGCTGCTTTGAAGATTGACGCGCATGCGGGCTGGCGGGCTCTTCACGTAATCCCTCATCGTAACTCCTCATAAAATAAAGATCAAACTTCAAACTGGTAAGTTCTCGTTTAATCTTACGATTATCCCTGAAGCACCTTGCGTAATTTTGAGCTAATGACAGGTGCAATTTAAATGAACATTTTGTTTTAATCTTCCATCTGCAGCATTGCACTTTTCTTTGACTTAAAACTTCGATGAGAACCGTGTCACCAGGAGAGAGGAGGGACCAGGAACCGGGGGGGGGGGGGGTGGGGTGGGGGGTGGAGTGAGGGGGGAGGGTGGGGGGGAAGGGTGGGGGTGGGAGAGAACTAAGGGGGAATTTGTGGGGGGGGGGGAATGGGCTGTGGCAGGCTGTAGATAGGACTTTTGTACTTTTGTAACTATGTCAGCATCAACACGTGGCAACACTTGTGTACTGCCTAAGTTGTATGCTAAGCAAGCTTTTCACTTATGTACCCCAGGTACATGTGACAATACAGTATCTCATTCATTCATTCAATATCGCAAACCGAAGTATGTAGTGGATGCTGAAGAAAGTCTGGCAAGCTGTAATTTGTACTGTCTCTTAAATCAGCCCATTTATATACTGATCAAGTTATTTCATGATAATCAAAACCTTTTCCATTGCTCAATTATTTCATTACTTTGGATTTGTCAATTATTTTACCTGAATGTCTTCCACATAGCCATGACATATAACAAAGTCACTTGCCTCCAGCTTTTTTCCAGCTTTCTCCCCCTAGAGCAGCTGCTTTGTGCAAATGCTGCCAGCCATTGCACGACTAAATCTCACCTGGAGCATGTTTGGAGATGGGCACAAGATTGGAGCGTGCCAGCCCCAAAATGTCTTGCTGTAACACTAGGTGCTTTAAAGGAGGTAAAAGTGTCCTGACACCAGAGGAAGGGTGGGATAATCAAGATATATGGTCTAAAGGCAGTGGAAGTAGGTGTTGCATTAGTTTAATGCCAGTAGTCACAGAATTGAACTTCAGATGATTGATGATTGATGAAGTTGAGCGAATGTAACACTGCTTTATGAGTCGCACTCTTATCAATAATCTTTATCACCCCAGATACTTGTCTAACATTCCTTTCTCCACATCATTCTCTTATGCATGAAGCAGCCCTGCCCTTTATACCCACTTCTTACTGTGTCTATGTAGTTTCAGATATTCAGTGATGATAGCAGCACCAACCCGATTATTTGGCATTCACGGACTGCCTTCCAACTCTTTTGCAGGAGTGGTCGTGGCTCAACTAGAAACAGCAAGTGCTGACTGGGGAGAAGGGACTATTATGACAGCCAGTTGTAACATCTGCTGCTGTTGTAACGACAGCTTATAATGAGGGGCAGGACTGAAGTCATCAAAAGTGACTGCGTCTTTTGCAACTATTCACTATTTTGTGGTCCTGCCTCAACCTCAAGCTGAGGTCTTTTCTGATGAACAAGCTCGATATGACGGAAGTTTGCCCCTCTTCTTCTTCCCTATTCACCCTTGGCCACAGACTTACAATTGTGCCTTTTGTCAATTCGTATCCCCAATTTGGCCAGAAAGACAAGATTCAACAAAAACCCATAACAAATGAGAACATAAGGATATTGGCAATAGAATTAGGCTTAACTGTTCAGCCCCTCACACCTGTGCTGCCATTCAATAATAATATGGCTGATCTTTTACCTGAATGCCACTTTTCTGCACTAACCATGTACACCTCCATTTGCAAAACGTCCAAATATCTATATTGTAGATCTTTGTCTTGAATAAACTCGGTTACTGAGCCTGCATGATGCTCTTGGATAGAGAATTACAATGCTTCATCTTCCTCTGGCTGGAGTGGTTTCGTGAATGTTTGACCTCTTATTTTGAGACTGCAACCGCTGGTTCTAGGCATCCCAGCCTAGTCCCACCATTGCCCTACCATCTATCCTGTTAAGCTCGTGATACCCTTGCTCAAGTGGGGCTATCAGATCTGTATGCAATTGTCTAGGTGCATTCTTGACAGGGCGTTATGAAAATTCAGAAAGATGAGTTTACTCTTGGACTCAAATCCTTTTAACACAGATGTTACCATACAATCTGCCTTCCAAATTCCACATTATACCTGCACGTAAACTTTTAGTGGTTCATGTACAAGGACACCCAAAGCTCCCTGAACACCAACACTTTTAAGTCGAAAATCAATTCAAAAACTCCTAATATTTTTCTCACCACCTTACTTTTTTCACATTATATCCTATCTGCTATTTCCTTGTCCTAACCCTGCCCTTGTTCCCCTCAAACTTCTCTGCATCTTGACAACAATTTGCATTGTCACCTAGTTTTGACAGGGGTAATGAAGGTGCACGACCACTTGCTTTCTCACCTACAGACAGCAGCTGGGAGGGAGATACCATTTATAATTAAAGGGCAGCATAGATCTGCAGGTGCTATGTTATCCTCCTGCGTATTCTGTGGCCCATATAACCCGAGTCAGAACATAGACCATTACAGCACAGAAACAGGCTATTCAACCACAATGTCTTTACGAGGCATGATGCAAGATTAAACTAATCCCTTCTACCTGCACATGATCCATATCCCTTCATTCCCTGCATAATTATGTCATGGTCTAAAACCCTCTTAAATGCCACTATCAAATCTACTTCTGCTAGCACATTTGGGAGTGCTTCCTGACCCCTACCACTCTCTGTGTAAAAAACTTTAACTTTTCATTTAAACTTCCCCCCTCTGACTTTAAAACTATTCCCTCTACTATTTGACATTTCCAAATCTGGCAGAAAGATTCTGACTGACTATGACTCTCATAATGTTATAAACTTTGATCAGTCGTCCCCTCAGCTGCCAATGTTCCAAAGAAAACAATTCAAGTTTGGCCAATCTCTCCATTGTTTGACAGCCATCTTCACTTTCCTCACCTCCACAAATGTTTGTGTCATCTGTAAATTCTTAAGTAACCCGTCCACATTTTGGTCCAAGTAATTTGTTACAAACAACAGAGGTCCCTGCCCAGTTCCCTGCAGAACACCATTGGTCATAGACCTCCAGCCAGAAAGACACCTTTCCACCACTTCTATGGGTAAACTATTCCTGAATCCAAGCTATCAATTCACTGCAGATACCAGGCATCTTAATCCTCTGGATTTGCCAGCCATGAGGGACCTTGTCAAATGCCTCACTGTAGTTCATGTGGTGACATTAACTGCCCTACCCTAGTCACCAGTTACCTTCGTCACCTCCTCATAACAATCAATCATGTTTGTAAGACATGACCTGCCCTGGGTAATACCACTCACTGTCCTCAATTAGCCCATTCTCTTCCAATTGCAAGCAAATCCTATCCCTAAGAATCCTCTCCAAAAGCTACCCTACCACTGGTGTGTGGTCACCGACCTATAATTTCCTGGATTATCCTGGTTTTCTTTCTGAAATAAAAGAACAACATGGGCTACTCTCCAGTCGCCCGAGACCTCACTGTGTCTGGTGAGGATAGAAAGATCTTTGTGAAGCTGCCGACAATATCTTCTTTTGCTTCTCTCATTAACCTGAGGTAGTTCCAGTCAGGTCCTGGGGACTTATCCATCCTAATCTTTTACAAGAGATCCATCCCCACTTCCTTCTTGATCTCAAAATCCCCTGGTTCGATGGCAAAACACTGAGATGAGATCAACAACAGGATAGCTACAGTCCGATAAAGTACTTGGTGTATTGTTAAACCTGCCAGTAAATCCAAAGGGGCATTAAGTTGTCTGGCATCAGATTAACACAAGGTGTTGAATGCAGGCTAGAGAGAATCCTTTCCAGCCTAGATGTGCTGGAAATTGTATCACCTTTTATTTTTGTTGTTTAAAAAAATATAAATTCAATTATATTTTTTGATCGCATGGGAGCTAGTGGAAGCAGATATAATAGTGATGTATTTGTAATATATATGTGTGCATATATGCAGAGACTTTTAGACAGGCACATGGATATGCAAGGAATGAAGTCAGAGCAGATTAAATTGGTCTGGCTTTATGTTTGGCACAGACATGGTGAGCCAAAGGGGCTGTGACAGAGATGTACAGTTCTAAATGTTTCTAGTTGAGATATTCTCCAGAGTATAAAGTTACTTTACATCACTTGAGTTACATAGACTTACATAGAAAATAGGTGCAGGAGGAGGCCATTCGGCCCTTCGAGCCAGCACCACCATTCATTGTGATCATGGCTGAACGTCCCCTATAAATAACCCGTGCTTGCCTTCTCCCCATATCCCTTGACTCCACTAGCCCCTAGAGCTCTATCTAACTCTCTCATAAATCCATCCAGTGACTTGGCCTCCACTGCCCTCTGTGGCAGGGAATTCCATAAATTAGTAAGATTAAACGAGAACTTACCAGTTTGAAGTTTGATCTTTATTTTATGAGGAGATACGTTGGTGATTACGTGAAGAAGACCCGTCAGGGCGCCTGAGCGTCAATCTTCAAAGCAGCGGTGTGAAATCACAAACAACAAGAACGAAGTAATATAGTAACCTTATAAAACGAGTAAATTAAGAACTTCCATCTGAACTTTATGATAGAGGGTTGGGCCGTGGTGGGCACGTAATCACCAACGTACCTCCTCATAAAATAAAGATCAAACTTCAAACTGGTAAGTTCTCGTTTAATCTTACTATTTTACTTCGGAGTCACGTGAGTGACTACATGAAGTTTTAAAGCTTTGTGATTTCATGCCGCAGATACAAATCCTGGCTTCTCACTGCATTGATTGACTCGGAACGAGAAATAATCAATAATGCGTTAATATTGACATTTGTACAACAAATGCAGTAATTCATTTATTTTAATAATAGAATTAATAGGATCCCCTTTAAACCAGAGGAATTTATACAGAACTTAAAATAGTTTCTGCCCCGTATTGGCAATAGGCCGATGGTAAAACTGTTGATACATCAACTCATTGGACCACCCGGCGGCTGCGAGAATATGGTCGACGGGGACGTCCTTCGCCCTGGCCGCCTACGTTGCTGCTGCCCTAGTCGAATGAGACGTAAATTCATCAGTGTTAATACCTGCAGCTATCAAGACTTGTTTTAGCCATCTTGAAATAGTCTGTACTGAGACTCTCTTGTGTGGTTTCTTGTGTGTGATAAACAATCCAGTTTCCATATTTCGTAAGAACCTTGTAACCTCAATGTATTGTAACAAATATGTCTTAATACAGAGACATGGATCCGTTGGATATGCTGATAAAATAATTCTGAATCCTGTCACACCTGGCCTACTTTGTTTCAGTAGGTCATAAATGTAAAACATAACTTTATCTTCAGCCACTTCCATCCTGTCTATTTGCAATTTTTGCAATGTCTGCACTCGCTGTGCTGTTACTAATGCCATTAGCATGACCACTTTCATACTGAGTTTGGCCAAAGTCAAAGACATACCAGGAGACCATTCACAAAGTAGTTTAAGAACCACACTTACCCAGATTGCCATGTACCTAGGCTTAGGAGGTGTGGAATTAAAAATTCCTTTCATCAATCTGGAAACAAGTGGATGAGACCCAATAGGATTTCCTTCCGACTCCACAAATAAATATGAGGACAATGCACTCCTGGCTGAATTAATTGCACTATAACTCAACCCCTCATCGTAGTAAAGTGTTGACAAAAACTCTAAAACATTTGAGATATCTGCCGTACAATATTCAACATTCTTTTGTACACAGAACTTTTCCCATTTCTTAATATAAGAAAGGTACTGCTTTTGAGTGCTCTTCCTCCAGGCTGCCGTAAGCATGTCCACAGTACGCCCAGACAGTCCTCGCCCGAGAAAAGGCCTTCTTAAAACCTGCAAATTAACAAATCCAAACGATCATATAATGGATGTTGTTCTCCTGTTACCAGATGCAGTAGTAAATTCCTTCTTTTCGGGACTTTCATCAAAGGCGGTGTCATCAATTCTAATATCAAAGGAAACCATGGCTGTGTAGGCCAATCTGGTACCACCAATACCCCTGAATCGGTATCTTGCCTGATTTTAAGCAAACACCGACTTATGAGGCAGAAAGGTGGAAATGCATACAAAAACATACCACCCCAATGTAGCGAGAAAGCATCAATCATTACTGCAACTGGATCTGGTTCCTTTGACACATATCTCGATAGCTGATGATTTAATCTAGATGCGAAAAAGTCGATATCTGGCATTACAAATCTGATTACTATGTCATTGAATACCTCTTGATTCAACATCCATTCTTTGTTATCATGGAATATCCTTGACCTGGTGTCTGCTATAATATTCAATCTGCCTGGTAGTGTGCTTAAATAGCTGAAATCCAAATATTCCTTTCAATACTCCAAGACCAGATTTAATTAGCCAACTTATCACATGACACCGACTTGATTCCACCCATGTGATTAATATATGCAACTGCTGTTGTGTTATCAATTTGAAACTGAACATGCAGGTTAGTCGTGTTAGAGCAATAAGTTTGGAGTCCATAGAAACCTCCTAAAAGCTCCAAATAGTTGATTCCCCATGTCTGCAGAAACAATGCCTCTTCCACATGCCATCTGCCTCCGTAGCTGGATACCAAATCAGTTGCACCCCATCCTAGTGCACTGACATCCGTTTGTAATATCATGGAAGGCTGTTCAGTCAGTATTTTACTGAAACTGCTTGAGACATGTAGAATCCACCACTGCAAATCAGAAACAGCATTTGTTGTTAATTGCATGACCCTATCAAAATGGCCACCATGCATCCTCAGTGCCTGTTCTTTAGCTCTCTGTAGCTGTTGGTAATGTAATGGCCCATATTGTACTGCTGGAAAAGCTGCTACTAATTTCCCCAGCACTCTAGCCACATGTCTAATTGAAGGTTTTTGCTCATTTAACAGCTTAATGCAATCATCAATCAACTCCACCCTTTTTTCACTGGGCAAAGTAATTTCCATGTGAACTGAATCAATTGTGAAACCCAAATAATCAATTGATGTATGTGGTGTTAACCTTGATTTCTTTGGATGAATTAGAAAACCCAAACTTTCAAAGGTGGATTTAACAACTGAAACGGATAACTCAGCTAACTCTTTTGTTCATCCTATAATCAGGACATCATCCAGGTACGCCATTACCACATGCCCCTGGCCACTCAGCAGCCCCAGAATTGGTTTTAATAATTTAGTGAATATTCTGGGAGCTGAAGTTAACCCATTAGGCAGAGCTTTAAACTGCCATAACTGGTTCATCCAGGTAAATTTTAGATATTTTCTATCTTCCAAATGAACAGACACTGAATAATATGCATCTTTTAGATCTATAGTTGCCATATAACATGCTTTTGAAATAAGTTGTTTGGCAGTCACAAAAGTCTCCATTTTAAAGTGTCTAAATTGAACAAAAGGATTAAGACTTGTCAAGTCCAAAATAATCCTACATACTTCATCCCTTTTAGGTCGGGGAAATATATTAGACACAAATTGGTGGGTTTGATAAACCGACTTTTCAATAACACCTTTATTACATAGGTTTTCAAGTTCAGCTTGAACCTCCATCACTTCTTTTTGTGAAAACTGGAGTATTCTGCTAGGAACATGCTGGATGGGCAAATCATAATTTGGATTGAACTCAATTCGAAATCCTTGTATAGTACTCAGAATAACAAAGTCTGAAGTAATCTGCTTCCAACTTTTATAGAAGAGATGTAATCTGACCCCAGCTTTTGGCTGTACTGCCTTTAATATGTTCCCATGCGAACCAGGTCCACCTACCTCCCTAGTCACTTGAGTGACCTGTGGTCCCTGGCTTCTGGCGGGAAGACCCACGCTTGTTCGTGTTCCCGCTGCAGGTCACCAACTACGCCCCTGCGATGATGATCGACTTGTTCCTGGTGTATGCCCAGGATCAGTATGACGTCTGAAAGGATATCTCCTCTTCACAGACTTGCCAACCATCGATGTTTTAATCAATCCGGCTGTTTTTGCCTCAATCTCCAACTCCTTCACACGTCTTCCGAGATCCTCTCCAAAGAATAAGTTGGGTAGCTGCACATTACTGGGCTTGCAGAGTGCTGCGAATTTGGGATTGATGGTGGGCCGAATAGCACACTTCCTCAAACAATTGATCTCGAAGTGGGCGCTACATAGCAACCCCAGTGCTTCCTGATGCAAATCTGTCATCTGCTGGCCTCTATCTATTATTCTGGCAAATGCAGTTATTCCAGAACCCAGCAGCTTCAATATTCTCTGCAGCTTTATTTCTTGAGCTCTCATATTCTTGCTCATCTGACCCCATATCACTTGGTTTACTGCTGGTGCTTTCAATAATACGCAGTTCCTCGGGGTCTCGTACTTTTTGGCAGTTTCATCCATCGCAAGCTGCTCCAGCTGATGGGATACCAAATAGTTGATTGTGGAGGCCAACTCCTCTCCCAGTGGCTCTCCTGACCCTGACGGGGCAGCGAATCATACAGCCAGAGGTGGAATATCTGGCAGCTGCCGTTCTTCGCTTGAATCGGCCTCACCGTCAGAGTCGGGGTCAGAACTCTGCTGACCCTGTGCATGCGCCTCATCAATGAGGGTGCTCTCAAACAGCCCTTTGCTAGGTGCTGCTGACCTGGCTTCTGGAGCCTGGCTTTGGCTACACTCTTCACTGCGTGTGCTTTTCTCCAGTAACCTGTGTATCAGGCTTTCCATCTGAGAGATCCGCTCAAAAGCGGTACCCAGCCCTGGAGTTACATCCTCCTCATCGGACTCCTCCTCCGTGGGCCGTACGGACTTGAATTTAACCTTGCGTCCCACTGGCACAGACTGAGTTCTTTTCAACCCCAAGTCCACAGTCGCTACGCTCCCAGCCGGCGACTGTACAGGGGTCTGAGGCAGCTGTTCGCCGACCGCAATCTCGCGACTTTCCAACGGCTTTGCCGCTCTCCTCTTCCCCTTGCCCGTTTTTTCCATGGCGCCTGTGGAAAAAATCCCAACAGACCTACAGCAAACGGACCCGGAAATATCGGAAAAAGTTTTATTTTTTATTTTTTTACTTACCTTGTAGTTTACAACTACATTTCCACTAGAGGAGCGCTGCTCCTCACGTCCGTTCGCGCCAATGCTTCTGACATAATGACGCGCAGGTGCCCTGACGGGTCTTCTTCACGTAGTCACTCACGTGACTCCGAAGTAAAATCACAACTCTCTGGGTGAAAACGTTTTTTCTCACCTCAGTCTTAAATGACTTCCGCTTTATTCTAAGACTGTGGCCCCTGGTTCAGGACTTGCCCCACATTGGGAAAACATTTCCTGCATCTAGCTTGTCCAGTCCTTTTATAATTTTATATGTTTCTATAAGATCCCCCCACATCCTTCTAAACTCCAGTGAATACAAGCCCAGTCTTTTCAATCTTTCCTCATATGACAATCCTGCCATCCCAGGGATCAATCTCGTGAACCTACGCTGCACTGCCTCAATCACAAGGATGTCCTTCCTCAAATTAGGAGATCAAAACTGTACACAATACTCCAGATGTGGTCTCACCAGCGCCCTATACAACTGCAGAAGAACCTCTTTACTCCTATACTGAAATCCTCTTGTTATGAAGGCCAACATTCCATTAGCTTTCTTCACTGCCTGCTGTACCTGTAAGCCAACTTTCAGTGACCAGTGTACAAGGACGCTCAGGTCTCGCTGCACCTCCCCCTTACCTAACCTAACCCCATTGAGATAATAATCTGGCCCCTTGTTTTTGCCGCCAAAGTGGATAACCTCACATTTATCTATATTATACTGCATCTGCCACGCATCTGCCCACTTACTCAACCTGTCCAGGTCACCCTGCAACCTCCTAACTTCCTCTTCACAGTTCACACTGCCACCCAGCTTTGTGTCATCCGCAAACTTGCTAGTGTTGCTCCTAATTCCCTCTTCCAAATTATTAATATATATGGTAAACAGTTGCAGCCCCAACACCGAGCCTTGCGGCACTCCACTCGCCACTGCCTGCAATTCTGAAAAGGTACCGTTCACTCCTACTCTTTGCTTCCAGTCTGCCAAGCAATTTTCTATCCATGTCAACACCCTACCTCCAATACCATGTGCTCTAATTTTAGACACCAGTCTCCCGTGCGGGACCTTATCAAAGGCTTTCTGAAAGTCTAGATACACTACATCCACTGGCACCCCTTCATCCATTTTACTTGTCACATCCTCAAAAAATTCCAGAAGATTAGTCATGCATGATTTCCCTTTCATAAATCCATGTTGACTTGGACTAATCCTTTTACTGCTATCCAAATGCCCCATTATTACCTCTTTAATAATTGACTCCAGCATCTTTCCCACCACGGAAGTCTGGCTAACTGGTCTGTAATTCCCCGTTTTCTCTCTCGGTGCTTTCTTGAAAAGTGGGATAACATTAACTATCCTTCAATCCACAAGAACTGATCCAGAATCTATTGAACATTGGAAAATGATCACCCAAATGTGTCCACTATATCTAGAGCCACCTCCCTGAGGACCCTGGGATGCAGACCATCAGGCCCAGGGGATTTATCATCCTCAGTCCCATTAGCCTACCCAATACTATTTCTCGCCTAATGACAATTTATTTCAGTTCCTCTACCCCCTTAGATCCTCTGTCCTCCAGTACATCTGGGAGATTGGTTGTGTCTTCCTTAGTGAAGACAGATCCGAAGTACGTATTCAACTCTTCTGCCATTTCCTTGTTGCCCATAATAATTTCACCCGTGTCTGCCTTCAAGGGACCACATTTGACTTTGCTACTCTTTTTCCCTTAACATATCTAAAGAAGCTTTTACTGTCCTTTTTTATATTCCTGGCCAGCTTCCCATCGTACTTCATCTTTTCAGCCCGTATTGCCCGTTTTGTTTCCTTCTGTGGTCCTATGAAAGTTTCCCAATCCTCTGGCATCCGGCTACTCTTTGCTGTGTTATACATCTTTTCTTTTAGTTTTATTCTATCCCTAACTTCTCTTGTCAGCCACGGTTGCCTCCTACTCTCCTTAGAATCTTTCTTCCTTTTTGGAATGAAAAGGTCCTGTGTCTTCCGGATTATGCCCAGAAATTCCTGCCATTGCTGTTCCACCATCATTCCTGCTATGATCCCTTGCCAGTCTACCTTGGCGAGCTCCCCTCTCATGCCTTCATAGTCCCCTTTGTTCAACTGCATCACTGACACTTCCGATTTAACCTTCTCCTTCTCAAATTGCAGATTAAAACTAATCATATTATGATCACTACCTCCAAGCGGTTCCTTTACCTCGAGTTCTCTTATCATATCTGGTTCATTGGACAACACTAAATCCAGTATTGTCTTTTCTCTGGTCGGCTCCATTACAAGCTGCTCTAAGAATCCACCTTGGAGGCATTCTACAAACTCTCTTTCTTGGGGTCCTGAACCAACCTGATTTTCCCAGTCTACCTACATATTGAAATCCCCCATCACCATAGTGGCACTACCTTTGTTACATGCCAGATTTAACTCCTGCTGCAACTTACACCCTACATCCAGGCTACTATTTGGGTGTCTGTGGATAACACCAATTAGTGTCTTCTTGCCTTTACAATTCCTCAACTCAATCCACAGTGACTTCACCTCGTCAGTCCCTATGTCTTCCCTCGCAAGGGACTGAATTCCATCACTCTCCAATACAATACAATACAATACAAAGCACTTTATTCGTCCCCGAGGGGCAATTTAAAAGGGCGCATTACAGTAGCTTCTAAAAAAAGAGACACAATCAACAAACATAAGCAGCACGCATACTGCACAATCAACCAACACACGCATCTCACAGACACACTGCACAATCACACAACACACACAGCACATCTACATTCAACACATAGTAATAATCTTCAACACATAGTAACATCCTCTAAAGTGCTTCCTTACTGCTTCAACCAGAAAGTGCCTATAGAAGGCCATTTCACTTCACATGTTCGAGTCAGTGATCAGCATTAAAAAGCAGGACAGCCCTGGGGATGAAGGTTGCCTTCCTCCTCTGTGTCCGGCAACCCGGACAGCGAAGTCTGCGTCCTGAGGGGAGCCACTCAAACTCAGGAAACAGGATGTGAGAGGGGTCCTGAAGAATCCTGCGTGTCAACCTCCCAGACTGTTGGTCGCATAGAGCAGCGAGAGTTCGGATGGGCTGCTCAATGATTTTTGAGCAGACCTTGACCACATTTAACAGGCGGTTTCTGTTTTGCAGGGTGATGGAGTGGAACCAGCTAGTGAAAGAGAAAGTTATTACATTTTCAATGAATGCGTAGTAGAATGTGGTGAGAATGTCTTTGTTAATCCCAAATGACTTCAGCTTCCTGAGTAGGTACTGTCTCTGATGGCACTTTTTAAGGATTTCCTCTGTGTTAGAGGAAAACCTTAGCAGGTTGTCGAAGGCTGTTCCCAGGTATTTGTATACCTCCACTATCTCCACTGGCTCCTGCTGGATGATAGTGGTGGCTGCCTCAGCCATCTGTCTCTGTTGGGGGGAAAAGGTCACAATCATGTCCTTGGTTTTGCTTATATTTAGCTCAAGACAAGACTTTTCACACCATACTATAAAGTCCTGCAGGGCTGAGCTGTGATGTTGTGTATGGCTGGGAAGCAGAGACAGGAGGACTGTGTCATCAGCAAATTTTACAAAGTGGCAGTTTGGCTGGGTGGATCTGCAGTCATCAGTGTAGAGAATGAAGAGAAGTGGGGAGAGGACACAGCCTTGTGGAGAGCCAGTGAAGGTGAAGAGGGTGTCGGACAAGATATGGTTCACCAACACCCTCTGTGATCTGTTGGTGAGGAAGTCTATAATCCACAGAATAAGTTGGTGGTTGAGGTGGAAGCGGGTGATGAGCTTCTCAGCCAAAATATGTGGCTGCATGGTGTTGAATGCTGATGAGAAGTCTGCAAACAGAAGTCTGGCTGTGGTCTTGGGAATTTCCAGATGCTTATGGATAGTGTTTAAGATGAATATTTTTGCGTCATCGACACCCCTGCCAGCCTGGTAAGCAAACTGCAATGGATCCATCATCGAGCCAGTTGCCTTGGTGATGTGCTCCTTGATGATCCTCTCCATGGCCTTCATGACCAGGGAGGTGAGAGCCACCGGTCTAAGATCATTCAGGACCTTGGTGGTGCCCTTCTTGGGGATGGGAATCACTGTTGAGTTTTTCCACATCGCGGGGACTGTGCTGCTGGTCAAAGAGCCCTGGAACAGACGCTGGAACACACCTCCCAACTGCTCAGCACAATGCCATAGGGTCCGCCCACAGATGTTGTCTGGCCCTGGAGCTGTGTTCCTTTTGGTCCTTTTGAGGGCTCTCACCACCTCTGATGTGTTGATGTTGAGGCCGGAGTCATCAGGTCTGAGTGTGGAGACGATTGATTCTAGCTGGGTGCTGTTGTCCTTTTCAAATCTGGTATAGAAGGAGTTGAGATCATTCGGGAGTGAAGTGAAGCTGCTTCCTGCTACCTGAATGGGCTTGCGGCTGGAAGAGACAGAGTTCACTGCTGCCATGTTCTTGAGGCCCTGCCAAGCCGCACGGAGGTTCCCTTTTCCAAAGGTCTGCTCCACCTTATTCTTGTATTTCAGCTTGGCAATTTTTATGGCCCGCTTGACCTCTCTGTCTACCTCCTTCTTCTCAACTACAGAACCGGTAAAAAATGTTCTCTTTTTCTTATTCAGTATGTTTTTTAGATCTTTAGTCACCCAGGGTTTATTGTTAGGGAAGGTTGTGACCTTCTTGGAGGGGATACTATTGTCTACACAGAAAGTGATGTATGCTGAGACTGTATCCGCTTGCTCACTGATGTTGGTGGAGGAGGATGTGAGGGTATTCCAGTCTGTGGTTTCAAAACACCCTTGAAGCCTGTCAATACTGTCCGGTGTCCACTGTTTGATGTCCTTGATGACTTTCTCTGTTCTCTTTACCACAGGTGTGTAAGTAGGAGCGAGCAGTATGCTGCTGTGGTCAGCAGAGCCTAGGGGAGTGAGGGAGACGGCTCTGTAGGCTTCTGGGACTGACCCATAGCATTTGTCCAGTGTTTTCCCTAGACGGGTGGTGCAATTGACATACTGGTAGAATCCTTTAAGTGACTTGTCGATTGAACAGTGATTAAAGTCACCCATGATGAATTTGGGGGCGTCCGGAGATATCAGTTCGAGTCTGTCGAGCATATTTCTTATATGTTCCGTAGCAGTGGATGCATTTGCTCTGGGGTGGATATAAACCAGAATGAAAAACAGTTGTGGGAATTCCCTGGGAAGGTAGAAGGGACGCAGGGAAACAGCCAAGAGTTCAATGTCAGGGTTGCACAGTTTTTCTCTGACAACAACTGTTTTGCACCAGCGTGGATTGATGTAGAGGCAGACACCACCGCCATGGTGCTTGCCAGTCAGTTCAGTATCACGGTCTAACCTTACAGGAGACCCGAAGCCATCTATGTGCATGCTGTCACTGTTGTCACTCCCAGTCAGCCATGTTTCAGTGAAAGCAAGAATGGAAGCAGTCCGGTATTCATACATGTGAAAAACGTTAGCTTGCAGTTCATCAGTCTTGTTACGCAATGAGCGCACATTAGCAAGGATCACTGAGGGAAGTGCACGGTGCTTACTTTCTCCTCGTCTAAGTCTTGCTTTAATACCACCCTTCTTCCTCCCCCGTCTCGTTACCTTCTTTCTATTGTTGTGCAGGGTGCCTGTCCGGTCGGTTGGGAGTTTACATTGTAGCTCCTCCGGCAATTTGTCTATGGCAGGGGCTTGGTGAGAGTGAAATTGCAGCTGAAGAAAGAAGTCCCTGCAGTAAGTAATCCGTTGGTTGTCCGGAAGAGTATATCCATATGATGCAGTGGGCAGATAATCCAAGACGAACAGTAGAAGCATAAGAGTCCATAGTGTCCAAGTAAAATCCATACTTTTGGAGCAGTGAACGCAAAAAGCTAGCTGGCTAATTAACGTTAGCTCGTTGGTCCGGTGTGTGTGCGAGGTAGTGTCAGCGCCCGCACAACCACACCACACCACGAAGTACACGAAGTACTGAACTATACGGCAGCAGTTGACCGTCAATCGATACCCGATGTACTTAACGAAAGAAAACACTCTCTTAACGAAAGAAAACACTCTCACAACTCACGTAACGAAGAAAACAAACATACAAAGCTACTCTCTGCACCGACCGGTCGACCGCATGAGCAGTGACCCGGAAGCCGAGCTACCCGCCCTCCTCTGCCCACCTGCCGGTCCTTTCTGTAGGATGTATAACCCTGAATATTATGTTCCCAGGCCCGATCCTCCTGCAGCCACATCCCAGTAATCCCCACAATGTCATATCTTCCAACCTCCAACTGAGCCTCAAGCTCATCTACTTTACTTCTTATACTTCGCGCATTCATATACAATACTTTTAATTCCTTACGCATCTCACCTTTCACATCGATCCCTATTGCACTTGGCCATACTCTCCTATCCCTTTGTGAGCTTCATTTCCCGTTAATTCTGGGGACATTAACTATCCCTTTACTCTCTTTCCCTTTAACTCCATCCTCGACTATCCCATTTGACACCCCATCCCCCTTATTCAGTTTAAAACCACCCGTGTAGCAGTGGCAAACCTGCCTGCCAGAATGCTGGTCCTCCTCCTGTTAAGATGCAATCTGTCCCTTTTGTACAGTTCCCCCTTACTCCAAAACAGATCCCAGTGATCTAAGAATCTAAATCCCTGCCCCCTGCACTAGTTCCTCAGCCACACATTCAGGTCCCGTATCTCCCTGTCCCTGCTCTCACCAGCACGAGGAACTGGAAGCAAACCGGAGATAACCACACTGGAGGTCCTGCTTTTCAGCATTCCGAGCTCTCTAAAGTCATGCTGCAGAATATTCATCCCCTTCTTTCTTTGTGCCGACATACACTACCACTTCCGGCTGTTCACCTTCGCCCTTGAGGATTTTCTGCACTCTGTCCATGATATCCTGGATCCTGGCACCAGGAAGGCAGCACACCATCCTCGAATCCCGTCTGTTCCTGCAGAAACCCCTGTCCGTACCTCTCACAATGGAGTCTCCAATTATAATGGCATTGCTTGCCGTTGGCCTCTTTGGTTTCGGCTCAACAGCCCTTTTTGCTTCGCAAGCCAGTCCGCCGCTCAGTGTGATAACGTCTTCTGTCCCGACAGCTTCTAAGTGGGTGAACCTGTTCACATGATGTAGTACACCCGGGGACGTTTGTATTCCACATTTCCCTGCCTTTCTCACTGTCACCCACCTTCTCTCTCTTAGGTGTAACAATCTTACTGTAGGACTTGTGGAGGAATGATCTTACTGAGGAACGACTCCGTTTCTCGGATGAACCTGAGGTCATCCACTTGCTTCTCCAGTTCCCCAACACGGTCCTTCAGGAGCTGTACCTGGATGCACTTCTCACATTTGTAGCAGCCAGAGGCACCAGCAGTGTCCTTAACCTCCCACATACTGCAAGCATCACACTGAATCAGCTTGCTTGACATCTCCTTCTTTCATCTCTCCCTCTCCAGCGTTTTGCGTAGCCTCCTCTCCTCAGCCTCCTCGCCGAAGACTCTCGAGCCAAAGACTCGTACTTTTATCACAAGACTCTCGAGTCAAAGACTCACACTCTTCTCACAGGGCATTTCCCTCACAAGGCCGCTCCCTCACTGCTGCTCCCTAAGAGTCGTCCTTCTTATGTAGACTGATAAATTGCCTAATTTACCAATTAACAAACCAAATTCCTCAGTTTTAAACTGTTTTCCCCCTCACTTCTAACTCTCCTCCCACTCGGGCTAGAGCCAATCAGTGCTTTTTCCTGCTTCTCTTTGCTGCTGTTTCTTCAAAATCCACGGCAGCTCTGAGTTAAATCTGCCTGTGCTATGCCTCTCTTTTTAAACTGTTTTCCCCCTCTGACACCTACATAGATTGTTGGAGCTGCACATTGTATTCTGCTTTTCAAATATTATTCCAGTGTTCTCGGACACATTTCTTTATCATTGTTGCACTGTGTGGTTTAAATATTCTACAAAAGCAAATAAACTGCACACTGTCAACCTTACTATTAACTCAGCCTGTCTCCATACACATAAAGCAGTGAAACACATTGATTGCCTTGGTGGTATTGACATATCTACTAACCAATATGTCTAAAGAGCCAGTCCCACTTGGATGACATAATCCGCGAGTTCTGGCGAGTTTGCCCTTGACTCATACTCGCAGCATGGTTGACACGAGGTCGTAGGAGGTCTTCGTAACTCTCCTTCATGCTCGAGAGTGGTCTCCACGTACTCGAGGCCTCAGCTAGGTCGCAGCGTTTTTTAAATATGTAAAAAAATGCCCGTGAGTAAAAAAAGGTTGCCATGGAAAAAATCGATACTTTTTTACTCGTAGGTTTAATTGTAGTAGGTCGGCATGTTAGTCATAGGTAATCAAGGGTAGTTGAAGGTAGTTGAAGGTAGTCGTGGATAGGCGTCATCATAGTCGAAGGGAGGTCGAAGGGAGGTCGAAGGGAGGTCGAAGGAGATCGAAGGAGGTCGTCTTCACTCTCCACTATTCGGTGTCCAATTTTTCCGAAGTTAGTCGTAGCTAGTCGTAGCTAGTCGAAGCTGGTCTCCAACATAGTTGAAGGAGGTCGAAGGAGGTCTTCTACATAGTCGAAGGAGGTCTTCAACATGTCATTTTTTCAAACTCTTCTAAACTCGCCAATTAGGGTCGCCCAAGTGGGACAGCTCCTTAATACTCATTGTTAAATCAATGTTTAGAAGTCACTTTTAATAAACTGAAACAAATAATAATTCACAATTTTATTAAAAACACTGCCATATTTGATGCCCTTGAGTCAGATAGTAAATAAAGCACATTGCTTAAATTTATCTTAAAGTATGGACAAATCCAGATGTGCACAAAACTGCTGCTAAAACCAGGAGGTATGACGATTAAATGTATGTCACTAAGCCAGCTTCTGTACCGCATATATTGTCTGAATATTTCTGCATACGTGTTGCAGTATTGCATAAAACACAATGTCCATAACGGAGTGGAGGTTCAGGACTCCTGTGCAAGCATTCATGAATGTAAATGCTGTTGATTTTCAAGTCCACTGTACTCCAATCTGGCCCTCCTCATGGGGTGCTGCAATGGAGCCAAAGCATCTGCATTATTCACTGATCCACTGTCAGACAAGTGCTGATGCATTTTCAGCACATCCATTTATTCAATGGACAACCATGGTGGCAAGGAAGCAAATCACATTTCAGGTGATCAGCAAGTCTTTAACCATTCATTTAAATATTAATGTTTTTAGGGGGGGTTTATTGTATAATTGTGGCAATGAAAATTACATTTAACATTGAACAGCTGTGTTCCTTTATTGTTTTACGATAGAATGTGCTTTTGCTGAAGGCAGACGAACAGAAGACTAAACTTAACAGTGGGTTGAATCGTTCTTGTAAAGTATAATGTGTGAACAAAGGTGTTATTAATTGAATGTACACAATGAGTTGTGAATCTCTAACACTTTATGGTCATTTCACTGTAATGTGCATGTCACCCTAATGGGCCTGAGGCGACTTTTTAGGCGACTGCAGGAGACTATGCAGTTGCCACAAGGTCGCCACATGTTCGCAGGTGGTTGCCGGGGTGTCGCCTTCATGGTCGTGAGGAGTTCCCACATTCTGGGAACTGGTTGCGGCCTCGTTATGGCAGTCGAGAATATTTCAACAACATGTTGAAAAATTAGCGGTGACTAGAATGAAGCAGCCATGGAGAGTAGCGAGAATTCTCGAGCCATAGGTGTGTTGCAAGGAGGTCCTAGTGGGTTGCCAGGAGGTTGAAGGTTATCTTAGGTTCTCGTAGGTTGTAGCCGGTGCTGACCGATGAATTTCATTGGCTCATTGGGAAAAAAAAAATTCTGGAGTAGTTTTCAGAACCAAGGATAACTGACCGGTAATGTTAAATGTCCCACCGAACTTCACAGCTGTGTATTCTCTGGCTTATTAAAAGTTGTCTGGCTTCTTAAAAGTTGTCTCCACTCCTTCTCCCTCCTTCTCCCCCACCCCCCTCTCCCCCCCTCTTTTAAAGAACTTACCGTACACTGTGCTAACTGTCTTAATTACAGCGCCAACCTTCTTGTTCATCCACGGTGTGTGTCTGTATCACCTTGGCTTTGCACCGTGTGAATTTCAGACAGCACTCCCCCCGCTTGCCTTGGTCTCCACCTTTGAAATGTGTGTGTTCCACTCTGACAGTTGCCGTTCGAGTTCCCTGTTTTTCAGCGACTGCCAGTAACTTGACAGTTGCCGACAGTCTGCTGAAAAATCGCCTGTGGGACAGGCCCATTACTGCAAAGCAGGTGGTTTAGATTTAGGTTAGGTTTATTATTTTCACGTGTACTGAGATAGTGAAAAGCATTGTTTTGCATGTTGTCATGTTCATAAGTGATTGGAACAAAATTAGTCCATTCAGCCATCAAGTCTATTTAATCATGACTGTTCTATCTTTCCCTCTTAACCCCATTCTCCTGCCTTCTCCCCATAACCCCCGATGCTCAAACAGAACAGATATATAAATACAATCGTCAAACTCAAATACAATAGATAGAGCAAGGGTGGGCAGAATATAATTTATATAATAAAGAGTGCAGAATATAATTCTCAGCATTGCAGTGCATCAGCTCCAATATTTTTAGGTTGCGTGGTGCAGTAGCCCAAAGGCGAACCCCCATAAATTGTTAAATCTGTCACATTGTCTCCATATCACATTTTCTACACCAGTCGTGCTGTGGCTTCTAAGGGAGGGCTCCTCAGTAAGCCTAGTGTTGTCTTTCCAGCAGACATAGAGTGAACAGGGCCAGACCCTAGTTATTAACATTGACATTGACTGATGAGAAGACAAGTGAGAGTTTGTGTAATTGGTACTATGAGAGTGAGCCTCACATATGATACAAGGGAGGCAAGGGAGTCAGTCTGACTCAGAGAGCAGTCTTCAGAGGTAGACAAAAACCACATGACCGCCGGCAGCAATATGGACTCATTCTGAAGTACAAGCAGATAGTTTGTCACTGGTTTTGGCATGCCAGTTAGCTAGAACAAAAGTTGTGTTGATAAAACACAGATTCTTCCAGTCATAGAACTGTACTGCACAGAAACAGGTCCCTCAGCTCATCATGTCTATGCTGTTTCCCACATTAGGACTGTTTTTCTATGCCTTGCCTGTTAAGGATATGTATAAATACCTCTTACACATAGTAATTGTATCTAATTCCACCATCACATCTGGCAGCGGGTTCAACATATTCCACTTTCTGTGTAAAAAGTTATCCTTTGGATTCCTTTTAAAAATGTGTTTCTCTTAGCTCAGAACTATGCTCTCTTGTTTTTGATATCTCCATAATGATAAAACAATTTTGACTATATACCTCAGCTTTGCCTATCATGTGTTATATGTTTTTTCTAGATCACCCC
This sequence comes from Malacoraja senta, assembly GCA_038087875.1. Taxonomy (NCBI): domain Eukaryota; kingdom Metazoa; phylum Chordata; class Chondrichthyes; order Rajiformes; family Rajidae; genus Malacoraja; species Malacoraja senta. Next base: position 185,434,850 of record CM075977.1, read on the forward strand.
TCAGCCTCTTGCTCTCCAAGAAATAAAAGCCCAGTCGATCCAATCACTCCTCCTAACTGAAGCCCTCCAATCCAGACAACAAGGTCTGTTGTCTCATTGCGCCAGAGACCCAGTTCAATCCTGATGATGGGTACAGTCTGTGCGAGTTTGCACGTTCCCCATGTGACAGCGTGGGTTTCCCCTGGATGCTCTGGTTTCCTCCCTCATCCCAAATACATGTGGGTTTCATTGGTCTTTGTAAAGCCCCCAGTGTGAAGAGTGTGGATGCAAAAATAGAATAACATTGAATTTCTGTGAACAGATGATCGATAGGTGGCATGGACTTTGTGGGTCGATGGACCTGTTTGCATGCTGTATCTTTCAATCAATCAATCTTGCAAAATCTCCTCTGAGTTGTTGTGATGTGTCGGGTAGTTGGCTAGGTCCATAAAGGCATTGATTTGTTCAGCTGATCATTTTGAATTGTGAACACCATCTCCTGTACAGTTTCCCTTGTTAGGAATAGTAAATGGGTAACTTTGCCTTCAGTGCTCAGCAGAGGCATATTCCATCCGCTGAACATAAAGGTGTTGACAGTGCTATGCCTGTAAACAAGAATAGTAAGATTAAACGAGAATTACCAGTTTGAAGTTTGATCTTTATTTTATGAGGAGTTACGATGAGGGATTACGTCAAGAGCCCGCCAGCCCGCATGCGCGTCAATCTTCAAAGCGGCGGTGTGAAGTCATAGATAACAGTTGTTGAACTGAAGATAGTAAGATTTGAGAAACTAGAACTACCAGCTGACTTTTATGAGGAGGAGTTGGGAACGGAGGGCACGTAATCCCTCATCATAACTCCTCATAAAATAAAGATCACACTTCAAACTGGTAAGTTCTCGTTTAATCTTACTATTTTACTTCGGAGTCACGTGAGTGACTACGTGAAGATTTCAACGCTCTGTGAGTTCATGCCGTGGAACGAGTACATGCCACACACTAATAGTTGACAAAGGATGAGTGGAAAAAATAATGCATTCAGACATGACATAAATTTAAACATGCTGATGCTTTAATGGACAAAATAACAATAGTAACCTCTCTCACCCGAGAGGAAACTATAAAACGGAACTTAAAATGGAGTTAGCAAATACCCCCGGTCTGGCTAAGGGCTTATTATAGAATGTCTGAAATGTGCACTCTGTGGACCATCCTGCAGCCGCTAGGATATGGTCCAGCAGGACGTCCATGGCCCTCGCTGCTGACGTAGCTGCAGCCCTGGTGAAGTGAGATTTGAACACATCAGTATCTACACCTGCATCAGCCAGATCCTGTTTCAACCACCTGGAGATGGTCTGAACTGAAACCTTTTTATGCGGTTTCTTGTGACTAACAAATAATGCTAGTTCTGACCCCCTAAGGCCCTTGGTGACGTTAATATATTGTTGGAGGGTGAGTGACCACACATAACCGAGAGTCCAAGGTATGCCATAAATAGTAGTTTAAGGCCGGAAGTACCTGGTCTACTCTGTTTGATTAGATCATACATATAAAATGTTATACTACTGGCAGAAGTGATCATCCTATCCAGACGTAGCTTCTGCAATGACTGGACTCGGTGTGCTGACACTAATGCCATGAGCATCACTACCTTGTAAGTGAGCTGAACCAGGGACAGGAATGTTGCTGGAGCCTATTGGCGAAGCAGAGTTAGGATCACACCTACATCCCATATTTCAGAGTATCTGGGCCTGGGAGGGTTCGAGTTGAAGATACCCCTCATGAACCTGGATATTAATGGGTGAGACCCAACAGAGTGGTGTCCTGATCTCGGCAACAAGTATGACAACAAAGCACTTCTGGCACAATTTAAAGCACTGTAACTCAATCTCTTATCAAAATGAAGTTTTGAGAGGAATTTTTATTTTTTATTTGTTTTTATTTTTTATTTTTTATTTATTAGAAGTGCATTACATTACAACCACATACATTAGTATTCGTCACATATATCTTCTACAATTAATGTACTCCGTTTGTTTTTTACACTAATAAAGGGAAAGGATGAGATTGAGAGAAAGAAGAAAGTGAAGGAAAAGGTGAAAGTGTAAAAAACGTGACAACAAGAAAGAACGAAGACCCTATAAGAACAAAATTAAAAACAAAAGAAAAAGAGTTTAGAAATAGACCCTAGAAAAGAAGAAGAAAGAGAAAGAGGGAAAAGAGAAAAACAAATAGTTTTTGTAAGTATCACGCAAATGGGACATACCAACTCTCCAACTTTCATCCCCCCTTACCTGACCTCAGTTGTTTTTTTAAGGTACTTTTGCACCCTATATTTGTAATAATTCTATAAATGCAGACCACGTCAGGTGGAAGTGATCTGGTTTACCTGCCAAGAGGAGTCTTATCTCTTCTAGGTGTAATGTTTCGAACATATTTGAAATCCATATGTTTATAGTTGGTATTGGAGCCTTTTTCCAAAATTTTAGGATTAGCTTTTTTCCAGTTATTAACCCATAGTCTATTAGTTTCTTTTGGAACACATTTAGTTCTGGACCATCTTCCGTTATTCCTAAGATAATCCATTCTGCTTTGGGTATCAGTTTTATTTTAAATAATTTTGTAAAGATTTCAAAAATTTCAATCCAAAATGTTTGAATTTTTGTACAGAAACAAATGAGTGCGCTATAGTAGCTTCTTGGGATTGACATTTATCACAAATGGATGATACATTTGGGAACATTTTATGGATTTTAGTTTTGGAATAATATAATCTATGTAAAATTTTAAATTGTATTAAAGTGTGTCTTACATTAATCGAACATTTATGCACGTTTAATAAGTGTTCATTCCACCTTTCCTTTGAAATTTGAATAGCTAATTCTTGTTCCCAGTCTCTTCTGATACCCTCCGTAGATGGTATTTCTACATTTAAGATAATATTATACAAATATGATATTAAGTTTGCTGATTCAGCTTTTATCTGCATTGCATCATCCAATACATCTGCTGGGCTATTATAATGATCTTTTGTATATTTTTTCAAATAGTCGCATATTTTAAAATATTTAAAATATTGATTATTTCCGAGTTTATATTTTATTTGTAATTGTTGAAATGAAAGTAATTTTCCAGTTTCATACAAGTCACCGAACGTTTTAATTCCTAGTCTATCCCGGTGTGTGAAAGATTTATCTATAATAGAGGGATTAAACGAAGGATTATTAACTATGGGAGATAAAAGTGATAAATTTCTTAATTTTAAATTCTGTTTTATTTGTTTCCAAATTCGGATTGTGCTATGTATAATTGGGTTTTTATTATAATTTATGTTATTCAGTTTCATTGGTGAGAGGAGGATCGCTCCAATGTTTCCAGAGGAGCAATCCTCTCTCTCCATTACAATCCAGTCCACTTGCTGGGCAGAGTTATCCATCAGTTGAATCATATTTTTAATATTTACTGACCAATAATAATACATGAAATTAGGTAGTGCTAAACCCCCTAATACTTTAGGTTTATTCAAGTGAGTTTTTTGTATTCTATGTGATTTATAGTCCCATATAAAATTAGTGATATCTGAGTCCAGTTTTTTTTTAAACTTCTTTGGTAAGTATATAGGAATCAATTGAAATAGGTATAAAATTTGTGGTAGAAAGATCATTTTTATTGCATTTATTCGGCCTATTAAAGACATCGGGAGCGTTTTCCAAAATTTAATTAGTGTTTAATTTATTAAGTAGGGGCTCAAAATTTGCTTTAAACATTCCTTGATATGTTCTAGTAATTTCGATTGCCAAGTATTTAAATTTTTCTGTAGCTATTTTAAAAGGGAATTTTAAAAGATGTGTTGAATCTTTCGGTTTTATTGACATAATTTCACTTTTTATTCCAATTTATTCTGTATCCAGAAAAAGATCCAAAGTCTTCAATTAAATTTAATATATTTGGTATAGTGATTTGAGGTTTTGTAATGTACAATAATATATCATCCGCGTATAAAGATATTTTATTATTTGAATCTTTAGTATTATACCCATGGATATCAGGATGTATTCTAATTTTTTCTGCTAGCGGTTCAATAATAAGAGCAAACAACTGTGGTGATAATGAGCATCCTTGTCTATTTCCCCTTGATAGTTGGAATTTCAAGGATAATATGTTATTAGTTAATATTCTAGCTGTAGGTTTATTATATAATAATTTAATCCATAGAATAAAATTCTCTCCCAGTTGGAATTTTTGTAATACTTTATCCATATAATTCCATTCTACTTGGTCAAATGCTTTTTCAGCATCCAGCGAAATAAGTGATAATTCTTGTTCTTCAGATATGTGTGAGTGCATTATGTTGAGTAAACGTCTCATATTGTTAGATGAATGTCTCTTAGGGATAAACCCCGTCTGATGTGGGTTTATTAGTTTACTAATATATTTACTTAATCTTCTAGCTAATGTTTTTGCTAATATTTTTTGATCTGTGTTTAACAATGCTATAGCTCTATATGAACCCGTTTTTTCTATATCTTTGTCTTACTTAAATATTAGTGTAATCGTTGATTCCGCTAATGTATCAGGTAGTATTTGTTTTTTACAAGCATATTGGTACATTTTTTGTAATCTTGGTATAATTTTGTCATAGAAGCTTTTATAAAATTCATTAGTAAATCCATCAGGACCTGGTGTTTTTCCATTCTATAGTGAGTTTATTGTATCTTTTAATTCCTTAATTGAGATTTGTACACCCAATTCCTCTTGATCCTTCAACTCTAACTTTGGAAGATTACAATTATCCAAAAACTCTGTGATTTTATTGGAGTCAGTTGTCGTTTTAGATGTATACAAATTCTCATAAAATTGCGCAAATCTTTTATTAATATCCTTCGGTATGGTTAATAATTCCCCTTTATCTGATTTAATCTTTGGGATCGTATGTTCTTTTTCTCGTTTTTTTAGCTAGCGAGCCAAAAGTTTATGCGGTTTATACCCAAATTCAAAGTGCTCTTGTTTTGTAATTTGAAAAAAGTCTTATAAGTTTGGCTGATAATAGTTTATTTAATTTAAATTTCAAATTATTATTTTATTATGTTTATCTATTGATGGATCTTTAGCATTATCTATATCCATTTGTCTAATAAGTTCTTCTAACTGTCTTTGTTCATTCTTATTCTTTTTATTTTGAAAAGCTTGATATGAAATTATCATACCCCTAATGTATGCTTTAAAAGATTCCCATAATACAGTAGGCGATATATCTGGAGTGTCATTTATTTGTAAAAAGGCATCCATTTGTTCTTTTAAATATATACTCGCTTGTGGATCTTTTAGGATTTGAGAATTAAATCTCTGAAACAGTTTATTCTTAGACATTCCTTCCAGTTTTAAAAAGAAAGTTAGTGGTGAATGGTCTGAAATCGAATTTGTATGGTATGTTGGGTTAAAAGTATGAGGGATTAATTTTGTATCCACCAGGAAATAATCTATACGTGAGTATGTTTTGTGTACCATTGAATAAAACGAGTATTCCCTGCCAGTTGGATTAACAATTCTCCAAACATCTGCTATATTAGTATTGTTTATGTAAGTATTGAGAAGTTCACCGGTTTTAGATTTCATATTCCCTCTCTGTTTTTGGCTTGATTTATCTAAATACGGATCTAAAACACAGTTAAAGTCTCCTCCTATTATAACATTGATAGTTAGACTCTGCGATTATGTTCAAAATGTTATTTAAAAAATGAGGGTTGTCAAAGTTAGGCGCATATATATTTACCAAGGTAATTGGAGTATCATGAATTTCTCCATTAACTATTAAGTATCTCCCTTCGATGTCTGTTATGATATTCTTAGCTTTAAATGGTATACCTTTTCTTATAATGATTGATGTACCTCTAGATTTTGAAGTAAATGAAGAATGGTATGTTTGACCTATCCATTTCGCCCTCAACCTAGCTTGATCCTGAAATTTTAAATGAGTTTCTTGTAAGAAGATAATGTCAGAGTTGTACAGTTTCAACTGAGCTAGTATCTTACCCCTTTTAATAGGTTCGTTAATACCTCTTATATTCCAACTACAGAATGAGATTCCTCCTAGGTTCTTTTGCTTAGCATCTTGCATTTTGAATAATTATAGTACCTTTAAATCTTGTGGTGCATCCATATCCCAGGTCTTTGGGTATTGGGGGAACTTTTGAATCTCTAAGTTTTGTTGGTATCCCTTTTTACGCTTATCACTAAACACAAAACACAAACATGTGAGTTTATGTGATAATTTTAAAAAAAATTAAAAAGTGAAAATACAGTGTCTAATATAGTCGGCACTGTAGCAAGTGGCCCACCTGTAGGTGGGAAAAAACCTTGTTTCGACTTCCATTGTGATGTTAAACAAATAGCTCCGCTCTCTTGGTTAATCATAACATATTAAAATATTAAAACGGGGCCTCACATTCAGATATATAATACAATTTTACCCTATATATTTCATTATAACATATCATGTATATATCGCAATTTTAGCTACTAATTATTTAAACAGATACTTTTGACTTCAATAATGGTCAACTGTTGGTTGAAGGGGTTAACGAGACGTGCCCCTGGACCTAAGCCAGGTGCTCGTTTCTCATCCCCTCCCAATTATAGATAAGGTTCAATTTATTAAAAATTCGTATTAGTATGTTAGTTCATTATTTTTTTATTTTTATTTTTTATTTTTGTTAGCATTCTAATCTAACATAGATAACTTATTAAGTTGTTAATAGGATAAGTTCTTACAATTGGATTTAATATTGTAGTCTATTAAACAGATAATGCTTCTGGTATATACCATTCACTTCTGTTCAGCTGTTTACTCATTTTGAACAGAAAGTGTCCTTGATTCAAAATTCCATAGATAACAGTCTAGCCATCCCAAGACAAAACATTGCTTGGAATGGTTCAGATCTGCCAAACCTCCATTTGATTTCTATTTTTCAACGATACTCTGGGCATATTTGAACGCATCTTCAGGTTTTGCAAATTACTTTTCAGAACCCTTGAAAGAAATACGCATTTTAGCTGGATAAAAAACCCCGTATCTGATCCCTTGTTTCCCTCTTAAAAGCTCTTTAACCTTCCCGAATTGGTTTCTCTTTTGCACAATTTCATACGGATAGCCCTGAATATCTTGATAATGTCATTGTCCAACCGCAGCAGCACTCCGTATTTGATTTTGCTCATAACATCTTCCAGTTCTAAAATATCCCGAAATTTCACAATAATATGTCGTGGATGAATTTTTCCAGCATCTGATCTCTGTTTAAATCTTGGAACACGATGAGCCACGTCAATTTTCGGTTCTTTGGAAAGATTAAGCAGTTGTTTAAGTAAGCCCATGGCAAACTCACGAACGTCCTTCCCCTCGACTCCCTCTGAGACTGCAAGAAATCTCAAATTCTGGCGTCTAGAGCGAGCTTCCAGGTCCAGGCATTTGTCTGAGACTTTCCCCAGTTGAATCACCATCTGTAGTGAAGTTTGTTCATTTTCTTGCTTCATTTGCTCATGTTCTTGCCTCATTTTCGTCATGTCTTCACCCACTCGAGCCATATTTTTCTCCAATTCCGTAATTGTGCGCATACTTGCAGCTACTGTTTCAAGCACAGCCGTGAACCTGTTCCGTAGTAGTTTCATCCATCTTGTCCATTCTCTCCGATAGTCCATCTTTCACATCCTCAATTCGTTTATTTATAGTATCCAGTGAATCAATCACCTTCTGATTACCAGCATCAATAGCATTCTGATTACCAGCGTTTGAATCCTACATCATCTTTTCAATTTTTTCCATCATATTTTTATTTCATCCAAAATTTCATCTTTCATATCTTTCACAGATTTCTTCAAATCATCAAACTCTTTGTCCTTACCAGACTCTGTCTTAGATCTTGTATCCATTTCTGCAACCACTTCAGAAACTTCAGAGGTAACTTCTCCTTCAGGCTTCTTCTGGTTTCTCAGCAGCTGTTTCACTGATCTCTGAGGGCTCTTGGCTGGAGACAGTTTTCTCATTTAAAAGGCTTTAAACCACCGTTTTAAAACATCGCGCTTGCTGATGACGTCATCAGCCCGGCGTCCAGAAGCTCCGGTAAGGTTTTTTAATCCAGTCCCGATTTATGGACCCGTTTTACACGATAAATCGTGAAATTTTTCGGGTGCGGAACTAGGTGCACGTCTGTTAATCCAACATGGCGCCACTGGAAGAGGAATTCTAATACATTAGTTATGTGTGCTGTGTCATACGAGATATTAGATTGCAAACAGAACACTTCCCATTTCTTAATATAGGAGATGTACTGTTTCATAGTACTGTCTCTTCAGGCCGCAGTGAGCACATCCACGGTACGATCAGATAGTCCGAGCCCCAGGAAAGGTCTTCTTAGAATCTGCAAACCAATAAATTTAGCCGATCATGCAGTGGATGTTTCTCCCCAGTCACGGGGTGAACTAGCAAATTCCTGCACTTGGGAACCGCCATATAGGGTTCTATGATCATACCCAGAATAAGTGGATACCATGGCTGTGTAGACCAGTCAGGGACTACGAGAATGCCTGAGGCAGAGTATTGCTTAATTTTAAGCAGGCATCGACTATCGAGGCAAAATGGGGGAAATGCATAGAAAAACATTCCTCCCCAATGTAGCGAGAATGCATCTACCGCTACTACCCTTGGGTCTGGTTCCCATGCAACATACTTCGGTAACTGATGATTGTGTCTGGATGCAAACAAATCTATATCCGGTGTTCCATACCGAGAGATAATATCATTAAACACTCTATGATTCAACATCCATTCTGTATTGTCATTGAATTTCCGTGACCTGGTGTCCGCCACCATATTGAACCTACCTGGCAGGTAGGTAGCTGAAACCCAAATATTTCTTGCAATGCATCAGTGCCAAATGAGGTTGCCAATTTATCACAGGATACTGACTTGATTCCACCCATGTGATTTATGTATTCCACCGCTGTGGTATTATCAATCTGCAGTTGAACATGCAGATGGTGCATATTCCTACAATAAGCCCTTAATCCATAGAGTGCTCCCAGCAACTCCAAATAATTAATACCATGCAACTGAAGAATTGATAACTCATGCCTGTTCCATCTGCCACCACAGCTAGAGATGGTATCAGTAGCGCCCCATCCCGGAGCACTGGCATCAGTTTGTAAAATAACTGAAGGATTGTCAACCAAAATATTGCTAAAGCAATGCCGAATATTGGACTTCCACCATTGTAACTCAGTAATGGCTTCAGCTGGCAATTGCATAGGTCTATCAAAGTGACCTGAATGGTGTTTAAGTGCCTGCTCCTTTGCACGTTGTAATTGTTGATAATGCAAAGGCCCAAATTTTGCAGCTGGGAAAGCAATTAAACTGGCTACTTGTCAAATAGAAGGCTGCTGCTTCATTATGAGATAATTACAGGCTTCTATTAACTCCAATCTCTTGCCCCAAGGCAGAGTTACAGACATGTAAATAGAGTTAATGGTAAATCCCAAATAATCCATAACTCTGGATGGTGTCAACTTGGATTTAACTGGATGGATGAGAAACCCCAATCGCTCAAACAAGAGCTTGGTGGCTAAAATAGCTGAATTAGCTAATTCTAGAGTCTTCCCTATAATTAGGATGTCATCCAAGTATGCCATCATTATATGATTTTGAGCTCGTAATAACGCAAGTACTGATTTCAATAATTTTGTGAATAATCTGGGGGCTGAAGTCAACCCATTAGGCAACGCTTTAAACTGCCATAGCTGCCCCATCCAGTTAAATTTTAAGTATTTCCGGAGATCCTTATGAATGGGCACCGAATAGTATGCATCTTTAAGTTCGATGCATGCCATATAACATCCCTTGGAAACCAGTTGTTTGGCAGTAACAAAATTTTCCATTTTAATATGTCTGTACTGCACAAAGGAGTTAAGTTGGGTCAAGTCAAGGATGATTTGGCATCCTCCATCCTTCTTTTGTCTTGTAAATATATTGGACACAAATTGGTGAGATTCATGATTCGACTTCTCAATTACCCTTTTTGAATATAATGCCTGAATTTCAGCTTGTACATCCAAACTGTCCTGTTGTGAACGAACACAGGTTCAGTTTGGTGTATGCTGCGTGGGTGCAAGTGAATCAGAAAGAAATTCAATTTGGAACCCATCTTTACTGTGCAGTATAAACAAATCTGATGTTATCCAACGCCATTCATTCAAAAACAAACGTAATCTCCCACCAACATGTGACTGACCCACACACCGCATGTTCCGTAGAGAACCAGACCCACCTACCTCCATGGTTACCGGTGGATTTTGCGGTGTTTATTTCCGCCACCGATGTTTGGGGGTAGTGCTACTGGAGTGCGCCAATTGCACATCTTCGATAACGGCCGGCCTGAGCCTTGTCCTAAAAAAGACCTTTGCCCAGTGCTTTGCCCAGTCCTCGAGCTGCCACCACTTCTGTGAATCGTTTGCTACTGGTAGAGGCATATGGGTGCTGCCGTCGGAACGATGAACGTCTGTTCATTGGTGGAGCTCTGATTAGCCCCACAGTTTTTGACTCATCGTCCAGGTCCTTGACCTACTTTGACAGATCTTCCCCAAACAAATAATTTGGTGGCTGCACATTGCTGGACCTGCATAATCCCGCAAACTTGGGATTCAGGACAGGACGAATGGCATTCTTGCGAAAGCAATTGATCTCAAAATGTGCATTGCACATCAATGCCAGCACATCGTGTTGTATCTCCGACAGGGAACTTCCATCCACTGACCTGGCAAAGGCCGTGACATCGGAAGCTAGCAAGTTCAGGATCCTTTGGAGTTTTACCTCCTGAGTCTTGATGCCTCCACCAATGTAACTCCAGATGGAGCTGTTTACAGCCGGGACTCTGAGCGAAGCGCAGTTGCTGGGAGTATGGTATCTCATGGCCGTTTCCACCATTACCTGCTCCTGTAGCTGGTGCAAAACGAGGTAATTGATGCTGGCCGCCAATTCTTCATCCAGCGGCTCGCCGATTTGCGACGGCATTGCAAATTTGGATACCATGGTAGGTACTTCTGCTTCACGCAGCTCGCGTGTCGTGGAATGTTCCCCTGACATATCCCCGAGCTGCGAGTCAGCCCAAAACTGACTGACTACGCTCCCCTCCTCAGAGAGGGAGATATTATGCAGCCCTGCACCAGGCGCTGCCGCGGGCCCCCTGAGACCCGCGCAGATATGACCCCGTTCCTTGGAGTATATCATGGTGGAGCATCTTTTCCATGAGATGCTCCATCCGGGAAAGACGTCCGAAGACGCTCCCTACTGTAGGAGGCGAACCCTCCCGGCCGGACTCGTCCGAGTCAATCGGCCTGTTGGACCACTATTTGGCTTTTCCACCTCTCGGGGTAGCCAAGGTGCTTTCCATAGGCACCAAGTCCAAAGTCGCTGGCTGCGCCGCCAGCGACTCTGATGGTGAAATTGACGGCCGCCCGCTAACCGCACTCCCGTGGTCTTCCGTAACGGGTCTCCCCATGGCCCGTCTGGTCTTCACCCTTGCCTTGTCCATTACTGTTCGTTCTTGAAGCGCTGCAACAAGAATAGCGAACAAACGACCGCAGAATAAGTTCGAGAACTTACCTGAGGGTCTTTAAACGTACCACTGGTGGAGCGACGCAGCTACCAGCCAGTCGCGGCTATGCGTTAATGTAATGACGCGCATGCAGGCTGGCGGGCTCTTCACGTAGTCACTCACGTGACTCCGAAGTAAAATATATACTCTATTATAATGTATTTGTGGTTAATGACTAAATGTGTCGGATGGAACTGCAGATGCTGATTTAAACCGGAGATAGTTCAAGTTCAAGAGAGTTTATTGTCATGTGTCCCTGATAGGACAATGAAATTCTTGCTTTGCTTCAGCACACCAGAACATAGTAGGCATGAATACAGAACAGATCAGTGTGTCCATATACCATTATATAAATATATACTTACATGAATAAATAAACTGATAATGTGCAAATAAACATATAATGGGCAATTAATGTTCAGAGTTTTGTCCGAGCCGAGTTTAATAGCCTAATGGCTGTGGGGAAGTAGCTATTCCTGAACCTGGTCATTGCAGTCTTCAGGCTCCTGTACCATCTCCCTGAAGGTAGCGGGGAGATGAGTGTGTGGCCAGGATGGTGTGGGTCCTCGATGATTCTGCCAGCCTTCTTGAGGCCGCGACTGCGATAGATCCCCTCGATGGAAGGGAGGTCAGAGCCGATGATGGACTGGGCAGTGTTTACTACTTTTTGTAATCTTTTCCGCTCCAGGGCGCTCAAGTTGCCGAACCAAGCCACGATGCAACCGGTCAGCATGCTCTCTACTGTGCACCTGTAGAAGTTAGAGAGAGGTCCTCCTTGACAAACCGACTCTCCGTAATCTTCTCAGGAAATAGAGGCGCTGATGTGCTTTCTTAATAATTTCATCAGTGTTCTCGGACCAGGAAAGATCTTCAGAGATATGCACGCCCAGGAATTTGAAGCTCTTGACCCTTTCCACCATAGACCCGTTGATATAAACAGAACTGTGGGTCCCCATCCTACCCCTTCCAAAGTCCACAATCAGTTCCTTGGTTTTGCTGGTGTTGAGGGCAAGGTTATTGTGCTGGCACCATTTGGTCAGTCGGTCGATCTCACTTCTATACTCTGACTCGTCGTCATCATTGATACGTCCCACAACAGTGGTGTCGTCAGCGAACTTGATGATGGAGTTCGCACTATGACCGGCTACGCAGTCATGAGTATAGAGTGAGTACAGCAGGGGGCTGAGCACGCAGCCTTGAGGTGCTCCCGTGCTGATTGTTATCGAGGCTGACACATTTCCACCAATACGAACAGTCTGTGGTCTGTGAATGAGGAAGTCAAGGATCCAATTGCAGAGGGATGCGCAGAGACCCAGTTCTGCGAGTTTGGTCACCAGCTTGGAGGGGATGATTGTATTGAATGCCAAGCTGTAATCAATGAATAACAGCCTGACATGTGAGTTTTTGTTGTCCAAGTGGTCCAGAGCGGAGTGGAGAGCCAGGCGAGATCGCATCCACCGTTGTGCTCGAGTAACTCAGGGGGACAGGCACCATCTCTGGAGAGAAGGAATGGGTGACGTTTCGGGTTGAGACCCTTCTTGTGTCTATGTGGTTAATGACTAGTTCATTAAGAAAATGTAATCATTCATGTTATTGACTGACTGCTTGAAAGATAATCAATTGGATAGTACAGCTGACATTCAAGGCATCAGGCACCTCCTTACCAACACGTTGCATTGTGAATATGCATTGTCATCCTCATTCAGCAGGTTAGACAAAAACCCAGTCTATCTGGTGACATTGACCAGAAGGCACTCTTCAAATTGAAGAAATGGTTCAGTTGAACAAAGGAACATAGTGATGGAAGATTCATTAATTAGGGGATGAGATAGGAGATGTGTGGCAGAAAATAAGACTCCAGGGTGGGTGTGTTGCCTCCCTGGTGCCAGAGGCCTGGATATCTCAGAGCCGCTGCAGAACATTGTCAAGGGGATTGTTATCAGGTCATAAGGTCATAAGTGATAGCAGGAGAATTAGGCCTTTTGGTCCAACAAGTCTACTCTGCCATTTAATCATGGCTGATCTATCTCTTCCTCCTAACCCCATTCTCATGCCTTCTCCCCATAACCTCTGACATCTGTACTGTTCAAAATACATCTATCTCTGCCTTAAAAATATCCACTGGCTTAGCCTCCAGTTTTCTGTGGCAAAGAATTCCACAGGTTCACCACCCTCTGACTAAAGATATTTTTGCTCATAACCTTCCTAAAATAATGTCCTTTAATTCTGAAGCTATGACCTCTAGTCCCAGACTCTCCCACTAGTTGAAACATCCTCTTCACATCCACTCTATCCAAACCTTTCACTATTCTGCATGTTTCAATGAGGTTCCCCCCTCATTCTTCTAAATTCCAGCGAGTACAGGCCCAGTGCCGACAAACGCTCAACATAGGTTAACCTACTCATTCCATTCATCATGTTATGCATGTTGGCGCAAATTGTATGGGTGGGAAAAGGGATGAAGTCCTGCAGAATGCATATAGGGAATTAGGTAAAAGTTTCAAAAGCAGGACCCAGAGGATAGTCATCTCCAAGCTACTCCGTTGCCACATGCCGATGAGCGTGGGAATAGGAAAATAGGGCTGGTGAATGGTGTTGGTGCAGGTTCAGATTTTCAGATCTCTTCTGGGGCAGAGGTGACTGTACAAGAGGATTGGATTGCACCTGAACTGGAGGGGAACAAATATCCTTGCAGGGAGGTTCACTGGTGCTTGTTGGGAAGATTTATACCAGGGTGGCAGGGGGGTAGGAACCAGAATAGCAGTTTAGTTTTAGTATAGTTTAGAGATACAGCGTGGAAAAAGGCCCTTCGGCCCTTCATGTTTGCGCCAACCAATGATCACCCATACACTAGTTCTATCTTACACATGGAATAATTTACACAAGCAAATTTACCTACAACCCTGCACGTCTTTGGAGTATGGGAGGAAACTGGAGCACCCAGAGCGAATGGGTGTCCCACACGGACACAGGGTCTCTGAAACTGTAAGGCAGCAGCTCTACCACTGCACCACTGTGCCGCCCATCAGGGAAATTGAAGGGATCCACTGCTGTCATCATTTGCTGCTTTATATTTGTTAGTATCTGTTAGTGTTAATGTTACGTAAAAATTATTCTGTGTTTTGTGCCACTCGTTAAAAGGTGCTGTGTGGTAAAGGTAAAAGCATTTCTCATACATTGTGTTGCAAGGGAAAATGGATTAAAAAGCACAATGCTTGCACGTCACAGATGAATTATTTGTTGGGAATTTGTTGCTTTGGGATCTAGGACTCTGCAGCTGTCTTTCCCAGCATTACGGTATTGGGAGCTGTGCCGAATCTAATGGACTAATCTAGTTTACAACCCAGCGGTATGAATATTGATTTCTCTAACTTCAAGTACCAGGAACCCTTGCATCCCCTCTCTCTATCCCTCGCCCACCCTAGTCGTCGTACTTGTTTTACTGTCATCCTGTTGAATTCAACTGTCTGTATTAACTTGTTATCATCTAACCCACAGCCAACACTGGACCATTGTGGGCTCCACATTTCCTTGAATATCATTGCTTTCTGGATATCTTCCATTCATTTGTCCAAAGTACCGTCTATATCTCTCATTCCCCTTTCCCCCGACTCTCAGTCTGAAGAAGGGCCGACCCAAAATGTCACCTATTCCTTTTCACCAGAGATGCTGCCTGACCAGGAGTTACCCGCAGCTTTTTGTGTCTGTCTTTGGTTAAACCTGCATCTGCAGTTCCTCCTTACACTAATGGACTGAATGGGTACTTTACAGTGCATCGGTGTTTTCAGTGGAGACACAAAAACCAGAACGTTATTGAGACTGGATGTTCATGCTCTTAAACTACTCCATTGAAGTAGAACATTATGAGAGGTGATAAATAAATGCTTTGGTTTTTTTTATTTTATTTTTGTCGATAAAGATAACCATTTCAAAATAATGTAGTGATGCAAAAAAACTATACAAAAAAGGACATGGACAGGTGACATTTCGGGATGGGAAGGGATGCTGCCTGACGTGCTGAGTTACTCCAGCACTTTGTGTCTTTTTTTCAAAATAATGCCCTGAGCTTTGCAGTAGTAATGACGGTGAAACTGCTGATGTATGCCTTCATTAAACAGTGCAATTGACAGCAACTTAGGGATTTTTGTGATTGCATATTCCAACATGGAAATCTAAAAGATGCTGTCAGTAATCCAGAGTGCCTTCTTAGGATGTGATGTCTGCATCCTTCAATGGAGCAATCAACCAGAACTCTCATGAACTGATGTGAATTCAGGCTTTTTATGAGCTAGTGTCCCTGTAAATTCTTCTGAAATTATTACATCGTTGCATATGGTCTGTATGAGGCAATAATTAGAAGAACATAAATGCGAGAAAAAAAAATGAAGCAGGAGGAGGCTATCCAAATCTTTGAGCCTTTTTTAAGATCACGGTTAGTGATATTTTAATGCACCATCCCCATGTACCAGTAAACTGTCTTTAATTTGAACAAACAGAATGACTGATTCTCCATGGCCTTCCATGCTAGATAATTCAAAAGATCACCAGTCTTTGAATGAAGAAATTGCTCCTTATCTCACTCCAAAGCAACCTTTTCCTCATTCTGAGTCAGTGAATTGAATGAACACTCCCCATACCGAGGAACATTCTTCCCTGTAGCTTCACTATTAGTTATTTAGCCCCCCAAAGCTTACATTTATGCAAATCATAACTTCTTAAATGGATATTTCAGAATGCTTAACATTTGTAATAAACTTTATTTATACCTAATCATGACTGCCTTAATCGTGATTGCATGGGAGAGGTGCAGATGAGAGTCACCCGTATACTGGCTGGGGTGGAAGGTCCTCAATGAGTATTTACCGAGGAGAAAGACAGTAGGATGGAGGGAATTGGAGCAGTCACTGGAAGTGTCATGAGAGCAGTCAGGGTTACCGTCCAGGAAATACTGAAGGCACTGTCGTGTTTGAAGGTAGACAAATCTCCGGGGCCTGATCAGATACATCCGAGGACATTGCGGGAAACTAGAGAAGAAATTGCGGGAGCCCTGGTTGAAATTTATGAGTCGTCCTTAAAGACAGGAGGGATAGGATATACAGGCATTTGGATGGGCAAGGGCTGATTAGGGACAGTCAGCGTGGGAGGTCGTGTCTCACATGGGAGGTCATGTCTCACAAATCTGATTGATTTTTTTGAAGACGTGAGCAAAAAGGTTGATGAAGGCAAAGCTGTAGATGTTGTGTACATGGATTTAGTAAGGCGTTCGACAAGGTGCTGCATGGTAGACTGCTCTGGAAGGTTAGATCTCATGGGATCCAAGGAGAGATAGCTGAATGGTTAGCAAATTGGCTCCATGGAAGGAAGCAGAGGGTGATGGTGGAAGGTTGCTTCTCAGAATGGAGGCCTGTGACTAGTGGTGTGCCACAGGATTCGGTGCTGGGCCCATTACTGTTTGTCATCTACATCAATGTTTTGGATGAGAACATAGAGGGCAAGATTAGCAAGTTTGCTGATGAGACAAAAGTTAGTGGTTTTGCAGATAGTGAAGATGGTTGTGAATGATTGCAGCAGGATCTGGATCGATTGGCTAGGTGGGCGGAGGAATGGTTGATGGAAATTAATACAGAGAAGTGTGACGTGCTACATTTTGGGACGTCGAACAAGGACAGGACCTACACAGTAAATGGTAGGCCTCTGGGTAGTGTTGTAGAGCAGAGGGATCTAGGAGTACAAGTGCATGATTCCTTGAAGGTCGAGTCCTAGGTAGATAAGCTTGTCAAAAAGGCTTTTGATACTTTGGCCTTCATCAGTTAGAGTATTGAGTATAGAAGTTGGAAGGTCATGTTGCAGTTGTATAAGACATTGGTGAGACCACATTTAGAATATTGTGTTCAGTTCTGGGCACCGTGTTATAGGAAAGATATGGTCAGGCTTGAAAGGGTTCAGAAAAGATTTACGAGGATGTTGCCAGGACTAGAGGGTGTGAGCTATAGGGAGAGGTTGAGTAGGCTGGGTCTCTATTCCATGGAGCGCAGGAGGATGAGGGTAGATCTTATAGAGGTATACAAAATCATGAGAGGAATAGATCGGGTAGATACACAGAGTCTTTTACCCAGAGTAGGGGGATCGAGGACCAGAGGATATAGGTTCAAGGTGAAGAGGAAAAGATTTAATAGGAATCAGAGGGGTAACGTTTTCACACAGAGGGTGGTGGGTGTATGGAACAAGCTGCCAGAGGAGGTAGTTGAGGCAGGGACTACCCCATCATTTAAGAAACAGTTGGACAGGTACATGGCTAAGACAGGTTTGGAGGTTTATGGACCAAGCTTAGGCAAGTGGGACTAGGGTATCTGGGACATTGTTGGCCAGTGTGGGCGAGTTGGGCCGAAGTGCCTGTTTCCACACTGTATCACTCTATGACTATGACTAATTGCTGCTCTAAATTCTGAGCCCACGTATGATGTATATAATTTTTGTGACAGACAGCGAATGAAGAAATAAAATTGTCCCGGTCTAAAAATCCAGCATGAGACACAAGTGTGTGGTTAAAGTTTAAAAAATGCAGCCTTCCTTGACACATGTTGGTTGTTTGGTTATTAAGCCTTTCGCGCAGGGTATTTTGGAAATTTATTCAGTTGAATTAATTGATCCCAATTCTCTCACTAAGCTTCTACAATTCTCAACTGGCTTAATAAAACATAAAAATCAGATAGCAATAGATGGTTTCATGAAAATAGAAAACTTGCTGTAGTTGGGAAGCCTTAAACTATTTTGTTTTATCGTCTGCTGGCAAGATTGTGTCTGAAACCTGGGAGAGGTGGTTTTGTTTTGAAGAACAGCTACAACATTTATTTTCAATTATTGCAGATGGGCCACCAATTTTAACAACTTTTAGGTGAAGATTTGTGGAGGAGTGGTAAGGAAAATTGCATTGTTTTGATAATTGCAAAGTGAATAATTAAAGGCTATAATACGCAATGAATAAATTATAATCCTGTTTTAGCTTTGAAGTAAATAGAAATTAGCTACCAGAAATTCAAAATGTCATCTTACTAAAGGTAAACATTCTAGGAAATTAAATTAGACATAGATTGGTACAGTAAACTCCCATCCTGTGATAATTCTGGATCATGCTGTTTTTGGAAAGATTTTGCAGATATGAATTAAGTTGAGAAAGTTGGAGCACCTCGTTGAATTTTTAGGACAGAATCTCTTGAATTGAGATCAAACATCTGTCATTCAAGACTTTCAACCAAATGGATGGCCTAAAAATCAGTGACACAATGAAACTATGTTGCTTGCAATGAGATTAAGAGCTAGCAAGGAACGTACAGCTTTAGATAACGATGTTGGAAATTGCTGTTTGTTCTACTCCATACATTATGAAAATGGCATTTTGCTGATTAGTTCCCTTTTAAATCCACAGCATGGTGCCCGCAAGTTGGAAGCAAATAGGATAAACTCTCCTCATAATGCAAGTGGGTGTTTCAAATCGGTTTAGGTTTTATTTCTGAGAGATTGCAAAAAGGCAAGTGTTGCTTTTATCTGTTAGCTTTCTTTCAGTTATTTCTCCTTCTGTGCAAAATTGGGTATTGAATTCGCTCATTTGACTACACACTTTTCACTCCGCATAGCAGCATTTAATGAAAAAAAATGTTGAAAAATAAAGTTGCTTGCCCTATCCTTTCACATCTCAAATTCCCTGTCGAAGGAGCCACTCCATTTCTATTGTCTATTTTCAGCAACAAAACAAAATATCAGAAATATAATTCTCACAATCATGTGGGGAAGAAGATACCGAGTCTCGAAAACATGTACCACTGGACTCAAGAAAAGCTTCTTTCCAACTGTAATCATTCTCTCATAATCTCCTTAGCTTTCCCCGATTGCTCATTCTTCCTCGCTGCACCCTGGCACTTTTTATATTTGCATTTCCTCTGTAATTTTAATACAATAATAGACCGTGGGACCTGTTGAGTCCCTGTCACATGGGAGGGTTTGTCCCCCAACGCAACCCATTCACCCAATGCAATATTCCACCACTCACCTATCGCACCCAGCTGCGCGGGGGGGGGGGGGGGGCGGTAATTTCCTCTGCCTCTCCCACCACTCCCTCCCCCTCCTGTTCAGCCTCCCTCTCCCAGGACTCAGTGTTCTGTAATTGCAACATTGTTGCTAATGAGATCCCATTGTGACATCATAGCTGTAACTGCCACTGCAACTGTTATTCTTTCTCAAACTGGATTTTGTAATGTTAAAAATGTGAATAACTTGTAAAATATAACATCAATCTGAACGAAACATGATGAAAACACACCACAAGACAATTGGAAGGTGGTGCAACAATTATAGGGTTATCGTGTACCGTTTTGGCGTATTTTCAGGATCACATACACACACACACACACACACGCACGCACACACACACACACACACACACACACACACACACACACACACTCACACACACACACACACACACACACACACACACACACACACACACATACACACACACACACACACACACCCACACACACACACACACACACACACACACACACACACACACACACACACACACACACACACACACACACACACATATATAGAAACAAACAAAATTAAAGTTTTAGTAATATACTAGACCAAGTGCAGACCCGTTGGGTCTGGTCCCCGAAAGTGCTTGACACCCCGGGGTGTTGTTCCCGAACATGATTCAGACCCCGGGGTGAAAATCGTGGAAAAAAAGATGGCGTCGTTTTCGGAAAAAATCGGAGACAATCGGAGAAAATCACATGGGGGTGGGGGGGGGGGGATGGATTTTATTTTTAAAAACGTGTACATAAACAGGACCGAATTTAATCAGGAGTGGCTATTCGTAAAGATAAATGTCATCTCTTTGGAAATGGTAAAAAATAGGGGCAGTATCAAAGGCGGCGTACGGACGTACAGACGTATAGACGTACAGACATACAGACGGACAACAGCCAGAGAGTTTTAAAAGTATACAAGTGCAGACCCGTTGGGTCTGGTCCCCGAAAGTGCTTGACACCCCGGGTGTTGTTCCCGAACGTGCTTCAGACCCCGGGGTGAAAATCTGCTGAAAAAAAGATGGCGTCGTTTTCGGATAAAAATCGGAGAAAATCGGCGAAAAAAAGATGGCGTCGTTTTCAGAGAAAATCGTGAAAAAAAAGATGGCGTCATTTTCGGAGAAAATCGGAGAAAATCACATGGGGGTGGGGGGGGGGGGGATGGATTTTATTTAAAAAACGTGTACATAAACAGGACCGAATTTAATCATGAGTGGCTATTCGTAAAGATAAATGTCATCTCTTTGGAAATGGTAAAAAATATGGGCCTTTCCGCGCGCTGTGCGGGCCAGGGGCGGTATCAAAGGCGGCGTACGGACGTACAGACGTACAGACGTACAGACGTACAGACGTACAGACGTACAGACGTACAGACGGACGACAGCCAGAGAGTTTTAAAAGTATACTAGACCAAGTGCAGACCCGTTGGGTCTGGACACCGAACGTGCGTTTGCGGGGGGGGGGAGGGGCTGTTGCGTCACACTAACCACCCCCTTTCCTCCAATGCACGGAATCCTCCATCCACAAACACACACACTCATCACACCCCTTGATATTACATTAATTTTAAAATTTGATTCTTTTATCCCATCTCCACCCTATCCACTGATGAATAGCCCTCACCTCTCAGGTGCTTCTAGAGGGGGGGTGGCAGAGAGACAAAATTTAATGTTAAAAATTTGAAGAGGGATGGAGGAGGGGGGAGATAAAGGTGGGGAGAGAGGAGGGGGAGAGAGGAGAGTGGTGGAGAGAGGAAGGAGACGATGGGGGAGAAAGGTGAAGGGGGTGTTTGGAACGGGCGTGCATGAGTCGAGCCGCGGGCTGTGAAGAGAGAAGGGCAGAGAGAGAGAGAGAGAGAGATGGGAGAGACAGAGAGACTGGTACACAAAAAAAAGCTGGAGAAACACAGCGGGTGCAGCAGCATCTATGGAGCGAATGAAATAGGCAAAGCTTTGGGCTGAAGCCCATCCTCAGGTTTTTTTTTAACCTGAAACGTTTCCTATTTCCTTTGATCCATAGATGCTGCTGCACCCGCTGATGTTATACCGCTTTTTTTTGTGTATCTTTGATTTTCCAGCATCTGCAGTTCCGTGTTAAAGACAGAGAGACTGTTGGTGGGCTGTTTTCCCAACGCGCGTTTGCGGGAGGGGGGGGGGGTGCTGCGGCATCACACACACTAACCACCCCGCAAACACACTCGGGGGGAAGGGGGAGAGGAAGACGGGGTGTGGAGAGAAGAGGAGAGGGGGAGGGAGGGTAGAGGGCGAGGAGGAAAGGGGAGAGATTGGTGAGGTTGAAGAGAGTAGGGTGGGGGAGAGGGATGGGGAGGAGAGTGGTGAGTTAGGAGGAGAGCGTGGAGGGCAGGAAGGGGGGAGAGGGGGGGGAGGGGATGTTAGAGGTGGAGAGGGTGGATGAGGGGAAGGGGAGAGGAGTAGGTGGAAGAGAGGGAGAGAGGGAGGGGGAGGGAGAGAGGTGGGGGAGGGAGAGGGGAAGAGTTGGGAGTGAGTGGTTGCGGGGAGTGGTGCAAGAGAGAGTGGAAGGGGGTGGGGGGGAGATGGGGGTGAAGAGGGGGGTGCAGGGGTAATAGAGGGTGTGGGAGGGGAGGGAGGGGGAGAGGAGAGAGGGGGAAGAGTGGGGAGGGAGAGTGGAAGTAGGAGGGGTAGGGACAGTCGGGGTGGGGAGAGAAGAGGAGAGGGGGAGGAGGAAAGGGGAGAGATTGGTGAGTGAGAAGAGAGCAGGGCGGGGGAGAGGGAGGGGGGGGAGAGTGGGGAGTGGTAGGAGAGCGGGGAGGGCAGGAAGGGGGGAGAGGATGTTAGAGGTGGAGAGAGGGGATGAGGGGAAGGGGAGAGGAGTAGGGGGAAGAGAGGGAGGGGAGGGAGGGGGAGAGGAGAGAGGAGGGGGAGGGAGAGTGGAAGTAAGAGGGGTAGGGACAGTCCATCTGTTCCCCATTCCCTATCACCCCCAATCATCTTTCTCTATTCCCACACACGTGGCGACGCCCTTCGACACAGGCTGCGGGGGTGGGGGGGGAGGGGCTGGGGCTGCTGCCAAGGCATATGTAAATTGGTCCATTCCGATTGGACATCTGTGACCATTGTGCATTGTGACATCACACAACGGAATCTTTACTAACATTCTACGGCTGAGCTGTTTTTTTAAACATTTTGAAATGTTTGGTTTGGGGGGGGGGAGAGGTATTTTACTTTAAAAAGCGTACCTAAACACGACCAAATTTAATCAGGATTGTCTATTCGTAAAGATAAACGTAACCTCTTTAGAAACCCTAAAAAATATCGGCGTTTCCGCGCGCCGCGCGGGCGCGGCGCGGTATCAAAGGCGGGACAGGTCAAGCAGAACGTTGTACGTACAGACGTACAGACGTACAGACGTACAGACGTACAGACGTACAGACGGACGGCAGCCAGAGAGTTTTAAAAGTATATAGATAGATAGAAGATAGATAGATATAGATAGATAGATTACACACAGGATTTCCTTTCTCTTTTTGCGCTACCTGTTGCACTCATTTATGGTTTGAATGTGCTGGTGTATCATTTGATTTGTCTGGAAAGCACACAAAATGCTTTTCATTGTATCTTTATACAGGTAACAACAATAAAACTGATAGCAATACCAATGATGTTATATGGGTAGGAGTTAGACACACTAATGATGTTAGTCAATTATTCACATGAATACATGGTCAGAAATGTTTAAGATGATCACCTGTTTGCGAATTGAGCAGATTGAGAGAATGGGTGGCACAGTGGCGCAGTTGGTAGAGCTGCTGCCTCACAGCACCAGAGATGCATACTCGATCCTGACCTTGGGTGCTGTCTGTATGGAGTTTGCATGTTCTCCCTGCGACTACGTGGGTTTCCTCTGGGTGCTCTGTATTCCTCCCACATTCCAAAGACATGTGGGTTTATAGGTTAATTGTATATAGGGTATTAGTGTAGATTTGCTAAATTGTCGGCATGGGTACCAAAGGACCTGTTTCTGTGCTGTACAATGCTATGATTTTATGACTATGTTGAATTCAATAAAATTACATATAACACATAATAACATATATTGTCCCTTAGGCTGCTTCACCATGGTCATGGCCAATTTGCTATGGAAGTCTTTTTCTCAGCTGATTCCCATAGTCTCTGATTCCCTTATGGGCCTGTCCCACTTAGGCGATATTTTCAGCGACTGCCGGCGACTGTCATAGTCGTAGCAGGTCTCCGAAAAAATGTCAACTGGACCCCCCTACGACAATATCCACAACAATGTCTACAACAATGTCTACAACAACCTATTAGGACATCCACCTACAACCACACCTATGACAACCTACGTCCACCCGTAACATGCTACGACTATGGTAAGACAATTCAGTCGCTGGTACCTGTCGCCGGTTGACATAGGTAATCGCCAATAGAATTCACTGAAGTCAGCACCTACGACAACCTACGTCACCTGGCGACAAACTACATCATCCTGACGACAACCTATGATGGCACCTACGACAGGAGAAGACAAGCTACGATCATTGGCGTCAAGCCCACTGTCACCGACTGTCGCCGAAAAGTTTTGAACATTTCAAAAAACCAGTGACAACCAGAAAAATGCTACGACCCTTTGGGTGACTTGAGGAGACTACTCACGACCATACACGTGTCCATGTGGCGACAGCCTAGTCACCTGCAGTCGCCTAAAAAATCACCTAAGTGGGACAGGGGCATTACTGTCCAACAAACTCATTGATCTCAGCCTTGAGTATACTAAATGATGAAGCATCCACAGATTCCTGAAAGTTCATAAACTTTTTCAAAAAGGAAGCCTTTCTCATTTTGGCCACAAATGCCCAAACACTCATACTGAGACAAACCATCTCGTTGTTGGCTCTCCAGCTAAAAGAGGTAAATTCTTAAGCCTGATCAGAATTGTGCACATCTCAATGAGATTATTCATCAAGGAATGATTTTACAAGAGGTGTTCAAAATTAAGCAGGAGAAACATTTTCTACTGGCAGAAGGGTAGTGACCAGAATCTGCCAATTTAAGGTTAATTGGCAAAGCAATCATAAGGAAAATGAGGAGCATCTTTTCTCCCAAGAGATAATACCTGAGGGGTAACTTAAGAGAGGTTGTTGCAATTATGAAATTATTTTAGACAGAGGTATAGAAATACTGTTTCCATTTCTGTGGAAGAACATCTCCAGATAACATGAACATATGAAAGTGAAAAGTATATAAGGAATTCAGTAGAATGTTTTTTTTAACATAAAGAATCTGTAGATGTGCCTGGAACACGCTGTTAGGGGTAGTGGTGGAGGCAGACATGATAGAGGCAGCTATGCGGCTTTTGGATAGGCATAGGGAATGCATTGAACGGACGGATATTGTTTATCTGCAGGCAGATAAGATTTGGTCTTGGTATTATGTTTGGCACAGGCATTATGGATTGAAGGGCCAGTTCCTCTGCTCTACTGGTCTATTTTCTGCACCACTTATGTATAGAGCAACATACGAATACAGGATTACACCAATAATTTTAGATAAGGAAACACAGAAGGGTCCAGTGAAATATTGCCACAACAAGGACCAGTTGGCCTGCTTGTGTATTGCACATCTTATGTAACTTCACCAAGATCTTAAAAATAAAATAGATAGCATTTTTAACATAGTAAGTTGTGGTGATCTGAAATCTTCTGCTGAACAGGCGGTGTAAGTATATCAGGTGTCTTTTTTGAAGAATAACGGGGAATGAGCAAAGAGAATTGGACATATTGGATCGCTCCTTAAAAGAGCGGTCACAACATGACCTCATGCACAATTCTATGATTCTCCCAGTTATTAATTTTCTTCATCTCAAAGCTTTACTTATTTTCACCAGAAAATTATTCCTTCCACTTCCACTAATACTGGTTTACACTCTGGCAAAGAGAGACTTCAGTTTATATTACAAGCTACAATATTTGAAGTCTGCTGATAAGAGGCAGTGCAATGCTGCTCACTAATAAAGCACTGTCAAATGCAGTGATTGAAAATCCATAGGCCATGATAGTGGAGCCCAAGTGGAATAGCGCTGAAGGCAACTGACAGGTCTGCTGAAAGATGACTGACTGACATGCCGGGCAGATGAGTGCTCCTGGAAATGTTAGTGCTTCTCATTGCAGGCAGCAGACTGAAAGAGAAAACCCTTGCATTCAAATGGGAAGACAATTTGAGCTATGCAAGGAAAACACATTTATGCGCAGAGAGAATGTAAGTGCTTGATGCATTTTACTGGCCATTTCTGTGAGAATAATTTTAATATGATAATGATCAATTATTTTAAGCATGATAACATGCCATTGAACAGGAGATCATATCCAAAGAGATATGAGTTTCCGTAGTGATCACAATGTAACAAACGAATGGTGGAAAGACATTGAATCAATGAGATTTTCTTTGACGTCTCTTGTTTGGGTAAAAATCATTGGGGATGATGGGACAAAGCAAGTAAAATGGTACAGTCACCTATTTTATAGTAACAGAGTGGAAATGGGCCCTTCAGCCCAACATGTCCACACCGGCCAACATGACCCAGCTACACTAGTCTCATCTGCCTGCATTTGGTCCATATCCCTCCAAACTCCTATCCATGTACCTGTCTAAATGTTTCTTAAATGTTGGGAAAGTCCCTGTATCAACTAAAGGTATCTCCTCTGGCAGCTTTTCCATACACCCACCACATTTTGTGTGAAAAAGGCACCCCTCAAATTCCTATTAAATCTTTTCCCTTCACCTTAAACCTGTGTCCTCTGGTCCTTGATTCACCTACTTTGGGCAAGAGACTCTGTGCATCTACCCAATCTATTCCTCTCATGATCTTATACACCTCTGATAGATCAACCCCTCATCCCGCGCTTCAAGGAATAGAGTCCCAGCCTACTCAACCTCTCCCTATGGCTCAGACCCTCTAGTCCTGACAGCATCCTCATAAATCGTTGTACCCTTTCCAGCTTGACAACATCTTTCCTATAACATGGTGCTCAGAACTGAACACAATATTCTACATATGGCCTCAACAACGTCTTATACAACTGCAACATGACCACCCAACCTTTTACTCAATACTCTGGCTGATGAAGGCCAAAGAGCAAAAATCCTTTTTGACCATCCGATCTACCTGCGATTCCACCCTCAGGGAACCATGCACCTGTACTCCTAGATCCCTCTGCTCTACAACACTCGCCAGAGCCCTACGCTCCACTGTGTAGTTCCTAAACATGTTAGATCTCCCAAAATGCTACACCTCACATATTGTATCTCTGTATAAAATTCCATCAAGCATTCCTCAGCCCATCTGGCCAATCGATCAAGACCCTGCTGCAATTTTTCATAACCATCTTTCACTATCTGCACAGACACCTACTTTTGTTTCATCTGCAAACTTAGATGTATAAACTGTATACCCTTAGAGACATAAGGAACTGCAGATACTGGAATCTTGAGCAAAATACAAAGTGCTGGCGTAACTCAATGGGGCGGGCGACATCAGTGAAGGAAATGGATGGGCATTGTTTAAATTTGGGAACCATCAGAAGAAATATCGCCTATCCATTCCCTCCACAGATGCTGCCCGATCAACTGAGTTACTCCACCACTTTATGTTTTGTTTTATATTCTTCCTGCATTTCCACTTCCATTTACGTTCATCTGACTGCTAATTCAACTATTTTGCCTTCTTAATGAAGATCATTTTTACCTTACTTCCACTGATGTAAAATCAACTCTCAATATTCTTATTGGTAGACTGCATTTCAAGCTGCGAGTTAATTGCAAGCATGTTACACTATCTTGCAAAGAATTAATCAGGGAAAATATGAATTAAATTCTGAATGTGAAACCTAAGATAAGAAGGAACAATTGAATTGTGGTTTAATGCCTGCATTTGCGAGATGATTATGTACTCACGTCTCTGCCATGTTTCTTTCACTCTGCATGGGATTCTTATGATTTATTCCACTGCTGAAATACAATGCAATAATTAGAGAGGAATGTTGGAATTTGTCACAGATCTATGGTTTTCTAAAAGCAAGCTGCAATTTTTAAAAAGTGCACTTAAAAAATGATATGGATGGAAGCGTAATTTCTCCTGACTGTTTGGATGAATGACTTTGCACAGAGGGCTACCTCCTGCATTCAGATATCAACCAAAGAAGAAGGAGCATAGTAAATGAATAATCTTTCAAGAGGTAGAGGGCAAAGTAGCCTTGCTGTTCACCTGTGCAGAATGCAAAATAGTGTGATCGACTGCTATCCCTGAATCAGCTGCAACCTGTCGCATTAGAGTAATGCATTCAAAAAGGTTTTATATAACATGATTAAATTAGGTTAGGTATTTTTTTCATATAGTATCATGTCATTCTGCAGAAGGGACACAAGGTTGAGTACAATGTGCAGTTAGTGGCCTGCATTTGTAAGTTTTAAAAGAGTTATGGGTAAGGATAAGACTGAATGAAAGTGCTAAATTAGGGGAAGACTAAGTAGTTAGCTCTCTTCAGTTTAAACCAGCATTTGCAGTTCCTTCTTGCACAAGTAGTTTAGTTTAGTTTAGTTTAGTTTAGAGTTAAGGCGGGGAAACAGGCCCTTCGGCCCACCGAGTCCGCACCGACCAGCGATCCCTGCACATTAACACTATCCTACACACACACACTAGGGACAATTTACACATACACCAATTAGAAGCAAGAGGGTAACTTGGGACAGAGTAGATCCACTCAACGACAAAGAAGAGAATTTGAGGATGAAAGAAATTGGCAATGTCCTTAATAAATACTTTGCATTAATATTCAGTAAGGAGGACAATGGTGAGATTAGGTAGGTATTTTGTGATATTCAAGGGCATGTCAATATTAGGAAGGAGAAGTGTTGTGTGTATTGAGAAATATTAAGGTGGATAAGTCACCAGGGCCAGATAAAATATATTCCAGATGTTTGGTGCCAATGGAGAAGATTGCTGTAGCATTGACAACGATCTTTGTACATTCTAGCAACAGTCCCAGAAGACCAGATATTATTCCTTTGCTTCAGAAGGGCAACAGACAAAATGAGGAGATTATAGGCTGGTCAGCCTTATATCAGTGGTAGTGAAACTATGGGAGTAACATCTTAAGGGCAGGATTTACTCTCATTTGGAACAGCAAGGGGGAGTTATATCTCATAAATTGATTTATTTTTTTAGGAACTGACAAAGGTGATTAATGAGGGTAGACAGAAATGCCGGAGAAATTCAGCGGGTGAGGCAGCATCTATGGAGCGAAGGAATGGATGACGTTTCGGGTTGAGACTCTTCTTCAAACTGATGTGGGGGTGGGAGGCGCAGGAAGACGAAAGGAAGAGGCGGAGGCAGTAGGCTGTGGGAGAGCTGGGAAGAGGAGGGGAAGGAGGGAGAAAGCAAGGACTACCTGAAATTGGAGAAGTCAATGTTTATACCGCTGGGGTGTAAATTACCAAAGCAAAATATGAGGTGCTGCTTTTCCAATTTGCAGTGGGACTCACTCTGGCCATAGAGGAGGCCCAGAACACAAAGGTCGGATTCGGAATGGGAGGGGGAGTTGAAGTGCTGAGCCACCGGGAGAACAGTTTGGTTAATGCGAACTGAGCGGATGTGTTGCTCTACATCGGTGAGACCAAGCGCAGACTTGGCGATCGCTTCGCCCAACACCTCTGCACAGTTCGCATTGACCAACCTGATCTCCTGGTGGCTCAGCACTTCAACTCCCCCTCCCATTCCGAATCCGACCTTTCTGTCCTGGGCCTCCTCCATAGCCAATGTGAGTCCCACCGCAAATTGGAGGAGCAGCAGCTCATATTTTGCTTGGGTAGTTTACACCC
This sequence comes from Malacoraja senta, assembly GCA_038087875.1. Taxonomy (NCBI): domain Eukaryota; kingdom Metazoa; phylum Chordata; class Chondrichthyes; order Rajiformes; family Rajidae; genus Malacoraja; species Malacoraja senta. Next base: position 185,464,435 of record CM075977.1, read on the forward strand.
CAGTGGTATGAACATTGACCTCCAATTTCAGGTAGTCCTTCTTTTTCCCCTCCTTCCCCTCCCCTTCCCAGATCTCCCACAGCCTACTGTCCGTCTCTTCCTTTCTTCTTCTCGCCACCACCACACCTACATCAGTCTGAAGAAGGGTCTCGACCCGAAACGTCACCTATTCCTTCGCTCCATAGATGCTGCCTTACCCGCTGAGCTTCTCCAGCAGTTTTGTCTACCTGTGATTTTTCCAGCATCTGCAGTTCTTTCTTAAACAAAGGTGATTAATGAGGGTCAGGCAATGAGTGTTGTTTGTAAAGACTTTAGTAAGGTATTTGAAAAAGTGCCTCAAGGTAGGCTGGGGGGTGAAAGGTGGTGAGTTGGTATATCCCATTTGCGTGAAGTTCATAATAGAGTATCTGCTTTTTTCTCTTTTTTCTACTCTCTCTTTCTTCTTCCCTAGGGTCTATCTCTTAATCTCTTTTCTCTCATTTCTTTTCTACAGGGTCTTTATTCTTTTCTTTTGACACGCTTTTACACAGGATGCTAGGAGGCTGCAAGGTGACTTGGATAGGCTGGGTGAGTGGGCAAATGCATGGCAGATGCAGTATAATGTGGATAAATGTGAGGTCACCGACCACCAAAGGTGGGTGAAGTGTCTTGCCCAAGGACACAACGACAGTATGCACTCCAAGCGGGATTCGAACCGGCTACCTTCCGGTTGCCAGCCGAACACTAAGCCCATTGCGCCATCTGTCGTCCACTTTGGTGGCAAAAACAGGAAAGTAGACTAATATCTAAATGGTGGCCGATTAGGAAAAGGGGAGATGCAACGAGACCTGGGTGGCATGTTACACCAGTCATTGCAATTAGGCATGCAGGTGCAACAGGAAGTGAAGAAAGCGAATGGTATGTTAGCATTCATAGCAAAAGGATTTGAGTATAGGAGCAGGGAGGTTCTACTGCAGTTGTACAGGGTCTAGGTGAGACCACACCTGGAGTATTGCGTACAGTTTTGGTCTCCAAATCTGAGGAAAGACATTCTTGCCATAGAGGGAGTACAGAGAAGGTTCACCAGATAGATTCCTGGGATGTCAGGACTTTCATATGAAGAAAGACTGGATAGACTCGGCTTGTACTCGCTAGAATTTAGAAGATTGAGGGGGGATCTTATAGAAACTTACAAAATTCTTAAGGGGTTGGACAGGCTAGATGCAGGAAGATTGTTCCCAATGTTGGGGAAGTCCAGGACAAGGGGGCACAGTTTAAGGATTAAGGGGAAATCCTTTAGGACCGAGATGAGAAAAACATTTTTCACACAGAGAGTGGTGAATCTCTGGAACTCTCTGCCACAGAAAGTAGTTGAGGCCAGTTCATTGGCTATATTTAAGAGGGAGTTAGATGTGGCCCTTGGGGCTAAAGGGATAAGGGGGTTTGGAGAGAAGGCAGGTACAGGATACTGAGTTGGATGATCAGCCATGATCATATTGAATGGCGGTGCAGGCTCGAAGGGCCGAATGGCCTACTCCTGCACCTATTTTCTATGTTTCTATGTTTCTATGTTTACACTAACTATTTTCTTTCACTTTCTCTTTCTTCTTAATTTCAACCTTTCTTTTTATTAGCTTTAAAAAATGAAGGAGTACATTAATTGTAATAAGATATATGTGATGTGTATTAATGTAATTGTTTGTAATCTAATGTACTTCTAATAAATATTTTTTTTAAAAATAAATAAATAAATAAATAAAATAAAATAAAATAAAAAAAGGTAGGCTGGACCAGAAAATTACATCACACGGGATCAACAGCAAGTAGTAAGTTCGATTCAAAATTGGCTTCGTCTTAGAATAAAGGGAGCAGCGATGGAGAGATGGCCCCTATTGGAGCAATTTTCTAACTGGAGGTCTGTGACCAGTGTTTTTCATTGCAAGAATCACTGCTGGATCTTCTGTTGTTTATGATACAGGTAATAATCTGGATCAAAATGTAGGTGGTCTGATTTGCAAGTTTACAGTGTGGCCTGTGTGGGCCAGCGTGGACAGGAACATGGCAGTTGAACTTTGGATAAGTGCAGTGTGAACCAACGAGGTTACAAAAGCATAACGCACCACCAAAGATAATGGGTTTTTCCCATTCATAATTGTTTTTCATCATTGTGCTGCTGTCTGAATATTTTACAGATATTTTATCTGAATGCTGATTTTTCTTGATTAGGATGCTTGACAAAAGACAGTGCAATTTAATTTGAACCCAACTGAGTGTTTCTCCAGTTTTAATTTCAACTTCAACAATATATAGGCAAATATTTGTATATATTAATTGAACTGACAGCTGGGCTGGATAACAAAGAAAGAAACCTTAATTTACCCAAATGAGCGTGCATATTTTTGTCAAATGTAGGCTACATTATTGAACCATGCATGCCTTGATCGTATTTCATTTTAAAAGTATCTCTTTAAATTTCTCATGTTCTCTGTTCTTGGGTTCAATTCTGATAACCGCATCTCTAAATGTGGCAAGATCAAGAAAATGTAAAACATGTTGCTTTCGGAGAGCTTTATTAAAAACTGTTTAATTATAACCCTTTTCAAATCTATCTTCTGTGAAATAACACTGAAGGATTTAGAAAATTTCAATCGGGCTCAAACTTGGTTTGAGATGTAATACTGGATGTAAAAGAATACTTTTTTGGACCTTCAGAAGTTGCAGCAATCTATTCTCTTTCATTTAGGGAACACAACATCAGATCGATTGAAAAGTGGCTTTGCATCTGATCTGATGAATTATTTTGCAGGATTAAAGAAATGAAATGTTGGGAAGTGCTGCTATGAAATTAGAACTGTTCAGTGTCTAATTAAATTTCAGAACAAGAATGCTTCTTAAAATATTGAAGGAAACATGTTCTGGAGGACTGTTGATAATTGTGCTCCCACATCTAATGCTATCGGTCCATCATCCAGGGAGAAATATAATTGGAAATGGAAAGAGCTATTTTGTATTGAGCATCCCTCTCTTCAGTGATAAATATCCAATCTGAACGTAATGTTTTATTTGGTATTTTATGCAGGGAATTGTCGTTCTTCAGTAAGTGAGGGAGATTGGTTTAGTTGACAGCATATCTTTGATTGAGAGCCATGCATCCTGTAACATTGTAACTAGATTTTTTCCCATTTCTGTATAATGGAAGTGAAGCAGTTCTGTGATGAAATTTGATCCTGCACTTCTAAAAATGTGCAGAGATTTATTTCCATTTTGCAAATATCCCCCTCTCTGACATTTGCAAACGATAAACAGGATACTAAAATCTTTGGCATCAGTGATGCCTGGTTGCCATGGGCAACCCTTTCCCCAACTTACCTGCCATGTGATCTGTGCAGAGGCAGGGTTTTGTGGAGGAGGGGCCTCCTCCCATCTTGAACTATGCCAGAAACCTCACATAAAAAAGAATATCTGAACGAGGAGAAAAAAAGGTTGCGGTGAGAGCTGCCCACATTAAGACAACAGTCTAGAAATTCCTGCTATATGCAATCATAATTTGACTCTCCTTAATAATTGGACTACCAGAGAAAAATGTTCCATATTTGAAAATTAAAAAGCTACAGTTGGTGCAAATCTGAAATAAAAACAGATAGTGCTGGAAACACTGCAGGCCAAGCAGCATTTGTGGTAAGAGAATTAGTGTTTTGGGTTGATGACTCTTCATCAGAATAATTCCCTTTAAGACGGTGCTTCTGATTTTTCATTTACATGTTACATATCTGCCTTGCTTCTCTTAATGTAGGGTGAAATAATTTGCCGTGAATACAATTTTAAACTGCTGAAGTGGAGTCAGTTATTTGTAAATCTCCTTATAAAAATACTTATTAGCTGGGGAAATATTACCTGTTTACCAAGTACACTTGTACTTGCAGGATTTTTGGCTCTTCTTTGGAGTGACGTTTTACAAAATAACACAGTGAGAGACTCTCATCTCCAGCTCATTTACAACCGATGGTTTACTTAGAATATTCATAAATTCATGTTGTAGGATCAGAATTAGGCCATTCGGGCCATCATATGTACTCCGCCATTCAATCATGGCTGATCTATCTTTCCCTTTTAATCCCATTTCTCCTTACTTATCTCCATAACACCTGACACCCGTACTAATCAAGAATCTATCAATCTCCACCTTAAAAATATCCATTCATCCATTCACCACTCCACAACCTTCTGTGGCAATCTTCTCCTTTCTAAAGGTAGGTCCTTTTATTCTGAGGTAATGGCTTCTGATCCTAGACTCTCACTCCAGTGGAAACATTCTCCCTGCATCCACTCTATCCAGGCCTTTCACTATTCGGTAAAGTTTCAATGAGGTCCACCCTACTCCATCCAAACTCCGGCAGGTACAGTCCCAGTGCCCTCAAATAGAGACATAGAGTGATACAGTGTGGAAACAGGCCCTTCGGCGCATCTTGCCCACACCGGCAAACAATATCCCAGCTACATTAGTCCCACTTACCTGCGCATAGTCCATATTCCTCCAAACCTGCCCTATCCATGTACCTGTCTAACTGTTTCTTAAACGATGGGATAGTCCATGCCTCCACTACATCCTCTGGCAGCTTGTTCCATACACCCACCACCCTTTGTGTGAAAGTTACCCCTCAATTCCTGTTAAATCTTTTCCCCTTCACCTTGAACCTATGTCCTCTGGTCCTTGAATCCCCTACTGTGGGCAAGAGACTCTGTGCATCTACCCAATCTATTCTTCTCATGATTTTGTACACCTCAATAAGATCACCCATCCTCCTCCTACACCATGGAATAGAGAGACCTAGCCTACTCAACCTCTACCTATAGCTCATACCCTCTAGTCCTGGCAACATCCTCGTAAATCTTTTCTGAACCCTTTCAAGCTTGACAACATCTTTCCTATAACATGGTGCCCAGAACTGAACTCAATATTCTAGATGTGGTCTCACTAACGTCTTATACAACTTCATCATGACCTCCCAACTTCTATACTCAATACTCTAACTGATGAAGGCCAAAGTGCCAATAGCTTTTTTGACCACCTTATCTACCTGCGACTCAACCTTCAAGGACCCATGCACCTGTACTCCTAGATCCCTCTGCTCTACAACATTACCCAGAGGCCTACCATTTACTGTGTATGTCCTACCCTTGTTCGACGTCCCAAAATGCAACACCCCACATTTCTCTGTATTAAATTCCATTAACCATTCCTCCGACCACATGGCCAATCGATCCAGATCCTGCTGCAATCGTTCACAACCATCTTCACTATCTGCAAAACCACTAAAACGTTTGCATCATCAACAAACTTTCTAAACTTGCCCAGTATGGTCTCATCCAAATGATTGATGTAGGTGACAAACAGTAAAAGGCCTAGTACCGAACCCTGAGGCACACCACTAGTCACTGGCCTCCAGTCCGAGAAGCAACCTTCCACCATCACCCTCTGCTTCCTTCCATGGAGCCAATTTGCTATCCATTCAGCTATCTCTCCTTGGATCCCATGCGCTCTAACCTTCCAGAGCAGCCTACCATGCGGAAACTTGTCGAACACCTAACTGAAATCCATGCACACAACATCTACAGCTCTGCCCTCATAGATCTTTTAGGTCTCGTCTTCAAAAAAATCAATCAGATTTGTGAGACACGACCTCGTATGTATAAAACCATGCTGACTATCCCTCTTCAGCCCTTGCCCATCCAAATGCCTGTATAACTTATGCCTCAGAATACTCTCTAGTAACTTTCCAACTACAAATGTTAAGCTCACTGCCATATCGTTCCAGCATTTTCCCTGCAACCCTTCTTAAAAAGAGGCACAACATTTCCCACCCTGCAGTCTTCCGGCACCTCTCCAGTATTTAACGACGATTCGTAAATTTCAACCAGGGATCCCGCAATTTCCTCTCTAGTTTCCCGCAATGTCCTCGAATATATCTGATCAGGCCCTGGAGATTTGTCTACTTTCATACACGACAGCGAGCAACACCGGAAATTGGAGGAAATGCACCTCATATTCCACTTGGGCAGTCTACATCCTGGGGGCTTGAACATTGAATTCTCCCAATTCTGCTAGCCCTTGCTGTCCCCTCCCCTCCCCTTCATCAGCCCTCTGGTTGTCTCCTCCCCTCCCCCAGCCCTCGGGCTCCTCCTCCGCCTTTTTTCCTTTCTTCTCCACACCCCCTATCAGTCTGAAGAAGGGTTTCGGCCCGAAACGTTGCCTGTTTCCTTCGCTCCATAGATGCTGCTGCACCCGCTGAGTTTCTCCAGCATTTTTGTGTACCTTCAGTGCTTCTTCCACAGCAACACTGACTGCTCTCATGACACTTCCATTGACCACCCCATGTACCCACATCATACTGTCTTTCTCCTCGATAAATACAGAGGAGAAATACTCATTGAGGACCTTAACCATCTCCTGTGGCTCCACACAGAGGTGACTGCTTTTATTCCTGAGAGGTCCCATTCTCTCTAGTTACCCTTTTCCCTCTTATCTATATTACTAAAAGTCTGATCTTGACCACTTCCTGTTGTTCTGTATATTAATTTTAGAAAAAACGCTGCCACTTACGGCTGTGATTTTTGGCCATCTTACTCAGAGTCCCCCTCCGCTGCGCAGGACAAGAGGATTTTTCCCATCAATGAAAAATAAAAGAGTTATTAGTGTTTAAAAAATGTTGAGATTCTCTCTCCTGAAGGCCACTCCACTTCCGGAGGGACTATAAAACCTGGAAGTGTGGAGGTGCCTCAGTACTCTGCAAGATGGGGGGAGCGAGAGGTCGCAATTCTCAGTCTGATCTGTGAATAACACTGAACACATGTCTACTAAACTGTGAGTGGTTTTACTGACCTGTCAGTGCCCTTAATGTGGTTTGAAAATGTAGTTTGAAAATGCAAATGTGTGTTTTGGTTTTGAAAGTGCTAAAGCAAGCTGTGTTGCCTTTGGTTTTGAAAGTGCCAAAACAAGCTGTGTTGCCTTTGGTTTTGAAGTGCGAAAGCAAGCTGCCTTGCCTAATTAGAACTGCCTTTCCTAATTAGAGCTGCCTTGCCTAATTAGAGCTGCCTTGCCTAATTAGAGCTGCCTTCTATATAATTAAAAGACTAATCTAGACCACTTCCTGTTTGCGCTTTATATTGATTTTAGAAAAAAGACGCTACCATGTACCTCTGTGATTTTTGGCCATCTTACTCAGAGTCCCCCTCCGCTCATCAAGTGCTGAGGATTTTTCCCATCGATGAAAAATCAAAGATTTATTAGTGTTTAAAAAATGTTGAGATTCTCTCTCCTGTCAATCATGCCATGAAGGCCACGCACCTTCTGGTGGGAGGGGGGAGGGACTATAAAACCCGGAAGTGTGGGCGTGGGTCAGTCTCTGCAAGATGGGCGAGGGACAGGTCACGACTCGCTGTCTTTAGTGGCCTTGCACCCTACTTGAAATGGTATGAAATTGCACTTGAATTTGGTATCCTTGCACCGTGCTTGAAATGGAATTTCAAGGAATAGCCGTAAGTCAACTGCGAGCCCACCAGCCGTGAGTGAGTGAGCTGCCAGCACAACAGGCTTGAGTGGCTGAGCCGCCAGCCCACGAATCCATTCGGCCCATAATGTCCATACTAGCCCTCTGGACACCAGAGTGAGAAGTCACAATTCTCAGTCTGAGCTGTGAATAACATTGAACACATGAGTGGTTTTACTGACCTGTCAGTGCCCTTAATGTGGTTTGAAAATGTAGTTTCAAACTGCAAAAGTGTGTTTTGGTTTGAAAGTGCTAAAGCAAGCTTTGTTGCCTTTGGTTTTGAAAGTGCTAAAGCAAGCTGTGTGCTTTTGGTTTTGAAAGTGCTAAAGCAAGCTGTGTTGCCTTTGGGTTTGAAAGTGCTCAAGCAAGCTGTATTGCCTTTGGTTTTGAAAGTGCTAAAGCAAGCTCTGTTGCTTTGGTTTTGAAAGTGCTAAAGCAAGCTGTGTTGCCTTTGGTTTTGAAAGTGCTAAAGCAAGCTGTGTTGCCTTTGGTTTTGAAAGTGCTAAAGCAAGCTGTGTTGCCTTTGGTTTTGAAAGTGCTAAAGCAAGGTGTGTTGCCTTTGGTTTTGAAAGTGCTAAAGCAAGCTGTGTTGCCTTTGGTTTTGATTGGCCGATTTTCCTTTCCTCTCAAATAACCTGCACCAGTCAACTTGAGCGAGACCTTCTTTCATACCCTCAAAGTTGGCCTTACCCCAGTTGAGCATTTTAACATGTGGACCCTCTCTGTCCCTATCCATAACAATTTTAACTGTGATCGAACTGTGATCACTGGTCCCAAAAGGCTTCTCCACAAACCCTTCATTAAATTGCCCTTCCCAATTTCCCAATACTAGATCCAGTGTTGCTCTTTCACATGTGGGGGGGCTCTACATACTGCTTAAGAAAAGTCTCCTGAACACTTTTGAGGAATTGCACCCCATTTAACCCCTTCACACTATGATTTTCCCAGTCCATAATTGGGAAAGTTAAAATCAGCAAACTTAATGTCATATTTGTATAATATTATTTTAAATCTAGAAATACCAGCAACGGATGGTATTAGAAGAGACTGGGAACAAGAATTAGCTATTAAAATTTCAAAAGAGAGGTGGGATGAACATTTATTAAATGTGCACAAATGCTCGATTATTGTAAGACACACTTTATTCCAATTTAAAATTTTACACAGATTATACTACTCAAAAATCAAAATAAGTAAACTTTTTCCCAACGTATCACCTATCTGTGATAAATGCCAGTCTCAAGAAGCTTCTATAGCGCATTCATTTGTCTTTTGCATAAACATTCAAAAATTTTGGATTAAATTTTTTGAAATCTTTACAAAATTATTTAAAATAAAACTGATACCAAAAGCAGAATGGATTATCTTTGGAACAACAGAAGGTAGCCCTGAACTAAATGTGTTTCAAAAGAACCTATTTGATTACGGGTTAATAACTGGAAAAAAGCTTATTCTAAAATTCTGGAAAAACGCTCCAATACCAACAATAACCATGTGGATTTCAAATATGTTTGAAACATTACACCTGGAAGAGATGAGACTCCTCCTGGCAGGCAAATCAGATCACTTCTATAGGACGTGGTCTTCATTTATAGAATTACTACAAGCATAAGGTGCAACAGTACTTTAAAAAGGCACCGGTGTTAGGACTTGGTAAAGGGGAATGAAAAGTGGCGAGTTGGTATATCTCTTTTGCGCGATGTTCATAATAGAGTATCTGTCTTTCTCTTTTATCTTCTTTCTCTTTTTTCTTTCCTAGGGTCTATCTCTTAATTTCTTTTCTCTAATTTCTCGTCTAAAGGGTCTTTCTTCTTTCCTTTCGTCATGCTTTTACACTAACACTATTTTCTTCCACTTTGATATATTTTCTCAATTTCCATCTTTTCTGTACAGGCGTCGTCCTGTATGGGAATGGCTGCCCAGCCTGCAGCTGTCCGTTTTTTCTCTCTTTTTTTTATTTTTAGTTAGTTGAGTTTTTTTGTTTTCGGAGTTCTAGCCTTTTTTATGTGGGGGAGGGGGGGGAAAGGGGGAAACTGTTTTCTAGGGTCCCTACCCGGTCGGAGAGGCAGCTTTTCTCCGGGCTGCACCGTCGACCCGTCCTCGCGGCCTACCAGCGGGCCTGGAGCGGCGTTTCCTGTCGGGGACTGCCCAGAACCTCGGCTTCGGCGGCGGCACAGCGCTGGAGCGCTATCGCGGAGTAGGCGATGCCTTGCCCGGGTCGCCGCGCTGGAGCTCCGGAATGCTGTGACCGCAGGTGAACATCGCGGAGCTGTGGGACTGTGGAGCGGCCAGCTGCGGGCGGCGGCACAGCGCTGAAGCGCTATCGTGGAGCGGCTGATGCCTTGCCCGGGTCGCCGCGCTGGAGCTCTGGAATGCTGAGACCGCAGGTGAACATCGTGGAGCTGCGGGACTGTGGAGCGTCCAGCTGCGGGCGGCGGCGCTGAACTTTTCACCGGGAGCCTGGGATCTCGCGACGAGATCGCCAGTGGTGAAGCTCCATCAAGCGCGGCCTGTCGGCTTCGGAAGCCGCGGTCTCCAGTTAGGAAGCGGCCGCTCTAGGTGTCCCAAGCCGCTGAGAGGATTCTCCCGACGCCGGAGCACCATCACCCGGCGAAGAAGGGCCTGAAACATCGGGCCCCGTAGCGGCGACTGCGGAGGCCTCAATAGGTCCGACTATGGGTGGACAAGTGGATGGGGACTGGACACTGTGCCTTCCCTCATAATGGGAACCTTTGTGGGGGAATGTTTTTTATGTTTATTCTTAAATTCTTTAATGTTGTGTCTTAACTTTATCTGTGTGGTGCATGGCAAGACAAATTTCACTACACCAATTGGTGTACGTGACAAATAAATGTCCTTTGTCCTTTGTCCTTTGTCTTAATAGCTTTAAAAAATCAAGGGGTACATTAAATGTAATAAGATATACGTGGTGTGTATTAATGTAATTTATTGTAATTTTTCTGTACTTCTAATAAATACAAATTTTAAAAAAATCTCCTAAACCTTATTTGACCTGCAGCTGTCTGCAATCTCCTGGCACGTCATCTGTGAATACGAAGCATTTAAACAACCCACTAGTCCTTGTTGGACACACATCCTCTCGTTTTACTCTTGTCAAATATCCTTCTTTAATTTTCTCCCTCAGTTGCTCTACTAGTTTTCTGACAAATGTACATATATTATTCACACCAACCACACTCTGGGGGATGGGTTCCATATTCTCATCTCCTTTTGGGGTAAAGATGTTTCTTCCCATTATTTATATCATCTTTAGTACCCGGTATTTTAGCCTCGAGGATTCCCCTTATATATCTTGGTGATAATGTGCATGGAAATCTGTAAGATTGAAGATGCTGACTTATTCCACCAAAAATTATTTTCATAATAATTTAGCACAGTAGAACATGACAATTTATATTTATTAGATTGTTATATCTTGCTTTATGTGCATGAATGCATAGAAATGCTGATTTGCACAATTAGTTGACAAGTAGCACTGAAAATATGAATGTAGCTCCACATTTGGAGCTCGCCCTTCACAGAAATCACAATTAATTAACAGAACCGCTGTGTGTGTGTGTATAGATATTGAAGTAAGTGGTAGGAAAGAACTGCAGATGCTGGTTTAAACCAAAGATAGACACAAAATGCTGGAGTAACTCAGCTCGTCAGACAGCATCTTTGGTGAAAAGGAATAGGTGACATTTCGGGTCGCGACACTTCTTCAGTCCGAAAGAATGGTCTCCACCTAAAACTTCACCTATTCCTTTTCTCCGGAGATGCTGTCTGACACATTGAGTTACTCCAGCTTTTTGTGTCTATCTTCAATATTAAAGTAAGTCCAGCTATCAAACGTTATGCTCTGAGCATCTTCAAACCTGTAAGTACATCCTGGATGCCAAGTACCCCGTTTGTGAGCACAGGTGGCAGTGCATTTATTATGTGTAGCAGGGAATAGCTTTCAGTTTAGGATTGAGCTACAGTTTACTGTTAGTACTTATCTCTGAGTCAGAAGATTGTGTGTTCAATTCCCACTGCAGAGCCTTGAGCATGATCCTCCATGTGACTCTTCTGTGCAGCAATGTTATTGTGGCCCCAGTTTCTCTCTCTCGAGTGTAGATGAAAGATCTCAGGATGCTCTTTGAAGAAGAGCTGGTCAGTTCTCCATGGTATCCTGGTTAATATTTACGCTCTCAGTAACAGTTACAAAAGTCGAGTATGCGGCCATTAATGCTTGCTGTTTGTGGGATCTTGCAGTTCCAAAATTGTCTGCTAAACATGGCTTGCCTACATTTCAGCAGCCCATAGAATTCAAAAGAAATTCACTGGCTTTCAGGCTCTTTGAAACATGTTGAAAGGAATAGGAGAGGCCGTCACATAAAAGCCAGTCTTCCTTTCTATGTCTCTGTTCTAGGAAGATTGCCAAGAGTCAGGATGGCGCCTGGGATACAAGATGTCACTGGCTCCTGATCATACCCGAACTCCCACTGGCAGAACGCCATTACCAGTAGTTCTTAGATCCACACCTGTGATGCAAGGAAATATTTTGCAGTATCAAGACAATGCATTTCTCTCTGGCCTCTGGAGCTAATAATCGTTGGAACATTTTTCTTGACTTAGCCTGGTACCCTGAGCATCTTTCCATTGCAACACATCCTAACCTTCCTGCCAACAGCATTCATTCTGTGTGTAAGCATCAGTCTGCATTAATCTTCTGCCAAAGCAGGTTATGTTCATCTCTGTTTGCAGGTGATGATGTGTGATAATGGACAGATGTTCTCAGACCATCCCTTGTGCAGTCTTAGCTGCCATTTCAAATGGATGTTCTTTACAGTCACACAAAGCAGATTGATAGGAAATTCTGTGCAGGAGCAATCTGCATACAATTAATATTCATTGCTTCAGACATGAAGGACTATCATGTATCAGAAATTCCTCTCATATTCTTATGTTAAAGTTCGGACAGTTGGGCAATGCAGTTTCAAACATTTAGGTTACTTACACCAGGTTGGATTTGAAACATCGCACTCACATGTTGACCTGACACTCCAATTATGTTGAACTAGTTCAGGATGAATAGCTTTTCTCTTTATATCCTGCCCCCACACACCCCAGCATCTCGATATTTCTCCCATTCCAGCCGCTTACCCAATTAAGTCAAATTCCTGGAACTCTCCACTAAACAGAACTTGGTCAAACAGGGTGCAATGACTCAAGAAGTGATCACATCTCATGAATTAATAAATTAATTCTAAAGCCCTCACTTGTGATTATTATCATATGTTCAAGAATGAAAGATTTTACTGATAAAAATCACAGTGAAAAACAGTAATTGGAATAGTAACTATCATATCTGAATGACATCCGGTGGCGATGTCATGGCTCACCGCGTTCAGTCCGGTGTCTTTTTTGTTTTTTGTTGTGTTTGAAGTGCGTTTTGGGGGGGTTTTGTTGTCTTTTATGTGGGGGGAAGAGGGTACGGTAGGGGAGATACCATCCTTCGGTTGCTTCCTGGAGGGGATGCAACTATTGTATGAGTCGCGTCCTCGGCCCCCCCCCCCCCCCCGCCCCGCGGCCTACCTACTGGATTGGCGCGGCCTTTCCTGCCGGGACTGACCACAGCTCCAACAGTGGCGGAGCAGCACTGGATATATCGCGGGGCGGGCGATGCATTACCGGGGATCGCCGTTTGGAGCTCCGGAGTGCTGGGCCTGCTGCACCGACATCGCGGAGCTGTGGTTCGCGGAGCTCCCAACGCAGGCGGCGCTGATCAACATTGCGGAGTCCTGCGACCCTTTGTCGGCGGTCGCCAGCGTGGGTCTCCGCCCGGCTCGGCCTGTGGACTTCGGGAGCCATGGACTCCGGTGGGAGGTGGCTGATTTGGAGGTCCGGTCCGCTGAGGGTGTTCTCCGTCGGGGTTCAACGTCGGGGTTCCATCATTCCCGGCGAGAGAGCCTGAACATCGGGCCACCCGTGGCGGCGACTACGGGGTGCTCGGGAGGCCCCGACCACGGGTGAACATCTGGGAAGATCAGTGAGGAGGCTGACTGGACTTTGGTTCCATCCTTAACTTTGGTGCCGCTGTGGGGATGTTGTGTCGTGGACTTCTGTGTTTGTGTTTTCTTTTTTTTCTTTTTATGACTGTAAGGAAAATCTATTTCCAATCCAATCCAGCACTCCGATATTCCAATATTTCCAGCACTCCGGTGCTCCAATCCAATCCAATATAACATTGACCAATCTGCAACGCACACTCCAAAGATAGTGATGATGGGAATTTTAACACTGTGGCTGTAGAATTTTTGTCATGCAGATCATTAAGGTTAATGGAACCAAGGCAGGTGGATGAAGTTGAGATGTAGATCAGACACTGAATGGTAGAACAGGTTCAAAGGACTGAATGGCACTCTCGTATTTGAATACTTTCATACTTTAAAGATACAGTGTGGAACCAGGAACTTGAGCCCACAGGGACATTGCCAATCAGTGATCACCCTGTACACCCGGTACAGGTGTCAAAGGTTATGGGGAGAAGGCAGGGGAATGGGGTTAGGAGGGAGAGATAGAGGGAGAGTGTGGGCTGCCTCCTGCTGGCAGGAAATTCAAGGCCATTGTGATCAAACAAAGCAAAAATGAAAACAATGTGCCGACAGTAATGATTTTTTTTCTATTTGCAAGACATTTATCAAATTGTAAACAAGCCAATTAATCATTATAAATGTTGGAAAGTTAATTAAACTGCTTTAGAGGCCATAACATTTTATGATAAATGGTGCACTGGTAACTGGAGACCAACTTGCCCAGGAGGTAAAGACAGATCTTAGGATAAAAAAGCTTCCATCAGATATGAGATTTTAAGCTCTTTCTCATGAATATTGCAGTCCTCATCTCACTTATTGCACAAAATTATGATTTTAATAAAGATTTTGGCATGATGTAGAACATGAAGATTTATGTTTATTGGATTGCTACATCCTGCCTGATGCATGGTGAAAAATGAGAATTGATGGAAATCATTTAAATCCAAGTGTATTAACAGAAGCAGTGCAACTATGTTCCACATCATTGACTGCACTTGTGATGGTGATAACTATATTTGCTAGATGTGTTTATTAATGATAACCAAATGTTGTCTTAAAATAAATGCTTTTCTGTAGATCAATGGAATCTGAGAGAACGTGAGATGGAAGTTAAAAGTGCCTCTGCCTTAGAATGGGCTGGTGAGAATGATCCAATTTTATATATGGCATTTTCCCATTCCAACCATGATAAACTCTAAGGAAACCTGCCAAGTGAGATTAACCACAATGTTAATAATTGTCAAGTAATGTGTAACATGATCAAACAATAAGAACTGTAATTTACATTGAACTTGTTTGGTGCCACATGGCACTTCACATGCACAATTATCAAACTGGCATTTGTATCAATATACACAAGGAATTTCTCTTATTGCTATATTTAAAGGTCTGTCCCACTGCGTGGACCTAATTTGCGAGTTTAGAAGAGTTTGCGCTCGACTCAAACTCGCAGCATGGTCGACACGTGGTCCTAGGCGGTCTATGTAACTCTCCTTCATGCTCAAGAGAAGTTCCCACATACTCGAGGCCTCAATTTGGTCGAGGAGTATTTTTTAGCATGATGAAAATTGTCCGCAAGTAAAAATTGGTCGGCATGCAAAAAAATCGATATTTTTGTTACTCGTAGGTTTAGTCGAAGTAGGTCGTAGTAGGTCGGCATGTTATTCGTAGGTAATCGAAGGCAATCGAAGGCAATCAAAGGTAGTCGAAGGTAATCGAAGGTAGTCATAGATAGTGTTAGTATAGTCGAAGGTGGTCGTCTTCACTCTCCACTATAAGGTGTCCAATTTCCCCGAAGCTAGTCGAAGCTAGTCTTCAACATAGTCGAAGGAGGTCGAAGGCGATCGAAGGAGGTCTTCTACATATTCGTCTGAGGTTCTCTACATAGTCAAAGGAGGTCGTGGAGGTGTTCTACTTTGGCAATATAACAAGACCATGACACTTTTTTACACTCTCCTAAACTCTTCTAAACTCGCAAATTAGGTCCCCGTAATGGGACAGGCCCTTTATGGGAAGCTTAAAAGGTGAGGGAGGTGGGTATGTGGAAAGGTTTAAGGAAGGAACTTCAGAGGTTAAGGTTTACTTGCTCATATTTTCATGATACATGTCACAACACTAAATCCAGAATTGCCTTTTCCCTGCTAGGCTCCACTACAAGTTGCTCTAAGAAACCATTTCATGGGCTAAAAATTCCCTCTAGTGGGATCCAATACCAACCTGATTGTCCCAGTCGACCTGCATATTGAAATCCCCCATGACCACTGTAACATTGCCTTTCTTACATGCCGATTGTATCTCCTGATGTAATTTGTACCCTATGTCCTGGTCACTGTAAATAACTCCCATCAGGCTCTTATAACCTCTGCAGTTTCTTAGCTCTACCCACAGGGATTCCCCATCTTCTGATCCTATGTCATCCCTTGATAAGGACTGAATTTAATTTTACTTCGGAGTCACGTGAGTGACTACGTGAAGAACCCCGTCAGGGCGCATGCGCGTCATTACGTCTGACGCATTGGTGCGAACGGCAGCGGGAGCACGGAGCTCCTGCTGCAAGGTGAGTAATTACAGCTCCACCAAAGTCGGGGAGACTTTGGAGGAGTTAGAGAAAAGTAAAGACATTGTTTCTGTGTGTTTTTTCCCCCACATACAGGAACAAGGAAAAGGTGCAGGTCTGCTGCCGACAAGGAGAGAGAGAGCTGCGGGACGCAGTCTCTGAAAGGCAGCCTGTCACCTCGGGGGAGTCGCAAGCCGGTAGCGGTGCGGCGACAGACTTGGCAAAGTGCCCAGCCGGGTACACAGCCAACGCCAGTCGGGCGGTAGGCATAACCCAAGTCTGTAAGGGCTATAGACTCCGCAGAGTCGGGCCACGAGAGTCCCGTCGGGGACAGGATACCGTTCCCCAGCGGTTATCCAAAAGGAGCAGCTCATACAGGGGCTGCTCCACAGAGACGCTCCAGGAGGAGTAGTGCAGGAGGGAAGCCATAGAGAAGGCTCCGCTGGCAGTGCCTAGGAGAGGTCTACTTCACAAAGCCACACTCCAGGAGGAGTTGTGCAGGCGGGAAGCCTTAGGGAAGGCTCCGCTGGCAGTGCCTAGGAGAGGCCTGCTTCATAAAGCCATACTCCAGGAGGAGTTGTGCAGGCGGGAGGCCGTGGGGACGGCTCCGCTGGCAGTGCCTAGTAGAGGCCTGCTTGAAAGCACCCTCTTTGCAAGAGGTGAGTGCAGAAGGGCAGATACGCTCTGACCGAGTCCGACGACTTCCAAAGGGAGGGCAGGCAGCTGTCAGAGCTGACACCGTGTGCAGCACGGTTTGCCATGTCGTCGGACGCTGGTGAGTCTCTGGGTGAGGAACTTGCCACCAGCATAAATTACCAAGTCTCACATCAGCTACAGGAGCTGACAATGGATGAGACAGTAACGAAGTATGAAGCCCCAATCAACTGTGGACTCTTAAAAGTTCCTGTTGGGAACAGGAAGAATTGGGGCAAGATGGGCATACTAATGAGAGCCCAGGAGCATGTGAAGCTCCAGCATATTTTTAAAGTTGCTGGCATCTGGTATAACAAGCTTTGCCAGGATGGTGGATGGAGAGGCCATGACAAATTACAACAAAAGGCGCTATTGTGGAGTGCCCACTTTGACAACTGCCTCCGCAAGACTGCGATTAGACCAACCATCAATGCTAAATATGCTTCACTCTGGCACAGTGCAACCGGCACAGCTGTTTGGCGAGGATTTCGCACAGCAGGTGAAGGAGCTGGAGGAGGCTAAGACGGCAGTCACATATTCACCAAAGCGGAAGTATCCCTATAAGGGAGCAGACTTGTCCGGGCAAGGGACGAGTCCAGCTACGATGCAGCGCAGTTGGCGTTCGGCTGTAGCACCGCCACGGAGGTGAGATATCCAGCTCAAGGCCGGGGAAGAATGCCAGGTGGTAAGGAGGTAAGAGGGTCTGGTTCTCATGTAGACAGATCTAATGTGATACAATTAAATGTTTACCTCAGATATGTTTATACTGAAGGTTATTCAAGGGCATCGAATAAAGCTTAATGCAAATTCTGATTTACCCATGCAACATGTTCCAAAAAAGGAGTTTGACTTCAGTATCACTGAACAATTGGAAGTTCAGCTGGAACTTGCAAGCTTATGTAATAAAGGTGTAATTGCTAAGGCAGTTTACCAAAGCCATCTGTGTCCAATATCTTTCCCAGACCAAAAAAGGATGGGGGATGCAGAATTATATGGACCTGAATAGTCTTAACCCTCTTGTACGGTATAGACATTTTAAGATGTCTATACCGTACAATTCAGCTGTTTCCTTTGATTGTAGGACAATCAAAGGAAACAGCTGAAGCATCAGTGGCAGTTGGTAAAAAACATTTTTTAATTGGGCTTTATAACCTATCCATAGAAATCTAAATTTATACGTGTGACACAAATTGACTAGTTGGGTTCACAATGGACTTAATCAACATCATTATGACCTTGCCCAGGCAAAAAAGGGTAGAGCTAATTAAGAGCTGTATCAAGTTAATTGCTGACACACAGCCTTCAATTAGCCAGGTGACAAGTCTGCTGTGGTAATGGCTGGCAGCATTTCCAGCAGTTCAATATGGCCACTTTATTATCTACAATTACAAAGGTCAAAGGAACAAGCATTGAGGATACATTGGGGTCATTATAATAGACCTATGCTTCTATCAATAGAGGCTGTTGCTGATGTACAATGGTGGATTCAGCATGTGTCCACTAGTAGTTCCAAAGTGTTATTGGACCAAGCTTCCATGATTTGCAGACAGATGTCAGAGCACTTGGGTAGGGTGCTACTGATACAAGATCCAGCTGTGGAGACAGATGAACATTGCTTCTGCAAACATGGGGAATTAACCAAGAGTATTTTATGGACTCAAGGCTTATGGCACTAACTAAACTAGTTTGCATGTGCAGTGCAAAATAGACAACACTACAGCAGTTGCTGATATGAATCACATGGGTGTAATCAAATCGTTATCATGTGACAGGTTGGCAAATAAAATTGGACCTGGAGTAGCGATAGAGAGATTTGGATTGGAGCTATCTATCTGCCAGGGAAACTTAATGTAGTACCAGATGGCAGCTCATGAAAATTCTGTCATAACACAGAGTGGATGTGGAACCAGGATGTGTTCAAGAACATAGTACTTCTATATGGAAGGCCAAAATATGTTTCATAGGCACCAGATACAGGGGCAGTGGCAATTGATGCTTTTTCACTAAATTGGGATGATATGTTTGTGTACATTTTCCCACCATTCTGCCTCATAGTTCGGTGTTTGAGAAAATCAAGCAGGATGCCGCTTCAGGGTTTTGGTGATACCAAATTGCCCGATTCAACCATGGTTCCCTTTGATGTTACAGATAGCGATCCAACCTATTTTTGCTGATTCCAAACAGTAGGAATTTGCTGGAGCATCCAGTAACGTGTTAAGTGATCGTATGGATCTGTTGATTTGCAGGTTTTAAGAATGCCTTACATTGGTCGAGGACATTCTAGGCCAACGGTGGATATACTCACTGCAGCCTGTAGAAAGAATACTCAAAAGCAGTATATTACATGAAAAAAAAAATGGGAACAATATTGTGTTCAAAAGAATATTCAATATGATACTGTAGTTATTGAAAATGTGTTAAGAGTTTTATCTACACTTTATTATGATGAGGGTCATAGCTATAGTGCTATCAATACAGCTAGAAGTGCTTTGTCGGCATATCTTGTAATAGGTACACGGACACAAAGTATAGGATCTCACCCTCTCATATCTAGGTTGATGAAAGGAATCTTTAATTCCAAAATGCCTAAGCCTACGTATGTGGTAATCTGCGATGTAAGCGTTGTTCTTAACATGCTTCGTCATTGGGTCCCTGTCACGTCTATAACTTTGCTGAATTGGCTATGCTAATGGCAGTGGTGTCAGTACAGAGAGTGCAGACTTTGCAAAAACTTCAGTTCGAGAGAATGGAAGTGAATACAGAGAATGTTCTGTTTTATATTTCTGACCTGCTCAAACAAAGCAGGCCAGGTGTGACAGGATTTAAGATTATGTTCTCAGCATATCCTACAGCTCCATGTTCATGTGTAAGGACACATGTGTTACATTATATTGAAGCCACAAGGGCTTTAAGACAAGAAGAAACAGGATTATTTCTCAGTGACAAGAAGCCAACATAAAAGAGTGGCAGTTCAGACTATCTCAAGGTGGTTAAAGCAAGAGTTGGTTCAGACAGGAATTAACATTTATGTGTTTACATCTCATTCCACTAGCGCAGTAGCAACATCCGCGGCCAGGGCGATGGACGTTCCCATCGACCATATATTAAAAGCCGCAGGTTGGAAAAATGAACTTGTGTTTCAGCAATACTACCATCGGCCGATTGCTGATGGAGGGCTGTTTGCCAACTCAATATTGAGTGCTGTTGCTATTGCTTAAAGTCTGTTTTCAATACTGTTTCATTCTGTTTCGTTTGTTGCCCCTACATTAAGAGGGTTTATTGGTTGTTTTATGACCAAAAAATAAAAGTGTTTTGTTTTTGCATGATATGCAATGTCATGTTTACAGCATTATTGATGATACTCAGAGTCAATCGATGCAGTGAGAAGCCGCGATTTTGATCTGCGGCATAAAAATCACAGAGCTTTAAAATCTTCACGTAGTCACTCACGTGACTCCGAAGTAAAATAGTAAGATTAAACGAGAACTTACCAGTTTGAAGTTTGATCTTTATTTTATGAGGAGTTACGTTGGTGATTACGTGCCCGCCACGCCCAACCCTCTCTCATAGAAAAAAGGTCATAATGGTAGTTCTCATGTTGATCATCTTAATATGTTACTTCAATTATGGTGTTGTCTGTGATTTCATACCGCAGCTTTGAAGATTGACGCGCATGCGCCCTGACGGGGTTCTTCACGTAATCACCAACGTAACTCCTCATAAAATAAAGATCAAACTTCAAACTGGTAAGTTCTCGTTTAATCTTACTATTCCTTATCAGTTGAGTCACCCTTCACCAACCACCCTCTGTCCACCTGTCTGTCTTTTCGAAAGGGCATGTAACCTTGGATATTAAGCTCAAAGCTCTCTTCCTATTTCAACCATGCCACTGTAATGCCCACATCATCATACCTACCAATTTCTAACTGTGCTACAAGCTCATCCACTTTGTTCCTTACACGAGGTACATTCAAATATAACATGTTTCGTTTAGTATCCTCTCACATTGGTCCCAATTTTACCTGACCTTACTCTCTTATCCCTTCTTAAACTTTCCATCCTATTAATTCTGAAGACTTCTGGAACCTATCCTGTACTCTCCTTCCCTTTAACTCCATCTACACTTCCAATTTGTTGACCCCACACCCACTATCTCGTTTAAAGCCCAATCTACGGCCCTGGTTATGTGTTTTTTCAGGACCCTGGTCCCAGCCGGGTTGAAGTGGAGTCCTTCCTGCTTCCTCCTTCCCCATCACCGGTGACAATGTTCCACAAATTCAAAACAACTTCTTCCACGCCAATCTTTGAGCCACACATTCAACTCTTTAATCTTCTCAACCCTATGCCAATTAGCATGTGGCTCAAGTAGCAATCCAGAGATTATTACTTTTTGGTTCTGCTTCTCAAAGTATGGCTGACAATGAAGCTGCTATTAAAATCAGGGATTTCCAGGAATAGAAGCCAGCATCAGAGGAGAACAAATATCTCAAAGGATTGTACAGGCATAGGAAGTCAAAGTGATGGAGAGGAGAAAACCATCAACGCAAGGTGGCGAAGTTAAAAACTGTGCCTTTGTCAAAAGAGGAGGTAATGTTTCAGTGAGCACCTAATCTGTGTGCTCATGTTATACTCTGGTTTAATTTTGGATTCAATTGCATCTCCTTTTAGGAAACATTTAACTTATCTTTATGTGGAAAAACTGAACTGTTCTTTGTGGAATAATGCTGCAGGACCTATTATATTGAATTGAAAAAGGTAGATAAGAACTTAGTTTAACATTTCATACTTTAAAATCCCCAACTCCCTCAATGTTACAGTGGAGTTTCACAGTAGATAATTTGCTCAGGTCACCATTGTTGGGTTTGGACTTGCAAGCTACTGAATCTGAGACGCGGTGTTGACAATAGTCTATAATTAACAAGAAACTTTATTTTGAAGTAAAATAGACAATCCCATGTAAAACTGATAGGAGACTATCTCACTTCAGGCACCTGAATGACAAACGTTTAGTTCTGGGCCTGGAAAGAAACGATTACCTTTAAAATAAACTAAAGCTTACCACAAAGCACCTGACTGAGGCAGTCGTAACAGCGAGGAGCCTGGAATAGTAGGAGAACCCTGGTCATGGAGGAAAGCCATGTCCCCAATTATAGATCTGAAGAAGGGTCTCGACCTGACCTGACCTGGTGAGTTACTCCAGCTTTTTGTGTTTATCTCCAATGTTAAGTCCTGCTTGAGCAAAAGCCGCACCCCACACAAACACTGCTCTTGGCTACATGCCTGACAATGTTTATGTAGCTCTCAGCAGCAGTCAGATTGAGGGCATAACATGGTCCCCTACAGCAGGAGGGAGAGAGGACAAGAAGTGACCAGGGAAAGGAGGGACGATGGAGGGAGCGAAGAATGGAGGGAAGTGGGGATGAAAGGAAGAGGGTGAAAAAGGAAGTAGAGGTGAGATGGAAGGAAGGAAAGGGGGAGAGAGGGAATGAAAGAGGGAAGACGGTGGGCGAAGCAGAAGACAAGCAGGGCGGAAAGAGGAGAAGGGAGAGAGGATGGAAGGAGGGGAAGGGTGAGTGAGGAATGGTGAGAAAAGGAGAGTTAAAGAGGAAAGGGAGGGAGAGCAGAGGGGGGAGAGGGATTGGGGAATTAAGAGACAGAGGAGAGAAGGTATAAGGTGGGAGAGAAGGAGTAAATCGAGGATGAGGGAGTCAAAAGGGGTGCGGTGGAAGGGAGGGTTAGATAAAAAAGAAGGGGAGACAGAGAAAATGTATTTGACATGAAACTTTAACATTGATTCTCCACCCATTTCAGCTCTGTCTGACCTGCTGAATATTAACAATGTTTTGTATTTTTATTTTATATTCCCTTCATTTGCAGTTTTTATTATTAATCTATCATTAATATTTGAAGTGAAACCTTACAGGTGAAAGAGTGCTGTCATTAAGTCAGCACTGACAAAAAACATTTGCAATTTAGAACCCATCTTTTCAAACATTGCTGTGCCAATGATGTATGATTACATATATTGCACAAATAATTTCCTGGCTATCATTGCAGATTATCATCTCACAAACAGAATAATGTCGGAAACCATTAGGTTTCTTGGGTGCATTTCAAAAGTTATGATGTGCACCAACCATTTTGATGTATAAACTGACAGCTAATGTTCATGCACAAATTAACTTAAATATTGGATTGGATTGGACTGGATTCAATTTATTGCCATTGTCTCCTAAGAGACAATGAAATGCAATTTTCCTTACAGTCATAAACATTTTTAAAAAGCACAAAACACAGAAGACCACGACACAAACATCCCCACAGCGGCACCAAAGTTCCCCACTGTGAGGGAAGGAACCAAAGTCCAGTCCACCTCCTCGCTGATCTTCCCAGATGTTCACCCGTGGCTGTGGGCTCCCGAGCACCCCGTAGACGCTGCTACTGGTGGCCCGATGTTCAGGCCCTCTCGCCAGGAATGAGGAGAACATCCTCAACGGCCCGGACCTCTAAATCGGCCACCTCCCACCGGAGTCCGCGGCTCCCGAAGTTCACAGGCCGAGCTGGGCGGAGATTCACGCTGGCGACCCCCGACAAAGGGTCGCAGGACTCCGCGATGTTGGTCAGCGCCGCCCGCATTGGGAGCTCCGCGAACCACAGCTCCGCGATGTCAATGCAGCAGGCCCAACACTCCGGAGCTCCAAACGGCGATCCCAGGTGAGGCATCGCCCGCTCCGCGATGTATCCAGCGCTGCGCCGCCGCTGCTGGAGCTCTGGTCGGTCCCGGCAGCAAAAGGCCGCGCCAATCCAGTAGGTGGGGGGGGGGGGCGAGGACGCGCCTCGAATAATAGTCGCATCCTCTCCAGGAAGCAACTGAAGGATGGTTTCCCCCCCTACTGTACCCACTTCCCCCACATTAAAAACAAAACAAAAACTACTTTAAACATAAAAAATATAAAAAAAGATACCAGACTGAAGGCGGAGGCAGCCAGCTTACAGCGCCACCGGATGTCCAGATATCAAATAAATCTCACTTGTAGGCAGAAGAGTATTCACAGCAGCAATTGCCCAGCATAGAGTTCAAACTGTAATTTGATTTTGCTGTATGGATCGTCAATGTAATCCTTTCTCTCATCAAAAGATTTGATTAATGCTTTTGCACTCTGTCACCGATAGTTGTTGTGTCTCACCTTCACCAGGTAAATGGTCTGTTTATCATTCATTAACTATATAAAATGTCATTCCATTACTTCATTATATGCAGAACACATAGTATTAGGCAGACTCACCCTATCTCGATGAAACATGTTACATCATGCCCAACATCCCAACCGTCTCAACATATTGACCTTTGAAGTGCAACTCAGTGGGTTGGATTAATCACCCAGTAAACACAAAGTCACTCGAGTACAAAAGATAGACACAAAAACCTGGAGCAAACCAGCAGGACAGGCAGCATCTCTGGAGAGAAGGAATGCGTGATGTTTTGGGTCAATGTATTGTATCTATCTTTGGTTTAAACCAGCATCTGCAGTTCTTTCCTACACATCACTGGAGTACATATTGGGACTTCCTTGGTTTCCATCTGGAAGGCAGCAATATCAATGGACTGATCACTGTACCAGCCAACCTCTGAGAGCCCACTTGCTGACTGCTGGAGGATAGACACATCCCTTTACATTGATGAACACTTCATCAATTCCCCACCACCCACCATTCACTGATCTGATCCCACCTGAGGCTTCTTGATGCAACTCACTGGATGAAAGGTGAATGGCCTGGACCTAATAAGATCTCAACCTTTGCCATTGTCATGGTGATGATTTTACCAGAAAAACTAAAATCTCACTTATTCTCAGGCAAAGGATTAGTAGATTTCATTAAATTTTATATATGGGTAAAGGAGAGCCGGGTCTAAAATGTGAAACTTCTCAAAATACTTTAAATTGCAATTGTTTGTTTTTTCGGTTGTTGCACTTTCAAAGTCATCAGAAATGTTCTTGTTCTTAAACAAGGAGCAAAAGGTCTAAAGGAAAGCTGTTGGGTGAGCTGTAATAGTGGTGTGGTGGTGCAGCAGACAGTAGAGTTGCAGTAAAGGTCCAAGAAACCTAGATTGAACCTGACCTCATATGTTTCATGTCAGCATTTTCCCTGAGAGTGCTCCAGTTTCTTATCACATCCCAAAGTTGTACTGGTGGGTGGTGGAGAATTGATGGTCACATGGGAGAGCAAAGGTAGCAAGGTTGTGGGGCAATGGAGATGGATGGGATAGATGGGTTTGCATTGGAAGTTAACAGCTTGTAGGGCTGAATGATCTTTCATGTCCTCAGAAAGTGCCCTCCTTTGTCATGTGATGGAAGTCACATCTAGAGTGTCACCTCCATTACTCTGAATTGCAGATAAAATATTACTTAAGAAAGTGAGAGATCAGACTGGGCTAAATCTTAACATTACATGTGAAAAACGTTGCCTCCACCAATGCAGCACATTCCCAAATGTCAGCCAAGATAATTTTGTATGAAGTTCAAAGCCAGACTTGAATCCATAGTTTATGGGCTTCAGAGCAAAAGTGTGATCCACTGAGCCACATATGATAAAATACAGCGATAAGAAAGCTCAATGACACAAAGAGGCAAGAGCAGAACTAAGCCATGTAAGCCTTCAAGCATGCCCCATCATTCAATAAGGTTGTGACTGCTTTGATCTTGCCCTTAACTCCACTTTTCTGCTTACTCCCTATAACACATGATCCACCAGTCAAAATATTTATCTATCTCAGAGTTAATATTGACCAAATTAAAGACACAATAAAATGGAGGATCCCTGCATTTGCTTGCTTGCGTGTGTGCGTGTGAGTGTGAGTGTGAGTGTGAGTGTGAGTGTGAGTGTGAGTGTGAGTGTGAGTGTGAGTGTGAGTGTGAGTGTGAGTGTGAGTGTGAGTGTGAGAGTGAGTGTGAGAGTGAGAGTGTGAGTGAGAGTGAGAGTGAGAGTGAGAGTGAGAGTGAGAGTGAGAGTGAGAGTGAGAGTGAGAGTGAGAGTGAGAGTGAGAGTGAGAGTGAGAGTGAGAGTGTCAGTGTCAGTGTCAGTGTCAGTGTCAGTGTCAGTGTCAGTGTCAGTGTCAGTGTCAGTGTCAGTGTCAGTGTCAGTGTCAGTGTCAGTGTCAGTGTCAGTGTCAGTGTCAGTGTCAGTGTCAGTGTCAGTGTCAGTGTCATTTTGGCTTTGAAATGTATCTCCTCAAAAACTAGTCGCTGAAACGGGGACATAGAAAAATAGAAACATAGAAAATAGGTGCAGGAGTAGGCCATTCAGCCCTTCGAGCCTGCACCGCCATTCAATATGATCATGGCTGATCATCCAACTCAGTATCCTGTACCTGCCTTCTCTCCATACCCCCTGATCCCTTTAGACACAAGGGCCACATCTAACTCCCTCTTAAATATAGCTTATGAACTGGCCTCAACTACCTTCTGTGGCAGAGAATTCCACTCTCTGTGTAAAAAATGATTTTCTCAACTCGGTCCTAAAAGACGTCCCCCTTCTCCTTAAATTGTGACCCCTTGTTCTGGACTTCCCCAACATCGGGAATAATCTTCCTGCATCTAGCCTGTCCAACCCCTTAAGAATTTTGTAAGTTTCTATAAGATCCCCCCTCAATCTTCTAAATTCTAGCGAGTACAAGCCGAGTCTATCCAATCTTTCTTCATATGAAAGTCCTGCCATCCCAGGAATCAGTCTGGTGAACCTTCTCTGTACTCCCTCTATGGCAAGAATGTCTTTCCTCAGATTAGGAGACCAAAACTGTACGCAATACTCCAGGTGTGGTCTCACCCTGTACAACTGCAGTAGAAACTCCCTGCTCTTATACTCAAATCCTTTTGCTATGAATGCGAACATACCATTCGCTTTCTTCACTGCCTGCTGCACCTGCATGCCTACTTTCAATGACTGGTGTAACATGACACCCAGGTCTCGTTGCATCTCCCCTTTTCCTAATCGGCCACCATTCAGATAATAGTCTTCTTTCCTGTTTTGCCACCAAAGTGGATAACCTCACAATTATCCACACTATACTGCATCTGCCATGCATTTGCCCACTCACCCAGCCTATCCAAGTCACCTTGCAGCCTCCTAGCATCCTCCTCACATTTTTACATATTTCAGTAGAGATTTTCCTTGTGATTTTTGAAATCCACTCGTCTGCCCAGCTGCTGACCTCACAATGCCTTTGCTCCTGGCCCTGCCTCCTGGCCCTGCCTGCCCCACCCCCCACCAGCCTGCCTGCTGCCCTCCCCCCGCTGTGGATTAAAGCATTGTTTATTTCTTTTTTCATTGCATAGAATTTTATTGTTTATCATTTAACTCCACTAATTATTGTTGATTCCATTGTTTTTCATTGAATTGAATTTAATTATTTCTCGCTTAACATCACTAATTCTTAACAATAACTTTTAATTTCAAAGACAGTTTAAAAAAAAAAAAGTGCTCTCTTCATTGACAGCTTAGATCGGACCCGCTGTGTGTGTGTGTGGGGGGGGGGGCGCGGGGGGGGGGGGCAGTGTGTGTGTGTGACGCGGCAGGCTCCTCCCCTGAATTCCATAGAGCTTTCATGCATGAGACGCGCACGCTTCATTCCAGAACATTCTGAATGCGTGACGCACACAGTTGCATTTCGCTCTCTCTGTCTCTCCCCCTCTCTCCCTCTCCCTCTCCCTCTCCCTCTCCCTCTCCCTCTCCCTCTCCCTCCTCCCTCTCCCTCTCCCTCTCCCTCTCCCTCTCCCTCTCCTCTCCCTCTCTCCTCTCCCTCTCTCCTCCTCTCTCTCTCTCTCTCTCTCTCTCTCTCTCTCTCTCTCTCTCTCTCTCTCTCTCCTCTCTCTCTCTCTCTCTCTCTCTCTCTCTCTCTCTGTCTCTGTCTCTGTCTCTGTCTCTGTCTCTGTCTCTGTCTCTGTCTCTGTCTCTGTCTCTGTCTCTGTCTCTGTCTCTGTCTCTGTCTCTGTCTCTGTCTCTGTCTCTGTCTCTGTCTCTCTCTCTCTCTCTCTCTCTCTCTCTCTCTTCTCTCTCTCCCCTCTCTCTCTCTCTCTCTCTCTCCATCCCTATCTCTCTCCCACTCCCTCCATCCCTATCTCTCTCCCACTCCATCTCTCTCTCTATCCCCCTTCCTCTCCTCCACCACGCCACCCTCCCCCACCCTCCCCTACCCTAAACCCCCTTCCCCCCCTCATCTTCACCCCATCCCCTCCCCACCCTCCCTCCCCCTCCCCCTCCCTTTACCCCACCTCTCCCTCTCCCTTACCCCCCTCTCCCCTTCCACCCCTCTCTCCTTCCCTTCCCCCTTCTCAGCCACCCTCTCTCCCTCTCTCTCTCCTCCCCTCTCTCTCTCCTCCCATCTCTCTCACCCCTCCTCCCCCACCCCCCCTCCCTCACCCACCCTCCTCTTCTCCACCCCTCCACCTCCCTCTCTGTCTCTTGCCCTTCTGTCTCTGCCCCTTTCTCTCTGTCTCTCCCCATTCTCTCTCTGCCCTCCTCTCTACCCCCCCACTTCCCTCTCTAGACACGCCTGTGAGTTGGGGGCTATGTGTCAGTGGATAGGGCGGTTATGGGGTTAAAATGAGCAAATTAATAATATTAATATAATATCAAGGGGGGTATCTAGTGTGTGTGCAGGGAGGGGTAGTTAGTGTGTGTGACACTGCATGCCTCCCCCCCAGCCCCCCCCCCCCACAACCGCACATTAGGGGAACAGACCCAACGGGTCTGTACTTGGTGTAGTATGTATTAAAGCTCTGTAAATAAACTTAAATGTATTGATATGATTGGATTGCTGCAAAGGAATTGTAAATAGTGTAAATAATGTTCCAAGACAATTACCTTGCTGTTTGTTGATTGGTCAAAGTGTTAAGCCCTGGAAGGATTGTTTTGAGTTCTAGGGTAAATGTTACATTATTCAGTTAGTTAGCTTCCTTCCAGAAGCTTTTGCAAGAAACATTTTATGGAAGACTGTAATTGGTTTGGGGTACTGTCAATAATGTATTGATATAATTAATATGTTTGATTGGACTGTAAAGAGACCACCCCTATGTAGTTCGGCCCCTTCAATGTTCATGGACCTCTAAATGGTGGCTCCATCTTAGATCAGTGTTGATCTTCTGGATGGGCGCTTGGGACTGTGTTACCTTTTGGAGTGTGTCAGGTTTACCCTCAAAGGTGTAAAGGTGAGAAATACTGGATTTGTGACCGTACGACAGTGAAGGAACAATGAGATATTTCCATATCAGGATGGTGTGTAGTCTGGTGGGCAATCTTGTGGTGGTGATGCTCCAATGCTTTTAGTGCCCTTGTCCTTCTAACTGCTTTGGAAGGTGCTGTCTAATGAGTCTTGGTGAATTGCTACAATGCAGCCTGCTGCTATTGTACCAGTGGAGGAAAGCAACGTGAATTGAAATAATATTCAGCTTTTCTCCATACCAAAGAGGAAAATCTCATAACTTTCTGTATTATAAGAACCTGATAAGGACACTCTTCCTCCTTGTCCTTGAGTGCTATTCACATTCTGAAATGAATGGATACTTAAATGATCCTTTACACTCTAAATGGTTCCACATTTTAGTAACTGCACGTCTTACAGCATGTGACTTGAATCCACTGATAGAGATTACTATTTTGTTAATCCTTTCTGCCCTTTTGTCCTTAGTGAGCAAATATTCTACACCTGACACCATCCAGTAAAAATATCCATGAAATGTTAGGTATAATTTAATCACTGTCTTCCAAAGGCAGGGACAATAGATGGCACCTTTGACTATGGAAACCTCAATGCCTGCCCAACAGGTTTCTAAGCTGTTGGGATAAACTCCATTTTAGGTGTGGGAGAAGGTGAGGTTGGTGCTTCAGTTTTGCTGTCAGGTTAGAGGCTGGAGAATATGTTAATTGTCATGGTAATCCTGATGACGCAGCAGTCGGCCAGATTGAGCAGTCGGCCAGAGGGTGATCAGTGACCACTCTGATATTGTATCAGCAAGGCGCACACACAGCAGACTCTGGCTGAGCTCATTCCTCTAGTATTCAAAGTAACATTAGCAAATTTGCAGATGACACAAAGCTGGGTGGCAGTGTGAACTGTGAGGAGGATGCTATGAGAATGCAGGGTGACTTGGACAGGTTGGGGGAGTGGGCAGATGCATGGCAGATGCAGTTTAATGTGGATAAATGTGAGGTTATCCACTTTGGTAGCAAAAACAGGAAGGCAGATTACTATCTAAATGGCGTCAAGTTGGGAAAAGGGGAAGTACAACGGGATCTGGGGGTCCTTGTTCATCAGTCTATGAAAGTAAGCATGCAGGTACAGCAGGCAGTGAAGAAAGCGAATGGCATGTTGGCCTTTATAACAAGAGGAATCGAATATAGGAGTAAAGAGGTACTTCTGCAGTTGTACAGAGCCCTAGTGAGACCACACCTGGAGTATTGTGTGCAGTTTTGGTCCCTAATTTGAGGAAGGACATTCTTGCTATTGAGGGAGTGCAGCGTAGGTTTACAAGGTTAATTCCCGGGATGGCGGGACTGTCATATGCTGAGAGAATGGAGCAGCTGGGCTAGTACACTCTGGAGTTTAGAAGGATGAGAGGCTATCTCATTGAAACATATAAGATTGTTAAGGTTTGGACACGCTAGAGGCAGGAAACATGTTCCCGATGTTGGGGGAGTCCAGAACCAGGGGCCACAGTTTAAGAATAAGGAGTAAGCCATTTGGAACGGAGACGAGGAAACACTTTTTCTCACAGAGAGTGGAGAGTCTGTGGAATTCTCTGCCTCAGAGGGTGGTGGAGGCAGGTTCCCTGGATACTTTCAAGAGAGAGCTAGATAGGGCTCTTAAAAATAGTGGAGTCAGGGGATATGGGGAGAAGGCAGGAACGGGGTACTGATTGGGGAAGATCAGCCATGATCACATTAAATGGCAGTGCTGGCTCGAAGGGCCGAATGGCCTACTCCTGCACCTGTTGTCTATTGTCTATTGTCTATGGAGTGAAGGGTTGTTATTGTGGCACCACTCAGCAAGGTTTTCTGCCTCTCTCCTGGACGCTGACCCATCACTACCATTGATTTGACCAACAACAGTGGTGTCATTAGCAAACATATTCATGACTTTGGAACTGTGAAAAAAGATACAGAGCACTGGAGTACCTCGGCGGGTTAAGCAGCATCTCTGAGAACATGGATAGGTGATGCTTCAAATCAGGACCCTTCTTCAGACTAAAGTTCAGTCTGAAGTCTGAAACAAGTCTGAAAAAAGGATCCCGACTTGAAACGTCATCTATCCATGCTCTCTAGAGATGCTGCTTGATCCATTGAGTTATTACAGCACTTTGTATTTTTTTTGGTAAACCATCTGCAGTTACTTGTTTCTACATTGGACCTGCGCTTTGCCTCAGAGTCATGGATCAAGAGAGAAAGCAGAGAATGGGGCTTAGCCTGTAGCCTTAAGTTCACCTGTGTTGACGATCAGCAAGGAGGAGTTATTGATCGGCACAGATGTAGGTCTGCTGATGAGAAAGTCAAGGATCCAGTTGCAAAGGGATATATGGGCCCCAATTCTTAGACCTCGGTGATGAGTGTAGAACGCCAAACTGCAGTCGATGATCAACAGCCTGAAGTATGTGTTCCCATTATCCATATGGACCAGCGCAGATTGGAGATGCAATGAGGTAGCATCTGACATAATAAGCAAATTAGAATATAAAACTAAAGCACAGGAGCAGGCCCTTCAACCCATTATGCCCGTTCCAAACATGATGCCAAGTTAAACTAATTTCCTCTGTCTGCATGTGACATATATCCTTCATTCCCAAAATATCCATTTGCCTATCTAAAAGCTTGTTAAATCCACTATCGTATCTGTCTCTTCCACCACCCCTGGCAGTGCGTTCCAGAGTGAAAAGCACGTCTCCTGGTTCAGACCAATGTGGTCGCCAAACTAGACCAGAAATTAGTTTTGTTCTTGCTGTCTGACATGCGAAAAAATGCAAAACCGCAGACGTCTCTCATATGTTCAGGCCTTATTACTGACAAATTAATTCAGAAATAGGCACACAGTTGCTTTACATCACACGAATGCAATCTTTGTCAGTGTAGCATTTTTCTGTTGCGTATCATTCAGATGAATTTTCGGGCTCACATGTGGAAATCATCATGACCTGGGAAATCTACTTGTGGGCCTACATGTAGTAAATTCAATGAGCTGTGCCAGGGTGGTGGCAATGAGGCGAGGTTACAATTAAATATCTCCTTACGTTTGGTCAACAGTGTGTAATTAGGAGATACAAGGAACTGCAGACACAAATTTATATTTAAAAAAAGAAAAAAGTGCTGGGGTAACTCAGTGGGTCGGGCAGCATCTCTGGAGAACACGGATATGTGACATTTCTGGGCGGGACTCTTCTTTAGACTGATTGTGGTAGGGGGAGAGAAATTTACAAGAGAGTTGGGGGCAGGACAAAATGTGGTGTGTGGTAAGACAAGTGAGGGGGTGTTTGCTGGGCAGATAAAATAAAAGTGTGAGATAAGGATAGAACAGGTACAAATTGTGAAACTAGAGGAAGGAATATATTTGGAAGGGTTTGGGGGAGGGTGGAGGGGAGAAATGAATATGAATCCAGGTGGGGCAAAATTTTGAGATTTTAAAAATCAAGCCTGCAATTTGTCCCATCAGATAAAGCATAAAAAGAACTTTAATTTGACACCTTTCACTTTCATATCTTCAGTATTAAACAGTTATGGCCATTTTCATACTCGGAAATTAGCATCTTGTTCCCTATTGCTTTTCCATTGACTTAACACAAAAGCTGTGATCGAGGACAGTCAAAAGCCCTTAACTTCTATCTCCCCCCCTTATTTCCTTAATCTGTTTTAGTACCAACTGATCCTGTATGTTTTTATGTTTTTTCTCCAATTCTTTCAATTTTTCTACTTTATGTTCATACGTAGTTAGCCGGGCCTTTTTTTGTGATGATGTCAGGGCGATCAGCTTTCCACGTATAACTGCCTTCACAGCATCCCACAGTATTACAGGATCCACATCCCCGTTATCATTCTCTTCTATGTACCTTTTTATCTCTTCCCTTATTTGTTCCACATTTTCCTTATTATTCAGAATACCCACATTGAGCCTCCAAACAGTATTTATTTTTCTACTATTCAGGTGTACTGTCAAGCTGATCGCAATGTGATCAGATATATCTGCCACCCCGATTTTACACTCTGTGATCCCGTGGCTTTCACCCGTATTCATTAAAAAGTAGTCAATCCTGGAGTAGACTGAGTGAGGTACTGAATAGTGTGTGTATTCCCTTTCCAAAGGGTGAAGTTCTCTCCAAACATCAATTAGGCCCATTTCCTGCACTGTTGTGCTAATAAACTTGGTCAGATGCATCTTGGGATTTTTTAGGCTTGTTGTATCCAAATTATGATTCATGACCACATTGAAGTCCCCTCCACATATCAAAATACCTTCAGTCTCTAAAGTAATAATGTCAAACAGAGTTTTGAAAAAACATTTGGGGGGAGCATATACATTGATCAGTGTCACTACTTTGTTTTCCAGCTTTCCTTTAACTA